>CM057148.1:32587543-33323793 GCA_029964075.1 Patiria pectinifera
AGGCCACCCAGAGTGGCTTTTTCGTTGTCATTCAAATTAACTCATTTAAATAGCTTTTCATACATCCTAATATATACAGTAAAAGCCACTCCGAGTGGCTTTTTTGTTGTCATTTAAATTAACTCATTTAAATAGCTTTTCATACATCCTAATATATACAGTAAAAAGCCACTCTGAGTGGCTTTTTCGTTGTCATTCAAATTAACTCATTTAAATAGCTTTTCATACATCCTAATATATACAGTAAAAAGCCACTCCGAGTGGCTTTTTTGTTGTCATTTAAATTAGCTCATTTAAATAGCTTTTCATACATCCTAATATATACAGTAAAAAGCCACTCGGAGTGGCTTTTTCGTTGTAATTTAAATTAGCTCATTTAAATAGCTTTTCATACATCCTAATATATACAGTAAAAAGCCACTCTGAGTGGCTTTTTCGTTGTCATTCAAATTAACTCATTTAAATAGCTTTTCATACATCCTAATATATACAGTAAAAAGCCACTCCGAGTGGCTTTTTTGTTGTCATTCAAATTAACTCATTTAAATAGCTTTTGATACATCTTAATATATACAGTAAAAAGCCACTCTGAGTGGCTTTTTTGTTGTCATTCAAATTAACTCATTTAAATAGCTTTTCATACATCATAATATATACAGTAAAAGCCACTCCGAGTGGCATTATGACATCATCGTTATATTAAGACGAGAGCCACTCCCAGTGGCATTATGACATCGTTATATTAAGACGAGAGCCACTCTCAGTGGCATTATGACATCATCGTTATATTAAGACGAGAGCCACTCTCAGTGGCATTATGACATCATAATTATATTTAATGACTAAGCGTTTTGGTCAATTTTTATATCATAGAGATATATCAAAATAGTACACTTTTAAGTTACTTTTTAAGAAATATCTCGAGGTTTTTACACTTAAAAATGGTATTAGCGGTACTTGAAAAAATCTTGCTTGTGCGATAAACCCGACGCAAAGTTATAAAGCAGCATATCCTCTTTTTCACAGGTTGCGATGGGGTCATAATCTGAAAATATTACAAGTGGAAAAAGCATTTACACTCAATGTTTGATCAAAAACATCACACACACTAATGGGTGGCTAGACTTTTAGTGATTGTGTAGTATAGGTTGTTTTTTTAGAGAACAAAATCAATATGAAAACCTACATTATTGCCAGACTTTAATGTTAAAAACAATTTACCTTTTGGCTGGTGACTGCACGTTGGGCGTAGACGTCTGTACCGATCGACATATCATGTTGAAATGACGCTGATATACTGAATTGCACAACAGACAGAAATAGGCCTACTGAATTGCGAAAGATTTTTCTGGAAATTTCTAAAGCTAAATTTAGTGACAGGCTATTCAACCCGAAGAATAGGCTGTTCACGGTCGGTTACCTTGCATATTTCAGTGCACAGTCATGATCGAACTAGAACGGGGTCGCAAGTCTTTTGTGTGATGTGACTGTGTCATGTATGGAGCGCCGATGGTATGGGTAGTATAAAATGAGCAAAAAGGTATGAAGCGCCAAAATGTCAATATCTCTCTCACAAGCCGGTGAGTCTGATTGCTTATAAATCTAAAAGTCTGACCTCTTAAAAAAATTAAAAAAAAATTATATTGATATATATATAAATGATGGATATGATTAGACCAATCGTTAAGGGATTTTCTAGATGGAATAAAGCCACGCTGCGCGATTATGTCCAGCGATATAATGTACCGTACAATCAAAATGTTGCTCTTACGCGTAAAGTCTACATCAACGGGATAAAAATACGAAGCTCAATTTAGAAACTTGAGGAAAAAGAAGCTACATGAGCTCAAACAGATTGTAGACGATTATGATCTAGAATATAACCCGTCGGGTTATAAAGGTCGATTGTTGAAAAAAGATTTAATCTCGGCGATTCAAAACTCTAGGCAACCCGAAGATTTTCAAGAGGCTGAGTTCAGAGCGACGAGAAGATTTAGAAACAACTTTAGAAACTGGGAACTGATTCCTAGACTTTTTAACGACGATTTAGTCAGATTTTTTGATACGCACAAAGATCAAATTGTAAATAAAATCAAGTCAGAATTGAGAGAGCTAAGAGGTTTAAAAATGGAGCTCACAATCAAAATAAAATACGAAAAAACAAAAACGGATGGTACGATCGAAACGATCGAAGCTATACATTTACCGATCAGAGAGTCGTTTTAAATCAAAGTCAAATAAAACAGGTTTTAAAGAAGACATCGACCAGCTATTTAAAAAGGATGAAAGGTATACGAATCAAGGATCGGGTTGGGTTTTAAAAGATAATGGCGTTGTATATCAACATCAACAGGTTTAACCCCGTGAGGGGTAGTTCTTATATTGACCTACCAAAATATATCAAACAGAAAACGGCGATGATAAACATTAAAAACAAAGACAACGAGTGTTTGAGATGGTGTTTGAGAGCCGCTCTTGGCTTGTATACGGATAAAGTAAAAATAACATAAAAACGATCCTAAATATAAAATTCATAAAGAAGAACCTGTTGTATACACCAAAGACGACGGACTCAAATTTAAAGGCGTAGACTTTCCAACACCGATCGACCAGATACCAAAGATAGAAAGACAAAATAATTTAACCATAAATGTATACGGTTATGAGGAGGAAATATATCCGTTATACGTGTCTAAAAACTATAAACCAGAGTCACGACCTATCGATCTGTTTTTGTTTTCTGAGGGCGACAAGCATCACTACTGCTGGATAAATAATTTTTCGAGATTGATTCACAACGTTACAAAACATAAAAGTAAGAAATATTTTTGTCGAAGGTGTCTGTGTCATTATAGAACGCAAGTAAAATTAGATAGACACATGACCGATTGTAACGGTATAGATACACATCCGTCAAAGATTGTATTTCCTACCGCTAAGCGAAAATATGTAAATAACGAGTGGATAGTCGACGAAAACGATGTGCCAATATTAGAATTTAAAAACTACAGGTTTAAACAAAAAGCACCGTTTGTAGTTTACGCCGACTTTGAATCGATATTAGAAAACAACGCAGACGATAAAAAGGACAACACACAAAAGACAAACATTCACAAAGCAAGCGGTTACTCGCTAGTTGTCGTCCGATGCGACGGCACCAATGTGTATCAAGAGACTTATAGAGGTAAAGATGCCGCATCAAAGTTTGTCCATAAAATGTTAAAAATACAAAGCGACATAAATTACATATTTAAAAAACCCCAACCCATGAAATTTAACGAGCGAGCTAAAGAACATCATGATAAAACAAGCACGTGTTGGATTTGCGAGAAACCAATTTATCCCAATTACTCAAGCAACTGTCAGTGCCAGAAACCCAAAAAACCAAAAACAGAAAAACAAATAAAAGAACATCAGTACGAAAACAAAAATGGATTTACCGAGTCTAAATGTCTCGAATGCAAAAAGAAAATCAACAAATTTAGAAAGGTGAGAGATCACTGCCACGTCACGGGTAGATATAGAGGTGCCGCGCACGCCTACTGCAATCTAAAATTACAAGTTAAACCAGGTTTTACCCCCATACCGGTCGTCTTTCACAATTTGCAAAATTACGACGCTCACTTGATCATGCAGAGTATTTCAGAGTACGATGACGAGAAGGAAATACAAGTTATCGCTAGAAATTCGGAAAAGTATATTTCGTTTTCGATCGGAAATATGCGATTTATAGACTCGTTTAATTTTATGGCGTCTTCGTTGGATAGATTATCTAAAGCTTGTCCAAGAGAGTCGTTTAAACTACTCAGAGAACATTTTCATCGTCAAAACATTGACTCGTTGTTACAAAAGGAGTTTATCCGTATGGATACATGGACTCGTATGACGGATTTCAAGAGACAAGCCTACCCCTATCGAACAATTTTACAGCAGCCTAAAAGACGAAAATATATCGCGAGAGGACTACGACAGAACTAAACTGACGCGGAACGAGTTTAAAGTTAAAAACGTTTTGGAATATCACGATTTGTACGTCACTACCGATACGTTATTACTGGCTTGCGTATTTGAAAACTTTAGGCAAACGTGTATTACAAACTACGCGTTAGATCCTGCTAATTACTACACAGCACCAGGATTGTCGTGGGATGCCTTGTTAAAACACTCGGAAGTTAAACTCGAACTATTGCAAGACGTAGACAAACATTTATTTTATGAAAAGGCAAAAAGAGGTGGTATCTCGAGCGTGGGTGGTATGAGATACTACAAAGCCAACAACAAATACCTACCCGACCATAATCCAAACGAGCCGTCGAGTTACATCACCTACCTCGATGCAAACAATCTGTACGGCTGGGCCATGAGTCAATACCTGCCGTACAAAGACTTTAAATGGGTGTCTACAAAAACGTTTACCGAGTCCAAGATATTATCTCTCAGGAAAACGTCAAACACCGGTTACTGCTTCGAAGTAGACCTCGATTACCCGGACAATCTCCACGACCTGCACAACGATTACACCATAGCGCAAGAAAACATCGTCATACCTAAAGAATGGATGGCTGACTATCAAAACTAGTTATTGGATACCCAGCCTAGTAACAACGTGCAAAATTGTGAGTGTACCCTTAATCCTAAACAAAAATATGTTTTGCACTACGTCACGTTGCAGTTGTATCTCAAACTCGGCTTGAAACTTAAAAAGGTGCATCGAGTGCTGCAATTTAAACAAGCGCCTTGGATGGCATCTTACATCGACAAAAACACGCAACTCGAACAAAAGCGACCTCTGATTTTGAGAAAGACTTTTAAACTGATGAACAACAGCGTGTTTGGTAAGACGATGGAAAACGTCAGAAACCGAATTGACGGTTACCTACTCAGAGACAGTAACGATGACGATCGAGATAAATACCAAAAAATTATACAGAAACCGAGCTACAAAACGACGAAGTCATTTTCAGAATGCAAATTGTCATTTGTCGAAAAGTACAAGACTAAAACCGTGTTAAACAAACCAATCTATTGCGGAGTGAGTATCTTGGATCTCTCAAAGACGCTGATGTACGATTTTTATTACAACCATTTGAAAGACAAGTACAAAGAGAAAATCAGGTTGATGTACACAGATACAGACAGTTTGGTACTCGTAGTGCACACGGACGACGTATACAAAGATATGCAGCAAAACGGGCAACAATACGACCTTTCGAATTATCCGACGGATCATCCTTTGTACGATCCAACCAATAAGAAAGTGATCGGTAAATTTAAAGACGAGTTTGGAGGTAAAATAATCAAAGAAGTTGTTTGCATAAGACCTAAAATGTACTCGATTTTAACCGCTGACATCAACTTGAAAAAAGCCAAGGGAGTCACAAAATCGGTCACCTCTAAGAAATTAAAACACCGACACTATTACGACTGCATCTTAAACAAGAAATCTCATTACGAAACCATGACTCACATTAGATCGGAAAATCACATCCTTTACACCGTATCTCAAAATAAACTATCGTTGAGTCCGTTGGACACAAAGAGGTACATTTTACCGGATGGAATACACACGCTCGCTTATGGTCACCGTAATCTAGATATTAATTAGGCGGTAATTGCGTGTCCTCGGGTACGACTTGAAGCTCTTGTCTCACAAAACTCCTTTTTGGGCCGTCTTGCAGGTAATAAAGAGTAGGACCCGTCGTGACTTTTTTACCTTCAATCATTTTAAATTGACTCGTTCTTTTTTCCACGTTGAAGATGTCTACGCTCCAAATGGGATCTGTGGCTCTTCTAGAAGTTCCACCCTCTTGCTCACCCGGGTAATATAAATATCTAACCATAGCGTCTTGCGGTAATTGTTGCTCTTTTGTTTTAACGGGGTTAGCCGGCGATTGCCGGACCTGTTTTAGTTTAACCGCGTCTGACGGCGCTTTAGCTATTAATCTCGTTGTTTCATCGTTTATAGCTTTGATCACGCTGGGTAATCGCTCGACCCATTGCGTGTTTCTACTCTCGGGATTTAACATTTCTTGAGCGTACTGATGACCAAACAGTTTCTCGGCTAGCGTTCGATTAAATCTTTCTACGATACCCTGCGATCGGTGGTTTCCGGGTTCGCCTACGATAATCTCGACGTTTTTTGAGGCCATCCATTTTTTAAATGCTCCTTTAAATTCGGTACCGGCGTCTACTCTCAACGTTTTAGGGTAACTCAAAGGCGACCTCGCGTAAATCTTGACGATAGCATCTCGCGTGGAATCTGCCGTTTTAGAAACCAAAGGTTCTGCTTCGTGGTATCGACTCGCAACATCGACAACCGTCAAAGCGTATTTATAAGTCTTGCGTTTTACTTTATCATAGGGTAGGTATAGCACATCCATTTGGTGAAAGTCGTTTGGTGTTTCAAACTCTTGCGATGTACTCGTAGGCCTGGGTACATACGCAGGACCCGGTAGATAAATTTGCCAGATCGCTTGTTTTTTAAGCCAATCTCTGATTACCTTTTTATCGATTTTTGTTTTATCGTGTAAATGGTCGACGGCACTTTCACCTCTCCAATAACCGCTCGGGCTATAATACAGTTTAGATAATGTTTGCATATTATTTAATATAAAAGACGTTTATAATAATATGGCTAGCGTTGCTATGATGTTAGGAGGCGCGATCGTCAACGCCTTAGCTTTTACTGGTTCAAACTTTTTATTTTCAAATCTGAAACAGAGTGACGAGGAGCGTAAGAGACACGATTTAGCGATAGAACAACTCTCGGCCGCCAAAGATAAGTGGCAACGAGAACGAACGAAATATCTAGATTTTCTAAACGAACGTATCAGAAAACAAAATGCTTCTAAAGAAACATTTTCTAACGTAGACCGAGCGTTGCGTTACTACAACGAGGTGAGTGGTCAATCTACCGAACTACCCGTAGGACTGCAACGCGAACCCAAACTCGAAGATTTTTACGAACCTAGCGACCAACAAATAGAAAGAGAACTGGCGTTTATCGCGGGAGGAACGCTATTGGTGGGCTTCTTGGCTTACAAATACCTTTAAATTTAAAACTCGTATAAATAAAATGAATGCGTATGGAAAAAAGCTCAATCCCAGCAGACTATTAAAAATACCCAGATCTATCAAGGGTGAGAGAAAAGAGGTGGTCATTACCCACAATCCCAGTAGTATATCGGCGGGGCAAACGCTGAGGGTCAAGTTTCCTCAATTGGGTGTAGACGACGTGATCGTACCCGACACTTGTAAACTAGCTTTCAATTTAGAACTCGAAGGTGGAAGCGACAACAATAGAACCATTTTTGGTAATTTAGCCAGAAATTTAGTCAGCGAAATCAGCGTCAGGCTTCAAGGTCACGAAATTGTGAGTTATCGTCACGCCGACGTGTATCACAACTTTAAAGACAATTGGATCAACAGCTCGACGACTCGAAACATGGCGTACTCGGGCATAGAAAAAGAAAACGTGTCTAAACTAAGAACTGGGGCTGAAGATGCTAACGCGGGCGCCAACAACGGTAAGGATCAAGCTATCGCGGATGCCTATGGTAACAGATATTGTATTCCCTAGACATTGACATACTGACTTCGCATCACCCTTTTTACCCCAGCGGTTTAAAACAACCTCTGACGTACGAGATAAAGTTTAACGATCACGAAAAAGTAGTCAACAGTTCAGATACGGCGGCGATGTATTCTATCTCAGACTTGTCTCTCGAATACGAAGTGGTGACCAACAGAGACCTAGCTATCACCATCAGGAATAAACACAAGGGGTTAATGCAATATCTGTTTGATAAAATCCACTCGCTAGAAGTTAGATCCGTCAACAAATCGGACACGCTTTGGAACGTCAGCGTGAATCAACCCATCAGGAGTCTCAAGGGTATTTTGATTTTGTTTAAAGATCCCGCGGTCAAGAATCCGCAGCGATTTTACAATCCAAAAATAACCAAAACATCGGTGACCGTAGAAGGTAAACCCAATCAACTCTACAGTCAAGGCATGTTTCAGTATCAACACTGGAATGAAATCAACAAGTTCTTTGGAGACAGCGATACCGAAAGCGGGCGCGGAGTAGCTAAAGACTTAAATTTGACGGGTTTTGACCTCGGAGACTACCTAAAAGACAAGTACGGTCTGTGGCTCGATTTTAGAAGTAACGACGACAATTCCGCTCACGGATCCGGTAGGAAACTCGGAGACGGAGGAGGCATCAACATTCAATTTAACAGAGAAGCCGAAGGTCAAGGTGACCTCACGATGTACGTATTTTTAGTCATGGATGCTCAATTGAACTTGGAAGACGGGAATTTTAAATCTCTGTTAAGTTAAAATGACACAACCGCATTGCGCTTTAATCGTCGGCAAAACAAATTCGGGCAAAACCAAATGGATTTTGGATCTGTTAGAGTCAGATTATAAAAACACATTTGAGGCTATAGTCATCATTTGCCCTACCATATTTAAAAACAAAACGTACATCGAAAGAAAGTGGATTCAAGCAGATCCCGAGGTATACCTCTGCGATCCGGAATTGTACAAGATGACGCTCAACGAAGCGATCGATTTTTACAGGAAAATATTTGAAGGTGTTGCCACGTTGTTTATCGTGGACGATTGCTCTTCGGATCAAGAGATTAAATATCGTAAAAAGACGTGCGCGCTAAGCAAGATGGCATTTAGCGGAAGACACGTAAATCACAGCTGTTGGTTACTGACCCAAAAGTACAACAGCGTTTTAAAAGATTATAGAGAAAACACGGCTTGGTTGGCGTTATTTTACTGCAAAGATAAAACATCGTTTGATCAAGCGTTAGACGAAAATGACGTCGTTCCCATTGAACAACGAGATTATATAAAACGACGTTTGAGAGATGTGAAATATAGTAAATTGGTCGTATACACCGAACCTCCAGTTAGTTACGAGCTACTTGAGTAGATTAATAACCTAACTGCTTAACTAAATTAAGCTAGGTGCTTAACTAAATTAAGCTAGGTGCTTAACTAAATTAAGCTAGGTGCTCAAGTTAAATTATCTAGCTGCTTAACTAATAGGACCTAGCTTAGTAGCAACCTATTCAACAAACTACACATGTATTACAATTTGTTAATCAACAAACGTCAACAAAATGTATTTTGTTGTTAGTAAATGATAGCAATATTCGAGTATATGCAGTTTTTGGCTATTATCATCATATCGCTTAATCTATCGTTTTACACCTACGAATACCTTTGCTTTTGTAACAAAGTTGCAACAGCTACAACAAAATTAAATTCCTTTCTAATTAAATGGAGGACCTAAAACTTACTTTAACGAACGAACAAGATCACAACGCAGAACATAAAGATCGTTTGTGCGGTGTCGTAGCAGCCGGAAACTCTAGAAAGTACTTGGGAAAGGAATACAATGTTAAACATATCGAAGCTCTTGACAGTAAAGAACTCGAAAAGCTGTATCATCTGTACGAAACTAAATTTGGAAATGAAATTGTTAAAACCGTTGGTAAATACACTTTAAGTCTATTTTCGAGAGTGTTAGCTGTTGTTACACCCGTACAAGTTTTAGGATATAACGTCACTATAGATTCTGAAGAAGAACTCACCAACGACTTGAGTTCTGATCCTATTATAAGCGCGAGTATGGCTGGTATGTTGAGCGACGTTTGTTACAAGTACGGAACTTTAATATCACCCCTAGTTGCTACGATTATCACAACAAAACATTTGAAATTTAATAAACCTAATATAATAAATGGAAGATCAGAAAGCAGCGACAGCAACGCCTGCAGCTCAACCAGCAGAGACAGAGACGCCCCAACCGATAAAAACAACGTCGTCACCGACGGTAACGAGAGTGACCAAGACTAAAAATCCTAAACGAATTCAGCAGGGTAAAGCTTTAGCCGAGCACAATAGACAGATGAAATTAAAATTAGCAAAAATGGACGTAACATCGGTCGATAATACGAGCTCACCAGACTACAACTCTTGGGCGATGTGGGGGGCTATAGCGTCCATAATAGGGGTGGGGCTGCTGGTACTAAAAAGTAAGGCAACTGCGCCGGTAATACAGCCAGTGCCGGTAGTCACGCAACCCACTACACCCAGCGCTCCCAAAACGCTAGACATGGAATAAACCAGCAATTTAAAAATTGCTATATTAAAAACGATGAGTAACTTTGACACCAACGGAATAGCAAATACGATTTACCACGGAGCCGTCATATCTGGTCTTTCGATGGGATACGCCATGGTAGGAGCTAAACTACTCAAAATGAAAGCGCCGGATTTAAACAAACTAAGCGTAGAAGATATGGCTAAATTGACGGGCATTATAAGTGGAGCTCTGGCCACGCAAAATTGGTTGGTGACCCAGGGTATACTACCAGGCAGTATAATGAAAACGGCATAATTTAAATAGGTTTATTAAATAAATGGCTGAAGGAGGATTTGACTTTGACCCCGTTGATGATTACGATTACGATGAAGATGATGATGTAGCAGAGACCAATCTGGACGACAACTTTGATAATCCTGCACCACCAATCCTCACTACCGACATAGATGACGTTTTAGATCAAGGAAGAAGCATGGTCACTAATGGGCGCGTTGATGAGTTTTACGATACTTATAACATATACAATAAACCAATCTCTCCGAGATACGAAAAATTTATTCTCAAACCAGACGGTTTATTTTATGACACTGGCAAAGGCTTACTAAGGTTAACGGATCAAAGAAAACCAGACAGATTCTTGACTCTGAGGACTATAGAGTTAAATGTAAGAAAGATGGGTTTAAACGGTAGAGATTTTATTAGAAAGGAATTAGGTTTTACGCATTACGAACGTAAGACACTCAGTGACGATCAAAGTCAACAACTGCAATCGATACAACCCGAGAGTATCCCCATGACAGAACTACCCAGAGTCACCGATGAGGTTATCGAGATTATAGACGATTTAGAACAAGACACCGGCGCTCAAACAGAAGGATTGAATTACAGAGAACTCCAGGGTTTAGACAAAACTCTTCAGACGTTGAGAGGTAACCTAGAACTTAATTTAGCGCGTCTCACAGAACTGGACCGAGAGATTGCAGCCACGAGACAAGAACTCGACGAATCTCACAGCGAAGAGGGTCGACGAGAGTTAAACGATAAATTGAGCGACTTGAACGTTGAAAGATCTGCCAGATTAGAAGCCGCAAAAGCCAACGAACGAGGGCTCAAAAGTCAGATCGCTAGAATCAAAGAAACGATTAATAAAATATTAGGCGACGACACGACTCTGGCGGAAAAGATCAGAACTCTGTTTAGAGAACAAGGTGTGACCGTAGTGAGTATTTTAGCCGCTTTTAGTTTAGCCATCAGCACGATAGTGAGTAGCATCGTCGCTAGCGTGAGAGGTGCGGGTGCCCCACCCGCGCCATCGCCAACACCTGCACCAACACCAACACCAAAAGGTGGTATCAAAGAGTGGATTTCAAAACAACTCGCTAATTTTGCATCTGCTCTTCAAAAACTGGGAGTGAGCGCGTTGGGTGCTCTGCCGGGTATCATAGGCAGCGTACTCAGTTGGATATTTAACGCGCTGAGTAAGTCCGTATCGTGGTTGGCCGAACACGTGTGGGCTTTGTTTTTGGGTGTGGGAGCCTTGGTGTTTGCGTACCTGCAAAAACGATGGTAGTAATAGTTGTAATCAAGTTTAAACAAAAAAATAAAAGCCTTACCAGCACAAAGTTGGTAAGGCTTTTTTGTCTTGTGAGATTAGAGTGTGACTTACCGCGTTGCCTCGTAAGCTAAAATACCCATACCAACGATAGCTAATATTCCTACCGTCAACGATAATTTTTCGTCTTGGTGAGTTTGTAGTTTAGTGGGCTCTTGGGTTAAAACTGTAGGTGTTGATGCTGGTGTTGGCGCTGGTGTTGGTGAGGGTGTAGGTGCAGGTGTTGGTGCTACAACATCGTTCGTCATAGGCTCTGGGGGTGTTGGGGGCGCGACGTCATCGGTGTCATCAAAAGAGTCGTCCGGTTGAGGTTGTGAGTTTAAATCTGGCACCAAACCAGTGTTCATACTCTGGGTAGCGATTTGAAGATTGTTGTTATAGCCGTCGTGCGTTCCAACCCTCAAGTTCATATCCGATGGAATTAAATACAACCCCGGTTTCACGACAAAATTTAAAGGCGTTCTGGCATACTGCAAAGAGTCTTGAAATTGATCGATACTCGTTTCCATGTCGTCTGCTGCATTGATGATATCTTCAACGATGACGTTAAATTGTCTCTGAGCGTCTAATCCAGTTCCCGGTGATAATACGCTCGTTTTTGTTTGAGCCTGCGCACCGAGTAAAGCGTACACGTAAGATCTAATTGATTCGTTGATCTTTATGATTCCCGCGGAGGTAAACGAACTCGTGTTGGGTATAAAATCTAACCAAGCCTTTTGTACCGATTCGTTTTGTTCGATGTAAATAACCGTCCAAGGAACATAAAGGCTTCCACTCTTTTTAGGACTGTCTAGACCGTGGTAGCCGCCGTAAAGAACGTTGGGTTTGTTGGGTAATGCTTTATCATATTCACCAACCGCCACAAACTTGCCTTTATTAAAGATATATGAGGTACCTAAACCGTTAGATTTTGTGTCTCTCGTCTGTTTAAAAGACTTGTTTTGATCTATGCCAAAAAACAAACAGGTATCGGTAAATGCTCTGTGATTATAACTGTTGTCTAGAGCGTTAAATGCGTCATCTCCCGGTAAAGGAGCGGCAATGTCGTACAGGATCTTTCTAACCGTAAAATATAAATGAAAGTTAAAGATGGCCCAAACGTAACGGTTGCTCGCGTTTAAAAGATCGAATCCAATACCGCAGCCCGTAGTAGCGCAGTAGATCGCAAAATTTAACTGATTTTGATAAAACGACATGGGGTGTGATTTCCAACGATCTACATCCTCGTCCGCCTCAACGTGAGGCAATTTATAGTCCGAGGTTAAGTCGGGAAACATGGTTAAAAACCCGTTGGTATTATTAACTATGACCTCCAGTTCACTGGGTTTAGTGCTGTTTAAAAACTTTGCTTGGGGTGCAGCTTGATGTTTTAGCTCGTTTGCCTTGGCTACATTTTGATTTACTTGTCTCGTTACCTGATCGGCTATCGATTGTATCTGCTTTTTGAACGACTTAAAATCACTCATTATTTTAGTTTCAGTTTTAATATAAAAAGACTTTAAAATAAATGCATTCGTTTCACTTGTTTCAAAATGAGCAGACGTTTAAATTAGAAGACGTCGTAGATAATTTAAACGGTCAAAAATCTATACGCGTAAAAAGGGTGTTGTTTAACGCCGGATATTTTAATATTTCC
Organism: Patiria pectinifera; assembly: GCA_029964075.1. Classification (NCBI taxonomy): domain Eukaryota; kingdom Metazoa; phylum Echinodermata; class Asteroidea; order Valvatida; family Asterinidae; genus Patiria; species Patiria pectinifera. Next base: position 32,600,921 of record CM057148.1, read on the forward strand.
AGCGCCACGGAGATTGATTGGTTTACGCAAATAGATGGGAGACCCGCGTTTACCACGGATAAACCTCCTCATACCCGCGGAGTTTCTTTCAGATGTACACATAACAACGCCGGATAGAGATTTTATAGAGCGATTGTTACCCGATATACCATACCACTATTTATTTAACGATGAAAATGTTTTACAAAAACTATAAACGATCTTATAAAAGCGTACGAAGACGATAGACTAGAATCCGTTTTAGAAGCAAACAAAAGAAAAAGAGCTATTATAGCTGAACGGCGAGGGTTGATTTTAGCCGCCATGAATTCAGAAATAACAAAAACTGAATTAGAACTTAATACGCTTCAATCTTTAGTAAGAATATTATTTGTTAGAGAAAGAAAAATCTTTGAAGGTGAGGAATTGGCTTTAAAGTTTATTGAAGGAGAAATGGGTGCGAGCGAGTTGAGCGAGTTGAGAGATAGTAGAGAAGCAGGAGTGATTATAAGAGGAAGTCTTATCGTGACGGGTGATGATTTCGATTTTATTCCTCCGAGTCATTTAGAGCCGTTGCCACTCGGAAGTATCGGTTCGGTCATCATACCACCGGGGTGGTACGACGTCGATTGGTTCGATTTCATTTTAAATTCTATACCCGGGGTAAGTTTTCGAGTATTTAGAGAATCTAAAAAGGTGACGTTGGTGATAACCGACGTAAATCTCAAATTGCGTTTAAACAGAGAAGTATCTCGATTACTCAATTTACCCAAAGGAAGACTGGTACCCAAAGTGGTGTACACGGGATATTACGACGTTAATCCGTTTAAATTTTTGTTTATTCGCTGCCCGCAATTAAGTACGAGTGAAAACTTTTTTAATGGTCGTCCTTCTGACATCTTGAAAATCGTACCCGTGGGTACGCACAAACCCGAGCCTGATAGAGTCGAGGATTTCAAAAAACTTAAAAACGGTATAATCGACAAACTGATATTTTCTATCAGCGGTGAAAAAGGACAGGTATTCAACAATAAGGGTGAGGGTATCATTATCGAGTTGGAGATCTTTTAATTTTAAAATCTTTTTATATTAAAAACATGAGTGTAGATGGTAAGGCGTTATACCCCGATATTTCTGGAGATGTACTCCAATTACGTAGTAACGAAGAAACAAAAGTGTTCAGACTTAAAAAGATTGAAGAGATTCGATCTTTAATCTTGAAAGAGAGAGACCACCGAGAGCGCACTTATAAAAAAATAAAAAGAATGATAGACGCTATTAATTACGTAGAGATAGGAGTCGAAGGACTGGGGGCTATAGCGGGGGCTATAGGTATTCCTGCTCTCTTGGGTGTTATATCAACCCCCGTTGGATTGGTGCTAGAAGGAACGTTTATAGGCGCTTTTGGTGTAGATATTCTGCTTAGAATCGCGTCTAAGCGATTATCCACCAAGCTGAAAAAGCACGACCAGATTAAAATATTAGCAGACTCCAAACTTAACACGATTGAAGAATACGTGTCTCAAGCCATCAACGACGGCGATATATCGCACGAAGAGTTCTTATTGATTACGAGAGAGCTCGCAAAATTTAACGAGCTTAAGCAAAAAATTAGAACAAAGACCAGCACAAAGCTTCAAAAAATTAAAAACGATACAGACTTTGAAAAAGAAGTTAAAAAACGGGTAGACGAACGGCTGGCAAAAGAAAAAAAATCTCTTATCGAAAAACTTACAAGTTCAAATTCTCGGTAAATAAACATTACGAAAGCGATCCGCCGAGTTATACCTCTATTTCACCTCTTAGGGCAACACCCTCGGCCCCGCCTTTATTGTAGTGGTCATCGTATCTTTTTAGTGCTTTATTAAATTGATTTTGAGTCACTTTAAATAAATCTTTAACTCGTTCTTTGTTCCATCCAACGACGTGATGATAACACGCCGCTATTAACGACCGTTTTACGCATCCGTTTCCCCTCAATGTTTTGTAATTAACGAGCTCGTTATATTTATTGATTGTTTCTTGGACATCTTCTGAGTCTTGCTCTGGACAAACAGAAAATATAAGTTTCTCCACAGTTTTTCTTTTGTTTCTTTTTAAAGTTGACCAATTGATACGATCTTCTTGCGCATTTTCTGCCGAAAAATCAAAGTAACGTGAAACTATTTCACCGCACGTTTCACAAACTAAAAAACCATTCTCGATGATTATATGATGATCGCACTGATCTGTTTTATTAGATAGCTCGAGGTTCATTTATTAAAAATGATTTATTTGTTTAAATAAAGTTTTTAAAATAGACAGAGGGAGATGCCTAGACAGAGGGAGATATGGGGTTTGTCGCCGTACCCCCCACTTATAATATAACAACTCGGAGAGAGAAGAGATATATTTGGGGAGCTAGAGGGGAGATATATTTGGGGAGCTAAACAGATATATTTGGGGAGGGATCTATTTGGGGGTGGGGATCATTGGAAAGGGATGGGTACAATGGGAGGGGCAGAGACGGGGGAGGGGGTAAAGTCTGGTACCCTGGCTTCTCCCCATTGACCCTGTACTACCCCCAGACCTATGGCAATGTCTGGAATCCCCCATTAATACCTACTCTATACCTGTTCGATGAACAGGACACAGGCTTTTCCGCATTTTAAAAATAATACGTGTAAAGAAATACTTTTAGAAAAATACTTTGTCAAATTTTTGTATTAGAAGAAAATGTAAAAAAAGTTAAATTAATATAAAAAAAGGTGATGATGTCATCATGACGTCACCTCCGATTTTGCATACTATTAACACTATCTACCTGTTTTTAAAAATCGCGTTTTTGATGACATCATCGTGATGTCACACATTTTTCAAATCAATTGTGCAGATACCTATTACATAACAAACTTAATACAAAAAGAATTTGGATTTTGCATGTGAGAAGCCAATCGGATGAGTAAAAGTGTTTAATTTTGTAAGCAGAATAAAATTGTAAATATTTTTTTAAAAATCATTAAAAATCTACTGACGACGTCATCGCGACGTCATTTCAGATTTTGTGTACTAGTACTATTATCTACCCAACCACCAAGTTTCATGACGATACAACATTCCCTTATATGTGTTTTAAAAAATCGCATTTTTGATGACGTCATAATGACGTCACACAATTTTCACAATTTTGTGAATATACCTGTTGTCTAGCAAACATAATACAAAAAGAATTTTGAATTTAGCATATTGCGTTCGTGAGATATGGCTTAGAGGTCCAAAACTTCAAAAATCGATATAAAATCACACGATGACGTCATGATGACGTCACCTCAATTTTCCTCTATAACACATCCCGGCCTACCTACATACCAAGTTTCAACCCAATCGGACTTACCATTCATGAGATATATCAAATTATAAGGCACTTCCGGTTTGGACCGGAAGGAAGGGTCACATGATTCGGCACGTAGGAGATAAAATGAAGATACTGGATTATTCCATCAATTGCTACAAAATTCAAGTTCAGGTGTGTCACGGTTGATTTTATATTGATTTTCAAAGATTAAATCTATTAATCTTTAATTGCTTGTAATTTGATACATGATGATGTCATAACGACGTCACCTCAATTTTTACCTATAACACATCCCGGTCTACCTACATACCAAGTTGTAACCCAATCGGACTTACAGTTCTTTAGATATAGGGTCTTAAAGTTTGCACATTTAAGATGACGTCACGTGACCCATGATGACATAATCATGACGTCACTCTTCGGGACACAAACTCACTATGGGGTCTTTACATAGGTTAGGTTTCATTAGAATACGAGTTTGTTTTAGGTCCAAAGTGCCGTAGTGAATAAACGTGTACAAAGTCTATGGGATTTGGGGATAGAACAAGAAGAAAAAGAAAAGAAAAAAAATCAGAACAAAAACAATGCTTCTCTGCTTTTAAGCGGAAAAGCAAAAAAATCTGACCAAAAACAATGCTTTTCCGCTTTCAAGTGGAAAAGCTAAAAGGACCGGTGTGTTTGCTGCCACCAATGTCTCAAGATTCTCCCTTAGGACTTACACGTAAAGGTGGTGCCGAGTTGCTGTTTTAGGTCCCAAGTGCTGCAGTGTTTGCTTCATTCTGATATGCATTCATTAGATACCAAGTGTGAAGGAAGCAATCATCAATATGAGAGAGCTCTCATTTCTTAGTTGAAACCTTGGATGAAGTTAGTATGTTGAAAGGATAGATACTTGGGCTTGTTATACATGTAGATTGAAACTGTCAGTTCACTGTGTTCAAAGTGTCCCCCAAACAAGGGTTTCATTTGTACAGTTATTTGTCTCAGTAAAATGTCAATGTCTTTTTTCTTCACTAAAACATTCATTAAAATTTTAGTACTCTTAATTGAAGGGGGAAAGGAACGCTGTGATTAATACATGCATTATATCACAAGAAGCAGACAAATTGACGACTTGTTGCCCATCTTAGAGGTTTCAAAGAATGTATTGAAATCATCAACATCAAATAGAAACAGAAGTGCTGATAACGCTCTTTATTTTTGTTGAACAGTGGGATATATTTTGGCACACCTGGTCAATTAGTTTTATCACCTTACAATTTTGGATTTGTTTAAATTAAAGTCTTTTACAGTGCAACACATTAGCTCCCACTACATAGGATTCATGTCATACCATGGGTCTGTATTTTTGTAGGGTTCCTAAGTGTTTGATGTAGTCACAATATACGACGTACATCCATATTTCGATTTACAATATCTTTATGCACAGTAAGAAAGCAAAGGTCAACAGGACTGTCACATATATTTGTATATTGATAACAAATGTGGACCAACTTAGAAAAGAATTGTTTCTCATTTTTGATATTTGGCACAATCTGACTTTCTTCTCCACTGTATATGCAAACAGTTACAAAGGCCTGTACAAATGGCCAAGACTTGGACCATTTGCAACACATGAACTTCATGTTAATACTTTCCATTACACTGAAGGAGCAAGCAAACGTAGGCTGATGGCATTGTTGTCGATCGTAAAAAACTCAATATTTGCAGTTCTTATTGGAAACTTAATAATATAGCACACACAACCAAGCAAGCGCTCAAAGCACGGTACGAAATTTTGAACAGAAAAAAAAAAATTGAAAATATCCACGCCTACATCTTTTTCCCCTCTGCGGGAACCATTGCAAACAAAAATGAGAAACACTCAACTTTTTTTAAGCTAAGTACAAAACTTGCCTTATTATGTACTCACTGTGGATGTCAGTCACTGAAAGTATTATAATAGTACTTATATTTTATTGCACTTTAACAAAGGCATGTTTATGGAAGTTTGTGTAAATCCACAATTGTATTAATAAAATATGTAAATATATAAAGATTGGAATTATGTGTTTTATTTAATTTAACGCTGATCACATTTCATTTTGGTAAAATACAACAAGCAATGACAGCTGAGTGTCACAGAACGAACAGAACAACCTAGGCATATTGATAGCAAACTTAGATGTTCACATGAACTGATGAAGCAATGAATCAATCCCATTTCATCAGATGGCAACTGTCACTCAATGTGCATACAAACTCTCCAGTCAGTCATGTCGACCACATCAGATCAAGAGTGTACCTTCATGACATCGATGTCCTGTTGCACAGTGATAATTGGTTTGTGTACATTGCAGACAGACCACTGACATGAACCAAAAGATGTTCTAATTATCAAATATGTAAAGGAAGAAATTTCTTGGCCATTTTTCAAAACAATGATGCAATGAGCCCCACATGTCTGCACGACAATATTTACAATTGCATCACCAAAAATAAAATGTTATTACATGCAGTGCTTTGGCACCTGGTTACTGCATGCAACCTGGGGTGTCTGAGGTAGAGAGATTAACACATCAACATCTAGAAAGAGCTTCAAGTTCCTTTTAAGGAGGGAACTGCTCCGTAAATTGACACAGTTTGACCAATGTCGGCATGTTGACATCATCGTTTACTGGTCCATCCTCTAGGCTGGCTCCTGTTACCGCCTACTGCTGGCCTCTCACGGCTTCTTCCACTTGGAGCTGAATTGGTCTTTATTGCTGGTAAGCGAAGTTCTTCATGTGCTGGAAATCAATCAAATCATCATATCATGCACATGTTTGTTATACCTCTGTCTTGAATACTGTTTTTTCATTGGCCTAGAATGATTATAAAAAGTCATGGCACACTCCCCGTGGGATATAGCGTACGTGAGGCAGGAGTGTGCTATGACTTACGGTACCTATACGGTGTGAAACGCTTGTATCGTTGGTACCCATGCTATTTTCACCACGTTTTCACACATGAGTGGCGGCAGCAAACTAGCAGACGATCAGCTGTTTCAAGCACGCGTCATGCATGTGCGTTGCCGTTTGATTGTCATGATTGTTGTGTTTTTATCGCTATTTGTTTTCGTTATTTTTACATCAAAATCCAAAGAATCCAAGACAGAGGTATAACAAAACAATTGTTGACTGCAGTGATGTGGAATATGACTTTTTAACCCCCTCGTGGCGCATGGCACCCTCGGCTTTTTGGCCTCAGGTACTATGCACCCCTCGGGTGTTCAAAACATCATATCCCACATCCCACATCACAGCAGTCAACAATTGTTAAATATCACATCTATCGTGAAGTTACTACAGAATTGATGCAAACATCTTTGAAATGGTAGTAGAGCATTAACCCTTGCAGTTAATGAACAGTAATGAAGTGAAATGCCAGTACTTTTAGGTGTAAAGTGCTTGCCTGTTGTATCTTTACTACAGGGTGAGTCAAAAAAAGCGGAACCCAAACCCCAAAAACTGTTTTTCATATTTAAAAAAATATGTAGCACCAAAAATCATTATGACTGGAAAGCCAATTTTAGACACTACTTTTAGATGAAAACAATTACTGAAATTGCTCAATCCGTTCGAAGAATAGCACCATTTAAAGGCAATGACCCTAAAACCTGTTTCGTAAAAAAAAGAGCAATTTATTGTGTGTTCCGACTGTTTGGAACAACAAAGAAAATGACACAAAATACTGGTTTCAACAACTGTCAACAACTGTAGTACACAATATTTTTATTAACAACTCTGCTTTAAGCAGGGAAACAAAATAGGCAAACAATATGATTTATAAAATCTAATTTTTTTTTTACAAAAGACGGGCCTTCAAAAGGACTTTGTTGAATTTTTGTTAACTTTTAAACTGAGGTTTTATCGCTGGTGATGTTTGAAGACATCTGTGACGACGATTCTTGAAATCGCATTTTTGGACGAAAGAGGTTTTAGGGTCATTGCCTTTAAATGGTGATATATTTTGAATGAATTGAGCAATTTAAATATTTTTTTCATCTAAATATTTTTTTCATTTTTGGTGCTACATATTTTTTGAAATATGAAATATATTTGTTGAGGTTTTGGTTCCCCTTATTTGGACTCACCTTGTATGTTATTAAGCCAGGTGCACACCTTTCCGATGTTACAGGGTTTCCCGCATCACCCCATCACTAATATGTTTTTTTTCACCGTTGTGGTTAGACCGCAATGTTACCTGCACACATGCCCGATTCTGTCCTAAAATTGGACACATGATGATCAGTCACATGATGACAAGTCACATGATGACAAGTCACATGATGACAATCATGTAGCTTCCTTCGTGTGTCTGATTGATATTGGTGAATCTGATAAATATTTGAGTCCGGTGAAATCGGATGTGAAATCATCAAACACGTCTGATTTCATCTGGTCGCCTGATATACGGTCAGATCCATCTGAATTTTCAGCACATGATGGCTCGATGTGCGATGGCTCGATGATCCGTTGAACCGGTAAAATCGGAAAGGTATGCACCTGGCTTTAGTTGGCATAAAGTCACATGGATCGGAAGGTACACAATGTAAATCCAACGCCAGCATATGTCATACTTACATTGTGCTGACAATGACTGGCTCCTTGCTCTGTGTGACATACTGCTTACACTACTAGCACCATCAACTGACTGTAACTCCAGTAAAGGACTCGCCTACAAAAACAACCAAGTTATTGTAAGGTTCACACTCAAGATAATGTACATTTTGCTTTTAACTTTTGAACTGATTCAACATTTCTGAATTTTGAACGTTTGAACTTGGAAATTAGGATGCTGAATTGGAAAAAATGGATTTGGAATATTTACTTAGGTAAGCTACATTTATTTTGCTTGAATCAAGTCATTAGCCTGATATAAATAATAATAGATAAAAAAATTGTGGGATAACTTATATCTTCAAGCAAACTTAACACACATTCATAAATACCTAAGACAGTGTATCCATTCCCATTGGTCCAGAGTCCGTCATGTGGCCGGTCTTACACGGATGATAAAGACATGGCTGGCTGGTCTTAAACACTTTTCCAGTGTCACATGAAATTTTTCCAGTGTCACATGAAATCCAGTGCCTTTTACCGTTTTATTGGTTGAAAGTTCACAATCCTCACGAAGGCATGCGAAATACTACCAGTGAATCAGTATTTCAAAGTCCTAAATTCACAACGCAGTAAAATTGTTTAACAAACTCATTGGAAATTTTTCATTCTTGACTTGTTTTGACTTATAGACCGAAAAGTTTAGATTTTTTTTGACCGAAAAGGTATTTATGAATGGGAATAAATATGTGCTTGGTCGGTATTAGACAGTATGTTTAAGACTGGTTGGAGTCTGGAATGCCAATAATTACCCGAGCCGAACCCAAGGGTAATTATCAGCATTCCAGACTCCAACCAGTCTTAAATGTAGTGTTTAACACCTACCAAGCACACATTTATTCCCTTAGTAAAAGATGGAACATGCACGCTGTACACAAACTTCCAGTGGTTTTCGTATGACATGTGCATGCAGAAGGAATAGCGCATGCATCTTGGAATAGCGTGATACGCGGTATATGGACCGTGCTACATGGGATAACGTAGCACGGTTTGTTGCCATGGATGGACCAATCAGTATATTGCACTCACGAAACAATATGACACTTGTCTTTAATTTGTGCAATATTATACAAATAATGAATGTTTATGAGTGCAATGGTGAGAATATTTTCATGAGCTGAAAGATGAAATGTTCCATTCAAGAAGGCGAAGCGGAGTTGAATGGAACATTCGATCTTTCAACGAATAAATATATTCATTATTTGTTATAGATCTTTGTCATTCGATTGAAGGATAAAACTACAAAACAAACAACATTTACAGAATTGTATTATCTCCACTACTTTGTTTTATTTTGTTCAAGGCTAACAAAGGTTTTAAAGTCAAACCATTAACAATATGAAAGTTACTATTGTCAGTTCTTAAAACAATGCCAAAAAAAAATCAGCAAGTTCAGTTCGTAACTGCATCTACTTCAAAGGCAAGTTTTGTACTGCTGAATAAAACGCATAATGTGGTCGTATAGCGCCACTGCGCGTCTTTGCGTCTATATCTATGGGCGCTACACGATCTAGCCTGTGCAGGCAATAGATCAAAAGGGATTGAATGAAACTGTACGATGAATGGAACCAAATTGCATGGTTATGACGTAGGCCATGCAATGGTCTGATTAATGAATGCCGCGTGACCTACAATCCTCCAATCAAATAACAAGGATTTACTTGGCTGTTACATAAATTCCCGTATCCCATCAAAGCCACCCAATATTTTTTCGGAGATATTATAACACTCTGTTTAAAACCGGTGTGAGTCTGGATGGGTGATAATTACCCGAGGCCAAGCCGAGGGTAATTATCACCCATCCAAACTCACACCGGTTTTAAACAGAGTGTTTAATACCGACGGAACACATATATTTATTCCCATTCATAAACACCTTTTTGGTCAACAACAAAAATCTTTTCGGTCCAAAAATCAAAACAAGTACAAAACTAGACGTTGTTAACCATTTTGTTCAACAGTTTTACTTCATGTTTTACGAAACACCCCTCTGACTATAATATGGAATGCCCCTCCACAATTGCGTGCGCGTCGCGCATTCCACCTCCATGGTAGCGCGTACTGCGCAATGTCACACAAAACGCAGCTGGACTGGTGTAGTGTGAATATCGGACTATGAAATAATGATTCACTGGCAGTATTGCGCATGCATGCGTGGGGAATTTGAACGTTCAAGGTCAATGAAACGTAAAAGGCCCCGGATTTCATGGGAGTCCAAATTTCATATGACACTGCAAAAGTGTTTAAGACCAGCTAGCCATGTCTTTATCATCCGTTTAAGACCGGCCACGTGACGGGCTCTCGACCAATAGGAATGCGTAAACGGTCTTAGGTAGTTATGAATGTTTGATTATCTTCATATTTACTGTTTACAGTATGGTCCTGTAGCTACTGCACCATCACTATGCAAAGCCAAGTGATTCCTCAGTTGGTAAGACCATATGAAGACAGTGACAAAGCATGGATCAAGTATGCTTCCCCCCAACAGCTTTTTATTCATTAGTGTATTTACTTTTTAATTCTTCCACTTTTTGCTGATCTTAACTGTAAAGTAACACTACCCTAAACGCACTTCTTGAAAACAATTCTTCTGTGTACTTTGAGGCAGTATGCTCTGACAATCAGTCATTGGCGTAACTTGGGGGGAATGTGCCCCCCCCCCAATTTTAACTCTGGAATTGAACAAAGATATGCATCATTTGCCTTCAGTGCCCCCCTTGATAAATGTGTACACCCCCAAGTGCCCTCCCACAAGTTTTACCTTAGTTTACACCTCTGCAATCAGTACAGGGATGTGTATGGATGTGTGGGTCTGTTTACATGTCTTCTTTGGTACTGACCTAGCTTTTAATCTTTTGAAGCACAATCAGTTGGATTTCAGTACTTACTCATAACGTGCAACAAACTTCAGTGTCTACAGTCCGGGGGTTGACCGCGGAAGCGTGAATTAGGGTTTGCACAAAATGTGTTTGCATTTTCTTGTCATTTGGACCTTGTAGATCAATATTCCGACGGGTGACACCTTGGCACCCTTGAGCATTAAAAAAACAACCAAATTAAAGTCTTTTCTACGATGATTATGTATATATTTTATGCATATTATGCAAAATAGCACCCACAATTACCAGAAATAGTTATAACATCTATTTTCTCTGCAGGAATTTGTCCAATCGTATCAAACGAGGTGTCTAAACCCATGTTTTTAGGGTCAACGAATTCAATAAAGCCATTTTGACAATGATAATGTGTGTAATTTATGCATAATATTCAAATAAGCATCTGCCATTTTCAGAAATTGAACTTACATCTATATCTCCGCAGGAATTTGTCCGATTGTATCAAACGAGGTATCCAAACCCATTTTTTTAGGGGCAACAAATTCACTGAAGCATATTCCCACAATGATAATAATATAATATGCAAAATAGCTCCATCATTATTAGAAATATAACTTCTATCTGTATCTCCTGATGACTTTGCTCAATACTATCAAATGAGGTGCCGAACCAGACCCACATTTTCAGGGTCACTGATTAAATTGAAAGTACCTTCACACTGAAAAGAAGTAATATATTTTAAAAATATATTACTTCTTTTTTATTTTTTCTATATTTTTTGCATAATATGCAAAAAAATATACAGATTAGCTTACATCATTATTTTAAATACAGTGTTTCCTAAAGATCTTGATCTATTTTTGGGAGACACACATTTAGCCTACACCACAAAACAGATATTTCTTCACCACACATGTTACTACATGTATGTACGAACGCCTAATCATGATATATGATTAAAAGTGCCCTTTTGGTTTAAAAAGTACTTGAAGTACCTGTCTGTCATCATGTTCCCGTCCCATTGCGTGTAGGTTATTTTGACGTGGTTGTGATTGAAAGGGGGTGGGCAGAGGGTGCTGAACAGAATGTAGTTCTATCGTGTCTATTTTTAAAAATCTGATCTTCAGAAAACGTTGATATTTAGAGGAAATTTTTGGGGATATATGTTTTACAGAGTTTTTTCCCCATAAAATCTATGGACACAGCATCTGTTCAACATTTTTGCAGGGGGGGGGGTGGAGGTCCAGCAAATTCATAAGGAATCATTTGATTGCCTTTCCATAGCTTCAGTATGAAATCATGTAGGCCTATATGTCCTCCGATTTAAAACACAAGAAACACGCACTGACAGAAGGAAACTTAAATTATCCCCCGCAAAGGCTGCATAATGAGCAGTTTAATCATGTTAAAGAACACCAATTTTGTTTGACAATAGAATGTGAATAATCACAAATGTTCATCAGTTCCCCGTCAGATTTTGTATGGAAATAAATGATGCCTTACATCAAGATTCACTCTCCAAACCCTATTTTAATCTGAATTAGGGGGACATACTGCTATGCTGAATGCGTGTTAATAAAACGGACCTAAAGTTGTCAAGTTGGCCCCCCCCCCTAAAAAAATAATCTTCAATCTTTATTTATTAACAAAAAGAACTCAAGACATGCTTTTATGGGGGAAGGGAATGTTTGGGGTGTCGCCTGGAAACAAATCCTAATAAACTATGAAAAGACAATACCATTGACTCTAAAAGATGAATCTGGACACCTCATTTGATAGGTTTGAAGGATATTCTGCACAGATACATGTATGTAAAAAAAATGTATTTTTGCTAATGGCGGATGATAATTTGCATATTATGCATACATTATTTACATTATCATTGTGGGACTGGCTTCAATGAATTCGTTCACCCCCAGAACATGGGTTCAGACACCTCGTTTGATACAATTGGACAAAGTCTTGCGGAGAAAATAGATATGTTATTTCTATTTTTGAGAATGGATAAATTAGTCATTGAAAATAGCTTTAAAGAATTGGTTGACCCCAAATATGGTCTAGGCACCTCGATTGATCAATTTGGACGAAATCCTGCAGAGATATATACAGAATTTATCTTTTACTTTGTGATGTAAGCTAATTTGCATATTAATTCTTTTTTTTTTAATGCTCAAGGGTGCAAAGTTGGCACCTGCTGGAATATTGATCTACAAGGTCTAAAATTGGAGTTTGACACCCTGACTGTTACCATGCCCCGAGTAGTACTGTTTAGCAATGTTAAAATCCTGGGAAGACTTTCCTAATTATTGGAAACATTCCTACATACCATGAGTTGGACTCTTCCTTGTAATGCATTAGGACTTATAGCAGGTAGATTAGGCTCACTGCTGCTGTGTCTGCCACACTCTTGCATCATGTCACTATGCACTTCAGCATGACTATGAACCCAGCTGTATTCAAACAATGACGAAGTACATGTATGACTATCCATGTTACAATCTGTTTAATATCACAGCAATATCAAGGGCTGACACCTGTGCTTCCCCCATCCTGGATTGCATCAGGGGTGACTGCCTATGTTGGTCTCACCCAATGCTGAATGCAAACATTCTTTAACTACAAAACTAAATAATGGCAACTTATTGGTTAAAAATCAAAGTAAAAAGCTATTTTGAACATCTGTTGCAAGCTCATTTTAGTGACATCAAAAGTCTTTGCTACCAGATGACTTATTTCATTATTTTGCTCCATTATGCACAACAGGGTTATTTATTATTTGAAGCTGAAACAGACACATGTGTCAGAGTTGACATATAGAATTGCTGTATTTATGTTCATCTTTTGATGAAGACAACAACGGCCAAGTTCGCGTAAGGACTATAGTTGACCAATGGTTAACTAACGTTTGCCCGAACTCTGTCTAGTCGACGATGGTTGACTACGCTAGTCAACTATTTGGAACCAGCCTACTGGGGTTGGTTGCTTCGCTGGTAACCAATAGCCGCGCGCATTCATAACGCTAGCAGAGAGCCAGGATCCATTAGTTTTGCGATGACATTTTGACCAGCGTTTGACTAGAGACTATCAGTGCGCAGGCGTAAGGTACGTCACAAATCAACCACTAGTCGACTAATGGTCCTTGCCCGAACTTGGCCAACGCTGGTGATGGCATGAGTGATGTATGACACTGAGACTGCTGGAGTTGAGATGGAGCTGCAGTAGTCCAGGCTACCTTGGCAAGCTGGATCATTTTCACAGATGAAATAACACAGATGCACAGATGAGTTTATTTACATAGATGTTGGCCCATGTGTGAGGAATAAAATAATGTGATATTATCTTCAAGCAAACTTGAATCGTCAATCCTGATTGGTTGATCCATGGCAACAACAGTGTGATATAACTAATTGCACAGTCTGTATTGCACTCCGTGTACTGCGCTATTATACAAATATTGAGTGGCTCAGTGTGGAATGGGAGGAATATTATCGCAAGGTAAAATCTGGACTTTTCCATTTCACGAGGCGAAGCCAAGTGAACTGGAGAAGTCCAGATTTTACTGAGCAATATTTTTTACCGAGCGATATTTTACAGAGCGATAATATTTCTCCCATTTCACAATTTAAAGCCACTCAATATTTGTTTTATACAACTGACATATAGATCCTTGTCATTTGATATTTGAACTTTTATTTCAGTACAAAACTGGTGAAAAATGTATTTCTCTCTTCCAAAGCAACCCTTCACGAAAATGCTGTAGCGCTGGCTCTTTGGAACAATACACACTACACGCAACGCTGAACGCAAACACCAGCATGCATTTGCACACAAATACCGCGTCATGGAACAAGCATCGATCCTAACTGTTCAATAGTATTTCCCATTCCCCATGTGCGGATAGTACTTTTTGAGCCCCGGCGTGAATGGCAGTAATAACGAATGTCACGTGATGTGAGTTCCACCAATCAAATGACAAGGATATGTATGTCGGTTATATAATCCAAGATACCAGTGACATTCCAGCTGCATGTGCTAAACCGCTACAAGGTTCGTGTAAAACATGCTAGTTCCAACTTTACTGTGCATCAGGTTTGCTTGAAGATAAATTTGTTATCGCGCTCGCGCTCGTGGAACACATACCTCATACCACATGGCCTTCGGCCTCGTGGTATGTGGGACACAGACGCACTCCATTATTCCGTGTTCCACTCAGCGCTCGCAGGATAACTATTATAAGATTATTAAAGGGTTCTGACCAAAACCAGTAGAATTCACACATTGTGTTGTGGACCATCATTCAAGGCCAGCTATGCTGGGCTAAGCAGCCTATTTCATGCTTTCACCATTTAGGAGATCACAGGGGAGAAACTTGAAAGAAGGATAATGTTGCAGCCCTCTTAAGGAACGGAGACAGAGCAGAAGCAGCCAACTAAAGATCAGTAAATATCTGTAGTCTGAAACTCCTTGCCCACATCCTGCATAGTCACATCAGATACTGACCGATTGCCACCGTGGTTTCTGAGCAACGCAGTCCATGGAGACTCAACTTATTCTGACTATTCATGACATCACCAATGCACTGCAAGAAAAGTATACAGTCGACATGGCTATACTACATGTAGATTGGACCAAAGCCTCGATTAAAGGCCCTCCTCGTCATCATTACTAGGCTGTTTGCAGATGATTGTCTCCTTAATAGTCACATATTAAACCCTCCAAAGTGATCTGAACAAGTTTGAGGTTTGGAAAAATGTATTTCCAAATGTCAATCTGCTCCAGCAATCCATTAGCAAACACCTACACCTTCTATGGTCAGCAACTGCAATCAGTGACGATCCGTTCCTTATAATATACAATGAGTTGAGATGTCCAGACTACAGCTGCTATGTAGAAGGCACAACATGTTCTGGGAATGATCAGGCGCAATCTAGGTAATGTTCAACTCAAGTGAAAACAATGGCTACACAACCCTGGTGTTTCCTGGCCTCCAGTATGCCACTGCAGCATGGAGTCACACATACAAGAAGATTGCCATATCACTTGGCAGTTTACAAACAAACAAACAAACAAAAAAATACACAAACGAAATGAAATCTAGGCCAAAATGCAGAATTTCAGTTGCATCATCCCTAAATATAATATACAGTGAAATCTCGATAAGTCAAACCTCAAAGGAACAGGTTCAAAATTTGACTTCAGCAGAGTTTTGAGTTAAGCAAGGTTGTATATCATTGTTATACTATTGAAGGCAATGGATTCTTTGTTTGACTTACCGAGATTTCACTGTACATTCCAGTCAACAATACGTCGGCTGGTCCCCAGTATGTTTACTATGCAATAAATCATTAAGTGTCTGAATTCTAGCTACTATTGTATACTCATTACATGTATCAATGTATTAATGAACCCATTCACCACACATCAGGATGTGAGCTTCAACATGAATCAAGAGATGAAACTCACTCAAATGTTCTTGCTTCTTTGTGTTCTTTCTCCTTTCTCTGCGCTGTCATTGCCTTTTGTATCTCCTGTTCCCGAGCTGCAAAATCAACAGTTTTTGGATGTCATTCTAATCTTTCTTGCAACATGCATAACTCAAACAGTTGACAGGATCCCATTCCTATCAGATACCATTATTGGGTTGTCTGCATTCAAGATTAATATTTAAATATCCAAAGATACAGACATTGTTAGTTATCCCGCAAGTGCGAGTGCAACACGGAATAATGTAGTGCATCTGTGTCCCGAAGCCGTGCCATGGATCGACCACGGATTCTCTACACAAGGATAAACCACTTCCCCAAATTTCTGGTTAGAGGCGTCAAATGGCACTTGCGCATCGTGCGTGTACGTGCGCAAGACTCGGCGCGTGACTGCAGTCTTTCGGTGGTCAAATTTCTGTCAGGTGCCAGCATTGTTCTACTGTACATGTTCTATGCGTTTTTCTATGCGCGGACGCGGCATATCATGCGTGTAGACAATTTGTTCTGTACATTTTGTACACGAGTATAACAAGCTTAGATGAGTCATTTATCCTTGTGTTAAGGATCCGTGGATCGACCAATCACGATCGAGGATTCACTTTTCTATTTGAAGATAATAACATATACATGGACCGATGGCATGCATCACCAGACAACCTGGATTAAATTTGTATGTACATGTATTGGAAACTTAACCTCTGAAAACTGTTGGAATATTCATTGTATATGATATAATAATGTAATTGACTTAAAGATCAGTCACTTTCTTAAGGCAGACTTTCACTTATTTTGAAGTTTACATGTATTCAAAATAATGCAAGGGGACTGATCTTCAACATTATTCCATTGACTTCTGTCTTATTCACATGTCTCTTCAACTTATATCTGGACACACAATACCTTGGAAGAACTCCTGTCTCTGTACCCCCCTTTTAGGGGAGGGAACTACTCTAGCAGAATCATGGACTTTTTTCATCTGTTGATATCTCTGCAGAGGATCTGTCAAAGGCAAAGATGATAATTGACACAGAAGGGATTTCAGATGAATGATGTGGATAGAATAAAGTGTACAGCTAGATGAAATACAACAAAATGAAATACATCAAATGACTGCTGGTTCTAGTCATTTTAATGCATGTTTCACTTTCTTCATGACGATTCCATCAAGTACATGTATATTCCATTCCTTACTTAGTGTTTTGTTCTTGTGTACACTGCTTCCCTTGGACAACTTCTTAGCACGCTTCATCATTAACTCAGCTGTTGCAGCATCTTTGAAGCCCCTGCCAAATAAATAAGAAAAACAAAACAAAACAGAAAAGAATTAAATATGAAAAATAGCTTGATTTACCATGAAAAAGTGTTTTTTAAAATTTAATTTAAATTAACCAAACTCTTTGTAACTGGAATAATCTATTCACTGTTTCATCACAGGGACATCAAGATTTTTCTCGCAATAATTGGAAATACCTCATTTCCAGTTGGCAATTGACCTATCGCCGTTCACAACCATTATCCAATCACAGCCTCTGTGGAATATTATACAAATAATGAATGTTTGTGAGTGCAATGGTAAGAATAATTTCATGAGGTGACAGATGAAATGTTCCATTCCACGAGGCGAAGCCGAGTGGGATGGAACATTTCATCTGTCACCGAATGAAATTATTCTTTCCATTGCACGAACGTGAAACATTCCTTATTTGTTTTATATAACACCTGAATAAATCCTTGTCATCTGATTGGTTGACTTTTAATAGCCAGTTTATTCAGGTTAAAACTGTTGAAAAGTTCGACAAGTTCATCAAGCTTATATAAATGCAAACTGTTCAACAGGTTGAGAACAATTATATTCAATTTATCTTGATTTAAAACAGCGCCACCACCAGCAGCAGCGACACCGTGCAATGGAAGTTCTATTCAGTGTGCAATAGAACTGCCATTGCACTGTGCGCTGCGCGCCACGCACGCGCCATGCGTTGGTACGAATAATTCAATGGCATGTGATCAACGATCCACCAATCAGATGACGGGGATTTATTCAGGTGTTGTATAATACGTGATATTTCAAACCATGGACAAACAAGTGAATTCTACACACGTGCAATCCACCGGCATGTGCGTCCGTCTGGCCTGTTCATTGATGCGCAAACGCTGAAAGCAAACGCTCGGCCCGACATCACGTTTCCATTCGCTTATCTTGTTCACAACGGCAAAGCCGTAGTTGTTTTTGTGAATTTTCTCGTAAACATGGTAAACAGATGCCAGTGGGGAACGTGTAATTCTGATACACATTATGAAGAACATCTGGTAAAGGAAAAGTTATGTCAGAAATCTGAGACAACTTCGGATGAGCGTGCAGCAACCGCTTTGAGAGTGCCACGTAATGTGCCGTTGTATGCTACTAGTTTTGCCATTATACGCTACTACCACTAGCGCGTATGGTGCATTGCACACAGAAGTACATATGCAGCTCGTGTTCCAAAATGTCTAAGGGGCGTGGCCAACTCACAAACGGTGATAGGTCAATTACTGAAACCAAGCATGTTCTTGCTGTTAGTTTCAAAGATAGACATGCGTTTAATAATAGTAAAGAGGAATCCTGAATGCCTGGATATTTGTAAATATTTCATGTCAGGAAACAATTGCAGCTTCCGTTTGAAACATTAGGAATCTTTTTTCAAGGACCACAGAAATATAGAGACAATACAAAGACTGTTTAACATTCCACGCATATTGAATGGCAGTCAATAATTGAATGAACAACTAATCCTTTTGAGTTAAGTCCACTTCTTTCATTGAATTGCCACAAGCTTTGTATGCAGGCAGTTTAGCTATTAGTGACAGTCAAATAATGTTGGGGCAACTGTCTTACCATTCCTCTGATATCTGATCTTGTCGATGACTCTTTGTTGTCCTAGGTGTATCACTGGCTGGACTTGAATGCACTGGTGGTATGGGTGGTTTGCTGACTAGATGAGGTATTGATGTCTGAGTCTCTGTGTTAGTGTATCCAGTGCTTGGTATGGGTGAAGCATACCAAGCTTGCCTTGGTGGTTGTGGCATGTCATGCTGAATGACTGCTTGATGTGAACTCCATGGCTTCTTAGTGGCAGGTACACAAGGATGAGATCTTGGTATACAGGGAGTCTCTGATGCCAACCAATCACTATCAACATTTGCCTGTAATCATAACATTAACAAATCAACAATGTTATTAGAAACTTATCGTTCTGTCCTAATAGAGCATTACTTCTCTATTTTCTTGAATTGTGAACTGTGATGTTGTTACAACCAAACCTGGGCCCAATTTTATAGAATCCGTAACGCTGGATTCTGCGCTTATGGCCTGTAACTCTGTGTTAACTGAGCTAGCAAAGCAATTCTGCGCTAACTCCATCATACCAACATCCTTTACTTATGACGCTAACCTGTGAAATATGCTAACCGTTAGCAGGGTTCTCCCCTGGATTTTTTCAAACTTGTGGTGGAAGTTCCATCGTGATTCAACAACTTGCAAAGCCACGGCGTGGGGTTCGGGGCCTGCTTAAGGGCCCTGAAAATTGTTTTACTTGAAAAGCTCTCTGTTGCACTTTAGATCAAATTGGGGGGGGGGGGAGGTTAAAGGTAAATTTTCCTTCAAATTCAAAATCAACATTTCATAAACACTACAACTTCCTGAACTGGAAAAGTAGGGATAACAAATCAGTTTCAAATTAAGAAATTAACGTATATGTCGTTTTTCTGCTTTCGTGGGAATTTGGTTAACTACTCGCGAGTACTGGACTACTTGTGAGTAATTTCTTTGAGAGTAGTCGAGTCATGAAATTGGGTCCTGGATGTTACTGAGCTCAAGATCAATCATAAATAACAGGTTCTAACCCATTGCTCAGGTTCAGCTGTCTTTGTTCTCTATTCAGCTAGCGTAATTAGTTGAGTCAAGTCTTCACTGTTACTACAATAACTATTTTAACGAGTTTTGCTGAAGTAAAATGCCCATCCAATAAAAGGGCTTCCTTAAATCAAATAAGAATGATTGCACTTGGATATACCCTGGTATGAAGGCAATATGGCACTTACCTGGGCTACATCCCATGATGTAGGATCTATCTCATCATATAACATAGCATCCTCCTCATCCTCACTATCATGATAACGTACTGCTTGTCTGGCAACGGCTACCATCTTCCTGACTCTATAACCTCTCCATAATGTCTGCACATTTCAACAAATATGCATAGAATAAAATAGAGAGCTGGTAAGACACAGCAAAACTCAACAATTATTCAAGTTTTTGTTTTGGCCAAGTCACACAAGGCAACTTGGAGCCAACCAATTGCAGTGTAACCTAAAGGAACCCTTGGCAAGAATCAAGTACATTTTTTTGCAAATTACAGTACAGGGAATGAACATTTGCCTGTCAACTTCTTCTTGGAGACTGCCTGGCACAAGTTGCCGGTATTTTTGTCCAGTGGTACACAAACCTGTAACAATTAGTAAATATATGCCTTTAATGACATAAATCTGCTGGAGTCTTCAGATTCTTCTCCTTCCTTGCAAGTGCTGCCATATGGTTGAAGATAAACACACTGCCAGAAACACCAAGGCAAACCCCTTCTCTTAGCGATAAGTGTTACTAGGTTCTTTTATGCATTACATAACGCACGGACCCAGGACTTTACGTCCCATCCAAGGACGAAGCAATAATGGTTAGGTGTCTTGCTTAAGCACACCAGTGTCAAGACCAGGACTCAAACCCACACTCTGCTGATCAGAAACACCAGAGATTGAGTCTGGTGCTCTTAACCGCTCGGCCATGACAATCCCAATGAAGGAGTGGACTCCATGAAGGGATTGACAAGGTCAAATATCCAGCAAGGGGGCTTGACAAGCATTGGAGGAGTGACAATTAATGTGCCCTGAAATCTGCAAAAAAAAAATCATGTTTTTGATAGTTGACTTATCCTATTTCAAAGGTTTGGTTGAAAGGAAACTAACCCAATGTCTTACCATTCAGGAGAATAGCCAGTTACATCGGACGTCGCGGACATTTTATGGCATAAGCATATGTACATCCAACCGTATCCATTCAATGTACGCTACACATTGTGTGTGTGTCACATAATACACACAGCACCAATACACCAATGTTGTTTCTTGCACGTCTGCAGAATGTGATGCACTGTGCAGCAGGATTCACAAATAGCACTCAACAGCTCGACATTTAAGAGTCAAACATTTTTTTACCCCCGAAATTCATTCTGGCATGGTTCTCGCAAGAATAACACAAAAACGCCAGTTTTTTAAAGGATGGTTGTGTGGACGTTTATATTCGACTTTTAAATGCTATTTCATCATTTCGTTTAAATTTGTTTAGTAGCCCAATTGGGCGCATTCCAGGACGTAATGTCCCTTTAATGGTACATATGGGATAAGATTCAGGGCTGAAATGGCACACATTCCACTGTGTTCCAAGTCTACTCCAGCACCTTGAGTACCTAACTGTTGGTAGATGCGTGCACTGCATGTATATAAGAATTGGGTATTATTATTATTATTACTCAATTGCTGAATCTCAACCTGTAATCTGACATGACCCATTCAGGGAATTGTTGATCAGTGGTAATCAGCATTTTTGTAATGACTTTATGCCATGACCTGATACGCAGTCTTTGAATGTGAGTGGTAGATCAAAGCTGGATCAGGATTGATAGTAATGAGCTAGACTCCCCCCCCCCACCTCACACACACAGCTTGCAAAATCCTTCACTCATATCCATGAATTAAGCAACAAATCCAATCATGAGCAAGGCTGCACACAGTTTGGCTGGTTGTAATGACACTGTTTATGTGTGGACGTCATTACCTGTATGTGTAGTGCTGCCAGGTCCTGCTTAGTATGGATATCCAGATCTCGTCCGACTACGTAGCCCCTCCACCTTGCTTGGATCACTGTTGCTGCATGACTATTATACATGAACAACAAAGCCAAAGATGGAACAGACTAATACTGGGGTATCTGTGGGATTGCTTGGCTTGGGAGTTCACATGTCTAAGTGAGGAGGTTTCTCAGGCAAATCATCCATAGTATGCAGACAATCCACTGCCACAACCCCCACACTGTGTCATTCCAACCCATCAATGTATACAAACTAGTCAGAATATTTGGGAATATTTTTAGATGTTCAGTGAAAGCACGCTTTGACATAAAAGCCCCATGTATCATTCCTAAAGAGAGTAGTTCAATTTAATATGTTACAAAATATTAAATTGTTATAACTGAAGTTTCGTATTTCCTTGAGAGCTCCCATATACCCATGTAATTTTACGTCATTCAACCTCCTGAACAATGCATGACAATGAAAAAAAAGACAATTTGGTTACAGTATGTTAAACCTCAGTGTCATTAGGATTGCTTGTGCCCTTCATTAACTTGGCTAAAGCCCAATAATGACAACCTAGCACTCATGTGCTGAGCTAACCTGATTGGATGCTGCGGTGGATGAGAGTCCTTTGTTTTATTCACTGCTTGAGAACTGTTTGGTGGAGATGTTATACTGTGCTCCAAAACATAGCATCCACTGTTCAATGAAGACTGTTCATGTGTTATCACATCATCGGTTCGACTTTCCTTATGAGCAGGGATCAAGTTGCCATCTGCAGACTGGTGTTGGTAACCCGGCATGCCTTCTGCCATTGTAACATAATCAACATGAACATGCCTTCCCGGTAACGTATTAACGGAGTCATCTGCAGAACTATGATGACACTGTGTTATCTTGGTGTAGTCATCTTTAGAGTCATATCCACCTGATGGCATGACATCGGATGGACCTGTACTCTGTTCCTCTTTTCTTTGCATAGACAATTGTTCATACAATGTAGATTGTTTACTGCTTGATGAGACAAGTTGAATCTCTGTCATATCACCAGTCTCATGCATACATCGATGCCTGATAGCCTGCTCCAAACTACTTTCCAAGTATGCATCTCTTGCTTGATTTGCTTGCAGGATGTCTCTTGGAGAATTTCCTGTCAATGACCTACAAATGCAACATCAATTCACAAAGTTGGTTGATTTCTGTGCATGTCTAAAATCAATTTTGTAGTCAAGACCAGGCAGTCCGAGACCAAAACCAAGGCCAGGCCGACAAAAGCAGTCCGAGACCAAGACCAAGAGTCCGAGACCAAGACCTGACTTGTAAATAAAGGGATGTGAATCATCTTTGTATGGTGATGTAAAATTGTGGAGGTTCAGCTAGGGTATGGGGTATGACCATAGAGCTATGTTAGTTGACAGAAATGGTCTTGCAATGTAGCATTGCAAATGGTTTTTACTTTCCATTCTTCAATAAAGTTGTTACTTTTCAGCCCAATTTGAATTTCACAACATTCACAGTGCATGCAGTGACTTCAGCACTTTTAGATATTGATGTACCTACGTGTACATGTACGTGTAGCTACAATAAAAGTGACAATAGTGTTTCCTCTGAAAGTCTGAGGAATAAGAATGCCTGAACATGTAGCTAATTTGTTGTCACACATGCTTCCAGTTTTGCACCGACGTACTTCTTGTGCTTTTTGTATGCATACTATATGGTTGCCAAATTGGCAGACATGACTCAAATGTGGATCTGATGAATAGAATAAGCGACAAACTTTTGCGCAATTGCACTACAGGCTTTCAGGATCATGCAAGAATGCTTCCCACATGGCAACGTACATGCGCTATCCTAAAATAGCATGGTGCCTTGCCAGTCAGGTGAGTCAAGATCAACCAACAGTGCACACCACATGCGTCTAGTTACAGACGGTAACCCGTGGGAGCACGCAATATGTTACTACGGGCCCTGACAACCAGCCATGCATTAAATACGCGTCTTTTTACAGACGGTAACTGGTGGGACCACGCAATTTATGTGGCTATACACCCAGTCATCCATGTATGCATGATCACACAAATGCACAAGGTACATGTACATAATACGTCATTATGTTTGCTTGTTGATGGCAGCCATAGCCCAGTAATCCAACGTAGTAGTCAATTATGTCAGTACCAATGTAACGGTTGTATGTGTTCTCGCGGGATTTTGATTTAGGCAACTGCAAGATATTTTGTCAGGTTATGAGGTGCAAAGTGCATTTTTAAACTGGTCTCGTGCTGGTCTCAGTCAAAAATTCCGAGAATATCAGATGCGAGACCAAGACCACGACCAGTCCTAATTCCGAGACCTTGTGTGGTCGAGACCGAGAACACGTCCAAACGGGTCTCGAAACTGGTCTCGAGACCAAGACCAGTCTTGACGGCTGTAACACTGTCTAAAATTGAATGATGTCTATAACTGCTTAAGCTCCCATCATCAACAATTAACAGTAATTGATGATGTGATGTGGGAGATGGTGTTATCCCAAGGGGGATAAAGAGGCCATATTCCACAGCACAGCAGTCAACATTTCTTTTGAATACTTTGCAATTAGTCTTCTGAAGATATTTGTAATGTCAGCGCAAAACTCTATTACAACGTGTGTTGGTTGCATCCTTGCTTGTTTTGTTGATTACAACACACTATTTTCCATAGGTGCCATTCTGAGCCAATATCAGCTTACCATTGAACATGTTTACAATGCCACTGATTTAATGCAGAAAACTGGAATGTGATTTTAGTACATAATAAAATCATCAATAAAACATCATTAAACAAGCATCATGTAACAAACTATATAGCTGCAGAATAAGATCAGGAACCTGTTAACGCCAGTAAAGGTCAGTCAACTTACGCTGTATGCTGTTGATATGTTGTACGTAGCTGCTCCTGAGCATATAACTGTGATAAACACATCCTTTCCAATGGAGTCCTTGGTGATGGTACAGAGATAGGCTTGATAATAGCTTCATTATCTAGTACATGCAACCATCTTAAAGAACCCAACACAGCAGACCTGTCATGTAAACATACAACCATTGTCAATGCATACATCATGAAGCGAAGCACTCGTACGGGTTGGCCTATCATGAGACCACTGCATCAGATATGCAGAAGGTATCACCAAAGCAAACTTGTTTTATTGTCACATCTGAAAATGATACCCGTATGTTTCAATTTAAAAATGCTTTGTACACAGATTCTTAAAGGAAACATGCAGTGGACATTCAGCTCATCTTGTTTTCATGCACATTACTATGTGTTGGAACAATACATACAAGATCTTAATACTTGTTTTCACTGGAAATGACAAGGAAGTGGTTACAAAGGAGGTGGAAAGTCATAGCTACATGGCAAGAAAGCTGTTTTACATGTATTTAAGTCATAAAAATCCTATTTCATGTTTCCTTTAAGATAACTGAGGTCTTGAGCTGGACCATATGAGGTCATGCTGTGTACAGACCAGCCTCGGCCCTGAATTCCTATCATTTCACAGCTTACCTATACTGATCATCCTGGGTGACTGGATTACCCTCAAGACATACATCTTCAAGATGATTACAGTCTCTCAAACCATTAACAATTATATCCATATCTGTAAAGCATTCCAACCAAAAATACAATTAAGAAGGTAAATGGAACAGCATCGAATGATCAGGACTATTAATGATGAAACAAACGTCAGGATAAGAAGGACATACTGTCTTCTTTGTACAATTACATTTGGCTTTGTACATAATAGTACATTATGTCCATGTTTGATGATCAATATGCTATGAGACCTCCCTGTACCCATCAATTCATTCATCAAAGAATATCTCATTTGCTTTGATGTGTTTCAACAGATAACTGATCAAAGCAGTTCAAGTTAAGGCTGCATAAACATTTATCATTGATGACCATGTTTGTGACGTTGGGTTTGTGCCACTCTTAAATCTTCACCGTCCTAAAAAAATCAACTGGATTTCATGTGATAGATAGAGAACATGGAAAATGCAGACTCCTAGTCAAGAATAACTGATTTCATCCAGTTTACCTGTTATGCAGTTGTGACTGATGTCAAATCTTCTCAACATAAGACAATACTTCAAATCTGGTAGATCTGACAAGCTGAAACAAATAATGCAATCCACATGATGTTACGGTTCTTTCAGTTCATTCATTAATAAGGGAATAAATATGTAGTTGTTCGGTTTTAAACAAGTACATTAAAACCGGCTAGGGGCCTGGACGCGGATAATGACCCGAGCCGAAGGCACTGATGGGTCTCCTTGTGGCAAAATTGACACAGATATGTTGGCTCACGGACTGCCACTGCACATGTGCATAATACTTGTATACGCAATACGCATACATGAGGTGCACACACCATTGAAACTTATTATTAGTATGGTCCTCAAGTGTTTTACTGCTCAAACCACATTGATTTCTATCTGGTACTTGACTACATTGCATATCAGACTTGTCACCAGTCCATCCATTATCGTAAATACCGCCTACATTTTGCCAGATGTTTCACCTAGTGCTTCACGCGATATTACGGAAACAGAAAATGCTGGAAATCCGGAATCAGTCTCACCAAAAATCCGGAAATCCAGAAAAATCTCGACCCTGGGTATCTCCCTACTCAGCATGTTGGGAAGATCTTTGCTCGTGTAGCCCTCAAAAGACTCCAACAGCTAGCTGAACGTGTGTATCAAGAGTCACAGTGTGGATTCCGTGCTGGCAGATCCACAATCCACATAATCTTCTCTACACGCCAATTACAGGAGAAGTGCCGTAAGCAAAGAAAATCCCTTTACATTGCCTTCATTGACTTAACCAAGGTTTTGGACCTAGTGAGCAGAAGCAGTCTTTTCAGTCTTCTGGAAAGGATCGGCTGTCCACCAAAGCTACCCAGCATCATCTGTTCCTTTCACAACAATAATTACCCTCGGTTTCGCCTCGGGTAATTATCAGCATTCCAGACTCCAAGCAGTCTTAAACATAGTGTTTAACACCTCCCAAGCACACATTTATTCCCTTATTTAAAACCACCCAAGTGACGGGTTCTCAACAAATAGGAATGGGTAAACTGTCTTAGGTATATGGCTTATAAACATGTTTATGTGTGACCGGCGCGTATAGTTACCCATTTTGTGCTATGGAGACATACTGCAGCAGTGGTAACCAGGCCTGACCCAATGGCACTATACTGCTTATACTGTTGTCAGTCAGTCTCAGATCATTCAGCAACACGTGATTCTGCACTGGTGGCATCTAAATATAGAAACAACAAATTCCGGTGGTCTATTACAAATACTGGAATGAAATTCTACATCAATCACACTTCAAACAGGCTCAATCCAACAATTCAACATGTTTATAAACCAAGGTCTATGTTAGAGACATACCTCTACAAGACTGTTGCTTTCAATGTTTAGACTCTGTAACAAGCAACATGTTTGGAGATCTTGTACAGAAGATAGATGGTTGTGTGATACGTTGAGGTCTGTGAGATGAATGAGCTGACCAATGCCATTGATGCTGACTAGCTGATTATGACTCACGTCTAGATGAGTTAAATTAACAACAGACTCCAAACCCCCTGTAAGAACAATCAAACAACAATCAGCAAGTTAGTCATCCTGGAATGGTCAGAATTTATGTTCTCAAGGCTATGGATGTACAGGCACTGTGTTGCCTAATTGCGAGGCCAAGTGCGGACCGTGATGGTGCATTCAAACACTTCTGTAGGCATACAAATCCAAAGTCTACATTTCAACAGCACAGATTGATTTAGAATGCCCGTTAATAGTTTGGTGTGATTCTTACCTGTTCTGGTAATACTGTTTTTACTCAGCTGTAAATATCTCAGTTGAGTGCATCCCTCTAGTCCATGAGATGATGTGAGCTTGTTGTTTTGCAACATCAGTTGTTTAAGTCGAGTTCTGTCTCGGCAATGAATTCCTTCAACTTTATTGTGCTGTGGATCAAAATTCATTTTAAAGGATCATGACTACCTAATGCACAGCAGTGCACACGGCACATGCACACACAATTGTACACATTACTCATTTCAGTGAAACACTGTTCAATTCACTTGTGTTAAGAAAACGACCAACTTCAAAAATGGTTTAAAAAAAAAGATTGTGTGTAAATGTTCAACTCTTACCTATACGTAAATGACTGAGGCTCTTACCTGTAAATCTATATATGTGATACTTGAACAATGGTCTAAAGCCTCCAGCAGCATGATTCCACATCGGTGAAGATGAAGACATGTGAGATCAGGACAACTAACCAGAGAGGACAAGCAGCAAGGCGTTGACTTCTCTATAACGACTACTGTCACCTAGTCAGTAAGAATAAGACTTGAAGAATTGAATCAGATAGTAAACATGAACCAAAGCATTACACCATGTAGGAATACTGCAGACTGACACGACACAGCAGAAAGAAACCGTGTCAACTCTTGTTTTGATTACAACTGCCACACTGTTCAAGCAAAGAAATAGAGCACGTATTATTTACTTGTTTTCTGACATACATTGTACTATGAATTCCAGCGAGGAGTTACCTGATCATTTACCTGTGAGAGTTGAGTTCCTGATTGTGAAGCAGCAAGTAATTGTGATGATGTCAGAGCAGGCAGCTTATTGGCACCCGGGACTCTCCTCAGTGGTCTTCTTGCCTCAGTAGACCTCAAATCACTAACAACAGATCTACTTCAATAAAAAAAACACACCAATCATTTTATTGTGACTGAAAACGCTGATCACCCAAACTTAGTTGAAATGTTAATTATTACTGGGCAGCTATGTGTCTGTTTTAGGTTTGACCAGCAAGGTTATGTGACATCACTTTCGGTGTTATCAGTTGGCACTGTTTTGGAGTATCTGCAGAAGGCTGTCAAAACTGACGGCATCATCAGTGTACCGATGTGATAATAGGTTTCTATTTCACTTTCTATGTGTTTTGGTAGCATATAATGTACATGCAATGTCTTACCTATAAGAGGCAGAATTCTGCATCCATTGTAGTCGTCTTGCCTCAATGTCTGCAGCAAGAGTTGGGGATGTGCTACTGTCTTGATAGAGTTCCTCTGTGGATCTTATCTTGTCATTCACCACTTGGACACTATTACCTTGAATGCCACTGTCTAATACAACTGGATTGTGATCAGAGTTCACATTTGTAGTTTCTGAGGGGATAGTTTGAGTTGCACTTTGCAAGCATGTTGCTACTGCTTTGACTTTCTCAGTTAAACCAGAACTTGTAGCTAAGTCTAATGTTGGTGTGGGGCTTCTATCTTCAGAAGAGCTAGTCTCATGATTGCGTAGCAGCATGTCTGTACCAGCAATGACTGGCATTGTTGTATCTGATGTGTCTTTTGAAATTAACAATGTGGGTGTTTCTGCTGGATTGCTGGCATGTTGATTGGAGACCATTTCATAATCAGGGTACTGATGTTCTAATGTTGTCTGAATTTCCTGTCTGTTGGTTAGAAATACTTCCTGAGCATCGTCATTCATTGTCTCATTCTCTGTCAATTTCTCATCAGTCAGCCCCGAAGGAAAACTACCCTCGTTTTTAATTTTAGACAAAATTTGTTGTGTCTTTTCCTCTAATTCCCGTTCTTGTTTCAGTTGCTGGTCTCGCCTTTGTTTTTCTTCTTCTTTCTTTTGTTTTTCCAACACCTCCATTTGTTTCCTTTCTTGCTCTATCCTCTCCTTCTGCAGTCTCTCTTGCTTCTGCCTTTCTTCAATTTCCTGTTTCTGGATTTCCTCTTTTCTCCTCCTTACAGCAATACAAAGTCAAACAAACACAGTGCAGAAGTCAGTGCATGTGTGCATCAGTGTGTTTTTACATATATGGCTTATGTGACCCCACAAGAAGGTATTTAGAAACCTCAGTATCCCACAAGTGAAACGCTGTGGAGTTTCAGAGTTCAATTGACTGATTGTGTATTTCAGTTTTGGGCGTATGGGATTGATTTACTCATCGGTATCAAACACAGACATGGATGCATCCAGGAGCCTGCATTGTGTACAGTGAGTTAGCTATAGCTCTAGACTCAGACTCCTATAGTGTAGGCAGGGCTTAACAATCTTTCATATTAAGGCTGTACTTCAGACTC
Organism: Patiria pectinifera; assembly: GCA_029964075.1. Taxonomy (NCBI): domain Eukaryota; kingdom Metazoa; phylum Echinodermata; class Asteroidea; order Valvatida; family Asterinidae; genus Patiria; species Patiria pectinifera. The sequence goes on from CM057148.1 coordinate 32,631,237, forward strand.
AGATGTGATGATTCTACTCCAGTATGACCGACTAGCTCCTTACCTTTCCTCCTCTTCTTTCTTTTTCCTTTCTTCTCTCTCTCGTTTCTTTCTATGCTCTTCAGCTCTACGCACAGCAACAATCTCCATCTGTCTATTTTGAAGCTGTCGTTGGTGTCTTTCTTCTCTTAAGCGATTCAAACGAGAAATGTACTTCTTTCTTACTCTGCAATTTTAGAAAAATATAATGTCATCAAGCAGTTTCTATCCAGATGGATAGAGACTTCATTGCTAGTCACGGATCAAGACAATGTAGTTTTCACAACAAGTACCCCTATCTTCAGCATGAGCCGAATCACTACTTAAGGCAACTATTTCTCATCAATTTATTTATGAACATAGTGTTCAACTTTGATAGGGGTTGTTATTACATAAGACACAAAAATGAAGTGTTATTTAACGAACTAAATATTTCTTGAAAACCTAATCACTGTCTGTCAATATGTACTAGATCATTTAACACATCTTCAAGGAACACATTAACATCGAAAAATTCCAAGACTCTCCAAGAAAATCACAGATGTAAGTCTTTCGGGAAAGCAGGAGAATTGATGTCTTTGTAACACCACCATAATCGTGATGTAAAACTAAAACGTTGAAAGAGGTCAAGGAAAATTTAAGGAAAATTTAACCCAGCGTGCGATATAAAGTCATCTGAATATTAATTGACATAAAACCTGGGTAGTTTGACAGGGCTTGTTGGTAAGGCTGATGGGATCAGCCCAGCACAGTGCAACTTGAACGACTACGTGAGAAAACACCTTGCAAACTATGTCAGTGTATCTGCACTGTATCATCTCCACAGCAGGCAACAAGTGAACAATTAACAGGATTGGGTTTTAATTGTTGACACTTTCAGCGATCAACTCATTTGTCATTTGATGGCTTTAAAAGGGAAAGCTTTGTTCAAACATTGTTCAAGAAAATTTGAACATCATACTGTTAGGATGAAAAAAAACCTTTCTTAAAAGATGTTGTAAAATGGCCTTGCACTGCACTAATTATCATAACATTTACCAGTATACAAATATAGTACAATTTCAGGACTAAAAAAGTAACAGATTGTAAAATTTGCCTGAACTGTGGCCCTTTGTCTTGATGTATGTTGCGCACCTCAAAATGTGGCTCTATTTTTAGACTTATATGGCAGAGAGATTCTACACTGGGCACCCAACGAATGCCCAGTTTGTCCAATGTTACTCAGAAGGCACCTGTGATTAGTTAGCCACATATGAAAAATGAAAGATGTGTCATATAATAAGAAGTCCAAGTACTGGAAAAAACTGTAATATGGCAAACATAGTTTCAAACCAGTGACAGCAATGTTTGCCTGGTCACATTCCACAAGCCTACATCATCGTCATCCAGTAAGGACCAAACAAAACTGATTCATGTATTGATTGACTTAGCGTCACAAAGTATGTTGCCAAGACTGCCTTACCTATATGAGCGTACTGCAGCCTGAATGAGTGTAGCTGCATGCAACCTTTCTTTCTGTTTGAGCTCTCTGTCGGCAGCAAGATGGCATTCAAACTCCAATCTCTCCGCTTCTGTTTCTTTGGCAAATTTCTCAATGTCAGCCTCAAATAAAAAGACAGGATAAATCAGTGTGGCAACATGTTCCTCTTCTTAGTAGAATGTGAATCCTACTCAGGCAATGACCTGATTTCGCATCATACCTGTTCTCTCTGATATTTACATTTAATTTCATGCTGAGTATGAACCTGCCTAAGTTGGAAATAGTAGCAGTCACATTGCATGAGATAATTCTCATTATTAACTGCATGCCCTCAACTTGTTATTTACGTCTTATGAGTCCAGTGGTATAATCATTCATTATTAGCAGCACTGTTATCAGCACAAGCATTGATGTGTGGTTGTGAATTCAAATCAAACTATATTAGTCAAAATGATGCTAATGATAACTAGCAGTGCTTACTAAACACAAAGCATAATACTACCTGGTGCTTATTTAGAACCTCCTGGTTTTTCTTGGTTTGTAATTCCAGCTCTTGTGCTGCTTTGGCCTCAACAACCTTCAAATAAAAACCAACAGAAGTAGTTTTATCAATGAATCTTTGATGAGTTAACACTATTTCAATCATTTAGATTCTAGTGAATTGGAAATGCTAAAAGACGTAAAGCACGTTACAGATGGTTCCAGTGTGATCTAGGTTTGCATGTTGTTGATTACTGGTTACAATTACAATAGCTACTTGAATACATTTCCCTCATGTAAACCAGGTAGGAAACACAACATACGAGATCCTCATTCACATTCAAGAATTGAATAAATGATTTGTCATACAAAAACTTTCATCAAATTAGGTTTGCCCTTCAAAGACGTATAAAGACTGTATACTCAGTGTATACTCTGAGTATATAGTGTTTATATGTCGGTGAAGAGCAAACCTAATTTTATTTACATCACCCCGACGCAAAATTCCATCTTATAAAAACTTTTCAGTGTGTAATTCTCGACCATTTCAGCTATCTGGGTATACGTGTGTTCTGAATGCCAATGATACAATCAATTTCTCTGGAGGTTTTCACGTGCTTCCCTTTAGTAAGGGTGAAATGTTACTGTAACATTCATCTTAAAAGTCACGCACATAATATCCAGTACAATGGTCTTTCGGTTCAGAGAAAGCATCACCTTAAAGACTGCAGGATGTATGTCACGGAAACATTTCTGATACGATCTAACACTGAAGATTTCAGCAAGTGGCATTTGCAAATGGCTGCCAGTGTGTGCACAAGGTCAGTTCACATACGGTGATACGGTGCGACAGAGAACACAAATAATCATCAGAACATTGTGCTGGCCATTGGTCATGTAATAAATTACTGCATGTGCACGACAACAATCAGAGATGAAACTGGCATATGGCAAAAAAATTGGAAACGTCAAACAAAAATACGTGTCCGAAATCTGGGCCGCGCTGCAGTTAGGCCTACACACATGTACCTGCATGTACAATACACTTCATGCCCAATTTCCGGACGCCAACTCCTGCTTAATTATTTTAGATTCAAACAAAATTTTACGATGAAAAAAAAAAAAAAATGGTCAGTGTTTTCATTGAATAAAACGCCTCAATTACGGTTAGAGTAATGGAGTCATCAACAAAGAAGTTCACTTCTCACTTTAAAAGTCGAGGAAAAAGTCTGAAAGACAAGGGCACCGTTCATGGTGCTTCAATCATGACAATGATTCAACCACACTACTCCACTTGCATTCGTACGTGGGGAAAAATCAGACATTATCGTGTTTCTGTTCCAACAAATGCCAGCGAAATGTTTCGCTAATGCTCTCTTCGCTATCCTCCAGATAATCATCATGATTTTTAAAGCATTGCATTTTGTACAATTAAATCTGAAACCTCCGAAAATCGCACAACATAATGAGTTTATCCACTGCATCGTTCACGAGGCTAATCGTTCCCGACCGGCCATGTGCTATGCACTAGCGGACGGTGCGGTACGTACGCTGGAGCCATTGCATCTTTGTACATACGCACACACGTGCGACACAGTGATTTTTCCATGTCACCTGTCAATGTTTAACCTTTTGTACAGCCGGAAAAAGGCTCCGATCAGTGTTATGGCCTGTGTTTCTACCGTTGAAACTGGTCCAATAACGACTGGTGAATGAGATTAAAACTACTGTTTACGTATGTCAAAAATGTTTGTCAGCGGGCGTTGTAGCGCGCGCACCTGGCGCACGCACGCCTTTGCACGTGTGCGCTGCGCTTACAAATAATTGTTCGAATTCATATTACTAGTTTCTTCATTGATTTTTTACATGTTTGTAAAATAAACAACGTTTATAGAAGTGTGCTACTAAAGTCGTAAGTAAATTAAAATACTCTTTATTGATTCGTTCATTTTCAAACTGCATGGATATTCATGACCAAAATATGATGTATATTGTAGCTTAATAATTGGAACCTATCGTAATGTTTGTATTGTTTTTGATATTCATTGTTACAGATTAAACGAAGTTATCACCAGTCGTGTGATGTCGGTGACCAAATTATTTATAGCACAGCCGCCGCCGTCGGTATCTTCTACAACTACGTTCGCGATGATTTGAACGTGCCATTTCCATCAACTTTTCATCGACTTTTCTTCGAAATTATGATTGAAATAAAATGACATTTTGTGAAAAAATTGTTACAAAATCAAATTTTGTGGGACACATTGTAAGAAAATTGGAAATTTCGTTGGAAAATTCAAAAAGTCGGATTTCCGATTAAAATCGGAAAAGTTTCATCTCTGAACAATGTTCAGGTTCATTTTAACTCGGTATTTCCAATCTTAAATACTGTTTTCTTTTAATTCAAAAGAAACTTTTGATATTTCTTATGGTGCAAGTTTTGATAAGTTTGTTTGAGCAAATCGGTATATGCAATGTTAAATGATGCATTGCTGAATATGCCCAACAGGACAACCAAATTGGGTTTGTTTGGTTGGGTTCAGAAGTGCCATGTATGGCAAATTTTGGTTTGGTTTGGTGGTTCGGCTTGAGAACTAATTTTCAATCAATTAAAGCATTTTCTCTTCCCAACAACAGGATCAAATAGGAAATGCTCAAATTGTGTTTTTCTATGTTAAATTCAACAAGTTTACATGTACATTTGGAGGATTTGGATTTTGGAGGTACATGTATACTCCTTGGGAACGTATGCTAAGAGATGAAGTAGTGAAATATCCAAAGCAGAGAACTGAAAACAACAAAACGACCCAACAAGTAATTGTACATTAACCTTTCTGTTCTGGTGCATTTGCTTCAACTCGTCAGCATGTTGTTTTAACTTAGCTGATCTCGTCTGATCCTTGACTTGATCTCTTGATGCTTGCAGCATGATTTCATGTTGTGTGTCTTGCTGCATATCTAGCTGCTGTTGCTTCAGTTTCCCATCAAGCTTCAACAAGTCTTGCCAAGCTTTTTGCTCCGAGTCTGCAGCTCTTGTTATTATCCCATCACCTTTTGACAAAAAAGTACTTATGTGTCAATCATCAAACCTAATATTAAACTCTATTCTAAATATAACTGATAAAAACCACCACAATATCTTTAATCATTTCATATCACTTTGAATATTGAATCCTGTCACCACAATAAACACGTTCACATGTTCCTCCTTAGTGAGTTTCATCATCATATAAGTGCTGTATGTTAGATCAACTCCAATTGAACATCTATTATAATATTTGAAATTAAAAAGCTATAAAATGAACCAAGAGACTTTTAGAAAAAGGACAAGGCAGAGTTTGTCTTTTTGAAACCAAACATATCTATTAATATGCTATTCATAAGACAGAATTTGCGTCAGGGTGATGTCAATTCAAAATTAGCTTTTTCCCTCCGCCAGTGAAGGGCAAAACTTAATATTGTGTGGGTCACATTTTATCGCTTTCAAAAATAGGGTCGGTCGAGTGATCTGAACCAAGGGTATTTTTTTGTTGGGCCTTACGATGTCACAGTTACCTAAAATAAAACAGTGAAAGAGTGTGCACTTAAGAAACTGGCAGTTGAGAATTAGTGCGCAACAGGCATCTCCCCGACAGACTCATACAAGCAAATCATAAAAAGCTGAACAACATGAAGAGCAATGTGAAACTGAAGTCTGATGTGTCAAAGACCGCAAACAAAACAATCCAACTGAAGGAGTGGGAGAAACTGCTGCTGGGCATGATGCAGACGCAAAGTAGTTCGGTGATCAGTGGAGTAAAAGGTATATAACCAATTCTTTGTTAATGGTCCTTTCAGAGCTATTGGCTGCTCAGACATCTCCATCGATCTAGGACTTTGTATGCAGATGAATCCATTGTATTTCACGCAGGGTATAACAATGCCGATTGCTTGTTCCTGCCAGCAGAGGTATCTACCAATATTTATGCATTCACTGAATAAGCAATTAGACTCATACATTCAGTGCCCCTTTACTTATGAAACTTGCCGTAGAATTGAATCTTTCGATCTACTACGGAGCAGTGTTGTAGGTCTTGAGACCTGGTCTCGGTCTCAAGACCGTCTCGAGACCTTTTTTGTGGTCTCGGTCTCAGTCTCATCCTATCAAAGTCTCGGTCTCGGGAGGGCTGGTCTTGGTCTTGAAAGCTCTGGTCTCGGTCTCGGTCTCGGATGCCAAAGTCTCTGGTTTTACCCCCGAGACCTGTCGAGACCTCAACAAAATGCACCATTTAAGTATGGCTTAATTCGTTTGCAAGCTGAAATACGTACGAGTCTAGTCTTTATTCCAAACATGAAAGAATTTGTTAAGTGTAAGTTTTCATGCTGAAGAATGAAGCTGGAATAAAGACCAGTCAATTCAGCTTGTCAATTCGGTACCTGTGCACAGCTATGTTGCCCATGTATTTCCCTCGTACTGTCCTAGACGTGACCACCAACGCTTGCACGTGCAAATGTAACATGTTCTTGTGCTTCATTTCTCAAATTTAGTGAGAATTTGCTAGACAAAGTTTGAACTTTGTTTGCAGCAAGTTGTACACCGACTTTATCAAACTTTGTTGGCTGTAATTTTAATAGGCAGTAATTTAAAGGGCCTAATTTTGAAATCGGAATTCGCCTGACTGACAACATTTTAGACACTGTTTTCGGGGCAAGGTCTTGCATTGTTTGTTAGTAAAATTTACATTAAAAATCAATCAACAGGGTACCAGTAGGAAACTCATCCAAAATATTTTTGAATTTTTTTCAACCTGCCCATACTATATTTGGAAATGTAAGATTTCTTTTGTTTTTTTTTCTTTATGCTTGTCTCGGTCTCGGTCTGTCTAGGAATCTTGGTCTCGGTCTTGGTCACGGACATGGAGGTCTCGACTACAACACTGCTACGTGTACCCTGTGCAAGCCACCCTTTACCTGTTACAACCCTTGCATCTAACTGTAAAAACTGCCGGCGTCTATCACGGCGCACACACCGTGGATGTAAGGCCAGGATACACAGGTGGAAGTAGACTATCAGATCTATACCTGGCATTAACGGCAATCAGGGATCCTCCAGGGTCATTAATGACTCCCTACATCCTGAATTTGTTTCCGACAAACCCTCCTTCTGGTATGTACACAACATGATTCAACTTTCTAAACATTCAAGATCTGGGCATAGTAAATCTGATCAGCAAATCACTTTCTGCATGCTCAACAATCTCCAGACACTACCGAATTAATGCAAACTGAGATTATAGCCAATGCTGTAACCATCCACCTCGTGCTCCAGATATCCATTCATGTCAATCATTGAAGAGTTTTACAGCCTTGCTGACAGCTTCTTATTCAATTCTTCTTCGATCATCATGACTGGAGACTTCAATATTGACAATCCTTCTGCATCAGAAGCCACACAGTTTGCTGATTTACTTGGCATGGCCTTCAACAACATGTCCATGCCCCTACCCGTCAACTTGGTCATACACTTGACTTTCTCATCATACGAGTGGCTGATGCTCTCGTCTTCTCATCTCTACAGGTGATAAGCGGCCTTTCAGATCATTCTGCCATCACGTGTAATTTGTTGATCTGTAAACCCCAATCTCAGTACAGGGTGATATCTATTACGCACTTGCGTGCCATTAATCCGGAACAGTTATGGTTGACATTGAAGCACATAGTCTCCCTTCAAATTGCTGCGCTGACCAGATACAGGATGCAGTTGAAAGGTACAACCGGACACTTTCAGACATCCTTGACAAACACGCCCCTGCTACGAAATGAGGTGTCAAACCTCGGTCTAATACTGGCTTGTATAACGAAGAGGTCTCTCGGGCCAAACAGCAGCGACACCACCTTGAACGGTATTGGAGGGTATCATCTCTTGAAATAGACCAACTATACTGCCAACAACGCCAGCGTGTCATATCACTAATTCGCCAAGCCAAAAGAAACCACTATTCCAGCAGAGTCTCAGAGTTCTCTGGGGATCAGAAACAACTGTTTCCTATTGCAAATAAACTTCTTCGCAGGACCAAGGTGCCTAATCTACCCCCCCCCCATGACTCTGTGAGTTCTCTCACTGGTCGCTTCAGCTGTTTCTTTGTGTAATAGGGATACCCCATTTCCATCTGTGCCTGACAGGTCTAGTTCCCAGGCAACGTGGACAATTAAACTCTCTGCTCAGCTTCTCTCAAGGAAGTTGGTATATCCATTTTTAAATCACCAGCGAAATTTGTGATTCAGACCCCATCCCAACGTGGCTATTGAAACAATGTGCTAATTCCATTGTACCTACAATCACAGAAATCATAAATCAAAGTCTGGAATCTGGTGTCATTCCCCCCCCCCCCCATCTCAAACATGCCCAAGTGCGACCACTGCTCAAGAAGTCTACTCTCGACCCCACGAACTCCAAAACTATCGTCCTGTTTCAAACCTGCCGTATATTTCAAAGATACTGGAGCGCATCGCCTTTTCAAGGGTGTCATCATTTCTACTGGATAATCATCCAATGGACAGCTACTGATCTGCATATCGCCAGAGCCAGTGTAGAGACCCTTCTTGTCCACCTTGCTAACCATGTTCTCAGACGGATGGCTGTTGGTAGAGTGACCGCTCTTCATCAACATTTGACACCATAAATCATGCCATCCTGCCAAGCCTCAACCTGATTGTCCCCCCGGACACGTCACTAATGGGGCAACAGTCTTTTTCACACGCCGCTCCCAAATTCTGGAACAATCTTCCACTTAAATTACAAAAGTGTTCTTCTTTGCAATCATTCCAATCATCCCTTAAGACATATTTGTTCATCTCACATTTTTCAGTTTAATACATTTTTCCTGTGTATTTCACAACTATTGATTGATATACATGTACATTGTATAATGCGCCATGAGTATCTCCACTGGCGTATACCAGCGCTATATAAGTGTTTGTTATTATTGTTTTTATTATTTTATATATATAGACATATATTTTGTGTTATAACACCTCATCCACAGATTCTGTGTCTTGATTGGCCGAGAGCAAGTCACATGATACTTTCTATTTTTGCTTTCTGTGCACAGCCAAAAGTACTATACCATTAGCAACCAAAATATTATATCCATGGCGCGGTATTTGTAAGCAAATGAATGGTGTGCGCGTTGCGCGTAGCACGTTTTGTTCCAAAGAGAGCGCGCCGCAGAGTTGGGTTCAAACATTTCGTGAAGGGGTGGTTTAGAAGAGAGAAATACATTTTCCACCAATTTTGTATTGAAATTGAAGTTTATTTCAACTGTGTTCAGATTTCAATAATTTAAAATATTAAAACCAAGCAGAATCTGTGGGTGAAGTGTTATAAAACAAATATTGAATGTTTTTATCTCGTGGTAAAGTAAAACTAGCCTGGATCACCTCGGGAGACTATTTTTACTACACCACTCAAAGCATTCAATATTTGTATAATATGGCCTGAAATTACATGTATTTATGTCTGCTGGAATTTCTCGTCATAAAGTAAGAGATTTATTGCTAATTCATTCAGGTGCCATACGTGTTGGCTTAGGTAACACCCTACACCTACTCTACATCCAAGACGTCTATGAAGTCTCAGCCTTAAGAGTCGCAGGACAGAGAAGGAAACTGATGTGATTCCTTCAAGGCCTGTGAAAAAAAGAAAATCATCAACTCCTCCAGAAACAGAGGAAACCGAGGGACTCTGGACAGCTGAGCTATAGACACTGGTTCTATTGGAGCAGCTCAAACTAATAAGAATGCAGCAACATCCAATAGGACTATAGGAATCGGACAGTGACGACTGTCCGATTACAAACTTATATACAACTTTCTCCTGCCGAACCACATTCATAACGCTGCCATTTTACATACTACTATTAGCTTCTTCCATTTCTAGGTTGCCCCGACCCAGCCTTTTAAAATGACAACTAAATATTCCAACTCTGAAGCATTTACCCCTTTTCATTCATACCAAATGAAGCAGATGCTAAGCAAAAGCTACAAAGTAAAAAGTAACACTTTTTAGTTTTAGCAAATGCTTTTCAGTAAAAGCATTTGCTTCAATTTCATTCATACAAATGCAAGTAAATGCTTAAAAATAGGTAGTACAAGCAAATACCAGTTATTATACATACGACCCATTAACTCACCCTCTCAAGACAATGATCAACTAATCACTTTTATGCATGAGAGATTATCTGATCAAGCGCGGTTCTACGGGGGAGGCTGTAGCCCCCCAAAAATTTTGTCTAGCCCCCCCAAAATAAATTCCGGTAAAAACAAAAATTGCATTAGCAAAAAGAAGGATTGTGATGTACATGCGAACAGTCTCCCCCTAAAGAAGAAATAGCCGTGACAAGGGTGCATTAGTTAATATAGTGTGAATGATTTTAGGATTTTATTGGCACTCCCCATTGAAAATATGGCATACCCCCCCCCTATTGATTTTCGGAGGCCTAAGTGTCAGGAAAAAATAACCGGTCTACATTTCAGCACGCATCCCTGAAAAAAATTCTGGATCCACCGTGCTAGCCCCTCCCCCCCCCCAAAAAATATTTGTTCTAGAACCGCGCCTGATCTTGATATATCTCAAAGCTCTTAATCCCATCGATCAGTGGAAAAAACTACTGCTCGTCCTCAACTCTGATACTGTTGAGCCTTTACCTACTAAATGCTCTTACCTGTTGTATGTACTGGGGGGGGGCTGTAGCCCCCCCCAAAAAAATTTTGTCTAGCCCCCCCCAAAATAAATTCCATAAAAAAAAAAATTGCATTAGCAAAAAGAAGGATTGTGATGTACATGCGAACAGTCTCCCCCTAAAGAAGAAATAGCCGTGACAAGGGTGCATTAGTTAATATAGTGTGAATGATTTTAGGATTTTATTGGCACTCCCCATTGAAAATATGGCATACCCCCCCCCTATTGATTTTCGGAGGCCTAAGTGTCAGGAAAAAATAACCGGTCTACATTTCAGCACGCATCCCTGAAAAAATTCTGGATCCACCGTGCTAGCCCCCCCAAAATATTTGTTCTAGAACCGCGCCTGATCTTGATATATCTCAAAGCTCTTAATCCCATCGATCAGTGGAAAAAAACTACTGCTCGTCCTCAACTCTGATACTGTTGAGCCTTTACCTACTAAATGCTCTTACCTGTTGTATGTACTGTTTGATGTTGTTCTGGTGATCTACCAGTATTTGCTATTACTTCTCCTGTCAGGTCTGTCTCAGGGTTTATCACATGATCTGTCATGTGATCCCTCACATGTTCTGACTCTTTACGTTCTTCTTTCTCCACCTCAGTCAGAACCTGCAAATGTACATGATACAAAAAATATAGTTAATAAACACACAGGATCTACAAAATATCTGTCTTTTTTTGACTTGGGAGGTTGATAGAAAAGCCAGAGGTGTGCCATCACCATGGGTGGCAAGTATGCCGTCCCTTACCCACTCACATTAACACAAATGTGATCTTGACACCAAGTAGGAAATTTGTATGCAATAAATCAACACGATTTATCTATTACAAACAGTGGCACATTAGTAAGAATCCACTCATCATTTTCTTTAGGCCAAAAAAACATTGTCACAAAATGTATACATGTATATTCCATCAATAATCATATCATTCACAATTTGAAACATGACCCTGAATTTAAAGAAGTGCAAAAAAAAAAGGTTAAAGAAACAATCACGTGTCCGCGAGAAAAATTGTTGGATTATCTATCCTGCTGAATGCACGCGCCCTCAGTGCATGCTGAGCGACAAGGGCCTTTAAAAGAGTAAGTCTACGGTTGCACCATGTGTCAAGTACATGTATCGCTTTTGTGAGTTTGTGGGGTTATGAAAAGAACCAGAGGAAACTCAACGTTTTGGACAGTATGCTCTGCCCGTCGTCGGGAGACTGAATGGATAGCTAGGTTGTTGATGCATTTCAAGCACTTGATGGAGTGGTGCTCACTCAACCTAACCTTAGATAAGGTAAGCTCCCTGTAGAGCCATGTCAGATCAGATTTGAAGGCTTGCATAGTCAAGTGAGCAATAAACATAAAGTTGCAGTTGCACAATAGGACAAATGTTTTCTGACATTTACATATTTAGCTGAGTCTTGAATTAGTTATTCCTATCTTGCCAACTGCCAACAGGAAGTACATCTGTGTGCATTTGTGTGCTGAAACCAGATTTCAGTACACATAAATCAGCTACTTAGAGGCACTGAACTGTCAAAAGTACACATCACAGCAGCCGTCCCATCACCTCCATAGTAGTTGACTCAGTTCCTACAGCTTATTTGGGGTCACGTTCCACGTCCATTCAAACTAGTGACTGCGACAGGCTATCCTGACAACCCTGACTACTGCTTGTTTGCATCGGTAATATATGCCGACATAATTTCCTCAGCCAAAGAGGTTGAGAAATCATCAAGCATAACATCAGAAGTTCAAAAGGGTAAGCATGTTTTTGGAGTACGGAAACTTATTATCCATACACTTTATTACCCTGTCTCGCAACTCTTCTGGATCTTCTCCCAGCATAAACGCTAATTCTTTCATCTCAGTAGACTGGTAGTATAATTCATCACTGCCTCCTATAATGACAACAATAGCAGTCAACAAAATGTTAAAGATGGTCACTCATCATCATTACAAAGAAATACACAAGGCAACAATAGTGCAATGAGTGAGGACCTAGCTTTCATTCTACTTTATTTTTTTACAACACATTTTATACAAATCCATAATCGCAATATAGAGTTTATAACATTTAATAGTCACAGACATGCACGACAAACTGAATGACCTCCTTCCACCCAGGTACATGGAAGATCATTGGGTGCACATGTCACTGGCTAAACTGAATGACCTCCTTCAAGCCCTGAGGTACATGGAAGATCATTGGGTGCACACGTCACTGGCTAAACAGAATGACCTCCTTCAAGCCCTGAGGTACATGGAAGATCATTGGGTGCACATGTCACTGGCTAAACTGAACGACCTCCTTCAAGCCAGGTACATGGAAGATCATTGGGTGCACATGTCACTGGCTAAACTGAATGACCTCCTTCAAGCCAGGTACATGGAAGATCATTGGGTGCACATGTCACTGGCTAAACTGAACGACCTCCTTCCACCCAGGTACATGGAAGATCATTGGGTGCACATGTCACTGGATAAACTGAATGACCTCCTTCAAGCCCTGAGGTACATGGAAGATCATTGGGTGCACATGTCACTGGCTAAACTGAACGACCTCCTTCCACCCAGGTACATGGAAGATCATTGGGTGCACATGTCACTGGATAAACTGAATGACCTCCTTCAAGCCAGGTACATGGAAGATCATTGGGTGCACATGTCACTGGCTAAACTGAATGACCTCCTTCCACCCAGGTACATGGAAGATCATTGGGTGCACATGTCACTGGCTATATGAACCCACTAAAGACCACCCATTCATAATAACACGATGTATACAAATGACCTTGCAATGTACTGGTATCCAGTAAGAGGTTGTCGCATTCCTCCAGGTCTTTCTGCAAGCCTTCTGATCGTTTATTGACCATATTAAGGTATTGCTGAATACTGTCTGGCATAGTGTCATCTTCATCATCCAACTCGGCATATTCCATGCCAACCATTTCAACCTGAAACAACCAGACAAATTATTCATTAACATCTCATGTTTATAATAGGCCTACAGTTTGCAAAATCAAATACACAAACAAACCAAACCAAACCAAAAGAATAACCGAGTTACAAATTTATTTTCTTTTTCAATCTAGACTAAGTCTTGGGTTAGCCTAAAGACAACACCCAATGTGTTCTATGAGACATTCATCGTCCTAAAGTAATAGATTGCCATGTCTTGAACATGTGGAATGAGGTCAATCCTGCAATGGACACTCAGAAGTAAGTGTGAAGACTGTATCCCGGGCTACATAAACACACTAAGGGATGCACACGGTACACGTACAAGCACATGAGGGATTTTGTCCAGGCAGAGGGTGAAAGTATTAAACAAACAAGTTTAAAACTAGAAAAAAAATAAGAAAAGAATTAAACAATTGATTTTTTTTTTAAAGATTTGGGAAAATTTGAATTTGACCATGTTTTTAGAGAAGTCACTCTTTACCTCATCCAGCTTGTCTTTGAGCTCATAATCATCGTTCACAGTTATTCCATCGTCTGAAAGTGTAAGCAACTTCAACTGCTGTTGGATTTCTGCCTCAATCAAATCCTCCTCATATTCAGGATTCATGATGTATGTTCTTTTCGCATCAACGTGGGTCCCACGGGCAACTTTAAAGTAACAAAAGACATGTTTTTAGGTGGTAATTAGTAATTAACCCTCAAACACAGATGTTGTAACCCGTTAACCCTTCAAGAAGAATGTTAAGGCATGAATCTACTTCTAACCATAAGAAACTTGACCTTTTGATCCTGAACGATAACAAGGCCGAAAAAAAATTAGTTCTGCTTCCGATTACATGCCTTTCAAAAATAGGGTCAGTCGGTCAGAATTTTTTTGGGGGGGGGCCAATTTTTTTTATGCAGATTGAATGGGGTATTCAATTATATGTGAAGTTTTAGCCTGAACTATTTCCATTGCACTACGAAAGCTATACACAAAATGGCCACGAAAAGTGAATAAAACCTACCTCAATTATTGTCAATATATTTACTTTCGATAATTCTTAAAAAATAATGGAAAATTCAGGCCGTTCGCTAGTCAAGACGGGAAGCTGGCCAAAACTCCGAAGTGTGTGATGCACTGTGCATGTGTGGCCCGCGGCCGACAGACCTCGTTTTACGGTCGAAAATTTCGGGAAACACGCTGCATGTATCACTCCAAACGAGTAGTGCGATCTCAAAATGAACTCTTGAACACGGAAAATACATACACAGACAAGATAGATCAATTCTGTGAATTAACTTGCAAAAATGTTCTTTCTCCATCGGTGTTTTCTTGGCATTTTTACGATGTCGAATCCGACCAGTTGACACAGACAGTGCACGTGCCTAATGCATAGCCATGTTAGCGCTAGCGATCGCATAGCCATGACAGACTGGTATCATGTCTTCTAAATTGGCCCCTGGGCGGCGCGGCGGGAACCAGTTGTCACTGCACTGAGCAAGGTTTACGCACGTGATTATAGTCACCGTGACATCGAATTGCGAGGTATGATGACAGATCGCGAAGCTAAAGCCAAAGATTTTCCGTTTCAGAAAAGTGCAAATTCCGTTTGCAAAAATCCTATATTCCGTTTTAGGCAGAAAAATTCCGTTTCACATTTATTCAATACAAAAATTGGCATTTTATCTACATTAGGCCTATACCATGTGCACAGAAAATAATTCCAAGACCACAATGAAATAGTCGTTTGGTTGGAGCGCGGGCAAATTGCCCCCAAAAAGATTGCTATTTTATCAACGGCCGATCAATGTACAGACGTAGTATTTAACTTCGCCACAGTCAAGTCGTATACTGCACTGCCACTGCCACACACGTGAGAAACATGCAATAGCTGCACAGGCCAATCCCATGACGTCACACACATCAGCTGGCCGAAGCGAAATTCATGTCCGCCATTTTGTTTTCGGGCTAACGTTAGCGACAAAAATAGGATAGTTGACGGTAGACTATTGGACCTAAGCACGACATGCATTTCAATAGAGCCAAAGTTAGATGTTATACGAATGGTTGATTGATTGCACAGAGAAAAATAAACCTGCCGATGGAGCAAAAGAGACCCACAAGAGCATGCCGTGAGTGTGATGATTTTCACCCGTGCGCTGGCCGACAGCTACGGCGTGCGTCGGGACTGTCACTCCCATGACCACGCGTACTACGGTAATGATCTCGTATCATTTATTGCTCTGATCTTGAACGTTTTTTGTCCCACCAACATCGTGATATAAACATCGCTCATTTTTTATATGGCTCGTCTGTTCAATCAATCATCAACAATTCGTTTTGTATTTGATACATTTTATGAAATTGTGTTTTTTTATCAATGAAATTGCAGAAGGTATTTTGTTCAGATTCAAATTCCGTTTTCCGTTTCGAGGAGCAGATTCCGCGAATTCCGTCCGTTTTCCGCGATCGCGGAAAATCATTGGCCCTACGAAGCCAATTTGGTTTCTTTTGAAAAAAATAGCGAATGTAATAAGAAAACAAATAAATTACAAGCATTTTTTTTAAGCAAATGGGTTGTTAAGAGGTATTTTGTGAAGACAGAAAAGACAACAAGCTTTTATTTTTATTTATTCAATCATTATTTTTTAATTTTTTTATTTGGAATTGCCGATAAATTTTTTAGGGTCGCAGCCTAAAAATAGGGTCGGTCAGGTAACCGGATGCAGAAGTATTTTTTTTTTTGGCCCAAGTAACAGGAACGAGGCGGCACCATACCATTCCTGGATGTCAAGATCTCCAGGAATCCGGATGGCATCCTAGAACACAGCGTCTACAGGAAACTGACCCACACCGACCGCTATCTCCACCAACGGTTGTTTCATCACCCCAGCATCAAGTCATCAGTCAACCGGACCCTAGTACAGAGAGCCTTTGAGGTCTGCGACCAAGACAACCTCAAGCGTGAACTCAAGCACATCCAGGCGTCACTACAACGGAACGGCTACAAACCCAACCACATCACGATCAGCAAACCTGACCAACGGGTCCCCTATACCCAAGGTCCTTCCACTGTTTTTTTCTCAGTCACTCTTCCATACATAGGTCCAGCTTCTCATCATCTCCAACGCATCCTCCGACAACCCGGTGTACTCATCTGGTAACAAGCTCAAAGGCACCCTCCACACTCACAAGGACAAGCAGGACTCCTCCTCCAAGCCGGGAGTCTACCGCATTCCATGTGAATGCGGCAAAGTCTACATCGGGGAAACTAGTCGGAACCTTCCCACAAGGCTAAAGGCCGAAGTTTCCCGTTCTGTAAAATCAAAATTCTGTTTTCTTAAAATTGAAAATTCCGTTTTCTTCAGGTTTCTTAAAAAACACACCACCAAGATCACACACAAGTTGACACAACACGGAAGTTTTGCTCTAGATGTCACCGCCCGCAAGCACCCACCCACAATTGTTCCTGAATTCAAGATGGCAGCCTCAAACATGACAAGTGCGACGAGGATGTTTCCCGAAGTGAAGGTGAAATTTCTCTTTTCTTCCCAAAGGTATGTGAACCTAACCACCACCATTTGTATTTTCAATTTCCACTGAAGTCTACACTACAAGGGCGCATAAGGCAATTTGAAGACTGTTTTGGGGGTGAAATCTGAAGATTTTGATTGGGGTAGGAGTGCAAATGGTAAAAAAGAATATTGGTAAACGCGTTACGGCTGTGATCCTAGGACCCTACTATCGCCCGACCATGTCCAAATGTTAAAAAAGGCGATTTGTAGAGTCCTAGTTACTCAGACTATACTTTACAGCATGTACAAAGTTAGCTCTACAGAGTGGAGCGCTGGAACAACGGTACCCTCCATACTAGCACTCCACTGAATAGGCACACTTTGACTTTACATATTACCGACACACAGTATGCATTTTTTTGCATACCCTGGAGGACAAAAGGGCAAAAATAGTGGTAAAGAATATAACTTTAGAAAGATGGTTAAACCCCGATAGATCTACACATTCATGACATTCGTTAAGACCCTTAAATTGTTCCTAACATGCAGTCATTTTGAAAAAAGAACAAAATGTTCTGATAAACTTACGGCTCACAATTAAATGTGTCTACTGGGTTGTACCATCCATTTCTTGGCTGGTCGTTGAGCGCGTGTGTGACGTCACTATTGAAGAAACACAAGTCGTGCTGAATCAAAGACTGTTGCGTGTACATTGTACTATGATATGTGCTCCGCGCCAAAAGCCCACACTGTCATACGGCTTGAGGCACACATCACTGCACGTAACAATCGTTGATTCAGCGCAACTTGTTTTTCTTTGATAGTGACGTCACACACGCGCTCAACGATCAGCCAAGAAATGGATCGTGGCACAACTCAGAAGTCATATTTAATTGTGAGCAGTGAGTTTATCAGAATATTTTGTTCTTCAGAGCTGTTGGGAATGTTTTATATAGTTGTACAGCAATGTAAACTATAGTTCGGACCTCAGAATAAAAAGATTGGAGTGGCCTCACTGTAGTTCTTATTAGATGGGCCCCACCCATAGCTAATTTCAATGGTCCCAAGTAAAGTCAGACAAATATCAGAGCACAGGGAATGTTTTATACTCGTACAGCAAAGTAAACTATAGCTCGGACCGCAAAATAAAAAGATTGGAGTTGCTCCACTATTGATGGGCCCCACCCATATTTAATTTCAATGGTCCCAAGTAAAGTCAGACGTGTACAATGTATCAGAGCTGTTTGGAATGTTTTATGTTTAAAGTAAACTATAGTTCGGACCGCAAAATAAAAGATTGGACTGGCCCGACTATAGATGGACCCCACCCATACCTGTAGCTAATTTCAATGGTCCTAAGTAAAGTCAGTACGTGTGCATCAGAGCTATAGGGAATGTTTCATAGTTGTACAGCAACGTAATCTATAGTTCGGACCGCAAAATAAAAAGATTGGAGTGGCCCAACTATAGATGGGCCCCACTCATAGCTAATTTCAATGGTCCAAAGTTAAGTCAGACGTGTAACAGAGCTGTTTGGAATGTTTTATAGTCGTACAGCAACGTAAACTATAGTTCGGAATGCAAAATTCAAAGATCAGCGTACCGTACCTCAACTGCAGATGGGCCCAGCCCAACTACAGAAAATTTGAACATTATAAAGTACAGAAGAAAAATAGGGAAACAATCATTCTTCTCAGTACACACATCAATATAGGTCGATTTAATTAATGGTATAGTCCACCATTTGTAATTTGTGCATTTTGTTCGTTTGAAGCAACAAACGTGCTCAAAATCTAATGAAGGATACTGAACAACCAATCTGATGAAGTTTCAGCTCACCTCCAGCTGTAGGCCTATATTTCGAGAAAAACAGCATTCTAGGATCCTGATTTCCAATCAAAAGTTGCTGAATCATGTTTTGAATTGGGCCTGAATCCAGCGTCCGAGACTAGCACGTTTGTAAACACAAGTGCATTGCGAACAATAAAAGAGAGTCGGGAACTAGCTTTAACTGGTTTCCGCCCATAAAAGCTGCCCTAGTTCCCGACTCCCTATTATCATTCGAAATGTACAGTACTTGTGTTTACAAACGAGATCCAGTCTACTCAATTTTCATAATCGGTGCATCGCGTGCGCTCGGTAACGGAATCGCACTCGGGATACGGGGACCATCGAATGTACGCTCTCGGAATTGAACGGGAAATTGCACTTTTTATCCGGATCGTAAGTAAACTTCAGTACAACCATCTTTATAATCATCGATGTCTACTTGTACCTCAGGTGGCGTATCTAGTAATCTGTAGGCCATTTTGAGGGTGAAATCTGATGTTTTTGTTGGGCAATGTTGGGTTTTTAGGTTGATGACAGAATTGTGTTGCTCGGCATATAAGGATTAGCTTGGACCCCACTATCGCCAGACCATGTCCGAATGTTAAAAAGGCAATTCGTACCTTGGACAACTCGTACCTTCAACTTGACATCATTATAACGACTCGTACCTTGGACAACTCGTACCTTCAGCAAGTCGTACCTTCAGTTAAGACGACTCATACCATCACGCGCAAGTCAAGTCGTACTGTAGGTCAGGATAATGATCCGAGGCCGAATGAAGTGGACCGTAACTCATTGAAAGAGTGTCACAAGTGACTGTATATATTTTTTCCTTAGTTTTCATTTATTCATTGAATTGATTTATTTGGTTGAGTGATTTTGAGTGTTTGTATGAGTATGTAAACACCGGCAATCGTGGACGTAGGACAAAAGAATTGGGGCGCAAACAATACGTCCACGATTGACCAAACGTCCACGATCTCAAATCGTGTACAAAACCAATGAGAGCTGTCGCTAAAAAGTTATAGTACAAACAAAGGAAAGAGAATTAGGGACAATGGGGCGTCCACGATTGCCGGCATTTACACACGGGGGTGTGTGTGTGTGAGGATTCAGTGATAGGTTGTAAGTTCCAGTGATGAATATTCAGTATTGTTGAGTAAGCCATTCATGGTATGTGGGTGTGCCAAGGAAAGTGCTTTGTTGCCCGTGTGTGCCATAGTTAGCAGTATGAGTGATCAGTAGAGTATGAACATTTGCCAAATGCCTTCCAAAATTCCTTGCATGGGAGTGGCTTGGGGTTTTGCCTATGCTAAGCTGCTGCAGGCACTTGCGCAGTCTGACAGTGAGGGTTTTTGGCGCGGGACACATATCAGAACATGAAACAGTCATTGATTAAGCGCGACTTGTTTTTCTTCAATAATCGATGAATTATGCATCAGTCATGTCAGTGAAATGGACTGTACAACTCGGCAGACACATTTAATTGTGAGCGGTAAGTTCAGACTATTTCGTTCTTTTTTCAAAATTACCGGTTGTTTGGAACAATTTAAGGGGTCTTATGGAATGTTATGAATGTGTGGATCTATCCAGGGTTACTGTCTTTCTCATTTGTATTCTCTTTATCAGTTTTGTGGGCCTTTTCATCTACGCGGGTACTCAGCAAAGTCCACTTCTGGATGTTAACGCTGATGAGTGATCAGTAGATGCACGTGTCCTCGCGAGGGCATGCACAAAATGCATACCATCATGACGACCGTGTACCTAGTCACCAAAGTATGCCAAATCGGTGGAGCGTTTGTACAGAGGGTACCGTAGTTCAACGCTCCACTCAATAGAGCTAGATTTGTGACTGACAGTGATACACGGAGGTAGTCCAGTATTTCAGTCACATTTATGGGAATATAGGGAGGGCGTGCTTGTGACGGGGCACTGGAGCCGTGGAGGCGCAGAGCCTTGGGAGTTGCAGAATCGCGCGCCGGTAGAGGGCGCTATTCTCAGAGGTAGGTTGACTGCGGCTCCACAGCTAGCTCCACGCAGCCATACAGAGGCGCAGATGTAGAGTGGAGTGGCCCTGTTTTCTATAGTTGTGCCTATTTGTGTTCTGCAGTGCTGTTACAAGAGTCGACTGCATTTTCAAAGTATTTTCTAACAAACTCGAGTCACCTTAATTGACGCAGATAACGCTTGCAACGCGAGCGCGTTGTCCAACGCAAATTGAATGCGAGTGCATCAAAACATATCCTCGTTTTTTTAGGTGTGTTGTGCGCTTTCTTGAAAATCACGCATTCTTAAGAATGCGCATGCACATTCTTATGATTGTGCAACTGGATCCTTGCGCAATCTTCGCAAAAAATAACTCTTCCAGATTGAGCGCACATTCTTAAGAATGCGCGACAAGATAACGGTCTTGTCGAAACCGAGCACCTGCTGCGCTTGGCAAGTCTAGCTGCATCCTCGTTCACTGATTCTCAATAATTATACTGTTGCAATGCAAGGCGCTGAAAAGTAGAGTGGATATTGGGGGGGGGGGGAGGGGACCGGGAAAAAAATAAGAGACATAAATAATAGTGTATTGGAAAGAATTCTGATTTTGGGGATGATAAAAGCGTGGGGGGGGGAGGGACGTAAGAATGAAGAATGTGAATAATGAGAATGAATACTGTGACATAGTGCTAATGCTATTTCCCATTTAAATTGCCACCAATTTATTGTTCACACCCCCACCATTACGCTGCAGAGCTGGATTCTATCTAGTCAAAAGAGCAATTTTGGCAGCTTCTGGACATCGTTTTATTTTTTCGTGGCATGCATATGATACATACAGGGACTTGTAACTTGTCTAGCCTAAACAAAGCACTTCCCAGACTAGTTCCCAGTCCTCCGTTATTACAAACCTTCTCATAGTGGGCAGAAAATAGCAATAATAACAGGTTTAATTTGATTCAAATTATCGTAGTTATACGAGTACAGAAGCATAGAACATTTTCTTTCCTCTTTAAATATATGAATTGTTTCCCTTTTAACCGCTATACATTTCATTTATTTTTAGATAGTGGATATTTTGCCGGAGGTAATGACGGCAAACTAACGTTTACTAAAGGTTTGCCGGCGGCAATCTATATCAACAGAGGGCGCTGTACTCTTTAAGATAGGGCTGAATTATAAGATGTATTAAATTCCCATCAAGAGTTGTGTAGCACGTTTGGTGTAGTGGTTAAGCAAAGGCTCTAGTGAGCGGGATGACTCGGGTTCGATCCCGATCTCCGCCACATTTTAAAGTGTTTTTTTTCCCATCCCCAAATAAATAAGAATATTCTTCTTTTATTATTTTAACATGTCTCAAACATTTTATTGCAGAGTATAACATTTTCTTTTTCAGATTTGTGGCTCTGGAGGATTTTTTTTAAAAGGGAAATAAAGTCCGAAATTATAAAATGGTCTGAATCCCATCTTGTGAATACGAAGTTACAACAATAATATTGGCATTGGAGCCAGACTAAAATTTGTCACCGGAAAATGTTTAAGTACAAAAAAACAGTAACTGCGCTTGTTCAGTGCATATCCGGCAAACTAACGTTTACTAAAGGTTTGCCATCTCCGGCAAAATATCCACTGCCTTATTTTTAACAAAATTATGCCGTGCAGTGTTTGTTAAGATTGCGCAAAATTCATAAATTGTGCACGTGATATTTCCACGTAATCTTAAGAATGAGCGCTCATTCTTAAGAATGCGTGCTCATCATTCTTAAAAATGCGCGCGCATTCTTAAGATTGCGTGATTTTCAAGAAAGCGCACAACAGGTGGACTGACGAGAAATGTTTCTTATCCCACTCCCAGATTCATGTCTTTTCGACATGTTTGCAACGAATGACCTTTACTGAGATATTTTAGCCACGCTATAGCTACAATGATTAAAAAAGGAACGTCAGGATCAGGATGCAACATTCTTTTCAAAAGTGGAACTTACCTGTGGCTGTACATTGTCAAGTAACTCGTCCAGCGATATCGCGTGCGATCTTGATGGCGCTGATGTGCAGTGCTAGTAGTACAGTGCATGCAGTGTGTGGATCGGGTCATGACATGATATGGGTACTTATATGTATAGTCTTGGTTCAAGTCTGATATTTCCTCGTGACTCCAATGCGTATGAACCCTGATCGATTCCTGCACAATTATAATCATGCGTCCGTATGGGCGGCCATTAGGGCAAAAAAGACAATCACAAAATTAAAGTTAAACAAAAATACAATAAAATCAAATGCAAAATAATAAACAATAACGTACAATTAACAAAGAAAATGTAGGACAACAAAATAAAGAAACCCAAAACAAAATTGAATCGTAAAAAAAAATAAAAACACAAATTAAACATAACAAATAAAAAATTCATGTTAAATGTAACAATAAAACACAAATTAAACTAAACCCAAAATTACTGTAAGTCCCGCGTCGAATGTAAACCCCAAAATTACTGTAAGCCCCGCGACGATTAATGTAAATCCCAAAATTACTGTAAGTCCCGCGACGAATGTATAACCCAAAATTACTGTAAGCCCTGCGACGAATGTATACCCCAAAATTACAGTAAGCGCCGCGTCGAATGTATACCCCAAAATTACTGTAAGTCCCGGCCGCGACGAATGTAGGCCTATACCCCGAAATTACTGGAAGTCCCGCATCGAATGTAAACTGAACCCCAAAATTACTGTAAGCCCCGCGACGAGTGTATACCCCAAAATTACTGTAAGCCCCGCGACAAAATTGTAAACCCCAAAATTACTTAAAGCGGGGTACCAGTCTACATGGACTGGTATACAACGGCCTATCACTGCAGCGCGGCCGCGCTCCATGGACTGTACACGTGCAACTTTTGCGTTGGAGGGGGCGTAATCAATCATACACGAAGCCACTGTGTTACATTTCAAGTCGGATTGGAGGGGAAATTGTTTGGGGGGGGGGGGGCAGCCGGGCAGCCACCATGATCAATTAATATTGTCAGATTGGGCATTTTTTTTCTTTTTTGAGAAGTGATTTATTGCTGAGAACATAGCAAGGATGGACCGATATGTGCAGGCTAAGTTTAGGGAATAATTTTCATTGTTGGAAAATTCCAAGAAAACTTGCCAATTTGCCGCTGTTAAGTAAAGTTGATTTAACGGGGAATACAATTGGGTTTTGTTATCAGCATCAGCAGGACCGCTCCTCTTTCTTTTTACTTTTTGGGAAAGGAGTTGAATGATCTGAGGACAGAAGGCTCTGCGAACTGATGAACATTTTTGACTTTATCTTGCGACCAGCATGACTATAAGTCTTGTAAGTTGTGGGGGGGGGGAATTCTGTTGATTTACACTGGTATGGATATCGGTACCAGTGTAGTGTAGAAGCCTTAGTCCCATGGGCGTCGCCAGAATTTTTTCTAGAGGGGGGCAAAAAAAATTTTGCCAAAAAATGCTTGTATTTCTCAACACATTCTCGACTTATCAGTTTTAGAGGGGGGCAGGGACATTTTGCCCCCACCCACCCCCCCCCCCCACTCATTAAATTTACACCACTGTGTCTTCGCGCCTCTTTTTCTTTCTTTTTTTCCTTTTTTTTTCCTTCCTTTTTTTTTTTTTTTTTTGCTTTTCCAGGGGGGGGCCCCTTGCCCCCCCCCTCGCGACGCCCATGCTTAGTCCTCAGTCAAAAAGGCGAGATCTCGTGAACGTTAAGAGAAATTAACCGATAAAAAGATGCCACTTGTCTATTTGTACAACCACACAAAAAAGCACCCGGCAATTAAACGGGCCCTTCTCGAAACACACTGGCTATGGCGGAAATCTGGGGACTGGGGATGACTAAACTAATAAACAAATTGCACGGCCGTGAAAATTCGATGGCGGGGGGGGGGGGGGGCTCTTGCTGGACACCACACAATGACACCAGGGGGAGTTGAACAGATGTACATCATGATTGTATACACTAGTGCAGTGCCCGTCTAAAATGTGCATGTTCGGGAAACGCAAATTGCTTTGCCGCTGGTGGTATAGGTTGCATACTTGCAGAGTTTTGGAGAACTGCTCGTGCAAACAACGCACGCGATTCAATGGTGTTGTTTTCACAGGTTGAACGCACACTTACGTCAAAATTTTTGCCAAGTTTGAAGTTCGACCACCTACAATGGTCGCTCAGTCGACTGCAAAAATAATGTGCCCGTGTACATACGAAAACATGGTATGCAGTGCTATTCACCCATTGATCCATTAGTATTCACCCATACTGGACAGTGTATCGCCCTGCAATGCACGTGCGCGTGCCCGTCCTTTTTGCATTGTTTGCGTCATATTGAGCACGCGCGCTTTAGCTTAAACATGACGTAAACAATTGAAAAGAACGACAGTGCGTGCGGGTGTTATGTTCTAAGCTATATACTGCCACGTTTGCCTCAGAAAATACTGCTTTTTGCAGCTTTTTCGAGAACCGCTGGTCCAAACAACTTCAAACTTTGCACTGCACATTCTGTTATCCCGAAAAATATACCCGCCGATTTTCAACTTCATACGGTGCCCGGTTCTGGAGATAATCGACGGACAGACAGACAGACAGAGATTCCTGGAATTATAGTAAGACTAGTGCAGGGCCAGTCGAAAATGTGCGTGTTCGGAAGGGGCAGTTGAGAACTGCAGCTCGTGCAAATAACGCACATTATTCAATGGTGTGAACGCACACTCGCAAGTAAAACGCACAAAATGTCGTCAACCCCCGGCCCTGATATTTGCCCCTACTGGACAATATGGTATCGCCCTACAACAACAATATGGTATCGCCCTACGGTAGGGCGTAGTTGTAGGGCGATACCATATTGTATTAGAGTTGCTCAGTCGACCGCCTACATACAGTGCAGTGATGGTTGCTCAGTTGACTACAAAATGCATGTGCCCGTGCCCGTACATGCCACTCACGTACGAAGACATGGTGTGCAGTGCTATCGCCCTACAATGTGCCCGTTCATTTTCCATTGTTGCGTCATATTAAGCACGCGCGCTCTTGCTCAAACATGACGTAAACAATTGAAAAAAAACGGCAGTGCGCGGTGTTCTAAGCTATATTCTGGCGCGCTAGGCTTCAGAAAATACTGCTTTTTTGCAGCTTTTTCAAGAACCGCTGGTCCAAATCCCTTCAAACTTGACACTGCACATTCGGTTGACCCGAGCAATACACCCGCCGATTTTCAACTCCATACGGTGCCCGGTTCTGGAGATAATCGGCGGACAGACAGACAGACAGACAGACAGAGATTCCTTGAATTGTAGTATAGATACGCCCCTTGACCTTACATCAAAAGGCGCATTTAAAGCTGTTGTACTTTTTCTTCCTTTTTTAGTACTCTATTGAATACATTTTGGTTGTAGGGGAAAATATCTCAAAATCTGCCCTTTTTTGTCTTCTCACCACGTGGGCAAGGGGTGTGGGGATGTGATCAAATAGTCCATCCCCCTTGGTCAAAAATGGGGGGGGGGGGTATATACCCCCATCCCTCCAAGGGCAGATTTTTTTTTAGGGGGGGGGGTGGCAACGGAGGCCCGCCCCCCGCCCCCCCAAAAATAGAACCCATTTTTTATGTGACGTCTCAATAAAGGCAGGCACTGCGTACACCACCATCTTTTCCTCAAAAAAAAATTGTCAAAGTGGTCAGAAATTGCCTCAGATCGCACCACAGAGCATCTAGAATCCAAAAATTCAAACCGCACGCCGTAATTTTTTGGACCCACTTTTTGGAGGACCAATTATTTTTTTGCCCCCCCCCCTAAAAGAATCGTGTTCAGGATCCGCCCTTGCTTCCCTCCCCCGGATTTGACTCCTAGCCCAAAAAGTACAAAAGAATGAGCAACAGTCCTGCTGATGATTATAACAAAACCCAAAACCCAATTTTATTCCCCTTTAAATAGTACTTCACGGCGGCAAATTGGCAAATTTTCTTGGAATTTTTCAACAATAAAAAATATTCCCTGAACTTAGCCTGCACATATCAGTCCTTGCTATGTTCTCAGCTATAAATCACTTTTCAAAAAAAGAAAAAAAAATGCACAATCTGACAAAATTTATTGATCATGGTGGCTGCCCCCCCCCCCCACAAAAATTCCCCTCCATCCGACTTGAAATGTAACACAGTGGCTTCGTGTATGATTACGCCCCCTCCAAATAAACGCAAAAGTTGCACGTGTACAGTCCATGTAGCGCGGCCACGCTGCAGTGATAGGTTGTTGTATACCAGTCCATGTAGACTGGTACCCCGCTTTAAGTAATTTTGGGGTTTACAATTTTGTCGCGGGACTTACAGTAATTTTGGGGTTTACATTCGTCGCGGGACTAATACAGTAATTTTGGGGTATACATTCGTCGCGGCCGGGACTTACAGTAATATTGGGGTATACATTCGACGCGGGACTTACAGTAATTTTGGGATATATACATTCGTCGCGGGGCTTACAGCAATTTTGGGGTATACATTCGTCGCGGCCGGGACTTACAATAATTTTGGGGCATACATTCGACGCGGGACATACAGTAATTTTGGGGTAACATTCGACGGGGGACTTACAGTAATTTGGGGGTTTACGTTCGTCGCGATACTTACAGTAATTTTGGGGTTTACAATCTTCGCGGGGCTTACAGTAATGTTGGGTTTAGTTTAATTTGTGTTTTATTGTACATTTAACACGAATATTTTATTTGTTATGTTTTTTATTGTATTTTATTCGTTTCTATTTTGTTTTGTTGTCCTACATTTTCATTGTTAATTGAACTATATTTTTTATTCTTTTTTGCATTTTATTTTATTTTATTTTTGCTTATAAACTTTAATTTTGTGATTGTCTTTTTTGCCCTAATGGCCGCCCATACGTCCGAACAGTCGGCGCTGATGTGTCACTTCAAGTTCATTGCAACCTCCATGGCTCATGTACGTACACTGTACATTGCAGTCCCAGCATGCCCACTACACCAGTGGCGCAGCCAGGATTTGGCTTGGGGGGGCTCAATTTGTTTTCAACTTTTGTATAAGTTAACATTTTTTATTCATGTATACAAATCACCAAGGTCAAATCGTAAAAAAAAAAATTCCAAGAAAAACTTGACAAGCTCTTGGGGGGAGGGGGGCTAGCCCCCCCCCCCCCGAGCGCCCCACCCCCAGGTGCGCCACTGCACTACACATTGCCCGCAACCAGTACCCCACATGACACTTTGTTGGAAAAATCATTGTTATTGTCAGCAAAATATAAAGATGGACCGTAAGCAGCCCCAGTGGCAGTCTCAAAAGATGTTCCCCACAGCAGACAGCACCCTCTGAAATGAGACAATTAATTTTCTTTATTAAATTGTGTTTAATCAAATCAGAAAGTACTGAAATAAAATTCACCTTTTTGTGATTCATGATGGCTCTCTGCAGGAGGAGTTTTATTGTAAAGGAAAGATGCACGAACATGCATGCGCATTGACTAAACCTGTTTGCAGAAAGAAAAAAAGGTCAAGTTACAAGGTCGTATAGTCAGACCGTGACTTACATATTTTTGTCTTTATATAGTACATAAATAAATTCTACATACAACTGAAAAGGATTTCAAATATTTGGGGTTGGGATGATGGTCTAATGGAAAAATGGCGACTCGAATAAGAGACTGAACGCGTGCAACTTAAGACGACTTGATTCAAGTCTATAGTTATTGACAGTAGTCTGGTTCCCAGACAACTCATGCTGCAGTCATGTGTTCATTAGGTCAGAGAGCCAGACTATGTTGCTACTAGCAACAGAAGTTCAGGCTGACGCTGTCATCCATTTATGCACAATACTATGCTATACTAGTACAGTATTAGTACGTGCGTGCACGCGACGTGTACATTTATCTGTTGATTTAGAAATAGAAGAGGAATTTTGTTGCGGTGTAATTTTCTGTTTTCCAAACAAAATCAGACATGGCTACAGAAGATGAAGTTGCCTTTCGCTCAATGGTTCGAGCCTCGGGTTTAGGAGAAGTCTGGCAACATACATCGGATGAGTTGAAATTCAAGCAGTATGGATGGAGGACAACCACCAAAGAAGATTGCTATTCGCCACAAACTCTTGTTGGTAATTGGAATGAAGAGAGGTTTGACATTGAAAGGATCAGGGTACCAAAGAGATTACCGTCACAGGTTTGTTTGGAGCATTATTGTCCGCATTTAATTTTTCTTATGTTATTTGGCCCATGCAGACAGCTGATCTGATTCTGCTTAATAATTAGGAATTTTGTTGCGGTGTAATTTTCTGCTAATTTTCTATGTACACTTCAACTCGCCTATTTTTTTGCTAGGGCCTAATTCTACTAACTACAATTGCATGCAGATGCTTCTGGGCCTGCAGAAGTTATCAAGATATGACCCTAACTAGGTGACCTTTCTTGGTCTCCCACTGTAGTATAGGCTAAATGAATACTTTGCAGTTTCTACAGGGGTGTAAACCTATAAATGGTGCAACCAAAAAGACACGTTTCTTACATTATTTGGGATTTTTTTTGGGTCAGAACTATTAAAATCTGACATCTTGACAGTTGTCTCTGTTGATTGGATGATCAAAATAACAATATAAAAGTGGGATCTACATTAAATAGGTAAATATGTATAAAATGTATTTATGTAAATATTGGCCTTGTATAAATTAATTATCTATTGCGGATTCAACCATTATTTTGAAATTATGAAAAGTGTATTGGCATTGAAAAAAAAGGAAACAGAAAGAAAATGTTTGAAAAGCTCAAGGAAATATATTTTCCTAAAACCAAGGAGTCTAACTCATTTAAAAAAAATAAATATCATACAGGGTGTATCAAAAAAAGTATAGACTTAGAGAAATGTATCTAAAACGGATGTTTTATAATTTTTCAAAAATATGTCACTAAATATTGATGGACCAAGGTGTCACGCTTTAATTGCCACCATGTCAATCTTCAGCTGTTCCGCATGAGTGAACACTAGCTATTTACTTTCACCCGATTTCAATTGGCTTGTGCACAAAAGTGAAATGGTTAAAACATAATCAAACACCGTGGTAGGGAAGTTTAGGCATGTGCTTTGTTGCTCACAAATTTTCAAGAAAATTGGATTAACCCTTAGTCCTCCACAGGCCCACCAAGTTTGGACTCAAGTTGCGCCTTCCTCAAAACATTAACAACAGCATGACCTTACAAGTCAATGATTAAGCTTAATGGTACTCGTCATGAGGGAATGCAACGTTTGCACTTCATGCATGCATGATTCAGTCTTCGACGTGGCCACCATTTCTTTGCACACAGACTTCTGCCCTCTTCAGCATGTCAATGATTTTCGTCATTATCGTCCTGGCAGAAGAAATGGACAATTTAGGCGTGCCTGGTGGGCGCAAGATGGGGCACCACCGCACAAGAGGAGGTTGGTGACTAAACGTCTCACTGAATTGTTTGGCGATCGCTTCATCGCATTAAAACCGGCCCGTCGAGTGGCCCCCAAGATCGCCCGATCTTACCCCATACTGGACTTTTTCTTGTGAGGCCATGTTAAGTCTAAGGTGTACACCACTCCACCAAGAGACCTGGATGACCTGCAAGAACGTGTTACTGCCAAAGTTGCTGTTGTGAGGCAGGATGCCGCAATGATTAGGTGCGCAGTTTACGACATGCTGAGGAGGGCAGAAGTCTGTGTGCAAAGAAATGGTGGCCACGTCGAAGACTGAATCGTGCATGCATGAAGTGCAAACGCTGCATTCCCTCATGACGGTTACCATTAGGCCTAATCATTGACTTGTAAGGTCATGCTGTTGTTAATGTTTTGAGGAAGGCGCAACTTGAGTCCAAACTTGGTGGGCCTGTGGAGGACTAATCCAATTTTCATGAAAGTTTGTGAGCAACAAAGCACATGCCTAAACTTCCCTACCACGGTGTTTGATTATGTTTTAACCATTTCACTTTTGTGCGCAAGCCAATTCAAATCTGGTGAAAGTAAATAGCTAGTGTTCACTCATGCGGAACAGCTGAAGATTGACACGGTGGCAATTAAAGCGTGAGACCTTGGTCCATCAATATTTAGTGACAGATTTTTGAAAAATTATAAAACATCCCTTTTTGATACATTTCTCTAAGTGTATACTTTTTTTTGATACACCTTGTATTGAGTTACATGGCCCAGACAGCACAGATTTTCCATGCAGTGCCACTGCGTAGAATAAGGCAGGATTTTTTCTACAACGCCAAATCTGCACGCTTTGGAAATCCTGCTTGCTGCAACAAATAAAGAGATTTCGCTTGGTTAATCAGTATGGTGGATGATCGTTAGCCAATATTCAACAACATAAGTTTTGTTGAGGAAAAGAGTGGTTGCTTCGCTATTTTCAAGCTACTTGGTTGCAAAGCCTTATCTGCGCAGAAATAGGAGGATCTAGGATAATTGACAGAGTTGTATGGGTCTAAGGCAATGTGAGTTAGCCTAGGCCTAGTTCTGCAGACCGTGACTGTTAAGCAAACAAATATCCACTTCTATTTCTCAGCTCCAGTTAGGTCTATGTCAATAGCAAGCCAAGAGATTCAAGGAAGTTTCAGGGCTATGATTTTGAAAGGAAACTGTGTGGTGAACTAAAAAAAGAGGACTGTCAAAATTGTACAGGAAAGTATGTACATGTACACGTACAATTTATTTCAATTTGAAACCACAAATGTTATGCCCCCCTTTGATAGGTGCATTACTAGGCACTTTATTGGAGTAAGACTTCTATGTGAAAAGGGGTTTATATACCTTTGGGTTTATATACCTTTGGATTTATATACCTTTGAGGATGGGACAACTTGAAAAAGATGGCTAAGACCAAGTTCACCTGATGAAACCAAGTTGACTCGGAAAACCATGTTGATTTGAGACAGACTTATGGGGACCAAGTTGACATGAAACAGATGATTTGGAATTGAGGTGAAACCAAGTTGATCTGGGAATATGTTGTGCTTGGGACCAAGCTGACCCCCAAACAAGTTGATTTGGGTATGAGTTTCAACTTGGAATCAAGTTCACCTGAAAACAAAGTGTTGATTTGGGAATGAGTTGTATCAGGATTCAGGACTCCGTGGGGGAAGAATTCCATAGATGCACATCACTCGTTTTTCCCTGCAGTGACAGGTCAGCCATCAGAAAGCGATAACATGTCTTAAATAACAAGTCAAATTTAGCAAGGAAAATATTGAAGCATTTACTGAGAAAACACTTGGAATTTTTCAGACCAGTCTGATAGGGTTTGTGCACAGGATGTCAAGTGATGTCCAGGTATGGAACTCCTTCACTGAGGGCACCTCAGACTGATTTTGAATTAGGATTGAGTGGGTTTTGATAATAAAGTATAATTATTATATGTTTTAAAAGCATGAAAGTACCATGTTGATGTGCCTTGCAGTCATGGCAGTTTTCAACTATGCACACATTCATAAGACTGCATGCACTGATCAACCCTGCATCATTTTTTAATTCTTGCTTGACGTTGTTTACTTTGCTAAGCAATGCTAAGCAAAGTAAACAACGTCAAGAAAATTTAAACAAGAAAAGAAGGAAGGAAAACCTAATTATATTACATCAACTTCTTACCAAAATCTAACATGGGTTTTTGTAAGAAATTCTGAATAATTAAAAGCCCAGAGAATGGGTTCAAATGTTTCATGCAGTATAATGGTTAAAACATGAAGCTTGGCATTGTCTGCAATAACATTTGTATTGTTTTGAAATGTGCATATTATATATTGGGTGATATGATATCAATTGCAATATTGTTACACATTGAATGATTATGTATAGTGCATATATATATATGTATGTGCATGCTTAAATCTAAAGTTTGATGTTGTTGTTTTTTATTTGTTGTAGTTTGAGCACTACTTTGAAACAACCCATGCTGATTCCTACAAAATGGAAGGAAAATCGGTTCCTCGTTCACTTGTTCATTTGGCAGGTTTGTGCATCTCATTATAAATTTTAACCAATAGATGGACTTTAAAATTGACAATGTGCTCTGTTGGGCTTTATACAATGCATTTGTCAGTTTGTTTCGACAAATATTATTTGTTATTTGTACTGATATCAGCTCGTGAAGCCAGAGCATTTCCAGCATCACAGCCAGAGTTAGACCCTCCAAGAACCAAGCAAGAATATAATTCATTCCAGACAACATCCAGAGCTGCATATGTTGACCCCAGATTGAGAACAACGCCCCTCAATACATCATAGTCAGGCTGGATGAAGACAGCACATGTAGACTAGCACTCACAAAGGATGTACAGCATATCCACTTAATCATGCCAATTAAGCATACAATTCATTGTGCAGACATGTTTTGTTTTATATCACCTCAGCCAAAGATTATGTGTCTTGATTGACCGAGAGCGAGTCACACATGGCATTACGCTACTTTTGCTATCTTGCCGTGAACGGCCAAAAGTACTACACCCGTTACAACCAAAGTACTATACGCATAAGAACGGGTATTGTATGCAAATGCATATACGGGTGTGCGCATTCCGCACAGGTTTCAGACATTTCGTGAAGTGGTAGTTCGGAAAGTGCAAGGAAACTAATTTTGTATTCAAATTGAAGTACATTTGAATTGTATTTTAGATTTAATTAATCAGTTATCGCTTCAAATCAAGCAGAACATGTGGGAGAGGTGTTATAAAACAAATAGTGAGTGCTATATCTTGTGGTGTAGCAAAACAAGCCTCCCTCGGTGATCCACGGAGCATTCTCTAATACTCCATGGATCACCTCGGAATCAAGGCTAATTGTACTACACCACTTGAAGTCACCACCAGTCAATATTTGTATACTATAAAATGTATACACGAAAGAAAGTTTAATAGCGTGATGTGATCAATTAAGACAATTATGACATCGCCCCTGTTACCAACGAATCCAAAAACAAAATTAGATGAAGTGATATTTCTAAATAGGGATATGAAAAGTAACATAATAATGTAAAAAAAACTTATACAGCTTCCAGGCTTGCACAATGAGGCTTATAATTATCAATCTAAATTTAAAAAACAAACAAAAAAAACCCCCACATATTTATGCACTGAACAAAACTTTAAAATAGGATCTGGCATGCGTACATGTATGTTGTTGTACAATGTAAACTGCGTTGACTCTATGCAAATCTATGCAGATTGTATTTTTCATCGATCAAATGGCTAAAAATGTACAAAAGTTCTGTTTGTTTATTTTCCACAGTATCCAAAAAAAAAAAAACGACGACAAATTACAAAATCATTTAAAGATAATCAAATACAATTGTATACCATATTTACTAAGTAAATTTTATGCAAAATTAATGCAAAGAAATATATGTATGTATACAAGGTAATTGTGATACTGCAGAGGGATCTATTTAGAAAGCACAGCTTGTATTCAGTGGTCCCTAATTTACATGCACGTCCATTGAGACAGGAATAAAAGAATGTTAATCCAACCATTTAGGTCCGTGGCCGATGCACCAATGAAAAAAATGTAATAGTAGGTTTCAATGCACACGCATGTTTGCAGGGAAAAAAAAGGAACAAAGACAATTTACCACTAACATTTATACAAGAATGTGGACCAACACAAACAAATGGATGAAGACTACAAAGCCACAGCTACAAAGAGGTCTTATCAGATCAGCAGATAAAGTGGGTTAGAGTGAAGAACAATCAACAATAAGATTCCAGTAAAACAGATTTAAAACTACGTTTGGAAGCAGAAATATTTTTGGATACTTTGAGCTGGTCATTAAGCCTGTTCCAAAGCATGGGTCCCTCATTTAAAATAGTTTTAAGCCCGGTTCATACTTCACGCAAAAGCGAAAGCAAAGCGAAATTTGTGACGTCAACAATACGTTCGAAGCGCGTCCACCATTGTTGACGACATGAATTTCGCTTCGCACTTGTTTTTGCGTGAAGTATGAACCGGGCTTTATAAGCTAGCTAAGTACGGGTGTAAGGAATGTGGAAATTGGAAGCTTGACGGGTAAAATGGGAATGAATTTCTGAATTGCGAGAAAAAATAATTTAGATAGAAAGAGGTAAATTTTTACAAGCAAGCTGGTACATGAGGGACCCAAGCTGATGACAATAAATATCCTTAACTTTTAAAGTCTCATGCTTTACAAAAAGGGGATCTGCAATTCTGCATGTGCATTGAAATCAGTAAAATTTATAATTCGAAGAGCCCATTTCTGTAAAAGGAGGAGTCTGTTCAGATTAGTAACAGAACTAGCTCCCCATGCAAGTATCCCATAGTTTAGATAAATACAATCAGAGTTTTGTAAAGTGAATTAAGAACCGGTCCAGGAAGAAAATGTTTGATCCTGTTAATCACACCAATATTTCTAGCAATGATTTTACAGACATAATCAACATGACTATTCCATGTTAGTCCGCAGTCAACAAAAAGGCCCAAAAACTTACAGCAATCAGTTTTTGCTATGATGGAGTCATTAATCTTGATAAGACATGGGAGGTCACTGGCTGAATTGCTGAACAACAGGTTGTTTTCTTTTTATCTTTTATGTTTTTATAACAATGTTCGTGCATGAAAAAATGTTTCTACTTTTGTCACTATTAAATTGTAAAAGGTTTAAACAAGAATTTTTGTTGGAATCGATTGTAGACAGTCATGCTTGCATATATCTTTATTTATATTTATGCTCTGTCTATAAATTGTTCATTTTTTTTTCAATGGATGTTGTGATATACAGTCGAATCTCGTTAGTACAAACTCTGTTAATACAAAATTCTGGTTATAACAAACATACAGCCTTAGTCCCGACTGTGCATTTATGTGCACAATGAATGGGACTAATGTTCCTCTTAATACAAAATTCTGATACAACAAACAATTTGGTTAGGTCCGAACGAGTTTGTATTAACGAGACTCGACTGTATATACCGAAGGTTTAAAATGATACCCAGAATTATCTGTAAACTCACAGGCATGTGAATTCTAGACATGCATCGAAGCAACGCAACAATGTTTTAGTCAAAGCACTAAAATCTTTCTTTCTGTACCAAAGTTACCGGTAATTTTGCTCAAATATCAGATACTGGTTTTGAATATTTTATGTTCCTTAAATTTCTGGAAATTGTAAAAGGTGTGGCAGGTATGCTGCTCCCATAGGCCCAATCCCTTTACAACATGGGATGTGCTAACTCTGGAAATGTTCATTTGAAAAACTGTTTTGCATTCCAATTGAGGTTTGAAACTTCCATTTTTGTTTTTATTTTTCAGGTTTTTTTGTTAACACTATTTTAAACAATTTTTTTTTTTTTTGTAATTCAACTTGTCATTATTACATGTACAATAAATTGTATGTGGACTGTATGCAATGAGAAAGTGTAGTTGTTTTTTTTTCTTATTGGGGGAATGAAACAATGATATGTCTGTCTGCAATAGCCCATACATGTACACATATATGGACTCTATGTACTCAGATTGAGTCCATAAATACCTCACAACCACTTAAAGCAGTCAATCTCTGTCAGTGACACCTCAAGTCATTAAACCTAAGTCCTGTGGTTCCAGCTCCTTCCAATCAGCCGCAGTTCAGTTGCCAGATGATGTCAAACAGGCCGAAACATCAGAACAATTCAATATCCGGGTCAAACCATCTCTTCAAATTTGTACAATTGTTGATTTCAAAGGACCTCATAGTGGTATGCGCTATATTAGAATGGTTTTTATTATTACTAGTGCAGTGCCCGTCAAAAATGCGCCTGTTCAGGGCAGCAATTTAGAACTCCTCGTGCAAACAACGCACACGATTCAATGGTGTTGTTTGAACTCACATGTTGAACGCACACTTTGTACATGTCGCCATCCCCTGGCACAGATATTCACCCCCACTGGACACTGGTCTCACCCTCCGATAAGGGTTGCTCAGTCGACTGCAACAGTGACGGTTGCTCAGTCGACTGCATAATGCATGAGCCCGTGCTGCCACTCATGCACGTACGTGTACATACGAAAACATTTTACGCAGTGCTATTCATCCATACTGCACTATGGCGAGTGGTTCTTGAAAAAGCTGCAAAAAGTAGCGCAGATATTCACCCCTACTGGACAATGGTATCGCCCAGCAGTAAGGTTGCTCAGTTGACCGCCTACAATAATGGTCGCTCAGTCGACTGCAAAGATAATACATGTGCCCGTGCAGCCACCACGCACGGACGTGTACATACGGAAATATGGTATGCAGTGCTATTCATCCGTACTTGACAATGGTATTGCCCTACAATGTACGTGCGTGTGCCCGTCCTTTTTGCATTGTTTGCGTCATATTGAGCATGCGCGCTTTAGCTTAAATATGACGTAAACAATTGAAAAGAACATCAGTGCGTGATGGTCTAGGCTATATACTGGCACGTTTGCCTCAGAAAATATTACTTTTTTGCAGCTTTTTCGAGAACCGCTTGTCCAAACAACTTCAAACTTGACACTGCACATTCTGGTGTCCCGAACAAAACACCCGCCGATTTTCAACTTCATACGGTGCCAGGTTCAGGAGATAATTGGCGTACAGACAGACAGACAGACAGACACACACACAGAGAGATTTCTGGAATTATAGTATTAAAGGATATTATTCCTATCACATTTCCAAATGGTTTAGAGTATGCCACCAAGGGTTGCACTGTTCTTGCCAGGGTCCATGGTAGAGTGTAAAAAGACAACTGACATATACTTCCCATTGCATTCACAACATTTTTCAAGATAGCAAGAGCACATATTTCAGTCAAACTAAAAAGATGTTCACATTGTACATGGAAGAAAAGACCCAAGAATTGTGAACAATCAAACATTCTGGAGTAATTCAAATATTTATGATTTTTACACGAATAAGAGCTTTTTTCTAATTCACATTTTTTAAATGATTCTAAAACATTTAAAATAACATTTATATACATTTAGCATTATTTCTCCACATATCTTTCAACATTTTGACTTATTTAGTGTACAACCTTGACAGGGGTGAGATTGGGAGAAAATGAAATAGCCACGAAACAATCCACAGAGGGTTTGAGGGTCCCCGGGGGCCCAGGGCAACAGGGTCTATGGAATATGTTTGCACAATGTTGTTTTTAATACCTTGATAGGCAAAAACAGGTTTACAGAAAAACCTCTGGAATTCGGGTGTTTCACAATGCAGTGCGCCACCAAGAGTTTGCCTTGAAGAGTCAATTTTTCAAGTTTACGGTCCACAAAACATGGCCAATTTGAATGTCAGTAGACAACTTGAGATAATTTATTATAGATTGTGGCATAGCGTTCTGCCGCCTTACAAAAAACACCATATTGATAAAAAGCGAAGAAATGGGCAAACAGATACTCAAATCATACACTTATGAAACTACTGAAACTACATCTCCATAAATGCACTGGAAAAAATTAACTCTCCGTTGCAAATTCTTGGTGGCACTTTGCATTGTGAATCGCCCAAATTCCAAAGGAGGGATTCTTTAAAAATCCTGAAATCACAAAAACTCCCTATACAAAAACATTTTGAAATCAGGAAAAATCCTGACAAAATATCCACAAATCGGGAAAAAATCCTCACAAGAAAATCCTGAAATCAGGAAATTCCTGTCAAATCTCACCCCTGCCTTGAACAATGAATGTACTTTTAATATTTGACACTAGGTTTTGTTATAAACAAGTGACATCAAATACCAAACAGAAATAGGTTGATAAATAAAGCAGGGCTGCCAACTTTGAGTAAGAGCTGAGAGTGAGAATTTGGCGATGGAGCTTGATCAGAAGTAATCATGCTAATGCGAGCGCAAATCGCAAAGCCCTAACGGCTTTCTAGATGCTCTGTGGTGTGATCTGAGGTAATTTCTGACCACTTTAACCATTCTTTTTTAGCAGCAGATCATCATTGAAACATCATTTTTGAATTTTATTTCTTTCTTTTGCGTGAGAAATCCAGTGTGCGCATGAGAGCATGAGAAGAACCTGAAATGCGTGAGTCTGACGCTCAATGCTTGAGAGTTGGTAGCCCTAAATAAAGTAACATGGTTGAAATTGCAGCACATGTATGCAATGTACTGAACTTCACTAAAAATGTCTTGCCAAGGACAACATTTTGTTTTGCATTACTAACATATAAGGTATCTCATATGCACAAGTTACAATAAACCTAATTTCTTTCTTCAGCAGCAAGGGAAAAAAATGTTGAAGTACACATTTGCACATGTAAAATACAATAAAACTATTTTTTTTTAGCTCTGTACAGTGGGTCCCAGAAAAAGCGGCCCCGGACAAATCAGTGGCCATATCTAAACAAATATTCATGCGAGATTAAATCTTTTTGGTGTTTTTTTTTCAAGCTGTTGATGTTGTTTATTATTGCCTGTGGAAAAAATAAACTGAATTGATTGAAAACTTTTAAAGCCATGACTAGAAACATAAGAGCTCTATAAATCAGAATTTACTCTTTTTGCGGCATTAGCTTGTACTGGTAAATTAGTGCAGAGAGGAAGACCACAAACCTGTATCACACACGAACACATTTCACATGCTAACAAGAAGAGATTATGTCTTTATTTCATAACACGTTTATTTGAAATGTTCATAAATAAAATGTGATTCTGATAAAACTCAATATAATAATAATAGAATATTAACCCTTGAATTAGCCTTGACCAAGGCGTTGGGCTTATCGATTCGCCGATAAAAAAAAATCGCCGATAAGAAAATCCCTAATCAACTTGGCAAGGCATAATTGCGTGCACATATCGATGCCCGTACGCTGCTAGTGAGAAAGTAACTTGTACCATACAGCGAGGCTATGCTTGCACGTACGCACGTACATGTACACACACGTACTCGTACAACAGCCATGCACACACAGTACATGCATGAGCTAGTCCGCGTAACCCAACGTCGTTCGACAGGCCACGCGGCGCGTATATCCCCCACACGTACGTACACCCACACGCAGAACATGGTAGGCCTACATTTACTGCCTTATTACACGTACATCATGCGTACAGTCCGTACTCACGTGTGTGTGCTTGCTGGTTGTGTTAGTACCGAACCGTTCGTACGGACAAGGGTCAGTGGTACACGCACGTAGCCACGTTGATTGTGGGTGCAGGGCCTGATTATCTCCCTTCGACAAAAAGCCGAGGGACCGCCTGGAACAAGGCTACCCTTGATTACATATAGTGACAACTTTTTTGCATGTGATATGTGTTCGTGTGTGATACAGGTTCGTGGTCGTACATGTTACTAGTACATTTGTATATGAATGAAGACCCTGTTTTATTATCTAATTAGGGGAAATACTACACGTCAAGTGTCAAGAGATCTATGGGTGTAATATCACCATTTGAACCACAAGTACAGTGCAGTACATAACACAGAACATTGATTGGTGCCACTAGAGTTGTGCATTGATATTATGATTTGTACATACAGTTTCCTTTACATCTGGTTTCGACATTACACAAAATCAAAGATTCAGTTTTAAAACTTAATAAAAACCTTGTATGCATGCCTGTATGATTCCAAGGCCATCAATCCTATATTCAGTACATTACATCCCCAGAAACATCCTGGGAAGCTAAGGCCTGTGTGTTATCAGCAAAACATTTAAAATATTACCTCAATTTTTAATACAACACCTGATAATTCATACCTTTGGTTCTGTAAGCTGACACACTAACCATCCATATTATATATAAGCTGCCTCTTAAAAATACTTTAAAATGTAGCCATACACTATAAAAATTATTGCATTTTTGAAGACACTTGATTCTGCAGAAACCAAAAGTATCTCCTGACTAATCAACAGTGCTTCAGTGTAATAATGCTGCTAGTATCTCCTGACTAATCAACAGTGCTTCAGTGTAATAATGCTGCTAGTATCTCCTGACTAATCAACAGTGCTTCAGTGTAATAATGCTGCTAGTATCTCCTGACTAATCAACAGTGCTTCTGTGTAATAATGCTGCTAGTATCTCCTGACTAATCAACAGTGCTTCTGTGTAATAATGCTGCTAGTATCTCCTGACTAATCAACAGTGCTTCTGTGTAATAATGCTGCTAGTATCTCCTGACTAATCAACAGTGCTTCTGTGTAATAATGCTACTTGTATCTCCTGACTTATCAACAGTGCTTCTGCGTAATAATGCTGCTAGTATCTCCTGACTAATCAACAGTGCTTCTGTGTAATAATGCTGCTAGTACCGGTATCTCCTGACTAATCAACAGTGCTTCTGTGTAATAATGCTGCTAGTATCTCCTGACAAAGGCCAAACAAAAAAAATTGTGTGTTTACGGTATAAACCCGACCGACCTGGAATTTTTTCGGCCAAATTGCCGACCTCAAACTTTTTATTGCCATTTTGAAGGTATACTTTGAAATGAACAAATTTCAAACATTTCTAGTTCTTTTAATTATTTGCGACGAACATAAACCATTTTCCACACTTGAAACTGACCATGATTTGACACAAACATACCTGTGTTCGTGCGAAAATCGCGACGATCTCAAAACTTGAATTCTCAAACGACATGAAGTACGATTATTTTTGCACAACGCGGGGTGAACTGGTGCGCCTGGCCGACGGATAGCAGGGTTCTCCCACGTACAAAGTGTACTGCGCATCGGCCCGATACGCTGGAATTGCAGCCCGATACGCCGATAAAAATGCCGATCACATTTTTTTTTCAGCCCCTAATACGCACAATATCATTATTATACACACCATTAAAATGCACAATATAATCGTTACATACGCCATTATTTCATCTTGACATGCAAAATCTTGACAAAAATCCTGTTTTTCTGATGCATGTGTGATCAAACTGCACAGGATAACGGGTTCTGTCGACCGCCAGCACATGATGCAGCGCATACAGCATGGTACCCTGGTTCCCTTCGCGTGTTAACGGAATCAAGTCTATGAGTTTCGGCCACGTGGGCCGTACACAGTGCAGTGCACAAAGATACTGCGCCGTGTGCATGGCGCGATGTACGGCCGGCCAGACTGAATGATGGCGGTGGAATCACCCACCTCAAATATATTTTTAATTAGGTGAGGAGGCAAGTTTTAATCAATTTTGATGGCCAGTCTTGGTAATTTTCGTGGCGCGAATGAAAATAATCCAGGCACAAAATAAACATGATTCCTTGCTCTATACATGTACCAATATTATCATGATTCTCCATTAATCAGCACTCCCCAAGAAAGTGGTGAAATAAATTTTCCGACCTACCGACGCTATTTTGAAAGGCATGTAGTCAGAAGCAAAAGTGTTTTTTTACTTGTAAATGTAATCCCTACTTTTCTAGTTCAGGAAGCTAAACACAGGTTATGAAATGTTGATTTTTTTTTAAGTTAACAATTTTGATTTTTTCTTTTATTACAAAAATATTAGGGGCCTACAGGATCTCCTCTGAATTTTAAGGAGAAATCTTAAGTTAAAGACCCCCCAGATTTGCTCTAAAATGCACCAGAGAGCTTCCAAAGTTCAAAACCCCAGGCCATGGCTTCGCAGGTTGTTGAATCACAGCAGAACTTCCCCCACAGGTTTGAAAAATCCTGGGGAGAACCCTGGGACGGTACGAATTTATAATTTGGAATGATATGTATCGATTGAATATCTTGAATGCTTGAATAATTGAAAAATGTTTTTATACATTTTTTTTTGCGAAAGAACACGCATGGGCATGCAGAACTGAAATGAAAAAAAATACAAAATAAAATTATTTCCCTACCTACCTACCTGGATTTTTTTCAGGCCGTTACTGTAAACACACCATTTTTATTGTTTGGCCGAATCAACAGTGCTTCTGTGTAATAATGCTGCTAGTATCTCCTGACTAATCAACAGTGCTTCTGTGTAATAATAACATTCTTGAATATCTACAAATGAATGAAAACAAAGAGAGATTGTTCCTTCTTGTCGTTAGTAGACTAGAACCACACCAGATACAGGGTGAGTAAAAAAAACGAAACCCAAATGTTAGGACTATTGTTTTAGTGAAGTTCTACATGTAGCCCTTTCAAAATCTAGGATATGAAAGCCCAATTCATAAGCTTTCTTTTAGTACAAGAATCATTCAAATCACTCATGTACTGTTAAATTTACGGAATTTTAAACACAACCACCGTTTTAAAGTTCTGTCTACGGATCACAAAAAAGGTGTGCGTTCTTTCAGCAAAACGAAAACCATTCACACACATCCCTATGTGATTTGTTTTCGTTTTGCTGAAAGAACACTGAACTTTTTTGTGATCCGTGGACAGAACTTTAAAAGGGTGGTTGTGTTTAAAATTCCGTAACTTGAAAAGTAAATAAGTGATTTGAATAATTCTTGTACTAAAAGAAAGCTTTTGAAATTGGGCTTTAATGTCCTAGATTTTGCAAGTGCTACACATGCAGAACTTCAATAAAACAATGGCCCCGACATTTGGGTTTCGTTGTTTTTTTACTCACCCTGTATACCACTCTCAAGTTCTCAGGGAGGACTTGTTAATATATCACAATGTCCTCAAATACTGATAATCCTAATTCAATTTGACAACCTACTCTTCTTGTTATTTGTGCTTCATTTGCTTGGTCTGAATTTCCAGTCACTTGATGCTGGACAGAATCTCATCCAAGAAAGAATCCCACTTCTTTTGCCACAGCTGCATGGCTGCCTTTTTCTCACAATTTGACATCGCACTGTATCTGTAAATAAAAACATACAAACCCAGTGTGGACAAGCATGTATTGTGCATCTATGCAAGTGTAAGTGTAGTGTGCGTGTACAAACGACTCTCGTTAATACAAGGTCCTTGGGACTTCTGACAATACCTTGTATTATCCGATACCTCATCTTAAGCGAAGGGCATTTTTCGCGCACTCGCCGACATGCATCATGGATCGTTTAGGTAGCTAATGCATAGGCCACATGCTCTTGTTGAAATTGTAATGAATTTGCCTTAAAAAGTGAAATTATGTTCTCCATGAAATTATGATGTATAAAAAATGAAGCCACGACAGTATGCAACAGTAAAACTTGTA
The DNA here is from genome assembly GCA_029964075.1 of Patiria pectinifera. Classification (NCBI taxonomy): domain Eukaryota; kingdom Metazoa; phylum Echinodermata; class Asteroidea; order Valvatida; family Asterinidae; genus Patiria; species Patiria pectinifera. Next base: position 32,675,291 of record CM057148.1, read on the forward strand.
TGGTAATTGAGAAGAATAAAGAAAAAACAATAAACTGACTTTCAACCCAACAACGGGGCAAGCGAAATCGTCGCCACTGATGTGATGTCACCGGCCTTCCTGCCTTCCACGTAAGTACATTAACATGTTTAGGAGCTGAACGAGGCGACTTTAGTTTTGAAACAATTAATTAGGATTTAGAGCATGGATGGGAGAATAATTTGTTTTTAAAAAAATGGGGATTTCACGTATCTCGCATCAAGTTTTCAACTTTCCCAAAAAAATTGATATACTGCGTATTTTTAATTCTTCTAGGAAACTTTTTGGGGGACGGTATTTTAATACTTATCAGCGATTTGTTGTTTTTAACACTAATTAATTTTTTTTTAAATTAGCTGAGGTTTTGGGAGGGTATTTAAATATTTTCGGACTTTTTTTTGTAAAATTGATTCATCTACTTTTGGTAAGTGCATTTTTTTGGGGGGTAGGGGGGTATTTTATTTTTTTACAGGGAATTTACACTACACATTCTTTTTACACTGCATGTACATGGACGTACAGTATGCAATTGATCTGTATATCGTACCACTGTTAACGCTAGCCGGCCGCGCTGTCCTTGCTTCGTACGTACGTACATGTACATGCATGACTTTCTGTGATCAATACCACAGCTTGTTTGTGATGATAAACATTGAGGATATATTTGCTGGAATAAACCATGGATGTAGAAATAAACCAGGGCAAATTAAAGCCTTTGAAATTTAGCCATTAATCTTGTTTGCATGATCCAGATACAGATGCGCATAGGCCATTAATTCAATCTATTTTTTTCACTCCGTGATTCAATTTGTGTATTTGTGTAAGTCGGCAAAATGACGACTTGCAGCAGAAGCCGACATTCGCGTAAGTCGTCACAAATTCTCTGGTCCCGAGAGTGCCGTCTTAGCCGGAGTTTACTGTATGTTCCAGCTGTTTCCCTTGATCGGTGATAAGTTCTCCTGTCGAGCTCCACCGACCCTGAGCAACCTTGTTATAGTACTAGGGACTCTCCGACACCCTCTGCCATTCAGCACAAATAAGGTTGGCACGAGAAGTCAGACAGTAGTGTTTGGTTAAGAGAGGCTAATGGTGAGACACTGTGCTATACAATGGGATACTTCAATGGGGAAGGAGCAGCTCAATCCGCCATTCCACTCCAGCACATCCTAACCTGTCTACCCCTGGAATATTAGAGTTTCAAACTCTGTTTGGAATACATGTAGGCCTAGTCTATTGTTTTGCAGGAGTCCGAGTGCAAATTAAAAGTTTTAAGGTATTTTACTTGTTTCTATCATTAAATAATTGCGTTATATCGATTCGCCATGCAAAAATTACCCCTAAGACGTGTTCACTCATCTTAACAGTATGATGCCTAGTTCAAAAGTTATTTCAAATAACTGATTTTTGTCGAAATTCAAGATGGCCGCCAAGATGGCAACCAAATTATGAAGAAAAAAATGCTTTCAATTGATTCTTCATGCCCATTTACCCAAATGTGTTAGTTTCTCTTACTATGATGCCTAGTTAAAAAAATTACGTCAAATAACCGATTTTCATCAAAATCCAATATGACCGCCACGATGGCCGCCAAATTATTTAAAAAAAACTTTTTAAATCGATTTCTCACGCCCAAATTACCCTGGAAAACGTGTTTATTTGTCTTCCTATGATGCCTGGTTCAAAAGTTATGTCAAATAACCGATTTATGTCGAAATCCAAGATGGCCGCCAAGATGGCCGCCAAATGAACCCCATGGGACAATATTTGATCTTGGGAACATCAAAATTCATTCACAAGACACCTTGAGGATTACAAAAAGTAGGTTAAAAAAATATAAAAGGCCAGGGGGTGCATGGGAACCCTATATTCCTCCCTAACTACTTGTTCGTTCCGGCGGCACGAGAGCCATCATAAAGAATTCCTCTGATGGCCCGGGAACCGCAAATGCCCATTGTCCACTTTTAGCCACCTCATGCAGCGTGTGAAAACACAAAGAATGGTGTGCTTTGGCAGCGCTGAAGTTCGCAAGCATCATCACGGTGCCAATTAAAACTGAATAGCTAGGTCCATTGACTGACAAGTTGTTTTCCCAAACACACGTGGAAATAGACAGATAACAGTAGATTTGCACTTACCAGACTGCAAAAAGTGCTCGTCTTAACCGTCATCTCGTATCGCCCAAGCTCGTATTTAGCATTTTTTTCCCTCATAGTAATATGCACACTTCGGTCGGGACTGATGAAATATGCTCGTCTAAACCGAAATCTCGTCTAAACTGTGCTTGTATTAACGAGAGTCAACTGTACACCTAAGGTGCATTGGGGGAATATGAACTTATCTAAATCACCCTGTGAACAACAATTTCCAGGCCAATGTCTTGGGTAACAATGTATAAACAATCAAAATGACAAAAGCTCTCAGTTGTTTCATTGGACACACCGAAGAATGTCACAGTTGAAACACAGTGCTGTAGCATGTCTAGTAAAGATGATGTATATAAGCACACACATAAGGAACAAAGTGCCTCTATTTTTGGTGCCCAACATTCTTATCATACCCCCATCATCACTTTCTTAAACGATGGAATAAATTCAAAAAGAAACTAAAGGAACTACCCAGATATTCCCAGGAAACATGCCTCTCCTTAGAATAAGGTTCCTGTTGTGTCCAAAACTTATTTTTTTTTATTTTTTAGATTGTGTCCCTTGAAATATGTGCCCTTTACAGGAAAAAGAAAGGAAAATTGAGCTTTAACAAATACCGGTAAGTCTAAAGTCACAACGCAATATAAAGATGAGAGAATAACTGACACAGACTAACCACCATGCTGGTACTTGAATATCAAGATATCAAATCCTGCCTACCTGATGGAGTCTTGGGCCAGTTGTTTCAATGTTGCTAGATCAGCCTGTTCGCCAGCAAGACCCATAAACGCCTGGTAGAAATCATATGACAACTGCCCTGCATTCCAAGTGGCTGGATCATCAGAACTTATCACAACAGGAAAACCTTGAGAGATGAGTGTGGCTGCTGGATGATTGCGAAGATCATCAACTAAACCAAGAACCTACATGGTAAACATAGCTCTACATTTATTTCAACATTTTGCATGTCTACACTGCTTACAAAACAAATTGAAGAAAAGTAAGATTTGAGGCTTTGCATGGTGGATATACTAAATAATGAAAGGTTTGCAGAAACACCATGTGCGAATAATTTCTCAACTAAGAGAATGGTTCTGAAAAGAACCAGAGGTATAAACTTGACGTTCCGGTCAGTATGCTCTGACCGTCTTCAGGAGAATGCCTAAACTCTAAGAAGGAAAACACTTATGTAGTAGAAGCGAAAGCGATGAAGTGTGAAGTTGCATCCTGTGTGGATGCCAAGTAGCTGGGATCCTAGAGCAAGCTTACTGCCCACTGAAGTGGAACAGTAGGGTTGCAGTCTCAGTAGAGGGAGGACCTAGGGTATAGGAGACCCATCAGTCTAAGGTGAAGGTTAAGGACCTAGGGTCTACAGGTTCGCTGTCAGTGACCTTCGCCGAGACAACTCCATCCACATCCTCACAGCGGACAAGAGAAACGCCACCGTCGTCATGGACAGGGAGGACTACAGCAACAAGGTAAAAGACATACTTTCTTCTGGTTCATACCGCCCACTCCCCAAGAACCCCATCCCTGCCATCGAGAAGCGAGTTGCCAGCCAACTTCTCCTCTTGCATTGAGCAGATGCATTATCCACCCCCCTCTACAGACGACTCAGACCCTCCAGTTCGATCTGTGCCAGGTTCTTTGGTCAACCAAAGATTCACAACCTGAGATCCCTCTGCGCCCCATAGTCGCCTCTCGAGGTTCCCCCACCTACAACACAGCCCAACACCTAGCCAAAATCCTCAGACCCTTGGTGGGTCAGACACCACACCATGTGTCCAACTCTTCCCAGTTTGTCAGCACCACCAGAAACCTCACCGTCCAACCCACTGACTTGCTTGTCAGTTTTGACGTTGTCTCACTCTTCACTAATGTCCCCACAGGCGAGGCCTGCAAACTAGCTAAGGAAAGACTTGAACAAGATACCACTCTTGGTGAATGCACAGACCTGTCCCCCGACCAAATTCATGATCTGTTACTAACATGTATTTCTTCCAGTTGTTTTCAGTGGCAAGGCAAGTTCTACGAGCAATCTGCTGGGACCTCCATGGGATCTCCTTTATCCCCGGTCCTAGCCAACATCTTCATGGAGGAGTTCGAGTCTTCCTCCCTCCTCACGGCGGATCTTCGGCCGAGCCTGTGGCTACGCTACGTTGATAACACCTTCTTAGTGTGGCCCCATGGCCCGGACAAACTCCAAGACTTCCTCCAGTACCTCAATCAGCAACACACCAGCATCAGCTTCACCATAGAACAAGAACAAGACGGCACCATACCTTTCCTGGACGTCAAGATTCCAGGAAACCGGATGGCACCCTGGGACACAGCATCTACAGGAAACCAACCCACACCAACCGCTATCTCCACCAACGGTCATTTCATCACCCCAGCATCAAGTCATCGGTCAACCGGACCCTAGTACAGCGAGCCTTTGATGTCTGCGACCAAGACAACCTCAACGTGAACTCAAGCACATCCAGGCATCACTACGGAACGGAACGGCTACAAATCCGACCGCATCAAGATCAGCAAACCTGACCAACAGGTTTCCTCTACCCAAGGTCCTTCCAATGTATCTCCCTCAGTCACTCTTCAATACATAGGTCCAGCTTCTCATCATATCCAACGCATCCTCCGACAAGCCGACGTCAAGGTGTACCACTCATCAGGCAACCTCCACACTCACAAGGACAAGCAGGACTCCTCTTCCAAGCCGGGAGTCTACCGCATTCCATGTGAAAGCGGCAAAGTCTACATCGGGGAAACCGGTCCAAACCTTCCCACCAGGCTCAAGGAACACAGACCACATAGACGCCGAGGAGATTTTGACAAATCGGCGATTGTCAAACATTCCCACATCAACGACCACAAAGTTGATTGGGATGCGGCCGAACTCATCGCACCCATCCAGTTCTGGCATCCAAGACGCATACGGGAAGCCATCGAGATCCTCAAGCACAACACAGTTCCGCAAGACATCGGGTTTCACCTCAACGACATCTGGCTCCCACTACTTCAGACTGATGGGTCTCCTATACCCTAGGTCCTTAACCTTCACCTTAGACTGATGGGTCTCCTATACCCTAGGTCCTCCCTCTACTGAGACTGCAACCCTACTGTTCCACTTCAGTGGGCAGTAAGCTTGCTCTAGGATCCCAGCTACTTGGCATCCACACAGGATTCAACTTCATCGCTTTCGCTTCTACTACATAAGTGTTTTCCTTCTTAGAGTTTAGGCATTCTCCTGAAGACGGTCAGAGCATACTGACCGGAACGTCAAGTTTATACCTCTGGTTCTTTTCAGAACCATTCTCTTAGTTGAGAAATTATTCGCACATGGTGTTTCCGCAAACCTTTCATTATTTAAAATGAAGAAAGTAGCAGATACATATTGTGACACAACCCCAGGTCCATGAGAAAGGTCTGAGACTTTACAAGACCAAGATGTCCAATTTAGCTCCAATACATCCCAGGATATGAGTCAAACCTTTAATAAAGATATATTATTTCATCTGTACCTGGTTTGAGATAGGGTTGACCTCAATAGCAGTGTCTTGTGATAGCGCCATTGCCATAGCAACTGGATGCTTGGTGATTGCATATCCATGGCCAATTCGAGATGTGTTTAGTAGAAGTGCATCTATTAAATTTTCATCAATAGATGTACCTTCCCAATCTGAACATGCAGAAAATATTGCAGAATATAAACACATCTATACATAATCTCATTCAAGGCATTGGAACAAATTGTAAAATGTCCCAATCGTAAATACATTGTACAATTATTTTTTTAAGCTTTTCCTCAGCAATTTCCAGATCAGGTGGGGTGGGAGGATGCTTTTTGAAACAGATTTGCATCACCTTGCATTTAGAGGGATTGAGCTTAAGGTGGTTACTTTTTGAGCAAGTATCGACAGTGGCGTCATCATGACGTCATCATGGGTCATGTGACGTCATCTGAAATGTGCATAAGTCCTATATATATCTACAGTACTGTAAGTCTGATTGGGTTGAAACTCGGTATGTAGGTAGACCAGGATGTGTTATAGGTAAAAATTGAAGTGACATCATGATGATGTCATCGTGTGATTTTATATGATTTTTTGAATTGTTTGAACTTTGAGCCCTATGTTCTGTTTTTCAAACAGTTTTTTTCTTCTTCTTCTTCTTGTTCCACACCCAAAATCCCTAGAGATTTTTGTATGTCTCTCTTGTCAGCGCCACTTTTGGCATCCTTTTTGTTCCACAATTATTCAAGATACCACCTATAGTCTTCTGTATAGCAAAGTTTGAATCCATCATTTTTCAGTCATTTTGCCCATAGCATTTGTACACGTTTTTTTGTCCCCGGCATTTTGGGCACTAAAATCAATCCGATTGACTTTATACTTGGCACACACTTAGACCAGCACTTGCTGCTGTGTGCCGAACATTGACGTCATCACGAGTCATGATGTCACAATATAGTACCTGTGCATATTTTGAAGGCAAATATCTCCATAACTACAGTTCTGATTGGGTTGCAACTTGGTATGTACCTAGACCGGGATGTGTTATAGATGAAAATTGAAGTGATGTCACGATGACGTCATCACATAACATGTGACATCATATTTAAAATGCATATTTTGAAGGTCTGTATCTACAGAACTACATGTCCGATTGGGTTGAAAGTTGGTATGTACCTAGACCGGGATGTGTTATAGATGAAAATTGAAGTGATGTCACGATGACGCCATCACATAACATGTGACATTATATTTAAAATGCATATTTTTAAGGTCTGTATCTACAGAACTACATGTCCGATCGGGTTGAAAGTTGGTATGTACCAAGACCAGGATGTGTTACAGATAAAAATTGAAGTGACGTCATGATGACGTCATCAAGGGTCCATGACGTCACGTTAAAGATTAATAGATGTAATCTTTGAAAATCAATATAAAATCAACCGTGAGAGACCTGAACTTGACGTTTGCGGGAATTGATAGAATAATCCAGGGTCTTCATTTTTGATGTTATGTGCAAAATCCCGTGACCCTTCCTTCCGGTTGAAACCAGAAGTGCCTTGTAATTTAAAATTGGTAAAATATGTGAACTTGCTTTCAACGATGTACGCTTTGGCTAAGTTGTTTTTTACAAAAACTAACGGTGACGTCATAAAATGTTAGAGCACGCTCTAGCGGCAGGTTTTTATAGATGATTAGAGATGGAAGATGATGTGACGTCATCATGACATCACGTGACATGTGACGTCATAATTCCAAGCCCTATGAGAATTTCATCACATATTTATATGCCACCATTTATTATAAACAGAACTACACATCCTTCCTGGATGGAACTTAAACTTTAAACTTCACATGTCACATATATCACACAAAAAAGTTACCAAAACAGCCCTGTGTTTGTTCACAAACAGCAGTCTAGTTTATGCCTGTTTTGCATCCAAGTTTGAAGAAAAAAGGCAGAAAAACATTTTGGCCTCCATACTGCACGAGAAAACGCATTACAAAAAAGTGCTGACTCAGCATGACTCCGCACTTTTTAAATGATGGCTCCCACAGCTGTCCAGGGCCAGATCTGCGATGCTCCAATATCCAGATTTGTTCATATGATATTGGTCCATCTCTGTACCAAATTTGGCACTGTTATCATAAAACGCACAGTAGGTTTGCTATGTCAGCCACTACACAGCCGATTTGAGTGATTTCGGGGTAGGGTAAGCAAAAATGGCCATAGCGAGCCCAATGTTCCAGAAAGAAAGCTTATCTACCACTCAAATTAAAGCTTGTGGTCTCAGGCAGTGTTTCAATTACAAAGAAAGTATGTATCTAAAAAAATTAGTATGAGTTTCGAACTCATTTCTGTCCCCAAATAGGGCAAAGTCACAGGATTTGGGGGTGTCCTCGAAGCATTAACCCCCAGATAACACAAATGCGGATAAACCTTAGACTAACCATTTTTTTTTTTTTACCCATTCTATCAAGATGATAAAAAGTGCAAACAGGTCACAATGGGACCATTTTTGAGAGAGCAAAGTCCGAAAACCTGATTTTATCTGTTTTTGAAAAAAATAAGTTTCAAAGAACAACTTGGTGGCCAGGGGTCACAGCTCTCACCAAGTTCATCGTGCCATTGCCAGAGCTAAAGCCATCCCCAGAAATCTATAGCTCTCACGGGAAAGGCCCCTGATGCCATGGCCAAACCCATGATTCCCTTGGTTACCACGTTTTACCCCAATCTCCCTCCACTTCGCAAAATCACTAATGACAATCATCATATCCTCCATACTTCAGATCGCCTTGCCCGCGCCATCCCCAACGGCCCCACATTGGCTTACAGGCGTTCTCGAAATCTACGGGACTTGATCGTTCGAGCTGAAGTCCCGGCCTTAGATGCATCACCTCCCACCCAGCATGGTACTTTCAAGTGCAGTTCCAGATGTGTTGTCTGCCAGATTCATATCCAGGAGTCTGACTCCTTTTCTGGCCACTCTTCTGTCACTACCCACAGAACCATTGGTAACATCACTTGTAACACCTCTAATGTCATTATATCTCATTTCTTGCAGGGTCTGTGGAGTGCAGTATGTAGGTGAGACTAAGAATACGCTCAAGAAGCGATTCTATGCTCACCGGTCAACGAATACAGGTCAGCCAACTCGTACGCGACCATCTCGTACGTAGGACAACTCGTACACGGACAAACTCATACGCGGGCCAACTCGTACGCGTGATAACTCGTACGTGGACCTACTCGTACGCGAGCCAACTCGTACGCGTGAGTATAGACTAGACTGAAACCATTGGTTCGGGCGTGTAGGGAATTAGGGTCGGTCAGTTGTCCGGCACATTCTTTTTTTCTTAAGTTAAGGGGATAATTTTGTGTTACTGAGTGGTCCCAATTAGTTCAGTTTTAAATCAGCTTTTTTTTGGTCATAACAAACAAGTTATGATTTGTTTTCCCGGACCACTCGCACACTGTCGATGTCTATGTCTGATCATGGAGGAATAAGAACACACGTAGTGAGAATTTAAATCGTATAATGTCCGCTGCATTTGTAGACTTCCAACAATAAATTGCTATAGTGGCCCCGCGCTATGTGTAAATCAAATCGTTGTACGTCTTGACAAATTCTCCACACTAGCTGCGTGGTTGGAAGCGCATGCCGCAGCATTGCACTACACATCGGTCGCAATTAAAATGGATCATGTTTTTTTGTATCATTGAAACTTTTGAACTTGACATCGTTGCATTTATGGAATTTAAACTGTTGAAAATACATATGGCTACAATCATAGTTATTCAGTCATACAATCGTACTGTGTACTGTGATAAATCGATAACTTTGGCGTGTGTTTTGGGGTAAACTTTTGGCGATCGTAAACATCGTTCAATTTAAATTTGCTTATTTCGGTCCGCGTACGAGTTGCCTGGCGTACGAGTTGGTTCGCGTACGAGTTGGTCCGCACACGAGTTGTCTTGCGTACGAGTTGGCTGGCATACGAGTTGTTTCGCGTACGAGTTTACCAATCCGCGTACGAGTTGTCTCGCGTACGAGTTGGTTCGCGTACGAGTTGACCTGGTTCCCGGTCAACAGTCAACACCAAGAAACTAGACACCCCTGTTGGTCATCACTTCAACCTGCCTAACCACTCCATTTCTGATATGATTTTGCAGGGCATTGAATCTCTTGGCCATCGCAAGAACTCAGTTCGCCTCAGCAGAGAGAAAGTGTGGATGAATCGTCTTCGAACTATTCAACCACATGGTCTCAACATCCAACTTGGAAATGATTAATCCTTTCCTTCCTCCATTGTCTTCTGTTACAGATAATCAACCTGGTCTTCCTTGTTTGTGTTTACCCATCTTCCCCAATCTTTCATCCCTTTCCACCTCCATACTGGCCCCCCCCCCCCAGCATCATCCCCCTTAACTCTCACTCTCTTTTGTCCGTTCCCACTCCCTGTGACCTTTGATCCTTCCCCTTTCTGGTCCCCTTCCCCTGTTTATACCAGACCCCTTGTGGTTTGCCATCTCCCTTTATTTCTTTGTTCTCTCATCCACCCTCCCCCTGCATCTTTCCACACCTTTCCCACCTAATCCTCCTTTTGTGTTTCTTCTTTCAGCCCTGCATGTTTGTGTGCACCCCCATGTTTATGTATCTACCTCTGTCATTTCTGTTTTAGCCTCTGAAGAAGAACTTGCCAAGTTCGCAACGTCAGGCCACATTAATTTTTAGATTTATATATTTCAGGTCCATCCAGTAAGTAAGCAGTTTGCAGCAGTCTTACTTTTTTTCAAGTTTCAAAAATAACAGGTTTTTTTTAGCTTGAAGGCAAAAGAACCGGCTGTGCAACTTAAGAGCACCATTTTCGGATGTCCCAAGGTATACTACAACAGAAAAAAGTTAAGATTAAGGCCCCCCAAAAAATAGTTCTGCTTCCGATTACATGGCATTTGAAAAAAGGGTAGGTAGGTAGGAAAATTATTTTTTTTTGCCAATTTTTTTGTGTGTACGATCATATGGAGGCGTCTGCGTGTAGTCACGGGTAAAAGGTAGAAATTGATGGTTTTGAGTGTTTTTTCTCATTTTTCCCATAAAAAAATTAGGGTAGGGGCTGTCAGAATAGGGTAGGTAGGGAAACCGGAAGCAGAACTATTCATTTTTTTGGCCTAATCAGAAAATTTTGCGATTAAATGGCCTTATCCCAGGGACTAACAGGGGGGTAGGAGGATGGGGTCGCGCCACCAACGTTGGGACGTATCTCAAACCCAATGTATTGTACACAACACACACACAGAGCTAGCTAGCTACAGTGCACTATTATGATCTCTCAACGGCTGCGGTTGACCACACACAGACAGTCATCATGACACGCTGAGCCTGTCGAGTTCCTAGTTACAAATGTTGTTATGGCTCACTCATTGAGCCAAGCACGCGACTGTGCTTCAGTGAAAATACCGTTTGGATAAACCATTTTGACTTTTGGCATGTTCATAAATTTGGCAGAAAAAAACGGTCATGTTGAACTGAGGGATTTCTTTTAAACTATGGAATAAAGATGAAACCTTTGATGATCCTTTCAAGGAATGAAAACAAAATGTTAAAAAGCATTTTCACAATGTTTTTGTGGGGGAATTGTAGGGGCGTCATTGAAGGTGCTACTACGCGGTAAGTGCATTCGAGCACGGAGTCGAGTGCAGGATTCACTGCATGTTAGAACGAAGCAAATACAGATTCTTTTCTACAATTGGTCTTTCGATACTGGACTAATATACAAGCTTGGCACAGAACAAGAGCTTGAATAATGTATGTAGAAAACAGAAAGAGTTACAATAACGACTTTAAAAGGGATATTTCAATTATTACCATTTTGCACAACCCCTTTTTTATGAATGGATGAGGCACAAAGACCATCGTACGCACTTGGCTCAGGCACCTCCCCACTTCCCCCCCCCCCCTCCCGGAGTAGACGTGAAACATACAAGTATGAAAAAGTGATAGAAGAATGGATATAACTGCTTGCTACTTACCAGTCTCCCCTGCGTGGAAGAAGTACGGAAGACTGCGATTGAGTTGAGATGGAAGTAGAAGCTCCTGAATGAAATGAATGAGAGGATATCCAGCATCTTCTCGACCAACAAGATCATATCCAGCAAAATGATCAGGATAAGTATCACGCAAGGATAGAGCTAAGCTGACATCTGACTTCACAATCTCCTCAGCAACATGTCTGCAGGAAGAAATATGCCATGGTTATCACTTATAGTCTCTATAAAAGTTTCATTAGAAATGGATCTGAGCATGTTTACACAGTAAGATTATTCAATCTCAACAAATCATACAGAACATCTCAAGAACAAAGAGCAAAATCTTTACTAACAAGTTTAATTCTGAATCAATGTTCATCAATCATTACAGACAGATTATTCATACAAGTTGATATTTTTTTCTGTTTATTTCAAGGAATAGTATACAGGAATGAGAATACTTTGCAAAAGCAGTTCAAGCATGATTGTTGAGAATCCGTCACGATAGGGGGATCCATATAGCATTTTGTCTTAAGTAATGTCACATTTATTTTTTCCCCATACCATTAAACTTTGCTACAATAAAATGTTAATGGCAACTACACATGGTCAGCATTTCCAACAATTGTACATTTCATTACAAAAAACACCTTTGGAGGCAGCTTATAATCCCGATAGAGAAAAAATTGTATCATACTATTTGAACTTTAAATGAAAGTGTGATCTGCATAATAGTACCTTTTGGACGAAAAAATATACTTGGCACCGGAGAAGTTGCCGGGATATGCAGAGACAAACTTGTCAAATATTGTTGCATATTTCTGCATAGTGTAGTTTCTTGACAACTGGGTTCCATTGGATGTTTTCAGCTGAAGAAAGGAATAGTAAATGAAGGAAAAGACCAATAGTTTACTCTTTCATTTACGTAACTGGAGAGGAATGAACATCCAGTAAAAAATAGTTTTGTTCCAATTTTATTAGAGAGAAACTTGGATTTTTTTTGCCTAATTACTTGTACATTTTTCATAAAAAGGTGCTTTCATGTGAATTAAAAAATGTACATGTATCAGTAAGTCAGAATAGCAGCATCAATCATTGACTCCACTTAGAACCAGTAGTGATAGCTTCATTAATGAACAACATTGAAAACACTTCATGAAAAGACATGAACCTACTTAAGACTACAGCTGTAGATATGCCATATTATGATGATTGATCATACACCTTGCAATATGTTACATGTAAACTTGCATGTATGTGACCTCAAGATTGCCCACAGTCTACCTGTACATGATGTACACGGCAGAGAGTGTATTTATGATGACAAGATCTTTAGTGTCCAATAAAGTGAGTGATGTCTTAATTGTCTTATATTATTTGGTTTGGCAAGACTCTGAAATGGTGATATGAAGCAGATCAAGCAATTGTTACAATCCTCTGTTAATGCTGTTAATTAATGAGCATGATAAGGATCAACTTACTGGTGGTAGCAAACCTCGTATCTCCATATACTGTACATTATCCTGACTGAACTCTGTCATAGCCTGCCAAAGGTATGGCTCAAAAACACCAATATTGCACACCAAATCATACACTGGACCTAGGCTGGATTCAAATTTCTGCCAAGCAGCAGTAGAATTTGGATACACCTTCTTTGGATCGTCATCGGTCCACATTGACATCTTGTTGAAGAGCCTGTACAATAACAATGGAAGTTCTATTACATGTATGATGCAATAAAAAAACCAAGGCTGACTGATATACATGTACATGTACATGTCAAGCCCAAAATCAATCATTGATGATGACGAGGTATGCTAAGATACGTTTTCACAATACTAGGTGGAAAAAGTCTGTATCCTTAGTCAAACTTAATGCATAAATTAATGCATAAAAAAATCACAATTCAATTTAATGCATATTGTGGACTCCAGAGCAACCACGCTCCCATAAGAAAGCGTACATGTAAACACAGTATGACATCATTATGTCTAATGGCTATTTTAGACTTTTACTTTATTCAAAACCTAAAACATATACACGTCTCTATAATTCAAGGTTGACAAATACACTGCAAAAAAGGCAAGTCCACGCTCATTGGAGGGGTCACAGTTTTGAATCTAATTGACTTATGATAACGTCATTTATATCGATTTTTGGGGAATGTTGTTAGCTCCATTTTGATAACCCATTTGCTACCGAAGACCGTAAATCGTCCAACACTGACAACAGTTTATGAAAAATGATGCAGTTGGAAAAGTTGCACATTTAAAGAGTACGCAAGTGGAAATTGCACAATGTGTACAATGTTTCACCATTGTTCAAGGCCTGAAACGAACGACAGGGAATATCGATCGTACAGTGCTTGTATGAATGCGGGCTATTCGAACGACCCGTGCTTTGTTCAGGCACTGTGCAGTCGATAGAGGCCAATAAGAGGCATGTCTGTTAGCAATTTCTCCTCGCGTAATCTTTAAATTCCCCCCACAGAAGTGTGGATGGGGTCTACCAACGAATACTTACCTGTAGCGCAATCTGATTATGCATATTCCCTAGACTGGCAGGTATTTACGCAAAGAGTTTACACAACATGCATGCATGCTTTGTGAGCGTCCTCTTTTCAAGTTGGAGCACCCATGACATTGAGGATAGTGGGGTAGGAGGGATGCTCTACAGGTAAATATTCGTTTGGAGACCCCATCCACACTTCTGTGAAGGGGGGGGGGGAGTCTACGTCACTCTACTTACCTGTAGAACAATATACTTGCATAGACTAGCACCGTGGAATAGGCGGCGGGTCATGCGAGATGCTATTGCATAATTACAGGGGCATGTGTTATATCAGACGTAACCCCAGGCAGGCCCCAGGCGAGAAAGATTTAATGTCCTGGACAAAGAAGTCCAAGGGTAAAAAGGACTCTGACTGATTCTTAGTCAAAAACCCTACTTTAGGGATCAGATGGACCCCCCCCCCCTGTTCCCACCGGATGAGGCCCGTCTCTATTGTAAGGGAATGAAGTTCGCTATGTCATCTGGATGTAGCCACTGCTAACTAGAAGGCAACTCTAATGGACCAGTTTAACAAAGTTGAACTGCCCATTGGTTCAAATGGAGCTCTCGATAGCGTGGATAACACGTTGAAGAGATCCCATGTAGGCACCAGCCTACATGTTGGGGGGGGGGGGTGTGAAACAAACATCCCCCTGACTAGCTGGCTGAGAGCTTGACTCTCTGACACCAAAGTTCTGTCTGGGAAGTCTTCATGAATAGCTATATGGCCAAACAGTAATTTTCAATTTTGGCCATAGCGAGGTTACTTTCGAACAAGCATACCAGGAAATCTGCAACCTCCCTTACAGAAGTACAGAGTTAGCTTCTACACCACTTGTAAAAATGGCGTAATGTACCGTCATAAATATTTCTGGTGGATGTTCTTCAACTGCAGGCTGCAATAGCTGCAGCTCGTTGAGAAAGGCCTGCGTGACAGCACCCAGCATGTCAGGTGCAGTGCCTGTTTTGACCCACCCACCAACCCCAATTTTTGATCTTAAAATATTGATTTTTCAATTCAATAAAAAACATAACGAATGTCCAGTTCAGTGACGGCGGAATGCAGCTGCAGTCCGTGTACAGTACCATGTCAACACGGCCCACTAGCATTTCTGTACGTATAGGGAATCCACCTGCAAACATGTAAAACTAGTCCATTCTAAATGGTCAACAAAATTATCAGCTCCCTCAAAAAAAAAAAACTTTTGTCTTGGCGTAAAGATGTGTAATGACTCCAATTATTCATGAAGTTTATTTAGAAATGTCAGTCGTTTTTGGTAGAAAAAAGCAAATGGAACTCTCAACTCGCGCTTTCAAGACGTGTGGCATTTTCATTGCAGGCAGATATACCATGCGCATTCATGCAAGTTGCCTAAGTAGTCTTGAATGCAAGTAGGTTTATTTCGTTGTTGTGATTAGTAACCGAAACTCATGGCGTGTACTAAGACAAAATTAACCTGGTATACCGCTCCATTTGCACGGCACTCTGATTTACACATGCTTTAAGTCTAACTTCACTGGTCCCCATGCATATGGTGCTCCGATGTAGGTATACACAATACACGGTACATTGTGCATGTACCGGATGCATACTGTACCTGTACAGTACAGGCAAAGCTGGGGTTTACGAAGTCGGAACGCAGAGAGTTGAATTGGCAAGTCAAAAGAGCTATCTTCTATCTTTTTAATTGAAAAAAGTGAATTTTGATTAACAAAAATTTCAATAAATTAATTTGACCCACCCACATTTTGAACAAAAAATCAAAACTTTAAAACATTGAATATTTTGAATGGCAGTAAGAGCAGCGGTCATCATGTCTGCCGGAATACCGAGTCATCTTCATAAACTACGGCCAAATACTCTAAGAGGGAGGTCGAATGCAAGCCGAAACGGGAGGCTGAGTCCATTTTCCTCAGAGTGTCTTCACCCTTGCTGCACGTCTTGTCCTGGAAGGGCCCCTTGGAGGTCGAGGTTGTCTCATCCGACGCCAGCTTATCTTTCACTGCGTTTGGGTGAAAAAATCATTGAAATCCCCCCGGTGGAAACGATAACAATCCCGTTCTCGACTGCAGAATGGACGCCACTTGTCAGCAGACATAATCTTGTCGATGTGTTCCACGCACACCTGATCCAAAGGAAGTATAGGGAACACCTTTTCGCCGTTTGTTGTTGAGCCCGTCCTGCGCTTGAAAAATGTATGCTCAGACAGAGGGGGCTAATCGGTGGAGGGTAGCTTTAGTACCTGAACCATGTCCCTTTGCACCAAACGGACTTCTGTTTCTGCAATGGACAGCCGCTGTAATTGGTCTGACTCCTCATCATTATCAGATGAATCACCCGAACCCGACTCCGCCGAGGGCCGAGTTGACTCTAGTGAATGAGAGCCGTCTGGAGGGGTGAGTTGCACAGAGCCACAAGTTGGTGGCTGAGAAACTCCCTCGGAGACAATGGACATAGACAGGTGTCAGGCTCAGTGCAGGCGGGACTCCGGAGCAGGGATGTGTGCAGTATGTCCCTTTGTCCTTTGGCCACCCAACCGTGGCCAATGACTGATGACTGCAGAATGCTCATTGCAGACGGGGAGAATGGTCATACCGGCCAACAGTGCTTCAAGCCCAATGGGTTGGGTGAGCGTTGTCTGGTCCGGTGGCCCGTACAATAGTCTGTCCCAGCACCCAGTGGTGTTCGGCACTGTGCTGGGAGGACACAAGTGACTAAAGCCCACTGAAGCATGAAGGCTAGTCCCCTCAGGCTGCCCCCTGTTCGGGGATTAGACGGAGGGTGTAGTGAACAGAGCCACATTTACCCTGCCACCCCTTTTTAGGTTTAGCTTCAGCACAGGAAATAAGTTTTAGAGGAACCTTGCCGGAGCGCCCCCTTTTGTTTGGCTGTTCCGTTTGGACTGACCGGAGAAGGCGACCGAGTAGGCCAACGGAACTGCCAGCGCTCACAGCCGGCAGTGGCTGAGGGTGCTTGACAGGAGACCGCTGCCGCAGTAACGATGTAGCGTTAATGGCAGAGTGCCCCGAGAACTCGGTCCGTCCCGTGGAAGAGGACCAGCTCTCTCCAAACGCTTCATTACTATGAGATAATCACTCAACAAGACAAAACTATAACTCTACTACATAGTTCTTTAACCCTGACCCCTTGAGAACTTTTACTAGAAACTGTCCTGAATTCTGCCAAAATCCACCTATTGTGTCGCGCACAACAATTGTGGTGTTCAAGTGACTGCTCAGTATGGGGGTATCCTGAATTCTGCCAAAATCCACCTATTGTGTCGCGCATAACAATTTTGGTGTTCAAGTGACTGCTCAGTATGGGGGTATCCTGAATCCATCAAAATCCTGCAGGGTGCAACAGTGCAAAAAAATTCCCATAGACACTAGTGCTAAATGCCCATACTTCAAAATTCTTTTAAAAATACTCAGAACTCTCACATGTATTTAAGCTGCACAGAAAAAATGATGGTCAACATGTCATCTTTCATTTTCTTTTCATTTTTGGTGGGTTGACCATTGACTTTTCGAGAAATTCTCCCCCAAAGAAGACGACTCCTATTTTCCCCAAAGTGGAACGGTAGCCATCTTGAAAAACGATCCCTCCATGACATGGCAAAATAGCGCCACTTTTGAGCCCATTTGTATCCAAAATGCTCAGAATTGGAAGCCCCGAGTCCGGGCCAGAGGTTCATTGCCATATCTCTTCAATTCCCCAATGTTATGGCTCTCAGAACTCTCTAATTAGAATATTTTGAGGGTATAACTTTTATTCATGAGCTCGGCGGATGGGTTTAGGCCTATTTACAGATGTGCACCCTGCAGTGCCGCTAGGCTTACAATCGTGAATCCATCAAATCCCCCTATTTTCAATATGGAGGTATCCTGAATCCGCCGAAATACTCCAAAACAGTGGTATGGATTTTGATGGATTCAAGGTGGTTAGGTTTAATCAAATTCTTCTCTTACGCGATAAGGCTAGCAGAAATTCACAAGACATACGGAGCATATTTTTTGCACGTCCTACCCGACCTGCCGCTAAGAGAAAAGAAGATGCTCACAAGGCACACATGTCGCGGGGCACAATGGGTAGGACTGAAGAGGGCGCTATTGAGTAAACACACCTAAATACCTGCCGGTATAGGGAAATATGCATAAGTAGATTGTTCTACAGGTAAGTTGAGTGACGTAGACTTGCAAGTTTTCAAACTGCATCAATTTTTATAAACCGTTGTCAATCTTGGATGATTTATAGACTTTGGTAGCAAACGTGGTATCAAAATGTGGTATCAAAATGCCAACAAAATTCCCCAAAGGTCTATATAATTGACGCCATCATAAGATGATCAGATTAAAAATTCTGTCCCCTCAGTCCAATGAGTGTGGACTTTCTTTTTATGTGGTGTTTAGAATGTAACTAAAACAAAAAGAAGGGGGAGGGAGAAATTCCATAAAGTTCTGACGTCAAACATTTTGTCTTCCCCCAGTCAATTGACCTATCGCCGTTTGCGAGTTAGCCACGCCCCTTGGACAACCCTATGGAAGTTTGTACTCTTTTAAGTTTTTTTTTGTCTCAGATTTTGCGCGTTCCGCGTAACTCCAATATCATGTAATTGGACAATATTTCACAAGCTGCATTGATGTGATTCTACCGCGATAGGTTTATTGGTATGAAGAACTGATATTGGCACACATTATACATCTTCTGAAAGGCATATAGGATCATTTGCATTGATCCCAAAAGTAACCTACCAAATTATTATCAAAAAGATTACTTGGACTAAAGATCATACTGGTACTAAACACACAGTGAGATCATTCCGTCGGGCATGCTGTCATTTAGAAGAAATCCAGAAATATAGGCGCTTCCAAAAATCAATAATTTTTTTTATAAATAAAGAGTGCTATAGACGTTATCGGGTTTCATGATCAAAAGGTTGTGCATTGTTTTCTGAAAAAAAAGTTATACCCCCTCAGCAGAAACTTCCACAGGTTAGGTTTTGAACATCCTGTTTTGGATATTGAGTGGTGATTACTGGATACGAACAAAATGCATCAAAGGCAATTGATCCTGTATGAAAAATTACATTTAGACTTACCATTCATCAAAAACAGCTGCCCCTTGTTTTTTTCGAGCGAGCGAAACACTTTGCCACAGCACAGCGCATGAAGATTCTTTGACTGTTGGTGGCACACTGAAGAACTCAAACTGCAAAGAGCCAGCTGCATCAGTTGAAACACAGAAGTACAAGTCTGCCTTGTATGTTGCATTCTTTATGACCCAGTTCAGGCTGGTGATTGAAATGTCATGTAAATGCAAAGCTGCACCTGATGATACAAACAAGTAGTTTTTAGACATCAGATAATTGTGACATTTTATGTCAAGGAAAGAGCCTTATTGAGCCTCTAAAGAAGGAACCGCACAAAGTAAAAAAGAATGATGTGCACTGATTTTTTTTTCAAAGGTTTTGCCTTTCAAGATTCTGGTGTCCTTGGTATTACAGTGTATAAACTTCAGAAAAGTAGTCAGTCAGCAAGATGCAACACTATGAGCTGTATATTTTTTTTGGAAAAGAAAGGGAAAAATAAACTTTTAATAGATTTAGTGACATCTTTTCTGTCCTGTTCAACTCGTTCAAAATTTTTTTTTTTCAAGAAGTGGACTTAAAGTTGCTGTACCTGTGCCATTCAGCATATTCAATTTATTTTCCTAACAAATTTTCAATTTATCTTTTTATTCAAGCGGAAACAAAAATACTTTTTCCCATTTTTGACATTTTCCACCATCTGAAAATGTTTCATTTTGAATTGTTTTGGGACCATAGTTTACAAAAGAAACATGTAAATTACTTTGTGCACACACCGCAGACTATGGAAGCGTATTTAGGACATGACCAAATATTCTTTCGGCCCTCTGAGTAATCCGCCCGGGCGGACTAGTAATCCGCCCAGGAAAATTAGTAATCCGCCCAGGCAAAACAGTTATCCGCCCAGGCGAAATAGTAAATGCCCAGGCGAAATAGTAATCCGCCCGGGCGAAATAGTGGGCCGAATTTTTTTTTTTTGGTCATGTCCTAAATTCGCTTCCGTAGCAAAGGCCTTCGCAACAAAGACTTAAAGTGAGGTACATGTCAGACTCTAATGCACCATTCCTCAGTGCAAAGGTGCTATGGACTTGTGCATGTACCTTATGTATGTGTACTCTGTGTATTAAGCAGTGAATAACTGCATTGTGACCTTCACCACTGGCACGAAGACATCAACAGAGTATTCCTGCACAGGGCCCAATTTCATAGCTCTTCCCCCCTTATTGTGGCAGAAACTCCCGTGCTTATGGTTAGCGTATTTTATGCATTAATTAATGGGGAATTTTGGCTTATGCACATGTGAACAATTTGTTAAAGTGGTCAGGAATTGCCTCGGATTGCACCAGAGAGCATCTAAAATCCAAAAAAATTTCGGGGCCCTTAAACGGGCCCCTCGCCGTAATTTTTTGACTCACTTTTTGGTATACCATTTTGGCCATTTTGAACATAGGTATGCACCCATTTGAAATGGTAAGAATTATTCTTTGTTGAGTGGTCGGGCACACAACCCAATCACTCTTTGGAGGTGTTACGATTAATCTTCCTTTCTTTCTTCCTTTCTTTCTTTCTTTGTTTCTTTCTTTCATTCTTTTTTTCTGGACAATTCTTATTCGCGGGTTTCTCCTTAACAGTTTATGATATGAACTTGTAACTTTCACAATGTATCGACCCTCATCCCAAGTGGTGCATATTACTCTGACGTCATAATGACGTCATCGGATGTCAAATTACAAGCGATTTTAGCTGGAAAAAATTATGTACTTTCACTTATAACTCTTGAACAAAGTAATCAATGATGTTTGTATTCTGTAATCAGATACACCATTAAATGATAAACATTTTTTGTCGTGTACGTGAAGTTGCTTGACCTTTACTTCCGGGTCTACCGGAAGGTCAAAGTTAGGTGAAATCAAATTAAAGAAATTAGCCTGAAATGAAAACAAAGCAAATTTCTTCCGAACAGTTTATGGCATGATCATAAAACCTACTGTGACCTTGCAACATATTACGAATATGTTATAAATTTTGTTACGTCATCATGACGTCATCAGGTATCAAATTACAAGTGATTTGATGGCATGATTTGTCCAAATAGTTTGACCACTTTCTCTTGAATATAGTATCGTGTTCATGTTTCATGAGGTTGTAGACGGTGTTTTGAGCAACATTTCTTATTCCCGGGCACAAAACTGCTTGACCTTCACTTCCGGTGTTACCAGAAGTGCAATGGAAATTGAATTTAACTCTAAATCGTAAGCATTTTACTACAGACAAATACATGATAGAAGTGTTAAGTGAGGAATGCCAAACACAAAAACATAATTTTGACGTCATCCCACGAAAAGGCGCCCTCTAGCGGCACATCATAACAGTTTAATCTTTTGAAATGTTAAAACCCTCCGTCAAATTTTTATGAAATTGCCCCTATATATCCTGTGAGCAACCACAAATGAATTTGCAAGGTTTCATAATCATGACGTCATCAGACCGCAAGTTACTGTAGGGAGAATTCAACAATGATATTATTTTTTTTAATTGGTTTTTTTTTGCCCCAAAAAGACATATGTTACACTTAATAGTGACCTTTTGCTTCCAAATACTGTGACATCATCAAACCGGAAGTTGGGTGTTATTATTACATACACTTAATTTCCATGCGTTATTTTTACTTAATGATAAACAAGTGTCCTCCCTTCCCTTTGTTGACTGATGACGTCATCAAACCGGAAATAACTTGCGCGTGTACCTAAATGTTTACACTGAAATTTATCATACCCTAAAAGACGCATTCTTTTGTACAAAATAATTGGTACTGGAAATGTTTAAGTTCTTGATCCTTTTTGTTCTGACATAAAACTGGACAATGTCTAATGAAATAGTTGTCGACCCGACCACTCTGCGACCCTGATCAAAACGAACCACATTTCACCCAAACGGTTTACGTAACGACTATAAAACCTAGATGGAACTTGAAACCTGGTCTGAAGATGTGAAAAAAATTGTGACGTCATCATGACGTCACCGGGTATCAAATTACAAGCGGGTTAACATCCAAATTTGAGAAATTACTTTTCATTATAACTTTATAACCGAATAGAGTAGCGTTCTCATTTTTTGTTGTTTGAGACATTGCCACTGGCAATATATTTGATTCCCAGACGCAAAGCCATTTGACCTTTACTTCCGGTGTAACCGGAAGTGCAATGATAATTCAATATAACTTGAAGACAGAAGCATTTTACTAGTTATATAAATTATGCAAATAATTAGTGAGGAATGTCCAACACAAACATGGGCATGATGACGTAATTACACGAAAGGGCGACCTCTAGCGGTACGTCAAAAGATAGATGGAATTTTTTAACTTAGAAGCCATTCGTTACAATTTTACAAAATTGCCTAGATATTCTTTGTACAACCGCAAAGAATTTTGCAAGGTTTCAGAATCGTCACATCATCCGTTATTGTACAGAGAAGTTAAAAAAATGATCAGTTTTCTTTTCTTTAAATTTAAATGTTCGTACTTCATACGTACTTCATGAACTTTTAACTTTGCACATCATTATATTGACCCTGATTAAAATCAAAACGAACCAAATTTCTTCCAAATGGTTCACAGGATTAATTGTTGATGTCGATTTGTAAAAATGCAGAGTAAAGTGTAGATTACACTTTAACAATAAGGTGACGACACAAAAATAGTTTAATAATACAAACACTTCAACATTCATAACAATGCCTTTATTTTCACAAATTCTTTTAACTTTTCAGTGAACATGTATCCTCTATATCTAAATCAGTATTCATTTTGCCCATTTTCTCTTATGATGTAATCAAACCGAAAATTCCCTATATTTCTACATACAATTTCTATGCTCAAATTTTTGTCATACTCCAAAAGATGGGATTTTTTCCCTCTACAATTAAAAAATTGTACTTCTCAGGTGGTCAAATATTGTGATCCGCTTCTGTTTAGCCTTGACCAAGGCTATCAGCTTGTTCCCATACGAGCTTGTTCCCACTACCGCACACAGCGCGCGCCGCGACACACTAGTTGTACTACACCGTTAGCCTCAACGACCCTTGCGTGTGCTTTGTGTGCATGTACGTACACCCCACATACACTTCCGCAAACGGCCGTACAGTAAGACGAGGCGGAGGATAGCCTTGACGCAACCGTGTAGGCTCAATATGATAATTAGTACGCGCTATGGTAAATAGTCTTCTCTCATTGGATAATGGCTGACAAAAAAATGAATATTTATTAAATTGCATAATGCGACCAAAGGTTTATAAACCAGACGGCCTGTGGTAACAATAATTATTGTAAACACCCCTTTAAAATCTCAAATAATAGTAGAATAATATTTATAAAGTTATACATAGTTTGGGTCAAAAACGAAATGAAAAGGATGAAAAATTGGACCTTCAAAAAACGGCAAATGGTACAAACTGCACGCCGGCAAAAACGATGTCACCGTGCACAGAGGCCACGTTGGGGCCATCCACTGTAGGCACCGGCCCGGCTGGCACCATGCGGTAAGACACGCTAGGCTTTCTCGTTCAGCGGCAAAAAAAAACGCTCACACTATTGAGTACAGTATATCTACCGCTGACTTTTGGGGGTACATTGTATTTCTTCTAAGCTGTCAAGGGAATATGGGAAAAAAATTATCTCTCCTTCAGCTAACTTATTCTGCAAGACTGATTTTAACGACTTATAAGTTATATGTCGTATGTACGACTAATATATCGACAGGGTACGACATATATATGTTGACAGAGTACGACTAATATATCGACAGGGTACTGTCGACAGGGTATGACATATCAAACATATGACATACATGTAATGTCGACAAGTGCCGGTACGACATATATGTCGTGTGTACGATCTTTTATGTCGAGTATGTCGCATACGACTTTGTCGTATATAAGTAGGACTTAATATCTTGTGTGTACAACATATGAATTTTAACTCGTAAGTTCGACTTGTTTGTCGATTATGTCGTACATACAACATATCTTGTGAGTACGACTTGTATCTTGTACGTACGACATATGTATGACTTGTATGTCATACGACATGTAGGTACCATTCATATGTTATACTTACAACTTACATGTCATACGTATGTCGTAGGTACGACATACAATTCGTACGTACGCGTTAAAATACATATGTCGTACGTACGAGATATATGTTGAACATGGTACGAATTCAGGGAGCAATTTTTTTGACCATGTCCCTGAAAGACAGTTTCGTATATTTCTATCCCAAAGTTAATGCAGTTAATTCATACGGGTATAGCGGCGTGATAATGTACACTGTTGCACCGACAATAAACACTGGCGGACTGTCTTGAACTGTCGATGTCCAATTCGCAATACATTTTGAACAATTGTTCATTCATATAGCGGCATATTTCATTTGTTTGTAATAAAACTGGAAAAATGGTTTAAAATGGGATTGAAATACCTGGACATTTATTTTTGAGTGAACATACGTGTTTTATACAGTAATATGCGGGCGGCATGAATATGTATGTCGCGGGTCAAAATTTACGGGTTTTGATTGGATATCTCCTTAAAATAGTTGAGTTAGACATTATCACTGAAATAATAAGGCACAAGTATTGAAAATCTTTCACACAATCTAAATAGACTTGTTATTTTTAAGCCGTGCATATTAAGTCAAAACCATGAAGAGGTTTACACAAATGTAATGTCAATACAGTCCTCGATGAATGTGAGAAGAAATCAATGACTTAATCTATTAAAGTCACCACTTATTTAAAGGTAATGGGTGGTGCATGAGCAGGACTAGTCATGATCCATTGAGACTTGACAACAGACTTCAGAATGTCAACTTCTGCACTTATTCCTCGGACATCACGCCGAAGACAGTTGAAGTGACTGTGCACAGACTCCCCACCTTGCTCTCCATGAAATCCAAGACCAAAACCCCATCGTCTAATCCATGGCATTACATGATCTTCCAGTAAGTGCATTTTGGGTGGAATTGATTCAGATGGAAATTCTCCACGGAAGAAGTCCATATAGTCCTTGATTGCCTGATCTGTGTGAATACAAATGAAAAATTAGTAAATTCACTGAATAGTCCCACATGTAGTCCAATACATGTAGTCCAATACATGTACAGTAAACTCCGGCCAAGTCTACACTCTCGGAACCTGAAAATTTGTGACGATTTACGCAACTGCCGACATCTGCTGTAAATGCCGACTTACATGAATGGCCTATGCACATGGTTGCACTGATTGGCTTTGATTTACCCTGGGTTATCTCCTAAATGCTTGAGTTGATTCCAGCAAATTAATCCTCGATTTTTATCATCTCGGACTGGGGTATTGATCATACTGTCCGTACAGCGTAGCATTTCTACTGGAGACCACGTGTACATAATACATGTAAGTGTACAGTTTGCACGAGTCAGACTGTGAAGGTATTCTATCCGTACATACATGTACATGTATGTGTACAGTGATATAAAATTAATGCACGCATTGACTGCATCATTCAATAGGACGACCCCCAAAATAGACAGAGCGCATGCGTGTAGGACTAGAGGGGTACTGGTATTGATGTGCTCGCGATGCAGTATTGGGGAAACCCCTTTTTGACTATGTACACTGTGGAACATGTTGCCAACTGCAGTGCAGGAAGTCAATGCCAATGTATGATTTTTTAAATGCCGACTTAAACAAAGGATTTTGATGTGCTTTTTATGGAAAGGGGACCGAGAGTAACACACCGACTTGAGCGAAATGGCGACTTAAAAAAGGCAACTTAGAAATACAAATTTCAATGGAAATGCATTAGAGATGATCGGGACTTTCGTCAGACGACCGACTTAAGTGATTTGGCGAGTTGTACGATGTTGACTTGGCCGGAGTTTACTGTACAGACACCATTTACAGATGTTCTATTTAGTAACGTCAGTTTTCTTTTGTCTTCAGTTAGTGTCAGTCATTTACCTAATGCATCTATAGCTGAGTCATCTAATAGTGATGCACTGTTGTACATTCGATGACAGGTGCCAAACAGGTGGAATAGTTGGGCATACTTGGCAGCAATGGATGCAGCAGCTGGAACTAAGGAAGGACACACTTGCTGTGTCTTGATGACCAATGCATCAGTTAGGAGCTTGATATTTTCTTTCTGTGATTTAGATGACATATGCAAGCATGTAATCGAGCTCTGACATAATTTATAAAAAATTTGAGGTTCATAAGAAAAAGAAACATGCACAGTACACACATGTTTGACATCAATATGTTAAAATGAGGCTTTGCCTCGCCCGCTACAAAGCTGCTTGTCACTAGCTTTGCGGGGGAGTTGCCCACTTTGCGGGCGATCAATCATAACCTTGAAAAACTCATGAACATACACATTCTTGTTCGTAGTTGTGGGGGCATACACTCATAGGTATTTGTGGGGACGGAAAATGCTGTGGGAACAGCAAAAAGTCCCCATAATTCGGTCCCCATAATGCAGTGTAAGCCTACCCACACACACATACATTGTACACATCCTTTGTGCTTTATAGTATAGTGGTGATATTTAAAAGGTCACAATGTTTCAAAAGCCTGAAATCATGTAATTGCAGCAGGACTTATCCCTATATACATAAAATATTGATGTTAAGCAAAAATGTTGAAGAAACAAATAAGAGCATCAAATGCATGCAATAATCGTTTTCTGTCTGAGATGGATCCAAGATACAATGTTTACATACTGGACTTAGGAAACTTTACCTTGCAACATTTATGTACATGATTGCCAACAAAGCTCTTGCCATCAAATGCCTGACGCTTGACACGGAACTCTTGCAGAGTGATGTCAAGTTGCCCAGCTAGTGGTCCTTGTCCAGGTTTGAGTGCTGCTTGATCACGCAAGGCATTGGCCTCCTCAAACTGCAGATCATATGCAAGGAATAATGGTAAACAGTCATCGACTTGTAACTGAAGTTTGCAATAAATGAAACGTTGACCTCTGACTTCTTTTTTAAAACACAAACAAAGGCTCCTGGTATGTGCAATTAAATGAATGAATTAATGATACAACATCATATAAGAAAACTGTATACAATATTTTTTGGTAACTGAAAATAAACTATGAACTGGTAACCATAAGTGATAAAATAACCATAAGCGACCGAGTCACCTGACCCAAGTCACCAGACCAGAAGTCATAATCTTATTGGTCCGTACGCATTGTTTGATTGACAGGCCGGATGGACAACATCTCGTGGTTAGACGGTGATTCTAAATTAATAGTTTGGAGAAATTTTAATCAGGACAAAGTTTTGCAATTGCAGATTTATTTTGATATACTGATTTTTCTTATTTTAACAGTTGAATGATCTTGTCAATCGATTGGTCAGGTTTTGTTTACAAACGGAATCTGACATTGACAGCTGCAATGAAACCCACTCTAATTGCACACTATACATTCACAATAGACATTGTCCCCTTCATGATGTGCACAATTTGGTTGCCTTGGCAATTTCATATCAAGAGTCAACTGTAAATATGTCATTTGTGACCTACAGTATGTATGCTTTATGTGGCCTAAACTTCATATGCATATGATTCTTAACAGCAATAACAAGAACTATATTGCATGGCCCTAGCAACGATTCCAACTGTTTAATTATGTTGAATGTTTTCAGTACCAAATAAATTGATGGACATTTTACCAGCTTCCTTTGCCTCTTCACAAGTTTCGTTGTTGCAGAGATGTAATCTTGCATATCAGTACTTTCTTCCTCCGATGTCAAGATGGTATCTGTCAGTTGTTCTTCCATCAATTTCAACTCCTCATCTAATGCTCTGGCCTGTTGTTCTAAGCACCTAGCTTGCTTCAACACAGAGATGAGTGTCTGATACCGAGAACCAAGTACCTGGCTATCCCAATCTTTATGATCCTTTTCAGCAAGAACTGCTGCAACCTCCATGTCAAGATCATGACATGCTCCCTCAAAGCTGTTAAAATGTTTGAGGTATAACCCAAGACTGATGTGCAGGCCAGGAGGACAAACCTTGAACAGTTGAGGAAAGTACGTAAGAAACGTTTTATCATCATGTACTCTAAACCTCTTTCAACAATGACACACTAGTCTTGGTTCCAGACTGGATTTGTCTTTTGTTTCCCTAATGAAGGTGGTCCCAGTTGAGCCCCATGACAGTTGAGAACATTATCAAAATGATTAATCAGATCAAATCTGCAGAACTTTGGCACTCTGACCCAAGAAAATCTGAGCAAACACCTCATGCATGCTTGATACAGCTTATGTGATGTGGTGTGGCCAGTCCACGCACATTGATACAATACAGTACAGACCATGTTGACCATCTGGTTTACGTGGCTATAGATACAGACTGATTTTCTGAGGTGGCACTGCAAAGCTCGCATGAGTCGCGCTCAGGTAGTGTGCATGCGCTCCAGGCTCCTTCGACCATAAGGGCTACCAAAATACACGTGCGCCTTGTCCTTAAAATTGTGTGTTGCATGTGCGTGGGCGTGGTGCCCCCGCAAAAATGGCTTGTAAATTTGTTCAGCGAATTACACTATACGAAGCTTGAGTTTTCCTTCACTTTCAGACAGTTAGGGAAAGTAAATGAAACACAAAGCTCATAAAAGGCTTCGATGTTTAACATGCTGGCATTATTTTAAGTAGAAGGAAAGTAAATGTAGGCCTATACCATATGTCATATAAATGTTGTATTGAAAAATCAGACGCTGGAAATAAACGACTGGCTTTACCAAACAATTGTTTGTGTCCCATGATGTTCATTTTAGCAACGTATTACTGTAATGACTTCAAAACAAAGAACAGTTGAACAAAAATTGTGGAAACTTGCCTGTGTCAATGGAATGGCAAACATTGGTTCATCGATCACATTGTTGAACTCTTTTGCTTTAGTGAGGTGAGCACCATGAGCTCTGAATCTCTGCAGGTCATAGGTCAATGTTTCTAGAGATCTCTGTTGCAATGCTGGTCTTTCAGCTAAGGGCAGCCGCATGCCATCCTTTGTGATGTCACAGTAAAGGCAACAGTGACGTCCTATTTCCACACAAAAATGATGCACATGTACATAAGCATCTCCTACCAACTTCTGTGTATACACAATTTGCATGGTATTCAGCAGTACACAAGGGGGATCCAGAGGTGTTACTGCCGGGTGAGGGGGAGGGGACTGAGGGGACTGAGGCTGTGCCGGGGGGGGGGGGGGGGGGGGGGCAGAAGGGCTCTTACACAGTGACAAATTGGGACCAGAAAAAATAATATTTCCATGCCACCCTCCCCCCTTTGATCCCCCTTTCCAAAAATTCTAAGTTTTGTCACCAAATCACTCCAAAAAATATTTATTTCAAAACTAAACTTACCATTTGCTCCAGTGATTCCATAGACTCTGCAGATATACTCATAGTCTCCAAACATGAAAAGTCTAAACTTACAGCCCTGCCAAGAGCTTGACTGAAGTTCAGGAACTTGCAGACGGAAGCGCTGTAGTCCAGTTTTGAGGTTATCTCTGGTGTCTTCTCCAGCAAAGACACTCATTATGATGGTGTGACGCAGGGAGTTGGGATGCCTGACATTACCAATTTGGATCATTTGTTTGAATGTACCACCTCCTTTATCACCTCCAATTTTCACCCAAATCTCATCATGTGGAATGATACCTTCGTGCCATGTCAGCTCTTGATACCTGTATTACACACAACAAATGTTCCAAGTTTCAATTTAGTAATAGTAATTAGAATATTATTGGTTCTAAGAAAAACACTTATTACCTCCCCAAGGAGGTTGTTTTCATCGGCGTTGGTCAGCTTGTTGGTTGGTTTGTCTGTTAACAAAGTAACTCAAAAAGTTATGGACGAATTTGCATAAAAGTGTTTTAGGGGTGGTCCTTGCTACAAGTACAAATCCATTAGATTTCAGAAGTGATCCGGATCAGGGTCAGGATCCAGGTGGTTTTTTTAAGGATTCTACACCATATATGCGCGTATTTCTTTTGTATCTCTTTTTTTATTGGGTGTACTGACAATATGGCAAGGAATAAGTCAGTTCGGTATTCCTAAATAATCTGGTGCACAACAAGATTTGAGGATTCTTTTCAGGATAAACGCGGCAGATAAATGCACACAGGGCTATGGGGGACGTGGTGACAGAATCCGCATTCTGTGTTATTTTTCATGCAATTGAAAAGAGATGGAAAGTTTCGTTTGCACAACAGTTTGGACACACAAGACACCTCAAAACACTTCGCTGTTAAAAACGTTTTTGCAAAATTTTACTTCATAACACGACGATCTCTTCCATTTTGCTGGTACCCCGCTATGCTTTTGCAAAATGATCAATGGCATGATGATGTCAATAGGTACCTAGTTACAATGATCAATGTCATGATGATGTCAATAGGTACCTAGTTACAATGATCAATGTCGTGATGATGTCAATAGGTACCTAGTTACAATGATCAATGTCATTATGATGTCAGTAGGTACCTAGTTAAAATGATCAATGTCATGATGATGTTAATATGTACCCAGTTACTATGATCAATGTCATGATGCGGACAATAGGTACCTAGTCACAATGATCAATGTCATGATGATGTCAATACGTACTCCAGTTACAATGATCAATGTCATGATGATGTCAATAGGTACCTAGTTACAATGATCAATGTCATGATGATGTCAATAGGTACCCAGTTACAATGATCAATGTCATGATGATGACAATAGGTACCTAGTTACAATGATCAATGTCATGATGATGTCAATACGTACCCAGTTACAATGATCAATGTCATGATGATGTCAATAGGTACCTAGTTACAATGATCAATGTCATGATGATGTCAATAGGTACCTAGTTACAATGATCAATGTCATGATGATGTCAATAGGTACCTAGTTACAATGATCAATGTCATGATGATGTCAATAGGTACCTAGTTACAATGATCAATGTCATGATGATGTCAATAGGTACCCAGTTACAATGATCAATGTCATGATGATGTCAATAGGTACCTAGTTACAATGATCAATGTCATGATGATGTCAATACGTACCCAGTTACAATGATCAATGTCATGATGATGTCAATAGGTACCTAGTTACAATGATCAATATCATGATGATGACAATAGGTACCTAGTTACAATGATCAATGTCATGATGATGACAATAGGTACCTAGTTACAATGATCAATGTCATGATGATGTCAATAGTTACCCAGTTACAATGATCAATGTCATGATGATGACAATAGGTACCTAGTTACAATGATCAATGTCATGATGATGTCAATAGTTACCTAGTTACAATGATCAATGTCATGATGATGTCAATAGGTACCTAGTTACAATGATCAATGTCATGATGATGTCAATAGGTACCTAGTTACAATGATCAATGTCATGATGATGTCAAAAGGTACCCAGTTACAATGATCAATGTCATGATGATGTCAATAGGTACCTAGTTACAATGATCAATGTCATGATGATGTCAATAGGTACCTAGTTACAATGATCAATGTCATGATGATGTCAATAGGTACCTAGTTACAATGATCAATGTCATGATGATGTCAATAGGTACCTAGTTACAATGATCAATGTCATGATGATGGCAATACCGGTAGGTACCCAGTTACAATGATCAATGTCATGATGATGTCAATAGGTACCAAGTTACAATGATCAATGTCATGATGATGTCAATAGGTACCTAGTTACAATGATCAATGTCCCTTATGATGTCAATAGGTTGACATCATAATTGACATAATTGACATAATTTCCAGTGCCTTGAATACCTAATTGTTGGTAGATATGTGCGCTATATAAGACTCCATTATTATAGGTTCTGAGTTACATTACAAATTAATGTACTTTCACTGTAACCAGCAGGAAGATGTGTTTTGAAATTATGTAGTCTTTTAGACAGTGCCTTGGGAAAAATTTTCGCAAAGTGCAAAAATGCATGACTGTCACGACGTCAGTCACCAGAAAAGCTTTGCTTGAAATCATAAAAAGATGAAAAATGAATGTTTTTATTTATAATCAAGTAAATTGTTCAAATATTTTAGAAGAGTATGCAAAGCAGAAGATACGAGTGGCATCATCACCCCGTGATAGTCTCCCTGTAGTGGCATACTTAAAAACAAGTAGGAGGCGTTTCATATATGAAGTCCATGATTCAGAATTTTACAAAATTAAGGATGTACTAGCTTTTGACAATAATGAAAACAATTGTGAAGTTTCACAATTGAGATTTTGCATCAATAAATGTTAAAATATTAATTTCCAAGTATGAATTGCACAGTGACTAATTGAGCACTGAATCAACAAAGCAAATGATACACAAGTATTGAAGCCTTGCATGATGGAATGGCAGGACAGCACATGTCAGGTTTATACATGTAGGTAACACCAAGTGAATTCATCTGAACATGTTGTAGAAGTGTGCAGTCTCCTGTATGTACAAATGTTGAAAACACATTCTCAACATCAGTTCTTCTAGAACCACACTTTTTCAGATTGAGATTCATTCACATTATGCTACCCACAAACCCACAGGTATCGGAAATTCTTACTTTTGATACTGATCCAGTTGTTGTTTGATCTTGGCGACAAGACACTTCACACCAACATACGGGGCTTGCTGAATGACAACTCCTCCGTCGATTTCATCACGGAATGACAGAGGTAAGCTGTCGGTAATGAGGTTATCAGCAATAACTTCATTTTGTTGCCGACGCAAAACATTCTCACCTTCAGTTAAGATGTTATATCCTTTTAACCATTTCTTTAATTCTCTAATACGTGTCCAAGAGATTCCCAGGTGTGTCTTGACAGCAAGGAGCTTCATGGCTGGAATCCTGATAGAGTTCAGCTTTAAGTCTTTCAAGATGCTCTCCAACTCATCCTTCATGCTCGAAAGTTTCAGCTCATCCTGTTGTTGCAACTCTTTGGCATCCATACTGAGAAGTCCCCGAATTTTATCGAGAATTTTAGAACGGTTTCGGACAGACAACGAGGCAGCATCTTTACTACTCTTCCGAGCCTGGGGAATACAAACGAGGGTAAGAGGCTGGGGAATGAAGAAAAACAGAAGAGAATACTTATAAAATGCAATGCAGATGATATTGCACTTTTCCTAGTCATGATGATGTCAACAGGTACCTAGTTACAATGATCAATGTAATGATGATGTCAACAGGTTGCATAATTTTGTACAAATTATCACTGTTTTAGGCCAAACAAAGAGTATGGCTGGATTGCTGAGGAATTTCTGTACTGATCAGTCCTAATTTGAGCAAGATGTGCCCAGTAGTTTTTGAGTTAAACAAGAAAGTATTAAGAGGGGACTTTCTTTTTTGGTTGAGTGTATGTCTATAGTCAGTGGAGTCATATCATTACATTGTTTGATTTATCAATCTTGATTTGTATTTATTGTTTTGTTTTGTTTTCTGTAGATTAAACCGTGCTTTGTGCTACGCGCTACATGATCAGTGTTATATGTGATGTGATATGGATATATGTGATACACTGTACGTGATATTTGTCGTTCCTCATTTATTGTTAAGTTCAACTGGAGCTTTCAAGCGTAATCCCTAACAATCTCTAACAGATATCATTTGTGTGCTTCTGATTAAATACTCACCAGGCCACCAGTCTTATACTTGACAAGGAATCTATCTTCAGATTGGGCCAACTTGGTCTTCAAGATGTGTGTGCCTAATTCTTCCATCTGGGGGGTCACTGGAGCAGTCAAGGGGCGATGTAAGATGCGAACCACATCACTAGGAGGTTTGGCTGTTGATGCATAGCCATGGTCATGAGTTAAGATTGACTGATCTACGGTGCTGATTGCATCATTGGGTAGTTGAGATGCGTATCTATGATCGTGCATTGAGACAGGCTGATCTACATGTCGTAAACTTGGACGTGGGACACCTCTACAAATATGTAACTTCACATCTCCCAGAGTAACAAGTATATTGCATACAGTGCACTGCATTGCCAATGACGAATATAAGGAAGCAAAGTACTCCCTTGGTGAAGTGACATTCCTGTAGTGTACTGGTGCTTGACAGGTTGGGCAGGGAATAACAGACTGACCAGCATCTTTAAAGTGTACAATCAAGCACTCGCAACAAAATAAATGCATACATGGTGTCTCCACAGCATTGTCAAGCAACTGGTTGCAAAGTCTGCATTTTACATAAGCTGTGTTTGACAATGCTGTAAATTGGTGGATGTTACCCTTGTCAATTGTTGGGCCAGGACGTAGATTGTTGAAATGATCAGAATATGCTGGTGGTGCTCTTGGTCGTCCTGTCCTGGTCTGACATTTCTTTTTCCGTCCAGGTTTTGACTGTTGCATGAATTGTGTGCATACGAAGCAACTGCCTGTCCTTCGATGCTTTGGCCAATGAACAGCAGTTCTGGTTTTTGAATGGAACAGAAAACAGTAGCATCGGTGGCACATATGTGGCGGGTGAATGTTGGCTTCATCTTCATGGACATTCACCTGAAATGTCTTCAATAGTTTCTGGGCATGATCACTGCATCTTTTAGTGCATCTTACTGATGACATACACCTTTTACCACATAACCGACACAACCTTCCCAGAGATTGGATGTGCTGATCCATCACTGAATTAAATGCAAACAAGATTGCCTGAGGAAAACAAAAACAAAACAAAAATGGTAAGAGCAAGCTATGATTATGATTTTATAATGCTTTTGTATCATAATTTGATACAACATAATTCATAAACAAGAACACATGTTCATCAACACCTTTCTAATCATAATGTTGTCTTTAATTTTAATTTAAAACAAAAACAAAACTTTTTTTTTGGCAGTTTCCTACATTAAATAATTTATTGAAAATTAAATTGTAATGAAAACATACAAAATTGTTTATACTTTAATCGGATTTTACATTTGTAGTTTTAAAAGCAGTTGTTTCAAATTTTCTTTTCCTACATGTACTTGCATTTAGCAAAGTGGCACCAATTAATTTAGAATGGATGTTTTTCTTTCTCAAACAATTCTTGAAGAATAATGAGTATCGACACAGGATTATTCAAGTGTCCTAGTTATGTCCACACATAGAAGTAACATGTCTCTTCATCCTTTGTGTTTCAGTAAGAGTTTTTTTATACTCCATTTTTATTTCTTAATTAAATATTTGAAGTCACTCTTAATAATTCATTATATATTATGAAGTACTGAAATTTGCCATTTGAGCATTTCTCTTTATGAAATTTTTTATAATGCATATTTCCTTTATACACTTTTGCTGTAGTTTTTTTCAATTTTTTTAAAGGAATTTAAAGTGTATACGTACTTAAAATAAAATTATAATTACTTTCAAAATGATGACAAAACTTGAATGTAACTCACTAATTGTGTAACCTTCCTTTCTATCTTTGTCAGTTGAGCCAAACTCATCCATATTGATCAATAAAGCAGCTACCAGCATAAACTTTCCTCAGAATGGCCGCCATTACATTACGTATTCGCGTGAAATACGGTACATACCGGTATGTTAATACCTAAGGCTGATGTGCAAACCATTTCAAAAACTGTCAAGAAAACTGCATTTTACCATGTTTGTCAGCCACCTGTCTATTTGTACATATAATGTATGCGGACAACAGGAGTTTATTCTACTTTTTCAGAAAATTTGTCTCAACATTATTCAGGCATGCAACTTTAAGTAGCAAAAAAAGAGGAAACTCCAACCTTTACAAGCCTTTGTACAGTGTTTTTAAATTTGTAATGGCATAAGTGTGAAGTGAAAAATGAGGAATCAGCTGATCTGAGGAAAAGTTGCACGCCTGATTATTTTGAGCAAGTGCGTCCATCTTTGTTTTGTCTTTGGAATGTTGGAGGTTTTTGTTAAGAATTTTTGCGCCTTCTGAAAAAAATACCTCCATTCTCACAGAATAATTTTCAACAAATTAAATTTTAAAAATATAAGCATCGATTGACAGAGAAACTTAATATTTATTACAACCCTACATGCTGTATTTGTACATTAGTCTGTTGAATGAGTTCTGAAAGCTTAAAAGTAGAAATCTGAGTTTCAGCTACAT
The DNA here is from genome assembly GCA_029964075.1 of Patiria pectinifera. Classification (NCBI taxonomy): domain Eukaryota; kingdom Metazoa; phylum Echinodermata; class Asteroidea; order Valvatida; family Asterinidae; genus Patiria; species Patiria pectinifera. Next base: position 32,711,789 of record CM057148.1, read on the forward strand.
GTACATGTATGTTAAAAGTTTTCATCAACTGATGTTTAATGACTTAGTGATTAATATACAATGTACCATACTTTTAGTTACATTGAGAAAATCATTCAGTCTGTTGTCATCACTTAGACATTATCATCCTGCTAAATGTGGACCTGATGCGCCATTTACTCTTATTGTTCAAAAAGAAAAAGTTCATAGAATTCTTACCTTTTGGTAGTAGTTGAATCAGTTGAAACACCTCACTCTTTTCAATCAGGTTCTTAGATTTGAAGAAATGCTGTGCTGGAGGGAATGGTGCACCTTGCAAAGCAGCAGCATACTCCTTGGCCTTCACAGTCATAAGATATTGATTGACTTGCAACTCCTTCGAATTGAGTTTAAGACTGCCTCCAGTTCGATGACTTGATTCTTTTTGTACAACTGCTTGTCTATTGGCAAGGTATCTCTTGAAAGAAATGTGCACAAAAAAGCTCAATGTTTACTGACTCTGTGGTCTGCAAGACATGTTAAACTGGTACTCCAACTCATAACCCATGACCGGAGCCAGGCTCTCAATGACTGGAGCCAAGCTTTCCATGACCAGAGCCAGGCTTTCAATGACCAGAGCCAGGCTTTCCATGACCGGAGGCCAGGCTTTCAATGACCGGAGGCCAGGCTTTCAATGACCGGAGGCCAGGCTTTCAATGACCGGAGGCCAGGCTTTCAATGACCGGAGGCCAGGCTTTCCATGACCGGAGGCCAGGCTTTCCATGACCGGAGGCCAGGCTTTCAATGACCGGAGGCCAGGCTTTCCATGACCGGAGGCCAGGCTTTCAATGACCGGAGGCCAGGCTTTCCATGACCGGAGGCCAGGCTTTCCATGACCGGAGGCCAGGCTTTCCATGACCGGAGGCCAGGCTTTCCATGACCGGAGGCCAGGCTTTCAATGACGGGAGGCCAGGCTTTCCATGACCGGAGGCCAGGCTTTCCATGACCGGAGGCCAGGCTTTCAATGACCGGAGGCCAGGCTTTCAATGATCGGAGGCCAGGCTTTCAATGACCGGAGGCCAGGCTTTCCATGACCGGAGGCCAGGCTTTCCATGACCGGAGGCCAGGCTTTCAATGACCGGAGGCCAGGCTTTCCATGACCAGAGGCCAGGCTTTCCATGACTGGAGGCTAGGCTTTCCATGACCAGAGCCAGGCTTTCCATGACTAGAGCCTGGCTTTCAATAACTAGGGCCAGGCTTTCCATGACTGGGGCAGGCCGTCATTCTACAAACGACAATGGTACATCCTAAGCACAAACCTTCTTAAATACTATCACGCTACTCACACATGATTTTTGAAATACGTGCGTACTATGCATACATACAGCTTATTATAAATTGTAATACTAGTCAACTCCCGTTAGTACGAAATCCACAGCGCCTGGTCAAAACTGTTTGTTGTGTCAGAATTTCGTATTATCCGATGCCATAGTTTACAATCCATTGTTCACTATTGTGTAAGCCCTATGAATGGGCATGATGTTTATGTGCATAATCAACACGAAATAGAAATCGTATTGGGTGTGCATTAGGCCTACTCATAGGGGGGGGGGGGTAGGGGTGTTTAAGGGGGTAAATTAACCCCCACCCCCACTATTCTGTAAAGACTTCCCTTTTCCATTCAAGTGCCCTTTTTTTTTGCAAGTGTTTAAACCCCCCCCAAAAAATATTTTTTAAGAGTGCCCTTTTTTTTACAAGTGATCATTCTTTTGTAAAACAATGAGTGCCTTTTTTAACTAGTGGCTGTAATTACCATTTTTGAGAATTTTGCACGTGTGCCTCCCTAAAAACATTATATATTGTCCAAAAGTGTGTATGATCGTCCACTTTGAACAGCACCCTCATTAAAAGATGGTACCAGCACCCCTCCCCCCCCCCAAACTCTTTGATTTTATAGAGGCCAAGTGTCTGGAGGAAAATACAGGTACCTGTCTACATTTCAGCACGGATGATCTGAAACACTGTACCCTCTGGAGACGTGTGTACAATAGGGAACGAAAGATTGTGCATGTATATGTCTCCACAGGGCAATTTCTATAGATGAATACGTCTCCACAAGGTTTTCACGCTCAAAAACTAGGAATTTCCAAGCTATGTTGATCAGTCGCAAATGGAAGAGTTTCAGAAAAGGGATATTAAGTCCAAATTTCAGCAAAGGAAATTAATTCTGGTTAAAATAAGAGCATTTTGAAACTACACTTTGAAACTCGAAAACTTGGTACCGGTACACGAGAAGTTCGAGGAACAAAGGAATGTCTCCACAAGGATACAAATTCTAGTATGTGTGTGCAAGTGCTGTTTTCAAGAAATGTTTACCCCCTCAATAAAAATGACGTTGCTACGCCTATGCTACTAGCCTTGCTGTTGAAACCCCTCAGCCGGAGTTAAGTTATCATCCAGAAACCATTTACCTTTAACTCACCACTGTGACCTTGACCTTTGACCTTTTGACCCCAAACCACTCCTAACTTGCCTGGCCCTACTAGCGTTGCTGTTGAAACCCCTCAGCCGGAGTCAAGTTATCATCCAGAAACCATTTACCTTTACCTCGACAATGTGACCTTGACCTTTGACCTTTTGACCACAAAACCACCCCAAACTTGCCTGGCCCCAAGTCCAACCCCCTACTGAAGTTACAATAATAATAATAATAATAATAAACAGTGCTTATAAAGCGCATTTTACACAAAGTCCCAATGCGCTGAACAATACAAAACAATATTAAGACAAAGATTACAAAGAGTTTCGTGTGAGCAAGTGTGTTTTGAGGGCTGATTTGAAGGTTCCAAGGGTTGATGCTTCTTTGATGTGAGAGGGTAGTTTATTCCACAGGGCAGGAGAGGCGACGGAGAGGATCTTGTAGATGGGGAGACACAGGTGAGCAAGAACGGGGAGCTGGAGCGGAGGTTTCTTCGTGGTTCATACCTATTGATCAGTTCCTGGAGGTAAGCAGGGGTGAAGACATTTGTAGGTGAGGAGAAGCAGTTTGAAGACTATCCTGAGCTTGATGGGGCGCCAGTGAAGGTTATGAAGAATGGGGGATATACGCATATGACGATGTGACAACGTGACTAGCCTTGCTGCTGAATTCTGAACACGTTGTAGCTTTGCAATCTGAGACTCAGGTAGCCCATGGAAGAGGCTATTGCAGAAGTCCAAACGAGATGTGATGAAGGCATGTATAAGCTTCTCTGTGGTTTGCTTGTCAAGATATTTCCAGATTTGTCCAATTTTGTGAAGAAAAAATAAGCAGAGCAACATGTGTTGTTGATGTGAATGTCCATTTGTAGATTAATTTGGACTGCGACTCCCTAATCGCGAACCACGGAAACAGGAGTAACAGGGCAACCGCCGACAAGGATTGGAGGAAGCAGCGAACATTTCCTATTTCGGGATGTTATATGGAGGATTTCAGTCTTGTCCGTTTTAAGTGTCAGCTTATTTGTTGTAGACCACGTGTAAATGTCCTTCACACAACGCTCTACATTGGAAAAGACGTTGGGACGATCATGTTCTTTGAGGATTACATAGATTTGGGTGTCATCTGCATAGATCATTTTCCCAACGCCGTGAGCTTCGATGATGTTTCAAGAGGGGGCGTGTACATAATAAAACAAAGCGGTCCGAGCACAGAACCTTGGGGAATGCCAACATCAGGTACATGGGCAGCGGATTTATTGTCCCCTATACTAACATGTTGAGAACGCTGTCGAAAGTATGAGTCAAACCAGTTTATTGCTTGACTAGATATATCAAACCGTTGAGATAGTCAGGTAAGCATGATATCTTAATTTATCGTGTCGAAGGCAGCAGAAAAATCCAGGAGGATCATAACTGGTTCAAGACCCTTGTCTGCTGCTAGTAGCAAGTCGTTATGAACGCTGAGAAGAGCCGTCTCCACGCTGTGATGCTTCTTGTATGCAGTCTGCATGTTTCCATGTACAATAGATTGTTCTCGAAAAGATAGTCTTGAATTTGTGATGCAGCGGCCCGTTCTGTGATCTTTGCCAGAAATTTCAGCTTGGAGATAGGAACATTTTTGAAATGTAGATGCTCTGTGGTGCATTTAAAAGCCCCCTGGCAGTTCCTTCATATTGGTTTGAAACTGCCTAAATGGCCAACTTGTATATGAAAACTGGGAAATTCGACCACGTTTTCCATATTTTAACTCCTTACTGCAGATGATATCGTCATCGCGTGTCCCGCGTGGCTTCTGATCGAGTCGCCCAATTTCTGCCCATTAACCATGTGTTCCATCCAAATCCATTTCCACGGATTCGTAACCTGAGGATCGGTCTTGTCAATGTCCGTATCAAACTCCGAACCTCTTTTGGATAATAACACATTTGTGTTGCACCACATCTTGCAGAATTAATAATGTCAAAATACGTTCGAAACATTTGAAACGACACACTAACGTACGTATCAGCATGCAGCGGAATACGCAGCAGGATGCGTGCATGCAATGAAATGCACACATGAACTTTGCCCCGCATGATGCCCTCTACCGGCGCGGCACGGCGACAATTTACTAGTCTTATTTCAAGGCTTTATATTTGCAACAAGACGATGTTTACAGCGAGTTATTGTGGAGATCATCGCGTGTCACTACATGCATAGACACAGGAACGGCCGCAAAGAGTCCCAACGCGCTTCATGGCGCATGTGTGATTATTCATATTTATCTGCAGCCAATCACAGCGCAATGACTGTTGGTTCCCCGGATGCTGTTTACACGTTGTGTACACACGCGGCTTCGAGCTGAAAAATGCATGCACATGGCATCGTATAGTAGTACACATGTACAATGTACGTGTACATGTACATGTACATTGAATACTCGCTTGCACGCACCCCATCCCAGAGCTACGTGTATGTAAAAAAGCGGAAATCCGCTAAATAGCGGAGATTTCACATCCCTGCAAGAACAACCCCCTTCTGAAGTTAGAAACCCAAATCACATTTCTAACTCACCTTTCCAAAAAAACGTTTACCTTTAACTCACCGCGGTGACCTTCACCTTTGACCTTTTGACCCCCAAACTAGGTTTGGGCAGTTCTAAAATTTCTGGAGCCGGTTCTCTAAAAAGAACCGGTTCCGAGTCGGAACCAGCTACCAGAAATTTATAAAAAAAACATAACCTCTTGAAATGTAAAGAATAACGGTGTCACCTTGTGAGGTCTGTACTCCATGGATTTCAAGTTATTACAAATTCTTTGGTTTCAAATGTGCGTCGTTTTCCTAAGAAACCATGCATGTTGTGTTATTAAAGCAAGCTTAGCATTTATTGCTTTATTTTCTGTTTCTTGCCTATGATTTTATTTACCGCGACGACCGCCATGCCCCCAAGAACAGAATGATTCACTGCACAAGTACGAAGCACGTACATTGGTACCCTGCCTTTAATGTACATTTCACAACTACATGTAGTGTGGAACCAGTCGAGCGCTGGAATCGGCTCCAATGATCCCGAATACAGTACCCGACTCCGTTCCAAATGAGTCACGGACGGTCCAGGTCTTCTGCAGGAACATGAGTATTATTATCTAGCAGCCCACTAGTTTTAGTGTGCAACTGCACGACTTTTCATTAATCAAAATGTGCACCAATTAGAACGAACCGAAACGAAGGATTCATTCATTTACAATTTGCAACAGTAGATTCGTGACTGGCTTGGAGCTGGGTATTTTGTACCTGTACCCAGGTCCGTAGAGCTGATTCCCACGGCACTCAGAGCCAGGTCCATCAGAGCCGATTCCAGGACTCAAGAGCCGTTGTGATATGAAAATGGGACTCCTGTGAAAATTGGACTCCTTTTTCGTTTTATTGGTTAAACCCTCTCACGGGATCGGTCCTTTTCCTAATTATCTATGTATGAGCATGCGCAATATTACCAATGAGTCCGTATTTTAAAAAAAACTAAATTCACGCAACACCGCTTGTCCAAGTAACCCCGATCGGTCTGGCAACGCATTACGAAATATTGTGTAATTCACAACGTTTATTATCCATGGTACAAGGCCAGTATTGGGTTCAATGCTTCCTTGCAGCCGCAAAGGGCTGGAGCTCTGTTTAGCCGTTTGGTTTCAACTCTCCGTGACGTTTGGGAGTCCGTGTGGTTTCCCTGCCATTGTTTTAACTAGCCAGAGTGAATGTCCTGGGCCTTCACGCCATTGAGTTTATATGGAGCCGGCTGAGGGTTAACAATGGTACTGTGTGTACATGTAAGTGCACTGTGAATTTAGTTTGATACACCATACTGAAACGGTTTTTAAACTGTCACCATACCTGCAATGATTCCTGTGAAGAATATGTGACAACTACAACCAGACTGCATATTAAAAGCATCCATCTTGGTACAGACATCATCATACAGATCTGTTTCAAGCAACCAAAACAAATACACAAAATACACACAAATATTAAACTAAAACAAGTCAGGTGTGTTTACAAACACAAATGCCCCGCAACTGTGACTGTTCCCATGACATAACACCACTCTTTTAACATCAACTTACATGTATGTACCTTGGTCACATGGAACGTTCATTGACAGCATTAGTGTCTTCTGTAGGTTTTATATGAATTAATCCCTAATCCCTTTGATCTCAGAATAAATACAAGATTTCTATTGTTTTAGCCACTGTGACCTTGACCCTTGACCTTTCAACCCCAATGCAATAGGCCTATTTGGATTACCAAGAACGATCCACAAACCAAATTTGAAGTTCACATGTAAAGTATTTCTCAAGTTATCGCGCTGAAAAAAATCCTTTTGTTTTAGCCACTGTGACCTTGACCCTTGACCTTTTGGCCCCAAATGCCATAGGCTTCTTAAGATTGCCAAGGACAATCCACAAACCAAATTTGAAGTTCACATGTAAAGTATTTTTTATGTTATCACGCTGACAAAATTTCTATTGTTTCAGCCACTGTGACCTTGACCCTTGACCTTTCGGCCCCAAATGCAACAGGCTTCTTAGGCTAAAAAAAAAAAGGCTCCAGTTTCTGGTATGGAGCTTGCCCCAAAAGTGGTGCGGCGACGCAGCTTTTTTTTTTTTTTTTTGGCTTTAAATGTCGGCTGATGACTGCAAATGGTGCCCGACTAAACTTAGTGCAAATATATGGGAGTCCAGAGAGGCCACATAAAGCTTATTCTCGATCGTAACCCCATCTAAAAACACGTTAAAATTGTGCAGCAGCAGGATTCCAGTCAAACCAGTGAGTTTGGCGGTTTTGAGACATCACATGTTCACATGTAAAGTATTTTTTATGTTATCACGCTGACAAAATTTCTATTGTTTCAGCCACTGTGACCTTGACCCTTGACCTTTCGGCCCCAAATGCAACAGGCTTCTTAGGCTAAAAAAAAAAAGGCTCCGGTTTCTGGTATGGAGCTTGCCCCAAAAGTGGTGCGGCGACGCAGCTTTTTTTTTTTTTTTTTGGCTTTAAATGTCGGCTGATGACTGCAAATGGTGCCCGACTAAACTTAGTGCAAATATATGGGAGTCCAGAGAGGCCACATAAAGCTTATTCTCGATCGTAACCCCATCTAAAAACACATTAAAATTGTGCAGCAGCAGGATTCCAGTCAAACCAGTGAGTTTGGCGGTTTTGAGACATCATCTTGTATTGAAAAAAAAACTTTTTCATTTTGCCGACGCGCATGACTACGGCGATGCGCGCGCATACCAGAAACCAGAGACTTTTTTTTTTGGCCTTAGGATTACCAAGAACAATACACAAACCAAATTTGAAGTTCATATGTAAAGTATTTCTCAAGTTATCGCGCTGACAAAATTTCTATTGTTTTAGTCACTGTGACCTTGACCCATGACCTTTCGACCCCAAATGCAAAAGGGTTCTTAGGGCTACCAAGAACAATACACAAACCAAATTTGAAGTTCATATGTTAAGTATTTCTCAAGTTATCGCGCTGACAAGATTTGTCCGGACACACACCCATACCCAACGCCTTGATGGTTTCGATTTGACCCAGCAAAACCTATTACGGTAATGAGGTACCACCCCCGCGTATACTGAATTCTCATTGGTCAGCCCGCGATAGGCTAACAAACACGTCGCATCCGCGAAGAAACGCTGCAATGGCGGCCCGTTGCTGTGGGTGAAAGTCGTTCAGTCCCAGTCTGTCCGCAGCAGTTTTGAAGGCTCCAACGAATTCTGCAGGTAATGCTGTCATTAGACGATCGTTGCCCACTCAAATGGATTCATTACACGAGCCGAAAAACTCGAATCAATGTCAAATTGTTGAAAAAGTGACGAACATTTCGCTCTCGCTAAAAAGACATGGAAGACGCCATGATGACTAATGCATTATGCATGCCGCGCGATGTCACATTTTTCTTGTGAAGCTTACGATTGGTCAGCTTAAAAATGAATTAATCATACTATTGGGAAGGTTGTTTCATGTGATTGGTCCAAGACGAACCTACATAATCATCACGGCATACCCGCATATCCTGAAGCCCGCCCATTTTCATCCAAAACTGGATGAAAAAGTAAAGAAAGACATTAAACCCGGAAGTTGCAGACCCAACAAGGCGGTCGTTCGACAGGCCACGCGGCGCGTATATCCCCCACACTTACGTACGTACACCCACACGCAGAACACAGTAGGCCTACATTTACTGCCTTATTACACCATGCGTACAGTCCGTACTCACGTGTGTGTGCTTGCTGGTTGTGTTACTGTAACGTTAGTACCGAACCGTTCGTACGGACAAGGGATGGTGGAACACGCACGTAGCCGCGTTGATTGTGGGTGCAGGGCCCGATTATCTCCCTTCGACAAACAGCCGAGAGACCGCATTGAACAAGGCTACGACGCACGCCGTAGCTGTCGGCCAGCGCACGGGTAAAAATCATCACACTCACGACACACTTTCGCGGGTCCCTTTTGCTCCATCGGCAGGTTTATTTTTCTCTGTGCAATCAGTCAACCATTCGTATAAGGGGTACAGTAACTGAGATATCAGTAAATGCAATTATTATCTGGCGGCCATCTTTAAAATTGAAGATGGCCACGGCCACAATAGTGTTCAAGCTGAACATCATTGACACTGTCATAAATGGTATAGTTTCCAAATTAGGTTTTGCCCTTCACCAACGTTTTTTAAACACTGTATACTCAGTGTGTTACCTCCCGAGTGAAAGTTGGAAAAATATCACTCGGGTGGGACTCGAACCCACGACCTCCTGCTAAAGCAGGAGGTCGTGAGTTCGAGTCCCACCCGAAAGCAGGAGGTCGTGGGTTCGACTCGAACCCACGAGCAGGAGGTCGTGGGTTCGAGTCCCACCCGAGTGATTTTTTTCCAACTTTCACTCGGGAGGTAACACACTGAGTATACAGTGTTTAAAAAACGTCGGTGAAGGGCAAAACCTAATTTGAATAATATCACCCCGGCGCAAAAATTCCATCTCATAATAGTTTCATTCCTTGACCCTGAAAATGTATGTTTGGACGCCAAAATTTTAATCGTAAGTGGCTTAGAAGAACAGATATTGGTAGACATAGGTTTTCCATTGTGGCCATCTTTAAAATCCAAGATGGCCACCGCAATGTATCTGGACAAATTAACCATTTAGCATTAACCCAAATGGTTCAGTTGCATTCTTTGACCCTGAAAATGTGTGTTTAGACACTAAGATTTCAATGTTAGACTGGATCACATTTGTAAACACAAACTTGTGCATTTCGAAGGATGATAGGGAGTCGGGAACTAGGGCAGCTTTTATGGACGGATACCAGTTCAAGCTGGTTCCCGATTCCCTTTTACCATTCGAAATGCACTTGTGTTTACAAATGTGATCCAGTCTACTCATTATCATAATTGATGCATCGCGCGCGCTTGGTAACGGAATCGCACTCGGGATACGGGGACCATCGAATGTACGCTGGGCATGAAGACCAAATCGCGTCGTTCAAACATTAATTAACACGAGTCGGAAATTTAACGTGTTCACGATCGCGAGGGGAGCTCTCGGAATTGAACAGGAAATTTAACTTTCCATCCGGATTGTAAGTAAACTTCAGTACAACCATCTTAATTATCGATGTCTACTTGTACCTCAGGTGGCGTATTTAGTAATTTGGAGGCCGTTTTGAGGTTGAAATCTGATGTTTTTGTTGGGCAATGTTGGGTTTTGGGGTCAATGACAGAATTGTGTTGCTCGGCATATAAGGATTAGCTTGAACCCCACTATCGCCAGACCATGTCCGAATGTTAAAAAGGCGATAAGTTGGGTCCAAGTTACTCGGACTAGGATCATCCTAGCTATTTTGGATCTGCACATCGTATTTCATGCTCTTATCACAAATTTGGGCACGGTGTGGGCAAAAATAATGGACCTAAGGAGCTCCTACTCCTAGAACTATGAGGCTCCACGTAGGGAGCCTCATAGTTCTAGGAGTAAGGAGCTCCACTATTGACCAGGATATATACGTGTACATTTTTTTGTGTAACACAGAGTATAGGCCTAGGGCCTATATACATAGCATAGAAACATGCATAAATAGGTCATCCTTACTTTTAGGACCCCGTTCCTATCCCAGTGTTCTCCACATGTAGGTTTTGGGAGGGCGGGCCGCCCTCCTAAGAATTAAGGCCGCCCTGCCAAAGGATTGGCCGCCCTGCCCAGAAAATTGACCGCCCTGCCAAAAATTTTACAAATCATGGATTTTCTAACGATTTTTTTCACAAAATGTCATTTTATTTCAATCATAATTTTGAAGAAAAGTCGATGGAAATGGCACGTTAAAATCATCGCGAACGTAGTTTTAATCTCTTTCACCAGTCGTTAGTGGAGTATTTAAATGGTAGAAACACAGGGCATAACACTGATCAGAGCCTTCTGCCGCTGGACAAAAGGTTACACATTGACATGCGACATGGAAAAATCACTGTGTCGCACGTGCGTGCGAATATGCAATGGTACCAGCGGCGCGTACGTACCGCACCGTACCGTCCGCTAGCACATGGTCGGTCGGGAACGGGTAGCCTTGTGAACGATCCAGTGGATAAAATCATTATGTTGTGCGATGTTCGGAGGTTTCAGATTTAGTTGTACAAAATGCAATGCTTTAAAAATCATGATGATTATCTCGAGGATAGCGAAGAGAGCATTAGCGAAACATTTCACTGGCATTTGCTGGAAGAGAAAGACGATAATGCCTGATTTTTCCCCACGTATGAATGCAAGTGTAGTAGTGGAGTTGTGTGGTTGAATCATGGACATGATTGAAGCACCATGAACGGTGCCCTTTTCTTTCGGACTTTTCCCTCGACTTTCTCAAGTAAGAAGTGAACTCCTTTATTGATGACTCCATTACTCTAACCGTAATTCAGGCATTTTATGCAATGAAAACACTGACCTTTTTTTTTTCATCGTAAAATTTTGTTTGAATCGAAAGTAAAGCAGGAGTTGGTGTCCGGAAATTGGGCATGAAGTGTATTGTACATACATGTACATGTGTGTAATGGCAGCGTGGACCAGATTTCGGACACGTATTTTTGTTCGACCTATTTTCCGATTTTTTTTTGGCCATATGCCAGTTCCGATGACGTCATGCCGCCCTCCCAAGGAAAAAGTCTGTGGAGAACACTGCTATCCGGTTCGTAAGTGTGACGTCAGTACAGTCTAAACCACGCCCATTGGTCATTAAGTAGCGTTGGAACCACTGATCTCTATATATAAAGACCCATTGGAACCGGAAGCTAACGCAACTTGAGTGTTTATCCAATGGGCGCTATTAATAGATATAGGAAGGGAAAGACTCACCAAAACAGTTGACTAAATGACACTCAAAATTGACATTCTGATACTTCTTGGCACATCTGAACAATTGGCAATGACACCTTCTTGAATATCAGCAGGTTTAATTTTGTGGAAAGAGGGCAGGGCTTTGATTTATGAGGGAAATTTAGGGGAAAAAAGACGATGACAACCAGAAAACAGACTCAAAAACCAAGATGGCAAACGTGAAAGCTCGATGCGATGAAAGCTCGATCCTGATTGGCTGATAAAAAATAAACATCTTATTTATTTTTAGTCTGGTTCCCAGACCAAAAGATTCAGGAATAGTCAGAATCTTTTGGTCTGAGAACCACACTAACTTATTTATTTTTAGTCTGGCTCCCAGACCAAAAGATTCAGGAGTAGTCAGAATATTTTGGTCTGGGAACCAGACTAATTAATTTTTTTAGCAGCCAATCAGCATCTGGCTTTCATTATGTAGGGCTTTCACGCGTGCGAGAACTACAACATGCACGTCTGACTGCGAAAAAAAGGTAGGAAAGTCACATTTTCTTCGAAAGTGCTTTCAAAACTACAACTAACATGAGTTTATATGAAGAACAAAGACTGCTTTAGCCTGCAAAAGTCACTTTGGTACTGGACAGTCATCTGCAAAAGTCAGTTTTGAACAGAAATTGTAAAAAATAGAGGTGTCCTAAAAGTAAGGATTACCCATAAATACAATCTTTATTGACTTTAAATCATTCTCAAGTAACTTTATCCGACTTTTTTCCGTTCTTAAGTAGCATTTTTGGTATGAGGGGGTTAATCTCAACACTTAAGTCAGTCCAAAAACGGCGCTTGTGCGGGACATGTTAATTAAACTCCAAATTGGCACAATTGCAGAATACCCCGCCACTCGATCTATCCACCTTGTAGCCGGCTACGAGGTCACGGCTGATTGACCTCAATAAACATTCTCAGCGCTACTTGTATGTACTATGCGTCATGCTCCATTGCACTCCCACTTCGTGACCGCGTAGCCGCCAACAGGGTAGTTGGTTTGGACTTAGAATTTTTTCAGCAACTCCCATTCATTTTGTGTTGCTTCATTCTCAAATAATGGACCCCCACTCAGTATCCGCGTAGCTGGCAATGGACTTGAATTGTTTCTTTTGCAGTGATTTCAACCTTGTAGCCAACATGGTGATTTTAGGGGTGTATTTCCGAGTGGCGGGGTATTCTGCAATTACTCCTTGAAATTTTCGACACTTGACCATGGTCCCCTGACCCCCATCCGACCTCAGACTTTTTGTTTTCAAATTGTTAAACTCAACCTAACTTGACAGTAGCCCGACTGCGTCTGGCCGTACAGTACTATCGCAAGCTCTGTAGTACGGCCAGACGCCCGATGCTTCCACAGAGACTGAATTTTTTGGCCGCCGATGTAGCGATTTTGCTACATCTTTCGATCGCGATTATCTTTTCATCCAGGACACAAATTTCCAAAGTTAAGGTGCGTGCGGCGGGGCCGTACGTCCAAAAACACGAGGTCATACGTCACAGACTGTTTATGCATATTCATGAGTTTGAGCGGGTGCGCCTGCATATTGCATACATTACAGCGCGGCCACCATTTTGAAATCGCATGGGGGATCGCATGGGGGACGATATTTGTGGAATCTGATGACTGAAATTCGTCTTGTGGCCAGATGGATGAAAATATTGAGACCAAAGCAAAGAACGTTTTTTCGAAAAGGTATGAGTTGCTCTAGCCACACTAGTGTGGCCGTCGGTATGCTGCGCTGAACCAAAGGCCACACACCGTGGTCCGTGCACTACTGAGGATGTTTTCATAAAATCTGCGGTCCGTTTCTTACGTATGGTTGTATTCTATGATGTCCCATCTATCACTTCTGGGATTCTTAGGAGTAATGATGTTCAATTTTCCGAGATATTCTTGAATCTTTCTGGAGCCCATATGCACTCGTGAAACGTCTGGTGATGGCAGCCATTTTGAATGTGACGGGAGATGACCTCAAGCTGTGACGTAGTGTTTATGCAAATTGCTTGTCGAGTGAGGCGCGAGTTGCAAATGCGACGGCTGTTCCCTGTGCCGTGGATCCTGAATAGAGATCAGTGCACGTGGCCCCAGACGATAAATGCATGGTACAGGAAACAGCCGTCGCATTTGCAACTCGCGCCCTCGCTCGACAAGCAATTTGCATAAACGCGACGTCACAGCTTGAGGTCATCTCTTGTCACATTCAAAATGGCTGCCATCACCACCAGACGTTTCACGAGTGCTTATTGATATGAGCTCCAGAAAGATTGAAGAATATCTCGGAAAATTGAACATCATTACATCTAAGCATTCCAGAAGTGATAGGTGAGACATCATAGAATACAACCATAAGAAAGTAAGAAACTGAGAATGTAAGAAACGGACCGCAGATTTTATGAAAACTTTGTCCTCAGTAGCGCGCGGTACCACGGTGTGTGGCCTTTGGTTCAGCGCAGCATACCGATGGCCACACTAGTGGGGCTAGAGTTGCTCTACGACTACGAACCTTAACTTTGGAAATTTGTGTCCTGGATGAAAAGATAATCGCGATCGAAAGATGTAGCAAAATCGCTACATCGGCGGCCAAAAAAATTCAGTCTCTGTGGAAGCATCGGGCGTCTGGCCGTATAGTCGTGTTCCCTAACGTGGCGCACTTCGAAGCTTACCCGACTTTCCTCGTGTAGTGTTGCCTAACCTCTTTGTTGACAAACCTCAAATTCATGCAGTAAAATACTAGTACTTTTACCTTATTAATGCTTGCTATATAACCTCTATGAACAATTTCGGTTCCATGAAATTTAATCCGAAATTCTAAAACGGTGGCGTCCGGAAATTGGGCACAAATTGGTGGGGTGTTCCCTAACGTGGCGCACTTGAATAAATCTCGGAAAATTCCAAATTAACATTTAAGAATTTCTGTAAACTTGATAAATTCTGATAAATAATTATTATCTCTACTTACATACCCAGCCAGATGTTTGTCAGAAAATTATTTTCTTATTTTTCGGGGCATTTTCAAAGGGTTCACTTTGCACTTGAAAATAAAATCGGAAAATCACGCCAAAATAATTTTTTCTTCAAACTTTGTTACGGGTAAATAAACACGCAATTTAGGAACAGGAGTGTTTAGAACTTGATGAAATTTCACTTTCTGTGAAATTTCAGTTAAAACTTTTGCTCTAGGTAGGCGCTACAGGCGAAAAATCAAAGTGCGCCATGTTGGGGGCCGCGTAGCCCCACTAGTGTGGCCGTCGGTATGCTGCGCTGAACCTCTTGCCACACACCGTGGTACCGCCTGCTACTGAGGACGAAGTTTTCATAAAATCTGCGGTCCGTTTCTTACATTCTCAGTTTCTTACTTTCTTATGGTTGTATTTTATGATGTCTCACCTATCACTTCTGGGATGCTTAGGTCTAATGATGTTCCATTTTCCGAGATATTCTTCAATCTTTCTGGAGCCCATATCAATATGCACTCGTGAAACGTCTGGCGGTGATGGCAGCCATTTTGAATGTGACAAGAGATGACCTCAAGCTGTGACGTCGTGTTTATGCAAATTGCTTGTCGAGCGCGAGGGCGCGAGTTGCAAATGCGACGGCTGTTTCCTGTGCCGTAGATCCTGAATAGAGATCAGTGCACGTGGCCCCCTGACGATAAATGCATGGTACAGGAAACAGCCGTCGCATTTGCAACTCGCGCCCTCGCGCCGCGCGCTCGACAAGCAATTTGCATAAACGCGACGTCACAGCTTGAGGTCATCTCTTGTCACATTCAAAATGGCTGCCATCACCACCAGACGTTTCACGAGTGCATATTGATATGGGCTCCAGAAAGATTGAAGAATATCTCGGAAAATGGAACATCATTAGACCTAAGTATCCCAGAAGTGATAGGTGAGACATCATAGAATACAACCATAAGAAAGTTAGAAACTGAGAATCTAAGAAACGGACCGCAGATTTTATGAAAACTTCGTCCTCAGTAGCACGCGGTACCACAGTGTGTGGCTAGCCCAGGTTGGACGAAGTCTTCATTGCAATACGACTAACGTCCAGGACAAGACTTTTCTACATGAAACCATAAAACATTTTTACCAGAGTTTTGTTATGTTTTACCTCGTTATAGAAGCTAATATTTCACGCCTACATACTCTATGTATCCTTATCTGTTAGCACGCTGGGTTCAGGAATTCCATATGCGATGCTGACTGACGTTAATCAGGAAAATAAACTCCAAAGCAACGTTAAACTTGTACGTGTTTGTAGTCGCTTTTCATCAGTTTATTCCCAGAGTCGTACGTCATGTACAGTGTACATGATATGTACAAATGTACGTGCGTACAATCCGAAAGCGCGCACGCACGCTAAGCGCCCTCATTTGTTTAGTTTTGGTTGGAACCGTGACGTCACTCCAGCCAACCGATGTCAGGAAAACGCTCAACCAATGACCAAAGCCGAAACGTGTTTCTGGTAACTGGCGCGAAAACACGCTCGGTCATTGGATTAGCGACCGCACCTTCAAGTAAGTGCGCGTGCGTATGAGGGTGGTTACTAAGCAAATCGCGCGTGCACACTGCATATTCATGCGGCATAGTCTGTCCCCCGGACCAGATGTGATATGAGCGTCGAGAATAATTGTCCGGTCTAGGGAACCAGACTACACGCTGCACAGTACAGACGTACATGATGTACGACTAGAATAGACTCGGCGGTGAGAAACTGATGAAAAGAGACTAAACACGTACAAGTTTAACGATGCTTTCGAGTTTATTTTCCTGATTGACGTCAGTCAGCATCGCATATGGAATTCCTTAACCCAGCGTACTAACAGATAAGGACACATAGAATACTATGACGTAAAATTAGCTTCTCCAACAAGGTAAAAATATTGAAATTATTGGTTAGAAATGTTTTCGTTCGGTTGTGAGCACATGTGTACTCAGGACTCCCTCCGTAACGTACATGACGTAGGGAGGAAGGGAGTCCACCAGGGCTAGGTGTGTGGCCAGAGGTTCAGCGCAGCATACCGACGGCCACACTAGTGGGGCTAGGGGCCGCGCCACGTTAGGGTACATCAACAATACTACAGAGCTTGCGATAGGGTGTCAGGTCAAGTCGCCCCCTGGCTGACTCGCCCCTTACCGACTCGCCCCTTATCGACTCGCCCCCTGACCGACTCGCCCCCTGACCGACTCGCCCCTTACAAGCTCGCCCCCTGGCCGACTCGCCCCCTAGCCGACTCGCCCCCTCGTCAACCCGCCTCCTAGCCGACTCGCCCCCTGACCGACTCGCCTCCTGACCGACTCGCCCCCTGGAAAAGGATGCACCGTACGGGGACATCGTGAAAAAAATAATAAAAAATAAAAGACAGTGGAGGGGAACACGTACATTGTAACATTATTCGAACACCAATTTGAAGGATTTCTGGTACAAATGCAAGCGTCATTTTTCCGTTCCGGAGAGCCCGTGGGGCCTGTGCACGCGCGGATCCAGATGGGGGCACACCCGGCCCGTGCCCCGCTCCCTTTTCGCAACTGTTTTTTTTTTTTTTTTTTTACGAGTCGTCTTAGGGCGGGCGAGCATTAAATACATCCTTTTGAGAACATGGCTATCTTTTTCGTTTTGAGGAGTCATTATATGGCGGGCGGACGGGCGGTCATCAAATCAATCGCTTTGAACATAACTATCATACATAATTATCAACAAAAACTTATACAATGAATAAGTTTTGAAGGTCGCCTGTCAATCATTTTCTCACAATTTCTTTCAAAGCAAGAATATTTTTCTATAAGACACTTTTCTATTTCCCGGCTGGAATAGGGGGCACATTTAATACAGCACTTGCATTTAATGTTTCATGTCAAAATATATTCCAAAATATATTCTAGAGTAGAACATGTACCGGTACACGAAATAATGTAGGCCATGTGTTTTTTTTTAATAAATGAAGAATAAAATCGTCATCCCCTTTTTTATTTTCCCGGCCTCAGAGAGAGATTTACGTCTGGTTCTCTAAATATTTTTTTAAAAGCAAAATGATTAAAAAAACCTAGCCCGTTAAAGTTTTCACTCTAAGTTAATTCTTTTGTAGATTCCAGGGAAATTTAATACGAATTATGCTCGGTTTTTCTTATTTTTAAATGAATATGATCAGGATTAACAACATCCCTCAAATAATAGCGTCAAAATATATTCCAAAATATATTCTAGAGTAAAACATTTTCACAAAATAATAGGCCATGCGTTTTATTTTTTTAAATACACGAAGAATAAATCGTCATCCCTTTATATTGTCCAGGCCTCAGATAGAGAGGGACATCAAATAAATAGGGGTTATTTTAATACGATTTAGTATGTCTTGTTCTCTCGATTTATTTTTAAAGTAAAACGATTTCAAACACCCTAGCCCATTAAGTTTTGAACTCTCAGTTAATTCTTTTGTAGATTCCAGGGGAAATTTTAATACAAATTCTGCTTAGTTTTTCCTTATTTTAAAAGGAATACAAATAAGATTATCAACAGCCCTTTGACTTCAAACTTAATTTCAAAATGTATTCCGAAATAATTATATTCTAGAGTAACATTTACAAAAAAAATGTAGGCCATGCAGTTTTATCTTTTAAATAAGCGAAGAATAAAATCGTACTACAAAAAAAAGACATCGGAAGCCCTACATTTAATGAATTATTTGGACTTTGAATATCATCCCCTAATCGTTTATCTATGTGCATGTACACAACACGGAGGTGAAATTTCACGTTCAATTCAGTTTCCCACATTTTTCGCAAAAAGTTTCCCCTGTCTCTGAGAAAAAAAATTGCCCAAATAAAATCTCAGCTCCGAAAAGCCTTTCCAGAGAATGATTGATAGCCGCATTGTTCAAATTGATACAATGCCACTCTTGTTCGTTACAAAGCATACATGGGTTCAGCTGTAGGCCACCGAACTTTAAGGCCTTTGAGAACTTGCCGCCAGTAATTGGAAGATTCTTAGATGATAAACAGCGATGATAGTATCTCAGCCAATGAAATGAGCCGGTTCCCGGCAAATAAATATGCCATTGGTTGCTTTCATCACGGACCGTCTGCTTTCATGAATATGACTTCCTTCCACGCGCAACTGGAGTGATTAGCTATCTGAGCCACAGGTGCATGGCTGCATGCCCATCACATTCCAACCTGGTTGCTTAGAAATACTGTTGCTAGGAGGCTCCCCTGTGACGCCTGGGACTGCCGGTTGCGTAGCCAGAAATCTTGTATGTGACTATTTTGAAACCTTGTATGTGAAAGCGGCAGCTCAGAATGCTGCCGCTTTCGGGAAATTTGTGCAGGCAAAGTTTTTCATATTTTGGAAATTGGAATTTGGATGCAGTTTGCGTTAAATATGCATTTCCGTTAAATAAAAGGTTGTTTTTTTTGTTTTCTTTTTAAGAAAATCGGAGGCCCCCCCCCAAAAAATACAAATAAACGATTTTCCTCAGGCCTTGACATTTCTTGAAGTGATTCGACAACACTTGTAGAATGCAGACAATTCATTTCGTCTTAAATTATTTTATAGCCTGCAGACTTCAAAAGAACATGGAAAAAATGGTGGTTAAACTTAAAGTGTATACAAGTGTATATACAAAGTAAGTATAGTGACCGCTGTTACCACACATTATACGGGGCAATGTGTTCTCCTCCACTGTCTTTAATTTTTTTCACAATGTCCCCGTACGGTGCATCTTTTTCCAGGGGGCGAGTCGGTCAGGAGGCGAGTCGGTCAGGGGGCGAGTCGGCTAGGAGGCGGGTTGACGAGGGGGCGAGTCGGCTAGGGGGCGAGTCGGCCAGGGGGCGAGCTTGTAAGGGGCGAGTCGGTCAGGGGGCGAGTCGGTCAGGGGGCGAGTCGGTCAGGGGGGGAGTCGGTAAGGGGCGAGTCGGCCCGGGAGGGAGTTGACCTGCAATCTGCGATAGTACTGTACGGCCAGACGCAGTCGGGCTAACTTGACAGTAACTCCAGGGGGATTCAACTCCAGCTGAATGACATGCTGACATATTCACTCAAGCTAAACTCAACCTAGTCCTAGCTCCCGGTCTACTACACAATCGCCGTAATTTCTGGTAAGAATTCCAAAGCCTATTCTTTATACACTTACCTCGTTACTAACAACTGAACAAAGTGACATGGAGGCTGACACATGGGCTCTTTTTGCCAAACTTCCTCAGCTGCTCAGCTCAGTTCAACTCAGCTCCTCCCCGCCCCGGCCGTACCGGACCGTAGTACTATAGCTAGCTCGATGCGGCGCACACGTGACCTTACCGGTACTTTAATTTGTCGAATGAGGGCGCTATGTCCTCAGCTTCTTTGTGCAAAAGTACTTCATGTGCTTGTAAGTGCATGCAAACGGCGGATGTACAATGTATGTAGCGCGCTAGCGCGCGGCACACAGTCACGACAGTCACAGCTAGCTGCATAGTCTCAACATTGTCTCCTCGTAGTTTTGTATATTATCAACCCTACGAATACGAGATTTGAGTTTCAACACGGCAGATGGTCAGGCGGATATTCAAACATTGTTAAATATGAAAGAAGCAGCGAAAGGGAGACAGTTAGATGTCTCCATCGAAGACATTCGATCAAGCTGGAAAGTTCCGGCTATCGCACATTTCTGCTCGTTGTTTCGAAGCACATTTTCACTTCCTGATTTTGAGATCGAGGTAGGTCACGGGTTAGCCCTCAGTAGTGTGGCCGCGGTATGGTTCCTACTAAAGCGCGTCAACAAGCGTCAACAAGCGTCAACAAGCGTCAACAAGACTCAACGGTCGTCAATGAGCATCAACAAATTTTGTACATGCTTTTGAACATTAAAAGTAGCTTTATATGGTAGAAAAAGCAACAAAGAACATTTTCTGCATATCAATTAAACTAAAGATAAAATTTTTAAAAACTTTTTTTTTTTTACGCGAAATGTACGACGAATTTGTCGATTAAAGTTGGCCGCCATCTTGTTTACATGAAGCTTAGCCACTGATTTCTATATATAGACTCGATAGCGGATAAAGAGCCGCACAATGAATGAATTTGACGCCATATTGGTGAGACCGGTTGGTGATCTACAAAGGACAAGTTGCCGTCTTTATAGACAGCATGATTTCTTTTGTAACATCGGCGATCGCGGTTCACTTAACTTATATTTTGACCACCACAAGTGACCAAGATTTACAATTTTTCTAACGTCGTGCCGGTTTACTTTTTTAATGCCGCAGTTCACTTTTTCACCATTTTGGAAATAATAATCACTACGGAAATGTGTCCTGTTTAGAACATCATAATATGTGTAAATGACCAAAATGCGCATCAACTGTTGATACAACGCGCGCGTATATACGCGTAGAACATTCGTATTATACGCGGCCATCTTTGTGAGACCGGGGGCGAATTGGTCAATATGCAAAGTCTACTGTGAGACTGGTGTATGGATATCCGCTATCCAGTCTTTATATAGAGATCAGTGAGCTTAGCCCTATTACGCATGCGTGAAGTGTACAGAGCCATACTACGCATGCGCGAAGCGTACAGCGCCATCCAAACAAGATGGTGGCCGACACTAATCGACAAATTCATCGTACATTTTGCGTTAAAAAAAACAAGTTTTTGAATAATTTTAACTTTAATTGATATGCAGAAGATGTTCTTTATTGCTTTTCTACCATATAAAGCTACTTTTAATGTTCAAAAGCATGTACAAAATTTATTGATGCTCATTGACGACCGTTGAAGCTTGTTGACGTGCTTTAGTAGGACCGCACGGTATTGCTGCACTGTATCTCTGGCCACACGCCAGGTTCTCACCCTCTACTGAGGAGTTTCTCAAAAAATTCGCAAAGTTTCTTACATAAAAAGTTACAATACATTTGGTTGTCGCACTATTAACTGGGGCGCTAGTAGCTCTACTGAGTGAAGCCTTGAACTACGGTACCCTCCGTACAAACGCTCCACCGATTTGGCATACTTGGGTGACGGGTACACGGTCGACATGACGGTATGCAATTTGTGCATGCCCTCACGAGGACAAAAGGCCACAAAAAACTGATAAAGAGAATACAAATGAGAAAGACAGTTACCCTGGATAGATCCACACATTCATGACATTCCATAAGACCCCTTAAATTGTTCCAAACAACCGGTAATTTTGAAAAAAAGAACAAAATAGTCTGAACTTACCGCTCACAATTAAATGTGTCTGCCGAGTTGCACAGTCCATCACTGACATGACTGATGCATAATTCATCGCGCGCGTATGTGACGTCACCATTGAAGAAAAACAAGTTGCGCTTTTACTCAACGACTGTTTTATGTAGACATATGTGCCCCGCGCCGTCTGACTGTGTGAGCTTTTAGCGCGGGACACATATGACTACATGAAACAGTCGTTGATTAAGCGCAACTTGTTTTTCCTTCGATCGAGCGGTGACGTCACGTCAGACGCCCTCATTCGGCAAGTCGAAGCAAGGTCTGAGCTTCACGGCAGACACATTGAGCTGTAAGTTTTCTGACTATTTTGTTAGTTTTTTTTTCAAAATGTCCGCTGTTTGGGAACAATATAAGGGGTCTTATGGAATGTCATGAATGTGTGGATCTATCCAGGGTTACTGTCTTTCTCATTTGTATTCTTTTTACCGTTTTTTGGGGGTCTTTTTGTCCTCGCGTGGGTATGTACACTATCATGCTACTGTGAAGCCGTCACCAAAGTATGCCAAATCGGTGGAGCGTTTGGTTTGTACGGAGGGTACCGTAGTTCAACGCTCCACTCACTAGAGTTAGGGTGCTAGTAGCCCCATAAATGTGGCCAATTTATACTCCTAGTCCTAGAACTATGCTCCGCAGAGCGGAGCCTCATAGACAGCTTACCCTGCAACCAAGTACAAAAACGTCCATGACAACCAAGCCATTTCCCATAGAACGTATTTAGTCACCAAGCCACGTACGGCCTGTGCGCGGAGCGTCCCGTTGCTAGGGGGAGCCAAAAATTAATTAAAGATCGAAATTATTTTGTGAGCAAAAAATCAACCCAGCTATAGTATGACTGCTAAATAGCACAAAATTGTTAAATTCGGTACCTTCAGAGGACTAGTTATCCAAAAATCATGGTAAATCGTCAAAGAATGCAGACGGTTTTTGACAAGCATGGCGTCTCCAGACTGATTCCCGGCCACCCTAATAATAGTCAAGAGGCTAAAGGGGTCGAGGAACCAGACGAAAGCTTTAATCATCCACTGAGCGTGCGTCAATTTTGGCAAAGCGCACTGTGGCTGTTACCTGTCATTCCAAAATCTTTAAAGCACTCTGCAGTGAAGCGCGCCATCTTGTGTGCGCTCTTCATTTGCGGTCGCGTATTGCATCCGGGCACTTTACAGAGCGCCAAAGATTTTGGAATAGCCGCGGTGCGCTTTGCCAAAATTGACACACGCACAGGCTGTACGTGGCTTTGTGACTTATATAAGTTATAATACGGAGGTAGTCCAGCGAACCAAAAATCATCGATCGATCATTCTGCGTGCATGTTACAAGTGTCAGGTTGGCTCAGTGCGAAAAGGGCATATTTTTCATCATTTTGGCCTAAAAACCGACAGAATCCACCGATGTTTGTTGGGTGCACATAACGTGAGAATGTCAAGAGTTATAGTACGCAGTTTAGGGGCAAACTGTGCCGCGGTTCTGTGGGAAATGGCTTGGTTGTGATAGACATTTTTGTACTTATTTGGTGTTTTGTAGAAGCAAACAATTTTGCGGGGTAAGCTGTCTATGAGGCTCCGCTCCGCAGAGCATCATAGTTCTAGAAGAAGCCAATTTACTGGGCTACCTCCGTAAATAAAGGCCACACTTCCACCATGTACAAAAACATGTCAAACTTTATCAAATTTTTATTTTCACATTTAGGCTTAGTTTGTAGGGTTTTTTTTGCTTTAGAAGCATACTCACCCTCTTTAAAGGCTAATCAGAAAGCGCTGCCTTTTTCAGATGTCTATTTTGCGTGAAATGTCCAGATTCGTTTGCACACGTTTGCTCATTAAAATTTCAACATGAAATTTCACAAAAATTAGACATCTGAAAAAGGCAGCACTTTCTGATTAGCCTTTAAAGAGGGTTAGTATGGTTCTAAAGCAAAAAAAACTACAAAAAGCCTAAATGTGAAAATCAAAATTTGACAAAGTTCGACATGTTTTTGTACATGGTGGAAGTGTGGCCTTTATTTACAGAGGTAGTCCAGTAAATTGGCCACATTTATGGGGCTAGGGCGCTAGAACTCCTTTTTTGACGACAGACCACATGTCCCAAATGTCAAAAAAGGAGTTCTAGCGCCCCAGTTAGTAGGTCTAATGCACCTTTCAATTGTTTCCCCGCCGGGCTGCCCCACCCAAGACGTGGGGATTGTCACTTTTGAAGTGACAAAATCCCCACCCCTCGGGCAAAATTTAAGTGACAATCCCCGACCATACCCCGACATACATACATTGGGTGCACTAGTACATGCATTTCCATGTAGCCCGGCAATGGTAACAATGTAATTTGAGTGACCAAAATCCCCACCCTGGGGCCTGAAAAACGTGACCAAATCCCGACATCGGACCTGGGGCTGCGCAGGGGGGGGGGACCTTTGATAGGTGCTTATAGAATGATGTCTCAGCTATTCACTTCTGGGATGCTTACGGTAGGTGTGATCCAATTTTTCGAGAAATTTTTTGAAAGATTTCCATATACGATGTTCACTCAACACCCTGTGTACAAACCCTATGAGATTGGACTGAAAAATTCTAAGTGTTTTCTAAGAAAATGCTTGTATTTTCTCACTGCTCAAATTGACTTTGATGACATGAAATTGCTATCTGGGGGCTTGTTAGTCAATACCGAGGAAAATTAGTGAACTTCGTATATATGGAAATCTTTCCAAATTTTTAAATCTTTCTGGAGCCCATATGCGCACGTAAATCGTCTGTTGATGGCAGCCATTTTGAATGTAAGAAGCGATGACCACAAAGCTGTGACGTCGCACTTATATAAATCGATCTTGTCGCTCAGGCGCACGAGTTGCGATGCGACGGCTGTTTCTTGTACAACATCTCAACCGATAGTATTATAGCACGCAGCCATACAGTATGGGCGAATCAATTGTACAAGAAACAGCCATCGCATCGCAACTTGCGGCGCGCTTGAGTGACATCGATTTGCATAAGCGCAACGTCATGCTCGGTCTTCGCTTCTTACATTTTAAATGGCTGCCATCAACAGATGATTTTTGTGTGCATATGGGCTCCAGATAGTCTGAGTAACTAGGACTCTACGAATCACCTTTTTTAACATTTGGACATGGTCGGGCGATAGTAGAGTCCTAGGTACATAGCTGTATTGCTGCCTTATGCGCCCCTGTAGGCTTCAGTGGGAATTTAAATACAAATGTTGGTGGTTAGGTTTACATACCTTTGGGAAAAAAATAGGGATTTCACCTTCAATTTGGGAAACATCCTTGTCACAAACACCTTGTTTGCGGCTGCCATTTTAAATTCAGAAAATGTAGAGTTGTGCATGGCTCTGGCTAGACTGTTTCCTGGTAAGCATCAGACAGACCAATCACAGGGCACTTTGATTGGTCACCTGACCAATCACAGGGCACTTTGAAGTGAGAACAGTTAGATTGTGTGCAATTTTTATAACAAAACAAAATTGTTACACAGATTCAGTGTCCATCTTTTTATTTTTTAGTATGCACACTCAAAATCAAATCACGCAACCCAAGGTTTATGTCGAGTTGTACATACATGTATAACAGACGAGTTGGCCGACGGTCGAGTTGGCAAACAGTCAAGTTGACTTGAAAGTGAAGTCGAGTTGGTCAACGGACGAGTTGGGTCAACGGTCGAGTTGGTACGACGGTCGAGTTGGCTCGAAAGTGAAGTCGAGTTGGTCAACGGACGAGTTGGGTCAACGGTCGAGTTGGTACGACGGTCGAGTTGGCTCGAAAGTGAAGTCGAGTTGGTCAACGGACGAGTTGGGTCAACAGTCGAGTTGGTACGACGGTCGAGATGGCAAACGGTCGAGTTGCCTGTAATCCCTTCTTGACGTACTCAAGTATTATGCACCAAAAAATCATGGGTGGATTCAGTCCTGATCTTTGCAAAAAATAATGAAAAAAATCCGCGTTCCGTACTGAGCAACATGGAAAAGTTATACGTTCATTAAGATCATTTGCGATTGACTTGTGCGTGTGCGCGAATGGCTAGCATCAGATGGGCCAATCACAGTGCTCCCTGATTGGGTGCCTCGATGGTGCCCAATCAGAGCGCACTGTGATTTAGACTGTTTCCCCATATTTGAAGTCCAAAGGACAATGGAGTCAGGGAACAAGACTAACTGTGATTGGCCCATCTGATGCTACCCGTGTGCGCACGCGCGCAAGTAAATCGCAAGCGATCTTCATGAAAGTGTAACTTCTCCATGTTGCTCAGTACGAAATGCGGATTTATCATTTTTTGCAAAAATCAGGACCAAATCCACCAGTGATTTTTTGGTGCATAATACGTGAGTGCATGTATGTCCTCAGCACGAGCATGTCCTGTGAAGACTACAAGTACAAATGCATAAGAACGCACGTGCATGCACAGCCTGCATACACGTAGCATAGAAGGCCTAAACTGCATTGCACATGCTCGTAAGTCTTCAAACGGGGAGTTCGTACTGAGAATGTTTTAAACGAAAGCGTGATCTGCAGTTAATTTTTGGTAAACACATCGCCCATTGATATATATACGTTTTCTAAACCAAGTGTTTGCATTATTCTGGAGACAAAAAGATGTAAACGAAATCTCAGCTTTCTGCATCAGGTAAAAATATGACAAAAATGTGTTTTAATTTAAAAATTAATGTGGCCTGACGTTGCGAACTTAGCAAGTTCTTCTTCAGAGGCTAAAACAGAAATGACAGAGGTACAAACATTAACATGGGGGTGCACACAAACATGCAGGGCTGAAAGAAGAAACACAAAAGGAGGATTAGGTGGGAAAGGTGTGGAAAGATGCAGGGGAGGGTGGATGAGAGAACAAAGGAACAAAGGGAGATGGCAAACCACAAGGGGTCTAGCGTGAACAGGGGAGGGATCAAAGGTCACAGGGAGTGGGAACGGACAAGAGTGTGAGAGTGATGATGATGGGGGGGGGGGGGAAACAGGAGGGGGGTGGAAAGGGATGAAAGATGGGGGAAGATGGGTGAACACAAACAAGGAAGACCAGGTGGATTATCTGTAACAGAAGACAATGGAGGAAGAAAAGGATTAATCATTCCCTAGTTGGATGTTGAGACCATGTGGTTGAATAGTTCGAAGACGATTCATCCACACTTTCTCTCTGCTGAGGCGAACTGAGTCCTTGCGATGGCCAAGAGATTCAATGCCCTGCAAAATCATATCAGAAATGGAGTGGTTAGGCAGGTTGAAGTGATGACCAACAGGGGTGTCTAGTTTCTTGGTGTTGACCGTTGACCGGTGGGCATAGAAGCGCTTCTTGAGCGTAAGTCTCACCTACATACTGCACTCCACAGACCCTGCAAGAAATGAGATATATGACATTAGAGGTGTTACAAGTGATGTTACCAATGGTTCTGTGGGTAGTGACAGAAGAGTGGCCAGAAAAGGAGTCAGACTCCTGGATATGAATCTGGCAGACAACACATCTGGAACTGCACTTGAAAGTACCATGCTGGGTGAGAGGATGCATCTAAGGATGGGACTTCAGCTCGAACAATCAGGTCCCGTAGATTTCGAGGACGCCTGTAAGCCAATGTGGGGCCGTTGGGGATGGCGCGGGCAAGGCGATCTGAAGTATGGAGGATATGATGATTGTCATTTGTGATTTTGCGAAGGGGAGGGAGATTGGGGTGAAACGTGGTAACCAAGGGAATCATGGGTTTGGCCATGGCAACAGGGGCCTTTCCCGTGAGGGCTAGATTTCTGGGGATAGCTTTAGCTCTGGCAATGGCACGATGAACTTGGCGAGAGCTGTGACCCCTGGCCACCAAGTTGTTCCTCAGTATCTGTGTATGGCGGGAGAAATCGGAGTCATTAGAACAAATTCTTCTGAGTCTGAGTGCCTGGCTGAACGCTATGCCAGTTTTGCAGTGCCTGGGGTGACAGCTGGAGGAGTGGAGGTACTGGTGGGTGTCTGTGGGTTTGGAATACAGGTCAGTGGTTAGTGAGTTGCCTTGCTTGCGGACGGTGACATCCAGAAAGTGGGTTTGGTGAGCCGAGAACTCCGACGTGAATTTGATGGTTCTGTGGAAGGAATTGATGTGGTTAGTGAAGGTCAAGAGACTGTCCTCATCACTGGTCCAGATGAAAAACACATCATCAATATATCTCCACCAGATCCAAGGGCGACATGGGGCCGAGGCAAGCATGCGTTCTTCGAGGTCACCCATGAAGAGGCAAGCCATGGAAGGGGCCATGCGAGTGCCCATTGCGGTGCCGTGTACCTGTAGATAGTGTTCACCAAGGAAGGAAAAATTGTTCTTCGTTAGTATAAGTCTCATGAGGGTGCCAACATCACTGATGGGAGGAGTCGTGTGTCCTGCCTTGGCCAGAGCCAAGGAGCAAGCACGAACACCCTCCTCATGTGGGATGTTGGTGTACAGAGATGCCCAATGATGGCTGTGCTGGGAATCTGGTCCTTGATTCCTTCAAGCTTGCGAGGAAGTCTGGGGTGTCGTGAATGTATGACGAAATCTGTGGGACAAGGGGTTTGAGAAAACTGTCAATGAACAGGAGATGCGTTCCGTGGTGAGCCATTACCGGAGATGATGGGTCTACCGTTGCCAGCCTTGTGAATCTTGGGTAGAAGGTAAAATCTGGCAGTCCTACAATCACAGGGAGAAAGGAATTTGTGAGCTTTCTTGGACAACTGGTCACGTGATCGCATATCGTCAAGTACCTGTTGTATATCTCGACAGAAAGTGCCTGTGGGGTCAGAGTCAAGGCGGGTATAGTTAGTGCGATTATCCAACTGGCGGTGGGCCTCATCAATGTACTGCTGACGATCCATGATGACCACAGCTGAACCTTTATCTGCTGGCTTGATGATGATGTCGTTGAGAGCCAGGCGCTCCTCTCTGGGGAGATTATCATGAGTCCTGTGGGGAAGTTGTCCGGGTTAGTGACTTGGGAATTGATAACTTGAACGTATGTCTCTATGGCTGGCACACGATTCTTGGGGGGTACCCATGAACTCTTGACTCGAAAAGGCTCAGGTTCACACGGTTCACTGTCCAGGAAAAATTCACGCAGACGGATTCTACGTAGTATTCCGTGAGGTCTTGGCTGAGCTGAACCTGGTTCACAGAAAATTGAGACCCTTGGAGAGAAGTTTGTGCTCTGTCAGATATAGATGAGGAAGAAAGATTAACTACAGTGTTGACAGGGGGTTCTGGCGGTGGCGTGGTAGATGGGGACCTAGGACGTCTGAAACGTCTGTGTCTGCGTTGCTGTTGCTTGGCAAGCAAGCCACCAATCTTCTTGTTTCTCCTGTTGAGTAGGACAGAGTCAAGGTTAGACAAACCCCTTTCAATCTCATCATGGAAATTCCTGTACGTGGAATCAGAACAACTGGATTTGAGTTGGGAGTCAAGGTGGGAAATATTCTGATGGAGGTCCTCACGTGTAAATTGACACTGCTGAGAGAGAATATTGATGAGTTTAATAGAGGCACCATGTAAAACTTGATTCCATCTCCTTTGAAGGTGTGGTGGGAGGTTTCCTAAGCAGGGAGTGTGAGACAGTTGCAAACCTTTGGGGATAAATCGAGAGAGGGAGTAAAAACTGTAGTTATCCTGATGGTAGGAAAAGCGTAAGGCCTTTTCCTTTGCCTTTCTGAGCTGTTGGAAAGTGCAAATGGTGTCACTCATATCTGTTGAAAGGGAGAGAACAAATGGTTAATACAAGAAATCAGTGGAGGAACAAGAAGACAAAAAGTGCAATGCCTTTTGAAGGGACAGAGCAAAACAAAATTGTAGGTACCTGTAGTGTGGAGAGAACAGTTTGATTAGTACATGGTAAAAGAAGGAACAAAACAAAACACAATGAAACTTACATGTCAGCAAGGAGGATCACCACGAAGGGATACTGCAACAGAGAATGTGTTTTAATTTTTTTTGCTTTGGTAGTAGAATTAATACCCTGGACGACAGTTGTAATGCAATGAAGACGTCGTCCAACCTGGGGTAACGAGTAAACCTACATTCAAGTATTCAGTAACCACCATCGTTTGTGCAAGACCTGTAGCCGCGTGAATAGCGTGTACACCTACCGGTACATGTACATTGTACATGTATCTCATGAGTTAGCCCCATAAATGTGGCTGAAATACTGGACTACCTCCATATTATCAGCCACAAAACCTACATACTCCAGTGCGTGGAAGGTCCCTTTGCCAGGGGAGCAGAAAATCACTCGGGAGGTAACACACTGAGTATACAGTGTTTAAACGTTGGTGAAAGGCAAAACCTAATTTGATTTCCAGTTTTGTTAGAAAATACTTTGAAAATGCAATCAACTCTCCATAGACTTTGTATACAACCACGGAAGTGGCGTCAGGATACTACATTCTTTCCAATTCCAGTCTCCTAGCCCCTTTTTTTCTTTGGAAAAACTTTACTTTAGAAGCACCCACAATTAGAGGGTCAGATTTCTCAGAAACGGAAGGCAACCAGTGTATATGTGACTATAAACAGATTCTCTGTTGTGTTCCTTCTCTTTCTAACTTCTCTGGGCGGTTTCAGCGGATGATTGAGCACTTAACAGCATGTAGAGCAATGGTTACAGTCACATGCTCATGTATCCGCTGTGCTTACTTTTCCTCAGGCTGGGTTCTGAGGAATACAGCTGACACTGAGCACAGTGTTTCACTGAAATGTATGGGTTTTGAGCAGCTGTGTTTAATATTTACATTCTCCATTTTCTCCTATTTTGCCGACAGCACCACGATTTGGCTGACAAAACTGACTAGTGAAGGGGTATGACACCCCACCTCCCCTCTAGCAACACCCGTGCTAACCACATACCGCCGTGTTTTGGGCCCACTTTAAAAAAAAAAATGACATTGAAAATTTGCCAATTGGAGTTTGGGTGAATTATACCTGAGCTACATCAGCTTACATGTAGATGCAGGTTTAAATTTTAACGGCCAAAATTTACCATTTTCATCACCATATAGGCCTATATAGGAAACATCTATACTACAATCACGAAAATGATGGAGGGCGCTGCCATTTTCCCGACCGGTCTCCCATCCCGCCCGCGCCCGTTGGCCGCGGGGGATGCGGAACGGGGCCCGGCTATTTCCACCCTATTTCCCATAATTCCCTTCCCCATTGGGCCGCGGCGGCCATCTTGCGTATGGGCTGGATAATTGACGTGCCACGTTGTATACGTTCGTTATGAGCATGCAGCGTATGGGCCGGAAAATTGACGTGCCACGTATATGTTCGTTATGAGCATGCACCGCATGCAACTTGCTCCACATTTCTTAAGCTTCAGCACAGCGTTGTTGACATGGTTGCTCCAGTTTTCTCTTTGAACGGTAAGTCTCATTTATGATATGTATTGTTGTTTGTGAAAAGTGGTATTCTTTCGAACGCCACTGGCAATCAGAAGCATTGTTGTTTGTGAAAAGTGTGAGTTTGTGAGTGTCCAATGATGGCGTAGTCTGGTGGTAGTGGAGGGTTGTACGGGGAGGGTTAACGGGGGAGGCCTCGGACATCGAGAGTTTGGCCGCGGCTGTGGGTTTACTTAGCTAGGCTTAATGTGGCCAATTTACTGCATGACCTTCGTAACTACAGGCCTCACTTGGAACATGTACCCTAACATGTTTGTAGAACTAAAAAAAAAACTCAAATCAAAATTAAAGACGTGATCAAATTCAAACCTCAGGCCAAAAACCAAAAAAAAAAGGCAAAGACTAAAACCTGAAACCAACACAGTTAGAATAGTGGATCTTAGAGAATACACTCTGGCAGAAAATCAAATGACTCGACAACAGACATGAACCCAAGCAGGATAAAGAGGAAACTAATACATTGATGACTGTTCAGTGTCTCTGCTGTTCTGCTGAGATAAAATCACATGCGAGGGGAGGGGGTTCACAAAAATACAACATATAAGACATGTTTCGTTGTTTGGCATGTTTGGTTAGTACTTCAGTAGTGCATTCCGCATCAATGGGGTATTTCAACACCTGTCTAATTTATTTGTAGCTATTGTTAGCCGATGTATTTTTTTACAAGTATTCTTCACCTTAGTCGTTATTCTTTTCTTTCTAACTCCTTTACAAAGGACTCCCGATGGCACCCACATCACATGACCAGCTCCAACCATGCTCCAAGCATGCTCCAGTGCATGCTTCAACCAGTTCCCAAAGCAAGAATCTCAACTCAGTCTCAAGACGAAGACGTGACACACCTATTCTTTCCAGTTCAACTGCAAGATTCCTGCTTTTTCTCTTTACCCATTCAAAACACATTTTCCTTCTATCCATAATTTTATTTTTAGAAGTCATGAAATAGTGCAAAAAAAATATCACTCTTTTCTGCTGTTTTATGTCCATCCTTTTTTAAAATTATATCCTTGACTTAGTTGTACCCAAGAATAATGATGGAATGATTACCCGATAATTACTGGCCAAGCAGACTGTGTCGATCCTGGCAAACTTATTTGATAACAAAACAATGTCTTTGATTACCAAATTACATAATCGTCTTGCTTGAAAGTCTTTCATGGAATGTTTGTGCCTATGGTAAACAAGCCTGGACCGACATTCCTTGCGAAAATTGCTCCGAAAACTGACTACAATTATATCCCCTGAGTTTTGTCGAAGTACTACCCTGTACAGTAATGAATGCAAATACATTATTACTAAAAAAAAATCGTGTATACCTGATTTCATTTTCACAGTTTTGTAATAAATACATTTAACATGTGGTGATTGACATAATTATGAAGTGCTCAAATATGTCCTTTTTTTTAGTTTTACTCTCTTCTGCAAATAAACGTGTTACAATACTTTGCTGTACAACCCCATCACCATAATAAAAACACCAACTGCTATAATGACATTAACTTCTACTTAATACATAAGAAACATCCCCTTCACCATAACAAATTTAAATTGTTGCCCACTTCCCCGGAAATATAAGTGACCATTCACAGGTGTAACATAAATAGGCATGGGCGTCGCAAGGTGGGGGTCCCCCGAAAAGCCAAAAAAAAAAAAAAGAGGCGCGAAGTCATGGTGGTGTGAATTTAATGGGTTGGGGGGCAAAATGTCCCTGCCCCCCTCTAAAACTGATAAATCGAGAATGTGTTGAGAAAAACAGGCATTTTTGGGCCAAAAATATGTTTTGCCCCCCTCTAGAAAAAATCCTGGCGACGCCCACACAATATCCAACCCCCACCCCCACTGGCTGCCCCCTCTGCTCCTCTGTAGTGAGAATGATGGATACAACGTTGTATAGGCCAAGATCAAAACCGCGTTTCATCTAAATTACCTAATTGTACAGTTGGTGTTTACGTCCTTAATGGTTTGGCACCATGAAAAATCAATGTTCAAATTGACTGGACAATATTCTACCACAACATTATTTATGAGCTTTATATAATGAGACATCGCATGAGACAATCGGTGGGCAATAAATACTTAATTTCATTCAACTGTTGACAGCAAGACCTTCCTAATCGGCGCGCAATTTAAAACAACATTTAAACGATATGAATCCCAGCACAAACATAAACCTCCACAATATCAGCGATTTCAATATCACCATCTTCCCTCTATAACAAAAACCATTTCCCCCCATCCCTGGAAATATATTTCTACCCATCCCCGGAAATATTGGTGACATGGTTGACGGGTTTTCCAACTTGATGGGCGTTCCAACTAGCACCCTTCACCCTAGCTAGCCCCTTCCCCTATATTGAAAATATGTCCTGGACCCTCGCACAATCTCCGCAGGAAACATTATGTGCGCGCACGTTGCTAAACGCAAATACAACTTAGGCGAGACTGATGGCGAGTCCAAATAGGCTCGCATGCAGCAGAGGGTCTGATTCTTTATTTGACTTAACAGTTGTTTGGAGTTATTAGAGTTTAAATTATCGAGATTTCACTGTATACAGTAATTATTACGAAACAGTCAACTCCACCCATCTAGCGGGTGCCGCGCGAAGCGCGGCATCCCGCTAGTCAAAAATCATTTAGCCTTTATTAGCAGTCAATCATGAAGCACTGGATCCACTCAAAATGTGAACGCGAACAAGTTGAACAAGCGAGGTTTGCAATTCAAACAAGTAGGCCTACCACGCCGACGCGTGATTGGCCCGTGCCTTGCATGTATACATTTCACAGGGACGGGCATACGCGTAGTGTGCCTGCTATTTGGATTTGTGCACAAATGGCACCGTTTGTTTACATTCAGTGTATG
The DNA here is from genome assembly GCA_029964075.1 of Patiria pectinifera. Classification (NCBI taxonomy): domain Eukaryota; kingdom Metazoa; phylum Echinodermata; class Asteroidea; order Valvatida; family Asterinidae; genus Patiria; species Patiria pectinifera. The sequence continues at coordinate 32,746,119 of CM057148.1, forward strand.
TATTAAATAGCTTCGTACGTGCTTCCTTCGGGGTTTTCTCTCTAAAGTCTTCCACAGTGGTATTCTCCTTTAATTAGTCTTTCCAATGGTACATGTACCGGTACTTCACTTGATTCGGAGTAAACTTTCCAAGATGATGAAAAATCCCAAGAAACGTGAACGTTATTTTCATTTCGATTGTCACACTGATAAACGTTGAATCAAAGGTATTTTTTTCGGAGGTGTTTTCTCATCAAGTGTCTTGCCGAAAAATTCACAGCCCTACCGGTATGTGATAAAAAAAGTGTACATGTAGTCCTATTTCTGTCGATTTATTGTTGTATCTCGCATATCAAAAACTTATTTGTAATATAAAAAAGTGATTGAAAAGACGTCCTCCTGTGAGCTGTTTTTACGCAAAGCGAGACTGGATACAATTCGGCCACAAGAGGGGGTTTTATACGAGCTAAAGCACAGACATGCGCACAAACCTTATGTCGCCCTGAAAACAGAGGTGACTTTCAAGCAGTAGTGTGCGGTAATCAGCTTGACGCACTGATATCATTGACAAGGATCGCTCCGATATTGCGTGGAGAGTCCCTTGCCCTGTCATGCCTGTGGTCCCATTGTCAGTGAGTTTGATTACTTTTTACCCCTCAGCCGAGAGGCTCGAGGGGTATTGTCATCGCCTAGGGCGTCCGTCCGTCCGGGCAGCTTAGTTTCCGGATGATAACTTGAGTTACAAATGTTGTTTGGGGTTGTAACTTCGGTAGGGGGTTGCCCTTGGGAGTAGGCAAATCAGGATTGGTTTTGGGGTCAAAAGGTCAAAGGTCAAGGTCACCGTGGTGAGTTAAAGGTAAATGGTTTCCGGATGATACACGTAACTTGAGTTAGAAATGAGATTTTGCTGTCTAACTTTGGTAGGGGGCTGCCCTTGGGAGAAGGCAAGTTGGGATTGGTTTGGGGGTCAAAAGGTCAAAGGTCAAGGTCACCGTGGTGAGTTAAAGGTAAATGGTTTCCGGATGATAACTTTAGTTGGAAATGAGATTTTGGTGCTTGACTTAGGTAGGGGGTTGCCCCTGGGTACAGGCAAGTTGGGATTGGTTTTGGGGTCAAAAAGTCAAAGGTCAAGGTCACCGTGGTCAATTTAAGGTATGGTTTCTGGATGATAACTTGAGTTAGAAATGAAATTTTGGTGTCTAAGTTTGGTAGGGGGTTTCCCATTGGTACAGGCATGTTGGGACTGGTTCTGGGGTCAAAGGTCAAGGTCACCATGTTGAATTAAAGGTTAATGGTTTCCGAATGATAACTTGACTCTGGCTGAGGAGTTTCAACAGCAACGCTGTTATTTCTTTTTTATTACGGTACAAGTTTTATTATCACATTTGCATGTTTATTTATTAATCCTGAATAGTCCTGAATCCTCCAATGTTCATGCATGTTAGTGTTACATGTACATATCTCACATACATATGGCACACGTAAGAATATTTTAGAAAGCAATACACACTGTACCATTTCAAGGAAAATACAATGTACATGTACCTTGTGTACATTGTACAATATTTGTACGGACGCTTCATGATTGGTGAGGCAAAAAATGTTGCCTACCAAAACCATCAGATTTCACACCCAAACTCTCAGATATCAGTAGAGATGTAATGCCCCAACAATCCCAACTAAAGTGTTGCAGTTGGACAGGCCCAACTATAGTTAGGGCATTACAACTATGTGGATGGGCATGGCACAATAGAGGTCAAAACATGCTGAACAAATACATTATACAGACGAAAACCTTTGTAAACTGGTGGTTTAAAACAGACGCAAGTAAAAACCTAATGGAGAAGCAACTATTTTAACCTTAGCTTAAAAGGCAGTTTACCTCGGGCCATGGTGACTTTACAGTAAAAATAAAAAATATGTTGCTGAAAGCCAGGAAAAGAGGTCTACGTGTATGTATGTACAGTATGTACATTGTATGTTATTGAAGTGAAACATGTCTTCATTTTGTATTATAAACCCTTTGGGCCTTTTGTTTCTTAGGAATTAGAGGAAGCCCTTTTTCTGGATGCAGGGGTGGAGGAAAGTGACTTTATCGTCAATCTGGTCTTACAACTTCTTCGCGGCATACATGGAATTAAAAGTATGAGGTAAGTGAAAAGGGACTGTTTGGACTAAGTCAGTTGACTATCTTCCTTGTACATGTACATTCATGTTAGTTGCAGCATTCATACTTGACACTCTGAGACTTGGTACATCATATTCATGTTGAAAAAAACAATGGAAAATCCAAGCCGAATGTTCAGTGAAAACAGTGGATGGGTAGGGGAATTTTTTGGAAACCTAACAATGACACTTGTACCCAAAACTTGTGCAAATATTTTTAGGCCTTAAAATAAAAAGTTACATGCCTGCCGATGGGTTTGACTGTGATTTAGTGGTAGTCAACAGGGCCAGTAGGAAAATGATTCTGATCCTCCAAGTTCAGTAGCTCATTGAAAAATGATGGTGTGTAAGTATTATTCAAAAAGTGTAATTAAAAAAGAAAACAAACCCATCACATCACTGCTTACAATCAGGATTTTACTCTCATTTTATGAGGTAATATTGTTTTCAGTTTTAAAACTTGTTTTGCTGGCATTTAATCTAAATTGAGACACATTGAAAAACTTAAAACTTCTTTGGTTATAATTTACTTTCCTCTTTTCCTTTTGCATATTTTGTACATGATATGAGTAAATGGAATGATCTAAAAACATGACTTATAAATTGATAACTGGTATACTTTTATTTTTGATATTACCAAACAACTAAACCCTAAAACAATAGCCACACATACACCTTGCTCTTTATGGTATGACAGTGATTTCCTGCCAGACAGGAGATTGAGAGGTTACAGTTCTGTCGTGAGGCACGTGGGCCCTACACCATGTATACATGCACCCTACGCTCACAGAATGCAGTGTACCAGTACATGTATATGATATTATGGAATGAAAAGCTTATTGCAAGTGCATACATACCGTAGACTTGATAAACACAACATTGTACATATGCACACAATGTGTTGTAGTACCACTAGTCAGCAAACGCTTCATACATTTGCACAGTGTTTTGTGCTGAAGCTAAACAGTATCCCAAGATAGTTTGTAAGTGTGCAGCACAATGTTGTAGGCGATACCTCCATTTCCCGAGACCGAGACCAAGACTGAGGCATTCCAGACCAAGATCAAGACCAGCTCTTTCGAAACGGAGACCAGGACTTCCGAGACCGAGACTTTTGAAGACCGAGACAGAGACCAAGACTTCTGAGACCGAGACCAAGCATAAATAAACATACATGGTGTTGAAACTGATTTCCCTTGTGCTTTGTTGTACCCTGCTTTAAATCAAAATATGTTCAAAAGATAACTTCCCACTGATAATACTTTTTTGCCAATAGTGTTGTGCATAAATTTTTAAAAATCTCAAATTTCCAAATATAGTATTGGCATGGACTTATGAACGGAGTCAGAACTCTTGGGTGACTTACATTTTGACCATTAACATTCCAATCCCTCGGGAATGTCCATAGCTATAGGGCGATTCCATGGTTACTCGCTTTACAATTTTTGCATCCTTTCGTGTTCCGATTGCTGTGGTTTTAGCAGTAGTCGGACTATCTATCTCTTATGCTGCATTTATATACCCTATTTATATTCAAGGCTTCACCCTGATGGTAAAAAGAATATGTTTGTACCATGACAAGATCGTGGCACTCTTCGAAAAAAACGGTTAGTCACATTACACAAAAAGGACATGCCAAAAATTGGCTCTGTTTTGATTCCCCTGTCTGCTTAAACTGAAAGTGTAAAGACCAAATTAATATATTTACAGGACATAGTACCTACCATAGTACTTAACTGAAATGGTTAATAAAAAATGAAGACCCAAATCAGATATAAATTGTACGGCGAGAAAGGTTGGTTACTCACATTACGGTTACTCGCATTACAGTTTGTCCGACACTTTGGCTGGGGTTAAATTTAAATTTTACCCGCACAATTTTGATCAGATTTTAACTGCATGGAGTTGCACAACCCTAAACGTATGGACTGAAACCAAAATAAAGCCAACAAAATGTAAAGGAATAAAAGATAACCAAAGAAGGATTTTGGTTACTCGCATTACGGTTACTCGCATTACAATTTGGTTCATTTGGTTGGAAACAAAATCAAATCTTAATCAGGAAAGGTCTAATTCAACCTAAATCATTTTATCAAAGAAACAAATAGTTAGACTATACAATTAAATCAATTAATACATTCTTTAAGTATCAGTATAATTAAAAGATTACCACTCGGTCTTAATGTTAGTTTTTTAGAAAAGTTTGATGGTGCCCAGCACAGGCCTATTGAACATGCTGAAGGATACTGTACATGTACATGACAATATAATAACTCTTAAAATGTCATTTATGCATATATTTACTGATAACATTCCCTCATCAACTCTCAAATTTGCTCTAACTGTTTTTACATCAACATTAGATTGATTGTACACAATGTGATTTTATGCAAATTATGAGAAACTTCTGATGTAGGCCTTATGAATTCTAATACTGTTCAGATATGTGTACCACAAATCCTAGTCTGCATCAATTTACATTTTCAAGGGCTTACATTATTTCTTCTTATCAAAAAAACAGTAAATCAGTAATCAAAAGTCATAGTTTTTATTCATTATCATCATGGAAAGTTACGTATATGGTTACTCGCATTACAATGGTTACTCATATTACCGGTTACTCACATTTCAATTTTTGACACCTGATAACATCATGCTTGGTATCATTTTCATTTCTTTTATCAATGCAATAGTTGTTGCTAAAGGAAGAAGCAAAATATGAAATGGCAAAGACAGAATCAATTTCATTCAGCAGCAATATCAGAAACGTGATCTTTTGGTTACTCGCATTACAACAAACTTGCATCCACACTGCTATACAAGGAGCCATGGTCCAAAATTTGTTAATGTTTTGAGAAGATCTAAAGTCAAAGTATCAAAGGAAAATATAGTTAGGCTAGTATTGTGTGAAAATAACCAACCATTTGTAATTGACTATTGAAAGGCTGATTTTTTTCCAACCAAAGAACACCTTTAGTAATCTGAATTATTTTCACAGAAAATGATGAAGAATGGCGAAAAAAGATTATATACTGATCCTTACATGTGTTAGCAATAACTTAAAAGTAAAACACAAGCACAGGAATGAATTTCATTTTTTTGGGGTCGTGTCTCTGTTTGCTTGGAATCGCCGTATAGCACTAAGACATCTGCACTAGAAAGCAGGAGGTCGTGGGTTCGAGTCCCACCCGAGTGATTTTTTCCAACTTTCACTCGGGAGGTAACACACTGAGTATACAGTGTTTAAAAAACGTCGGTGAAGGGCAAAACCTAATTTGATTTACATCACCCCGGCGCAAAAATTCCATCTTATAATGATCCTATAACACTTTGAATTACTGGAGTTCTGACTCCTTCCATTCATATCTCCATGGTATTGGAAGGTCAAAAAAAATCAAAAATATTTTTGATGAGTTTTCTACCCTGTTGATTTTTCAAAACCTACAACACTGGTGCAGCAGTTATTTGCTTGAACTGTAGTAATAGAAAGCAGCTTCATCTGAGACTTGATGTCATCTCTGAGATATTCAAAATAATCATTACTGAGTATTAACCCCAGTGTATCAGGAGGGAAATGTCTGGTGCACTTTGATGCATTCAGCGACCAACACCAGTCATAAACGGCCGCTTCTGAGCCAATGAAAGCTATGAAGACAGCAAAAGTCCGGGTTTTTTTTCACAGCCAATTGGCATGTCTGAAAACCAGGCTGCTGTCAGCAAATAGCGGCTGTGAAAACTTGGTTATGGGCAATTCCACACTAATGGGCCAATTTATAGATAACATTATTGAAGTTGCATACATGGCATAAGAAGGGTGAAAGATGAGCTATAATATACGTTGTATATTCTTCCTTTTTGGCGAGCTGCGAAGCAGATGCGAGCCTATGTAATACCAATTTCCGTCCATCTGTCCGGGCGTCCGGCCATCCGCGTTCAGATAAAAATGTTGAAGTTTTTGGTTCTAGTTAACTTGGGGAAAAAAATTAAATGCAGTTGTCATGTATCATCTCTATAACTTCAGTTAGGTTCATATCATTGCAGTAAATTTTATGATTTTATTGAGGAACTTTAATTCAAGGAAGTGTAAAAGTTTTTAATTGTTACATGTACATGTATACTGGTATAGCATGTACATGTGTGTATACCGGAATAACATGTACACCTTGCATTTTGGGGATGTGCATGAGCTTCTGGTTTGATCTTTTAGTTAATGGGATTGGAGTAGGGATGGGTGGGGTGGGTTGGGGGATAGGGTTGGAGTTAGGGTTTGTGTGAGTAGGATGAGTAGGGGAGCTAGGATGGGTGGGGCGGGGTGGGTTGGGGTGGGGTGGGGATAGGGGTTGGAATACTTGGTTTGGGTGGGGTGGTGATTTGTAGGGGTGGGGACAGGTAGGGAGAGACAGGTAGGGAGAGGATGGGCATTGATGTAGGGGTTGGGTTGGGGGCGGGATATAGGATCGGAGTAGGGGTTGGGTTGGGGATGTGTAGGGATGGGTAGGGATGGGTTGTTGTAGGGGTCGGATAAGGGGAGGGGGCAGTATATAGGGATCAGAGTAGGGGTTGCATGGGGTCAGGGGGGATGTATGGGTGGGGGAATGGGGTGGGCGGGATATTGGGATTCGAGTAGGGGTTAGGGTGTGGGGATGGTAAGGACAGATAGGGGAAGATAGGGTAGGTGGGTGTAGGGGGTTGCGGTAGGGGAGGGCACGGGTCAGGGGAGGGGGAAGGAGATGGGGATTGGAGTTTGGGTGGGGTTGGGATGTGTAGGTGATAGGGTGGGGATGGTTAGGGGAGGATGGGATGGGTGTGGGTAGGGGGTTGGGTGGGGGAGGGGGAGGGGGCGGGTTGGGGATAGGGTAAGGTTTTGGGATGGGGTAAGGTTTGGGGCATGTGGTGATGGTGCTGTGTTTTCATGTACATGTACATGTATACCCATTCTTGTTCTGCATTTGTGGGGACTACACAAGAGTTTTCCCATGGTAATACAGGTATGGGGAGCAGAAGACACTGTTGGGGCTGCAAAAATCCACAACTGGGTCCTAATTACCCTAACAATGGAAAACTCCCCCATAATACAGTGACGGCTAACCTATATACACATGTACCGGTATTTATTAGGTCATCTGTTGACTTTTTATGTTGCCATTTAAAACTTACCCCTACACCCTGGCACATCAACGAGAATCCTGATCCCTTTCCATCATGCCCATCCAGAGATGCCACTTTTCCGGTTTTAACCGGAATTCCGGTTTTTACAAAAAATCTCACAAAATTCCGGTTTTTCCGGCCGTCAAATTAACCAGAAAAAGAGAAGAAAAACTGTGGAAATGCGTTGATTTTTACCTCATTTAGTACATTTAGGCGCACACATGGCACAACGTTGTTCGTTGAAGTAGTCTTAATTAAAAACAGTCTTTGTGTATGTCGTTGCCGAGCCTGCATGCGATACAAGCGTGCTTCACCGCGTGCGGGCATGTTGTGTGCTAAGCACACAAAGCATTCAGCCTGGATATCAAGTCTATCATTTCAGCTATCGGTGGTTTCCGATCGCAGTGATATATGTGAATACAAAAAATGCAGGTACCAACCATGTTTTCGTTGAGCGCATCGCGTAGTGCATGCAAGGATCATGTACACCGACAGCAGTGTTGTGGAATCATGCATGTTTCGTGTCGAATATTACGTTGGAAATTCGGGTAGGCAGAATAAATATTAGGAATATGGAAAAAGTCTAAGTGATTGAACGAACCGACAGTTTTAAAGGCCATAGAAGCAAAATTAAAAAATTAACAGAACTTGGCTTGGCTACAAGATAAAGATGACAACGGGGACTTTGTGTCGGACACGGAGTGGCTTTTTCACACACACAAAAGTCCGTTTTTTTCAAGCAGCCGTTCCTTTTTTTTCAAGCACACCCAGTTTCGTTTTTTTTTTCAAGCAGACCCTGTGGCATCTCTGCCATCCCAACCATACCTTCAGCCTCCCTTCCTGCCTTGGACAGCGAGCCATGGCGGCTTCGCCGTTCTAGTTTTCCTATACCTTGCTAAGTTCAAAGTGACTAGGACAAGCAAGATAAGACAAAAGATGATATCTTTTTTATTTGAGAAAATAACAGGCATCTTTTCTGTGTATGTAACTTGGACAGACACACTGCAAGGAAAAGTATGCTTAGGACAAATTCAGTTTCTAAAAAGGCATTTTCAGTGACATTATTAAGCCATTTTTCATTGTTATCAAGCAAAATTATAACAGTTTTCACACTGGCTTCAAATTGATGATGTGATTAGGGTTACATACGAGCAGGGACAGACATTTTGTGACAAATGTCCAGTCTGTTCGTACATATAAATCCTGAATATAAAATATCAAGTAATTCTTCACATTGACTCTGAGTTTTCCAGGTTTTGACTGATAGCATTCCTCCAGGGTACATCTTCTTAAATAAGTCAACATTAGGGGATCATTAAATTTTATGCTTACTTTGTGACTTAATCTAAAATGTCTGTCCTTCGTTACGGACATAACACTTTTAAAAACAATATCCAGTTCCACTATATTTCTAAAATACAAAACCAGTTACATGTATATCCTTTGCAGGTGAGGATATTTGTTCAAAGCTTGCAATGTTTACATGTAGCCTACATTGTACATGTACAGCAAAAATTGAGAGACCAAGGTCGTAGTTTTATCATCAAAACTTTAGTCTTCTCAAGTGTCACACTTTTGGGCCCATTAGTATGGAATTGCCCTTCTATTAAACTAATTTTTAATAAGGGGGTCTTGAACACCTCTGATAATATAAGTGTGAATGGATATTTTGTTTAAATATATGCATAAAATACTGTACATTACTGTGTATTGATGGTACAGCCCCTGTATGTTGTTATCTATATGTACAAGGTCCGAGGATTACCTAGAATATCTACGATCTGTCATGAAAGAACAGTGGGAACTGGGAGAGAAGCGGGTCAACCCACTCAACAGTCAAGATGTGACTTTCAAGATGCTTCCTACTCTAACTAAAGTAGAAATCCTACATGCGCTGTGTGACTATCGACTTGATGCTGCAGATGTTACTGTTCTTAAGGTATATTTTTACATTATAATTTACATCAAATACAATTTGCTGTGATTAAGATTTCTTTTGACGGAAAGGGGCTTCTGTAGATACATTTTCCTGATTTGTAATTAAGCCCTTTTGTTTGGGTTGTATCATTAAAAAGAAGAAGAAGCAGCTGACATGGACAACAATATCTACAGACACACTGCTGCATGGTATCCATCAGTAGGCATACTAGCCCTGTAAGTAGCAGGACAGGTTGTCACAGCAGAAAATCACAGACGTTAAGCACAACGGCTCTTTTTCGTAGCCAACACCAGTAAAAACAAAACAAAACAAAACACCAAAAACCCCAGAGATTGACGCATGAGCAAAGAAAAAGAAAGAATAAAAAGACATTTTAAAACCTGAATTACAATTCAAGCCCCCCTCCCCCAATATCAACAATTTCTCACCAGATCAACAACCGTTATTACCCCCTCTAAATTAACAATTCCCCGCACCATGAAAAAAAACTTAAAGTTGCACTCACGGCACCGCTCTTAAACGTACAAAAAAAAAATTGAATCCTAAGCTTGAATCCTTAGCTTGAATTTTTGATGTTTTTTGTGGGTAAAATCCTGAAAAATGTCCACTTGTTCATTTGAAATTCAAAAGGTGCGTTTATACTGTCTAATCCACTCCTGGCACCCATCTCAACGTCCTTCCCCTCCCTCCATTACCAATGTCACTTCTCATCCACCCATGCACTCCAGAAACCCACCACAACTCCCTAAAAGTGCAGTCATCTAGGTACACATAATTCCACACATCTATTACTCTATCCACCCTATTCCATCCCACCCTTTGAAAAATACTGTTCTTGTTTTTTTAAATTGAGGTTGTATATTTTGTACTTTTTGTAGGACTATGATGGTGACAATCTGCGTGTAGAGCCACTAGGAACTGACCGCGCAGGTGCTACCTATTGGTACTTCTATGGTACTCGTCTTTATAAAGAGGACAGACAACTGACACAAGAGGAAAGAAATGCAAAGCACAAACAAAAGTAATCCTACTACTTAGGTTTATCCAAACATTGTCTGCAGTGATACATGTACATACATTAGCTCTACCTGTCTACTGTATTCATAGAAAATGTAGATATCACCTGTGTGATTTTCATAACCATTTGTTCGTTTTTATTTCTCTCTGGAGGCTAAAAGAGAAGCGCAGGCAAAAAAAGGACCGTTTGAAAGCCATAAAAAGTATGAAAGAAGCAAGGAGAAAACACAAACAGAAGATAAAGAAGGGAAAGAGCAAGGGAAGTGGCAGAGATAAGAAAAAGAAGAAGAAATCTTCCAAATTAAGGTAATTCCTTGTTTGAAAGTGAATAATAATTCATTACACAGATTGACATAACAGAACGTTGCCCACATACTTTGTCCTTTTCACCTATTTCAGACTGGCATTTGAGAGTCACACTGAAGCAAACTATTCTAAGAATTTGAATTACGTACATGATAGTTGAAATTTGGAACAGTGTTGGAGCTACATGAAATATCGGTGGTAGTCGTTGTTTGGAACTACTCCAGAGCTTGGTCAATGGGACAATTAATATATAGCACTAGATGACTCTAATCAATTGAACAGTAAGGTTTGCCTTTCTGTAAGCAAATGTCTTTTGGTTGACCCAAGTAGCTGTAGTTGTACAGTGTATTAGGGTGTGACTCTGGAATGCTAGTCCACTGAATAACTGTTGAAGCTATGCACTGACGCTAAGCTGCTGATTTTCTCTGCAGAGAACAAAGTGATTCCAAAAAAAAAAAGACCATTACAAAATTGTAATCACAGAACCATACGTGAATTTCAAGTTGACCTCCAAATTATGTAACCAACTGAAGACCAAATCAAGTTGGTTGGATAATCATTTGCAATTGGATAATCATTATGGTAGTAAACAAGAACACATACATGTATGGGCTCCGTGCGCCAAGAAAGAGGGCGCCCTTTACCTAGAAACGACATCCCATGGGCGGGACATTTTGCTGGTTGACGCGCACCGTTCCTTGTGTGCGACGCACGTACACCAGGGGATTCAGTTGTACTATGTTCACGCAGTGCTAGTGGTGGCTGCGCGTCGCGGCAAAATTGCAGTCAGGCAAAATGGCGTCGGTCAGTCACCCCCACCTGTACTTTCTTTGCCGGTGAGGGGGTGCTTGTGAACGAGCGGATAGCCATGGTGTGACTACCTACGCATGTGGCAATATCACATTGGAGAAATCAGTAACGAAACTTAGACACCAAGAACCATTACAAAAAACACCTTCAATCCTTCCCTAACATATACCAATTGTATCAAGGATTTCTGCCCAGGCAGCATGAATTGATTGCTGTCCTGGATGTGGAATATGAAACCTTGCATGAAGTCCACTCTTGTAGTCTGCATCAAACATATACCACAGACTCCAATGAAGAGGTTTGTTCGAAGGCTTAGTGTGACAATTTGTAGCAATTCTCAAGGGTGACGCAGCAAAGAGTGGCGTAGGGGCAGTAGGGCAACACTAAGGGTAAGACTACATCAAGATGAACGAAAGGTGTTTAATGTTAGCACAAAGTCTTGGAGAAAGGTCCTTATTCAAGAGCAGCACATTCTGTTTGAGCCAGTTGATCAACAATAAGTAACAAAGACTGTACAGTATTCCTGATAAATAACTTGATTTGTTCCAAACAGATGTACAGGGTGAGTAAAAAAAACCGGAACCCAAACCCCCCAATATATATTTCATATTTAAAAAAAATAGGTAGCACCAAACATAATAATGACTGGAAAGCCAATTGCATACGCTACTTTTAGATGAAAAAATTACTGCAATTGCCCATCCGTTCAAAGAATATCACAATTTAAACGCAATGACCCTAAAATCTGTTCCCTCAAAAAAAAGGGAGCAGTTTTTGTGTGTTCTGACTGTTTGAAACAACAAAGAAAATGACACAGAATACTTGTATCAACACTGTAGTACACAATATCTTTATTAACAACCCTGGTTAGGCAATCAATGGGGTTCATAAAACCCTCTTTTTTTAAGACCCTCTTTTTTTTAAGACAGGCCTTCAAAAGAACTCTAAAACTGAGGTTTTATCCCTGTTGATGTTTTGTTTGAAGACAAATGTGACAACGATTCTTGAAATCGCAGTTTTGGACAAAAGAGGTCTTAGGGTCATTGTGTTTAAATTGTGATATTCTTTGAACGGATTGAGCAATTTCTGTAATTTTTTTCACCTAAAAGTAGCTTATGAAATTGGCTTTTCAGTTATTATTATGTTTGGTGCTACATATTTTCTTAAATATGATATATATTTTTGGGGGTTTGGGTTCCGCTTTTTTTGACTCACCCTGTATACAGATGTCTTCGTATACATGCATGCCTAAATATGTGTACGGTACATGTATGTCAGTTTCAATTTTCATTCATTTTAAGAGATGTGCAGCAGCCGTGCATATTTATGTGAACACAATTGAATGCCATTTTAGTGTGTTATTGAATGGATCAAGTTTTCATTTTAGTGATTGTTGGTTTGGCTTTGTTATTTGTTGACAGTGACGATGAAGGCCGTCATGAACTGGTAACTGTGCAACGTCTCCAGAACCTGACAGATAGTAGCAATGTCAAGAAAGGACAGAGGAGGAAGACCAGTAACAGTGAGATCGCATCAGCACCCTCAAGCAAACTACAAAAAAACACAAAGAGTAAACAAAGACTCAACAATAACAACACGCCTAATCAAAATGGGATGAAAAATGCAGACAAATCCAAGAAATCTGGAGCAAAGAAACAAAGCCTGAAGAAAGCAGAAAATGAAAAGAAACACAAAATAACAACTTCTAAAAAGAGTAGTACAAATAAACGTGAGAGAGCCATTCCTTCAAAATGTAAATCCTCAAAAACAGAAATACAGCAGAGTGCCAAGAGAGCAGCCAAAAGCCACAATGATACAAAAGCATCTACCTCTACAAAAGGACGGAATAAAGCCAACGAAACAAGGTCTCCACAGGCTGGTCCTGGTAAATCAAGAAAGCGCAAAGTTATCAAGTCAAAAGCAATAATCAGTGAAAGTGAAGAGGATAGTGATGATGAACAGCCATTGACAAAAATTGCAAAAGTTCAAAGATCTCAAATGGATGTTCAAAAGTTCAAAGCAAATCAAAAGAAATCAGGCAAAAGTCGTTCAGCATGTAAATATCAGACAGTGATGAAGACAAAGCCAAAAAAAGCAGCTAGCTCTAAGTCAAAAGATCACATCAAACAGGATCAAATTCATGCACAAACCAACAAAACAGTCCCCAAAACAAACAGGCTTCCCACAACTTGCAATAAGGTGTGTGAGATGACTACATGGAGTAGTGAAGAGGACGTGTCATTTAGTGCGAGTGTTCCACAGTCAAGTGACACAGATACTGACAGTGAAGATGATATGGAACCACCACGATGGCATTTGGTCTGCCATTCTCAAGAAGATTGGCAGCAACTTACAGATTTCTTCAAGAAGAGCAAAGTGCAATGTGAGAAAGAATTGTACAAGACTCTTGCCAATGATTTCCTTCCAGAAATACACAGCCTGTTTGCTGCTAAGGTAAAGAATTAAAATATCATATGCATTGTATGACCACAAGTTTATGTATCTTTTCTAAGTGAATTAAACTTGATAGAATGAGTATCCTAAATTTAAAAAAATAAAGACGCATTAAAAATTTGATGTGGTGTAAAATTGTATGTGGTGAAAAATTAGGAAGGTTAAGGTTTGTGATTGCTCCATGTGAATTCCTCTTTTACTTAAAATGTATTCTCTAAAGAAAATAGTTAAACCCCACAATTCATGTGGTTTGCTGAACTTGGCATGAGGAGAGTGTCCAATTCAAAGTAAATACATATATGTCAATAGGAGAGCAGCATTAACCCCTTCACGCCGGCTGACGGCTATGCCTTGTTAATGCCGTCTGTGGGCAGCTACTGCGCAGAGGCTACTGTGCAGTGATGCTTGTAAGACTGTGCAGTGAGGGGTAAAAACCCGGTGGCAAGGGGTTAAAGAAAGCACAATTTTTAACTTGACCATTATTAAGAAATTCAAGTGAACTCCAAATGAAATAGACTGACGTTTGTCACCACAGTTTGCCTGAATAGCAAGTGTATTGAGCAATTTTCTCGATACAGAACAGGACAAAATACATGAAGAAGACACTATGTTTACAATGTAGAACTGAGTTGAAACCAAGACATGAGGTTTAACAATTGGCGTGCATAAAATGCATACATTTAGTTGGTGAATATTACCCTACGAATAGTCCAGGTTGTAAGCAATGTGTTAACTATATGGAGTACCAAAGTGAATACGTCACGCGCACAAAATGTGTGTGAAAGACATAAAGTGCGTGATTCAGCCTGTGAACCAACACGCGCGCGTACTCCATTCGTTTGTACTACACTTTCTGGTTCTAAAAGACGTCACACTTCGGTACTCCATTGTCAAAAGTGCCTTAAGTGCTCCAATGCCTTTCACACACACTTTTACTTGGCCTGCACTATTTTGGTCTGAGATGATTTCCCCAAAACTTTTATAATTATTTTTCGACTGCATCTTGCCCCCCTAACTAATAATTTTAAATTTCTGAATCCATTAGAGATATAAGGAAACATTTATATTTGTACATTTACAATAATGCCAATGCTCAGTAAACTGATGCATAACATTTGGAAGTTACTCAGTGTTTGTTATAGCCAAATGTTTGATGTTCATGTGTAGTGATGTCCATTATAACAGTACTCTATTGTAAACATCTATATTCAATGAGAACATAGTTTTGGCAGTACTCTATTTTTTCCATTGCTTATAATTTTACCCAAATTTAGGAAAAAGCACTGCGTAAGAAACTTCAAGAATTAGCTCCAAGAAGAGCATCATCACGAGTTGTCATCATGCAGCTCAAACGGGAAGAGGAGGTAATTTGCCTTGTTTGACATATCAGCATCACTTTTGTGTTGCCCCTGATAAGAACCTAGTGAGATACGTTGATATACAAATGCAGAATCAGGTGCAAAGTACAGGGTGAGTAAAAAAAAAAAATGAAACCCAAATGTTGGGACTATTGTTTTAGTTAAGTTCTGCATGTAGCACTTTCAAAATCTAGGATATAAAATCCCAATTCCTAAGCTTTCTTTTAGTACAAGAATCATTCAAATCACTCATGTACTTTTCAAGTAACGGAATTTTAAACACAACCACCATTTTAAGGTTCTGTTCATGGATCACAAAAAAAAGACACTGTTCTTTCAGCGAAATAAAAACAATCACATTGTGTGTGAATTGTTTTCATTTTGCTGAAAGAACGCAAAGCTATTTTGTGATCCATGGACAGAACTTTAAAACGGTGGTTGTGTTTAAAATTCCGTGACTTGAAAAGTACATGAGTAATTTGAATGATTCTTGTACAAAAAAAAGCTTTTAAATTGGGCTTTAATGTCCTAGATTTTGAAAGTGCTACATGCAGAACTTTAATAAAACAATAGTCCTGACATTTGGGTTTCGGTTTTTGGGTTTTTTTACTTTTACTCACCCTGTATGTGTGTACCAGAGACTTGAAAGGTTCAACACTGATGTACTATGTAGTACATATGTTGTTGATGTGATTCTCGCATTTTAATTTTATTTTGAAAGGAACGATTGAAATCCATTGAGGAGGCAGAGCAGTCCAGTAGAAGACAGCAGATTGAAGAAGAGAAGCGGGAGAAGATGAAACTACGCAACAAGTTACAGCAACAGCCAAATCAACTTGGTAATTATCTGTTTGATTACCAATGTGAAATACAGGAAGATATTCATAGTCCATTGTATAAAGTAAAAACACCAGTTACAGAAAGGTTTTGCACCCGGGCATGTATATCTCTTGTGCTGAAAAAAATTCTGTGAAATATTCTCATGCAGTTACTTTCCATGTACTACCTCAATTTGGAATTTCTGAAGTGCAATATACTTGAACATTTACATAGCTACCTTTCCACTTTGTTGATTTGATTTCTGAACTTTGTTTTTCTTTCCCTTCTCTATGTGTAGTAATCGAGTACTTGCGAGTAGTTTATGTTACTCGTTCTACTCGTAGTTTTTCATCGACTCGAGTACTTGTCCTGGCGCGAGTAGAAGCAGGTACTCGCGAGTAGCAATTGAGGGTTTAGGGTTCACAGCTTAATACGTCCCCTGCAAACAGGGAATCACTCCCTCCACCCCTCTCGCTAGAATTTCATTCGTCCAAAAAACCCAAAATTCAAGTACATGACCCGAAACGTCGTACAGTAAGGATAGCTCGGTGCTGAAGAATGTGGTGTGACTTGCATGCTATTTGCTTGTAGTTACTTCCTGTCACACTAACGTATATGTCATTTTTCTGCTTTCGTGGAAATTTGGTTAACTACTTGCAAGTACTGGACTACATGTACTCGCAAGTAATTTTTTTGCGAGAACTCAAGTAGAAAAATCCACTACTTGCTCAGGCCTACTGTGTAGCCCTCGTGGGCATTGTGATGGGCAACTTTCATTAAAACAATTTTAAAAGACAATAAATAAAACTAATTTCCGATATAATTCAGTTCACAAGTGATAAGAATATGTAATCACTGAGCATGTGAATATGGCCCCTGGTGTGTTTTTGTGAGTTTGAATACATTGTCCACGCACTGTACATTTCAGTGATCAATCTTTCATTTTCAATCTCCTCTAGTGTACAGCTATGTTCCAGGCACTGTAACACACATGTGATTGCACTCTTAGAGATCATGTTTAGTAGTAACAATACTTATTTGATTTTGCTGAAATGCTTTTGATTCATTTAGAGCACGTACCGGTAGATGGTGACAAATCGTTAAAAACATCACAGAGCTCTGTCCACAAAAAGCAAACAGACTCCAAGAAAGTAAAGAAAGTAAATGCCTCGAGTGAAAGCATCCATGCACCATTGCAGCAAGGTAAGTGTATTTAAATAATTGGATAAGAAGTTGTCAATTCAGATTCTTGATTTGTGCACTTTTAAAATTAGAAAGATTCTTAGTTCAAGAAGAAATATTCTTGTCTCACTCCCTAGATATTTTGTCTTGCAACATATATAAACATGTATTAACTTATATTAGGCCCCCAAAAAAGTCTCAGTTTCTGGTATGCCATGCCATGCGCATCGGCAAAATGAAATTTGTTCAATGTAAGATGATGTCTCAAAACCGCCAAACTCACAGGTTTGACTGGAATCCTGCTGCTGCACAATTTTAGCGTGTTTTTAGATGGGGTTACGATCGAGTATAAGCTTTATGTGGCCTCTCTGGGCTCCAATACCAGAGATGCCAACCGTTACTCTTTTGGAGTAATCATTAGGATTTTGAGGCATGTTACTACTCTTGAAAATTCCAGCTGTCCTATACGCCAACATTGTGGTTACTCTGAAAAGTACTGTGGTTACTCTTAAACTTGACTGTTGTCCTATGTATTTACATTAACATTACTCTTTGCAGGAAGAATCATTCCTATTTTGTAGTCTGTAAAGTTGGCATCTCTGCAATACATTTTGCACTAAATTGAGTCGGGCACCATTTGCAGTCATCAGCCAACATTTGAAGGGGAAAAAAAAGGGGGGAAAAAAGAAGAAAAGCCACGTCGCAGCACCACTTTTGGGGCAAGCTCCATACCAGAAACCAGAGACCTTTTTTGGCCTTAAGAAATGTAAGAAAATAATGTTTGTGGCACCTAGACGAAGTTTTGGTAGACACTACCCAGTCCAAAATTCTGTATGACCATAGGCCTTAGACAGGTATGACCGTAGCCATGTGAAGGTTTTTGAAATTGCTCTCATTTTCTAAATTTTAGCCCAAATTCCATAATACTTGGACACGAGGGTTATTCAGTAGCAAAGATATGTGGGATATATTTCAGGTCAAAGGTCAACTGAGGTTAATAATGATGTAATGTTTTGGGGGAAACATGATGTACCGGTACATGATTTCATGGATTTTGATGAAACTTAGATGCAGTGACCCTTGGGTGGAAAGACACAATTCTTCATCGGATTACTGAGGTCACATCAGATTACTGAAGTCAAAGGTCATGTAGGGGTCATTAGAGGTCATTGTTCAAATATGCTTTAAATGTTTCTTTGTCTACAATTGTAATGTTAGTTGGATGGAATGATCTTTTTTGGGGGGGGGAGTTCATCACAAATCTTCTGAAGTTCCGAAATTGGAGGTCGAAAGTCATCTGGGGGTCATTTGAGGTCGTTATACAAAAATGCACGAAATTTGACTTTTCTACAAGAACACAATTTAACATAGGGATCGACCACAGAAAAAGGCGACACATGCGGTCCGCGGATCACTTGTTAGTGTGCTCTCTCTCGTCACATCATGTGATGCTTTTAATTACTTGAAGGTGTGTTGGCAAGCATTAGAAACATGTCCCCTATATCTCAGCAGGTATATTAGGGCACTAGTGGGATCCTTTTGTTATACAGTTGAGTAAACTAATTGTGTTCATAGTCTTTCCTTTGTTTCATTTAATTTTGGGGGCCTGGGGGCTGGTGCAGTCTTTAAACTGTTGAGCTGTGAAATGGTTCCAATAAATATGGTTTCATGTAGGATACATTTTGGTTTTATGTAGGATACATTATGGTTTTATGTGGGATACATTATGGTTGTATCATAAACTAGGGGCAGTTAGCTTTCCATAAACTAGGGGCAGTTAGCTTTCCATTGAGCATAGGGGCAGTTAGCTTTCCATTTTGAGCATGACAATAAAGAAATCTAATCTAATCTAATCTATGAAAAAAAGTAAGACTGCTGCAAACTGCTTACTGACTGGATGGACCTGAAATATATAAATCTAAAAATTAATGTGGCCTGACGTTGCGAACTTAGCAAGTTCTTCTTCAGAGGCTAAAACAGAAATGACAGAGGTACAAACATTAACATGGGGGTGCACACAAACATGCAGGGCTGAAAGAAGAAACACAAAAGGAGGATTAGGTGGGAAAGGTGTGGAAAGATGCAGGGAAAGGGGGATGAGAGAACAAAGGGAGATGGCAAACCACAAGGGGTCTAGTGTAAACAGGGGAGGGATCAGAAAGGGGAAGGATCAAAGGTCACAGGGAGTGGGAACGGACAAAAGAGTGTGAGAGTGATGATGATGGGGGGGGGAACAGTATGGGGGTGGAAAGGGATGAAAGATGGGGGAAGATGGGTAAACACAAACAAGGAAGACCAGGTGGATTATCTGTAACAGAAGACAATGGAGGAAGAAAAGGATTAATCATTCCCTAGTTGGATGTTGAGACCATGTGGTTGAATAGTTCGAAGACGATTCATCCACACTTTCTCTCTGCTGAGGCGAACTGAGTCCTTGCGATGGCCAAGAGATTCAATGCCCTGCAAAATCATATCAGAAATGGAGTGGTTAGGCAGGTTGAAGTGATGACCAACAGGGGTGTCTAGTTTCTTGGTGTTGACCGTTGACCGGTGGGCATAGAAACGCTTCTTGAGCGTATTCTTAGTCTCACCTACATACTGCACTCCACAGACCCTGCAAGAAATGAGATATATGACATTAGAGGTGTTACAAGTGATGTTACCAATGGTTCTGTGGGTGGTGACAGAAGAGTGGCCAGAAAAGGAGTCAGACTCCTGGATATGAATCTGGCAGACAACACATCTGGAACTGCACTTGAAAGTACCATGCTGGGTGGGAGAGGATGCATCTAAGGATGGGACTTCAGCTCGAACAATCAGGTCCCGTAGATTTCGAGGACGCCTGTAAGCCAATGTGGGGCCGTTGGGGATGGCGCGGGCAAGGCGATCTGAAGTATGGAGGATATGATGATTGTCATTTGTGATTTTGCGAAGGGGAGGGAGATTGGGGTGAAACGTGGTAACCAAGGGAATCATGGGTTTGGCCATGGCATCAGGGACCTTTCCCGTGAGGGCTAGATTTCTGGGGATAGCTTTAGCTCTGGCAATGGCACGATGAACTTGGCGAGAGCTGTGACCCCTGACCACCAAGTTGTTCCTCAGTATCTGTGTATGGCGGGAGAAATCTGAATCATTAGAACAAATTCTTCTGAGTCTGAGTGCCTGGCTGAATGCTATGCCAGTTTTGCAGTGCCTGGGGTGACAGCTGGAGGAGTGGAGGTACTGGTGGTGTCTGTGGGTTTGGAATACAGGTCAGTGGTTAGTGAGTTGCCTTGCTTGCGGACGGTGACATCCAGAAAGTGGGTTTGGTGAGCCGAGAACTCCGACGTGAATTTGATGGGGTTAGTGAAGGTCAAGAGACTGTCCTCATCACTGGTCCAGATGAAAAAAACATCATCAATATATCTCCACCAGATCCAAGGGTGACATGGGGCCGAGGCAAGCATGCGTTCTTCGAGGTCACCCATGAAGAGGCAAGCCATGGAAGGGGCTATGCGAGTGCCCATTGCGGTGCCGTGTACCTGTAGATAGTGTTCACCAAGGAAGGAAAAATTGTTTTTCGTTAGTATAAGTCTCATGAGGGTGCCAACATCACTGATGGGAGGAGTCGTGTGTCCTGCCTTGGCCAGAGCCAAGGAGCAAGCACGAGCACCCTCCTCATGTGGGATGTTAGTGTACAGAGATGAGACGTCGAAAGTCCCAATGATGGCTGTGCTGGGAATCTGGTCCTTGATTCCTTCAAGCTTGCGTAGGAAGTCTGGGGTGTCGTGAATGTATGACGAAATCTGTGGGACAAGGGGTTTGAGAAAACTGTCAATGAACAGGGAGATGCGTTCCGTGGGTGAGCCATTACCGGAGATGATCTAATCTAATCTAATCGTTGATATCTTGGATGCATTTTTCTGGTCATGAAAATATATCTTGGATGCATTTTTCTGGATTAAGGTTCGTTGCCTTGAAAATAATATGTGAAAACCTTCTCAGGAAGTTTGGGGTAAAACAGTATGAGCACATCCATCCATTAGACAAGTAGGTTCAAGACACATTCAACTTCATGAAAACATGAACAAAACAGAATTACTATCAGTTGACAATCATAGTCATTCAGGATTCCATACCTTACATTTATGACCCTCCACATGTCCACCTACCTTTTTAACATAGAGTTCTTTATCGGTGGCACAAATCTTCCATGGCCTATCTCACCATTGCACATTGATCATGCAAATTGTCCACCTTGTGGTAAATGCAGCAGGTTGTGAGATGGACTGCTGAAAACATTTTACTGTAAATACCACCACCCCCCCAAAAAAAAACTTAACAACAAAATCCACAACAGCAAAAATCACAAGGTCAAATCCAGTGGCCTTGGAGGTCATTGCACAGCATGATTCAGTGCGATTACTCTGTCCAATGAGTCAGCGGGCTGGGGCACCATCTTGTGACCGCCAATGATTTGGAAGAAAAATGTATCATTTTCTTTGTGGTCGAAAGTGCAACTAGCACTGCGGCACAAGATCATCAATTGATGGAAATCTTGCTTTCATGTTTTCTTGAATATCCCTTGAACCTATTTATTTTTATGTCTGTGTGTGTTCACGATGTTTTACCCAAAATTTCCAAAGAAGGTTTTCACAGAAAAATGCCTCCAAGATATCAATGGAAAGCTCACTTACTGCCCCTGGGTTTTATGTATCTTGACATTAAGAAAAAGCTCGTGTGGAAATTGCATCCACATACTCTCTGTTCATTAATAAGAAGAACAACATTAGATTAGGCCAAGAAAAAAATATTTCTGCTTCCGATTACATACCTTTCAAAAATAGGGTCGGTAGGTCAGACATTTTTTTTTAGGGGGGCCAATTGTTTTTGGTGCAGATTGAATGGGTATTCAATTATATGCGAATTTCAGCCTGAACTATTTCCATTGCGCTATAAAAGCTATTAAAAAAATGGCCACAAAATTAAAACTTACCTTAATTGCGGTCCATAATTCTTAAAAATAATGGAAAATTCAGGTCGTGCACACCTTATGCACAACGCTAGTCAAGACGCGACGGGAAACTGGCCAACACTGGCCGTACATCGCGCAGTATAAGCGTGTGTGATACACCGTGTGTGGCGGATGACAAACCTTTTTTTTATGGTAGGAAATTTTGGGGAAACACGCTGCATCGTATCACTCCAAATACCATACGTGTAGTACGACCTTAAAACAAATTCATGAACACGGAAAATACATACACAGACAACAGAGATCAGGTTCTATGAATTAACTTGCAAAAGTGTTCCTTCTCCATCGGTGTTTTCTTGGCATTTTTACGATGTCTAATCCGACCTGCAACTGCAGTGCACTGCAGCAATGCATAAACTGGTTACCACATTTTCCACCATGCCTTTTTTTGGCCCTTTTAGTGCGCGGCCGGAACCAGTCATTGCTGCATTGAGCAATGAGCATTACACACATGTTTTTATATCGTCACCGCGACATCGAATTGCGAACTAGTTATCGCAAAGCATCGGAGGTTTCTTCTAAAAAAATAGTGAATGTAAGTAGGCAGACAAATAAATACAAGCATTTTTTATGCAAAAGGGTTGTTGAGAGGTGTTTTGTGAAGACAGAAAAGACAACGGGATGTTTTTATTTATTGATTGATTGATTGTTTTTTTGTTTTTTGTACTTGCCGATAAATTTTTTAGGGTCACTGCCTAAAAATAGGGTTGGTCGGGTAACCGGAAGCAGACGTATTTTATGGGCCTTATGGAGGAGCTTTCCATGTTTTTATTCATTATACATGAAGTTGCCCTCTTCTCCATGATTAACCAGTGACCAGTGGTATATCCAGAGGTGGGACAGAGGGGGCACTCTGCCCCCCCCCCCCCCCCCGGCAGATTTTTTTCACAATTTTTTGTGTTCAGGAATTATTTTAATAAATGGTTAGACAGTTCTGATATCAATTCCAAAAATAACAACCCGCTAAAAAGCTGTTACAATGCACTGTGAAAATGGGTATAATTTGCAGTATGCATAATAATGGTCAGTTTTGAAGAGCGCCCCCATTTTGAAGGTGGGTACCAGTTCCCCCCCCCCCCCCAACCAACGCTTGTTCATTTTACGGAGGTCAAGTGTCCGGAGGAAAAAAATTTTTCTACATTTGGGCGTAGATGTGCGGTTGCCCCCGACATCCAAAGTTGGATACGCTCCTGCCAGTGACATGTTTATTTTTTTTCCATTTTGGACTTACATGTACTACTACGGATTTTAGCATGTGATCTTTCTTTTAGTACATTTTGTAATGCCTTTTGTTTTACCCTCAATAGTGTATGATGCAGTCAGTAAACATGAAGATTCCTGGCCGTTTCTAGACCCTGTAGATGAAGAATATGCACCTGCATACTATCAAATTGTCATCAAACCAATGTGTCTCGGCTTCATACAAGAGAAGCTCAAGAAAGGGGACTACAAGACTAAAGATGAGGTACATGTAGTCATGTTTTATTTTAGTTTCAATCAGTTGACCAATAAATATTGTTATACCACGGTAATAGATTGTGAATTTGTATTGGTCGAGAGTGGATCACGTGACATGCCCCAAAAAAACGCATGAGCGTTGTACTCTGTGATACATGAGTAGATTTACCCCACGGGGTTCATTACCTTGATCTTTCCCGCACTGTTAAAAGTGTCGTTTCTACCACGTTGTATTAAATTTGTGTGACCTCGGGTACAAGGTTGTAGCTACACTGGTACAACGTACATTAATGTATGTTTCTGTGAGATGTGCCACCGGGGACAGTGAAGCACTATTTGTGCTAGCTACAACTGCCATTGTTATCATTCATCACTGTTCGTCTGCTTTTTTTAACTGTGCCAATTTCACCATAATTTCACGGTAATAATGTCGGCAGATGACAACAGGTTGCTTCCAATAAGAGGTTTCTCTCTTGTTTCAAAGGTTGAGATCAGAAATTTGATTTTCGATCAGGACAGCATCAGCATGAAGAAAAAATATATTTTACAGAAAATTTTGTGCGAAAAGTTTGCCAATTCTGCATGGCAACAGGAAGAGACCCACAGTTTCACATGTTATCAGTGACAGAATTGGACAGCTGTAATCTATTACTGTGGTATAACAAAACAATTGTTGCCTGCTGTGACGGTGTCCATGGCTTTTGAACACCCGAGGGGGCAAATGGTACCCTCGGCTTCACCTCGGGTGCCATTTGCCCCCTCGGGTGTACAAAACACAATGGACCCTGCCACAGCAGGCAACAATTGTATAGTGTCCACTTATATCTTAGCATTTACATGCGTATATAAAATGATTGAAAGTAACAATTGTGTATGTAGAACATAAACCCGTGCTAGGTATGGGAAGTGAATTATAAGCATTCTGAAATGGCACTGGAATAATAACTATATAAGGTTTTGAATTAGAGCTTGGCAGTAGATCTGGTCATTAAATTCTCATTTTTGATTGCAGTCTACTCTCTGAGCAGTGAATACTGAGTATGAAAGGATGCTTTTTGTAGTTATGACTGTGTTTAGACTGTTTCCTAATCTACGTGTGTTTCGAAGTTTGCTTGGGAGGACAGTCTGCATTATCTTAGATACCATGACTACGGTACAGGTTACATAGACAAGCTGTTGGCCGTAATAGCACATCTGTAACAGTTATATTTCATGTTTATTTAATTCTTTATTTACTTTCACATGGCCCTTTCTATAGTTTGAAAGAGACATGAACCAACTATTTACGAACTGTCTGGAATACAACGGTCCTGGAAATGGTAAGTATTGGTGATTTGAGAAAAATACATCAGGCTGCCAATTAGTAATGTTATTCATCAACCCCCCCTTCCTTTCTGAATAAAAAACCCTAACCTTGAACATTTCTACAAACTTAAAGAAGTAGTAACTCTGAATTCTTGGAATCATTCGGCTGGCTTTCAGTCATCATGACAAGACTTCAGTTTAATGCTCGAGGGCAAATAATTCCAATCCCCAACCACATTCAGCCCTTTTTGCATAACACAGTACTGGAATTGATTAAGGCAAGGAACTTGGGAACAGTGTTCACACATGTTGTTGTGATCAATTGACCATTGTGCACTGAGGCGTGATGGAAATTGAATAACACTCAGTGGGGTTTAGGCCAAGGATAAGCGGTATCTGCACAATCAAAAAGTTTCAAAATTGACTTCATGGTTTTGTAGTTATACCCTAACTCCCTATGCCTTTTTGCTAGAATGTAGCCTCAATCTTGCAAAATTCTCCAATTGGCCTCATGGAAATATAGCATATAGCCTCAATCCTGCAAATTCCTCCATTATTTCTTGAATATGGTATGTGGAGGGGTGACCACTGCCTGAATCCTGCAAAATCCTGCGGCAGTGACTGTCAATATGTTGAGGTTTGGCCAGTGACATCCTGGAGCAGTACGGAGGATTTCAAGCATAATCCATGCCTATAATTATGCATGGCTGAGAAAAAAAAACAACACAATGTCCGGCCTAAGACCTTGACAAAGTACATCCTATGAAATCAGTAACGCACTTTTGCCACGTAACCTCAATCCTCCAAATTCCTCCATTTTGTCAAAGAGGATTTTGAAGGATTCAGGGCGGTTAGGGTTTTAAAAAAAAGGCAGACGGTCACTTTTTTGGGGACATACTGTATGGAGCAACATAATATGCAATCTCTATCACTTGGGTTAATGTAAAGTAAACATTTGGTTCAGGTAGAAAGTCTTCCAAACATTTATATATCTATCTCTTACTTTGTTGTATTCATTATTATTTAAAAACAGAATACACCTTGATGGCTGAGAATCTTAAATCTTGTTTGGAGTACAACATGGAAAAGATATTCCCAAAAGAGGAAGTTGACAGTGATGGG
The DNA here is from genome assembly GCA_029964075.1 of Patiria pectinifera. Lineage (NCBI taxonomy): Eukaryota > Metazoa > Echinodermata > Asteroidea > Valvatida > Asterinidae > Patiria > Patiria pectinifera. Next base: position 32,772,196 of record CM057148.1, read on the forward strand.
ATTGACAGTGATGGTAGCTCAAGTGTTCTGGACCACTATGTACATCAAAGACCTCCACAGCGTCAATCTGCAAGAAATGCCAATACACGACTGGAAAAAATGGATGATAAGGTGTATGCTAGACTAAGGGGTCTAAGCAGTAGTGAGTCTAGCATTGTTGAAAGCCAGGATAGTTCAAGAGTTGCTAGTGATGAGGAGGATGATACAGATGTGAATAAAATAAAGGAAGAAACTGTCAAGAGTGAACACCAAGTTAAATTGAAGCAGCATGAAGATGGGCAAGATCATGGCAATGATGAAGGCAACCAGAATGATATCAAGGTCTCCTCACTCACTGACACTGATGACGTGCCCACTATAAACAGTCACATGAAACAAGAAACATCCATATTGTCTACATGTACAATAAACTACTCAGAGAATGATGATCAAACGAATGAACTGAATGCTGATACATCCCCCACCTGTACTACTTCCAGAAAAGATTACCAAAACGATGCCAGTGCTTTCAAACCAAGAGGTGTTATTGCATTTGCACCTTGTTTATTATCCAAAGAGCAAGCTGTTGACGATATTCCTGTTAAAGATATACATCAGCAACAGACACAACCATGCAATGATGATAAAAAAGAAGTTTCAGAACAATGTGGGAAAGATGTTCTGGGTGCTGTTACAACTGAATTAGGTTGTAAAGAGAATCAGGGTCAGATGTCAAATGCTCCCTTGCAGGCTTCCAGTACCTCAAAGGCAAACCGTGTCAAGCCTGTCCAAAATGTACGTCCATATGTACCCGACAGTCATTCTGAAGATGGTAATGCAATGCAATCTTTACCACGTGATCAGCACAGAGCAACACTAACATCTCAGGGTCCACCAGCAATGATAGATTTGAATTCCAGACATCTTGATGTTTTGAATCCAATGACATCATCATCAAGTGAAAGAGACATACCTTTTCACAGTGAAAATTCCTTTGGCTTGAATCAAGCTGTACCTCGGGGAAATTTGTTTGTACCTTCCAGTCAGAATCAAGGTTTTCAGCATTCCAAGCAATCTGCACACTCAGGGACCAAAAGTCATCCTCAAATTACAAACATTAAGTCAGAAAATCTACCTGACCTGCCAGCACCATTGACGGTGTTACCAATCCAAGAACCTGCAGTGCATCATGTTCCAGCCGTGCAGCCTTTGTTGCCTTCATCCAACTCCTTTCAAGCATCACACTGGAACGAACAACAGTCGACAAATATAACAAGCAATCCCTTCCAATATTCTGGACATTTTCCACCCCCATCATCCCAGAGCTCTAGAGGAACTAATGTAAGTGAGCTGACACAGAAATTATGGCATCCACTGGGTTTTGAAGATAAAAGTGCATCTGGCTATCCTGCGGCTGATAAGTCAGCTTTGTATATGCACACAATGGCAAATCATAATGAGATGCATCCAGATCACAAGAAATTATCCCAAGAAGGTACCACAAAGGCAGCCCAAAGCAATTCACAAAGTCGCAATATACTTGAGTCACTACTTCATGGAAAGTCTAATATATGTACATCAGAAAACCAGCAATCAAATTATGCCTCCAAAAATCTGTATATGTTGTCCATGTCATCCAAAAAGAACGCCAGACAGGATAACCCTGACTTCATTGCTAAAGATGATAGCATTGCTTCTATTAATATGAGGCAGTTTAACTTGTCATCAAGTGGAAATGTCCATTATCGAGATGCTCCTGGACATTGTCATACAGATAAAAAGGAACAACCCAACAGATCAAGGCAACCAATGTCTAATAATTCACCAGCTCATCTGGGATTGAGATATGTACCCCCAGTGTACTGCTCTTCTCTTCAGGGAAGTGTCCAACTACCTAATCAAACAGTTGAAGCTGCTGCTTCCAATTCTAGTCAGTCAGTAATAAGACAACCAGAGAATGTCATGCAAGGTGCAGAGACATCTATTGCCAGACAACAGAAAGTGGCATCTATTCCACAGTACCCACATTCCTCTTCAGACCAGAGTAATGTAGCCGGTCGCGCAGATCATGGAAAGGATAACATGTCTCAGGTGCAAATGAGACATGCAGACAAAGATGGAGGTATTGGAACAATGATGCCAGTTGGAAAATCTGAGAGTTTTCTTTCTATGCTGACAACTGACTCTAGAAGCATGAAAGGATACAAAGATCATTTTGCTGCGAGGGGATATGCTGGGCCTAGACCTGCATATAACCAAGCACATTCGTCACTGTATACTGACCACCCGGTGCATGCAGGTCAAGCCAGTGTAGTCTCTCATGGGTATCCATCAGGGTCACATTTAAATCATCTTCTTCCAACTAGACAGAAATCAGACGGCCAAACAAGTTCTGCATTCACACCACATCCATATTCCAGCCACTCGGTTTTTAGGATGCAGAGACCAAGTCATACTCTGTTCCCACAGTATATTGGTCAGCAAGAGGCTGAACAATTTGCAAGACAACAGTATCAACAGCACATGCATCACAGAGCTGGTGTGGGTACAGGGCTTACAGCTTACAGACCCCAGCCTTCCCACACGTATCCAGACATGGCCTACTACACACAGGTATGGGATGTGAGATACAGTGTTTTGAACATCTGAAAAGCGCTATGCACCCTGAGGGGGTTAAACAACGGCATATCTCACATCACAGCAGTCAACAATTGTTGTGTTATATCGTGCCATAAGTCAAAATGATAAAGACTTGTAACTTACTATATATGCAAAACATAAATTAAATCACTGCAGTGTAATCTTTGATAACTGCGAGTTTTCCTACCAGACATGAGACTGAGCGCTTGCAGTTCTCCGTCATGAGGCGCGTGGACAGGCCCTAAAAGCGCAGGCAACACTGAGGTAGTGTGCGCAACGTAGTTAATTTGAGTTAAATTAGGTGCAACGTGGTGTACATGAAGTTATTTACATGTACATGTATATGCAAAGCAGTGTATATGAAGTAAACGGTTATTTTTATGGACTAGAAACGTGGCTGTTCTAGACCAATGAAACTACAAAAAAAGTATCAAAGACAGGATATAACGATTACCTATTCTAATATGCTTGTACATTTACTCAATTACTTGTTTTTGTAATCCTGTTGTGTAAATTGTATGTATTGATTTGTTTAAATCCCTTTCTTTTCTAGCATGGTGTTGGCAGTCCATTACTAGGTAACCAGCCTGTTGGGGGAGTAGGAGCGCCTGTTCCTTTTGATCCTACCTTGTTATCACATCCATCTCACATGCAAGGATACAAGTGACATCACACGTTTACCTCTGGCAGCCTTACTGAGTAGGTGTACAGGTACACACAAACACATAGTTTGAAGTTGGTGGGGTGGTTTATTTTTTGGGGGGGGGATGTTGGCGGGTATCTTTTTTTCACAAATCTTTGTTTAATATTTCATTTTGATAATTTTTCTTTGGGATCAACTGAAGTTTTAAATCCCAAGTTGCTCATCAAATAACCAGTGAATATCTGCCTAGGGAACAAGTCAGCCAATCATAATTTGTGTAGTTTATATTGCACACATGTATGCATGTGTGTAGGCATGTATATGCCATACTTAAGATGATACAGAAAGGTGATTTTAGGTGATGTAGACAAGGAAACATACCTCTTTGCATGATAGAAAGATCCTCAGAGTTGTAACGAGTCACTGATTTTTGTGACTCGAGTCGAGTCGAGTCATTTTAAAGAAGTGACTCGAGTCGAGTCGAGTCATTAGGTCAACAAGGTCGAGTCGAGTCGAGTCACAGAGTGTGGTCGAGTCAGTCACAAATATTTGAACACTAAATTACAATAAAAAGCAACAAACACAAGAGAGAAATAATACAAGGCACCAGTCTATTACGGAAATCCAAAGACATAAAGTATGCTGTATGGTACCCAACCAACAGTTTCCATTGCTAGCTCACGTCACAGATAAGAAGATGTGAAACTTCGGTCTTGTAACTGGTTTGGCTTCGGGTCTAGATTTTGTTGTTCGCTGATCGCTGACAACGTTAAAACCTAATTGCATTATACAAAACTGTTTCTGATTATTTAAAGGTGGGCCCGTCCGTATCCATTTTTTTTTTGTGAAATCGGGACATGAATTTAGCCAGCGTTCCAACAAGAACTTCAAAATCGCCCGAAACCAATGATGAAACCACGGATTGAGAAATGCGTTTTAAGTCTGGTTCCGGGTTTAGCATTACATGCTATAGAACCACAAGGTGGGAGTCCGCGACACGTGTATGTTTGTTGTTTCATTATGGAGGAAGGAAACAGACCGCCGCTGTATATAAACGTACATTATTCGCGAACATTAACGTGACGTGAACAAAAACTGGCAACGCGAACGGCGCAGCGTAAGTCATTGCAAATATTTTTCGCAAGTAAGTTTTGCTTTTATTTTGGGACTCGAGTCTTATTAGCCTTCCTCGAGTCGAGTCGAGTCATTCTGATGAGGGACTCGAGTCGAGTCGAGTCATTTATTCATGAGTGACTCGTCGTCGAGGGAGTCATTTACCCGTCGGGACTCGAGTCGAGTCGAGTCGCCAAAAAATGTGACTCGAGTCGGACTCGAGTCGAGTCATTGACTCGAGTCATTACAACTCTGAAGATCCTACAACATAAATGTGCTCCTTATATTTTGAAGTACTGATGTTTCTTTAATGTGAATAAGATGGTGGCAATAATACAAATGGTTTTAAATGTGTTTGTCACAATCGTATTAATAGAATGCACCTTTCATGTAGCTAACTTTTAATCTTAAATTGTGTATATGGTTTGTATTAGTTCAATATTCTCAATACAAACATTGCTGGCAATTTTGTGAAAACATGATACCAGTTTTGTACTGTGAATATTTAAAACTTGATCATACTTTTTCTTCTGTACACTGTTAATTTTTAAAGAGAAATTTAAACCAGAGAGATCATTTTTTTTAATCAAGTAATGATTATTTCAGTTTGCTATTTCCCTTGCAATGTTAATATTGATGTTTGAAAAAAAGGAATATATTTCCCCCAAGTTATGCCAGCAGGCACTCAATCCTGTAATAACAAGTGTATGGTCATTACTTATGTCACAGAAATGAATATTCACTTTGTTATATGAAATAGAGTACAGTGTCTATAGCAACATGTCACTGTAACCACCAATGGCCAAAGTGCACAGAAGTGTTTTTTTAATATTTCTTTATTCGAAAATCAGAGCAAATTTCCATGTACTTGCTAAAGTCCATCATTTGCAGCCATCCAAAAAGTAACTGGCCTAATTATTGTTGAAAAACAAACTTGGTTGAAAGATAGTAAGGGAACTAAACTCTCTGTGAAATGATTCTTTCTGGGAAGCTGTCATTTTGAAGTAATCAACGAAAGAAGGCATTTCCAACGGTGCCAACGGTGCGTCTTAAGACGCACCGAAGGAAAATTTAAATTCGTAGTTCGTTTTGTTATTCGGCGAAGCGCGCGCGGTTGCTATAAATCGTCGGATCAGTGCGCGTCGTCGCGTATAGCTGCAATTCAAAACAATTCAAAACATGATTCAGTAACTTTTGATTTGAAATTGAGATCCTAGAATGCTGTTTTTCTCGGAATATACAGCTGAAGCTTAGCTGAAACTTCATCAGGTTAGTTGTTCAGTATCTTTCATTAGATTTTGAACACTTTTGTTGCTTCAAACGAACAAAATATTTATGCACAAATTACAAATGATGAACTATATCTTTAAATACTACTTTAAAAAAAAATGGAACTTCCTTGATTTCTCTCATATTTTTTTATGTGTTATGGTTGTAAATGTGAAGTGCAGTATTCTTTTTCATTTCCATTTTTTGCTTTTTGACAGTTGTTTGATGATAAAGCACGTTAGATAGGTAATGATATAGCCTTGGTCAAGGCGTTCGTCGTTCGTCGATAGGTTCTTTATGCATAAGAAATCACATAGACTCATAATGTGACCATTGTGCATCACTACATGTATATCAATGTTATGATTCTTGTTTGAGTACATGTAGTTGTGTTTATTACAGAAATAGTCTGATATAGTAATTGGGAAGGGTACCTTCCCCATTCAATGCTTTTGCCAAGTATCCCAACCCCCGACACAGATTAAAACTAAAACAAAGATGGATTAAAATGAACGAGGCTGGAAATGGATCAGGAATAGGAAAGTTGTTTCTTAGACCCAATTGTAGCTTCTTTATACTGTTTATATAACAATTACTGTTTGAATGCAAGGATTAAGCAATTTTTTTCAAAATATTTACAACTTTTATATCCACTTAACCTGCAATTTCCAACCTTCTTGGACTGCAATACTTGATCAATTCCATTGACGTTTTACATAACCACGTGATTAGGCCATGTTAATTCTACATTTTGTATTTGTGTTCTCTCATGAAATGTACTGTGTAAATCAATATTAAACTGAAGTAATAAGTGCCACTCCCAGTCCAAAAATGACAATCTATTTCTTGTAGTAGTTGCGATCATTGCTGAAATAAATTGGTTTCAGTTGTGACACAGAATCAAATGACATGCAAAATGAACCCTTATTTACTCTGATTTTTAGGGATACAGGTAGAGCTTGTGTTTTGTACACAATTGTTAATACAGTCAAACCTCGTTAATAAGTGGTCCTTCCGACTTTGCAGATCACCTTGTTATAGCAAGAATCTTGTATTATCCGGAATGAAAACAATGAAGAGGGTGATCAGCAGAATGTTGTATTAACAGTGCTCTTATTAACTAGGTTCGACTGTACATTGTATTTGGAATGTACTTGAGAAGTTTACCATCTATGCAGATTTAATGTGACATTTCTTTTATACCGGTACTTCAAGTACATGTAGTTCTCACATTGATTGCCACAGCCTGCCATCTCCCATTTCGCCCATATCTATTGAATATTATACAAATATCGAGTGGATCAGCGTGGAATGGGAGGAATATTATCGCAAGGTGAAATCTGGACTTTTCCATTTCAAGAGGCGAAGCCGAGTGAACTGGAAAAGTCCAGATTTTACCGACCGATAATATTCCTCCCATTTCACAATTTAAAGCCACTCAATATTTGTTTTATATAACTGACGTATAGATGCTTGTCATTTGATATTTTTGAACTTCTATTTGAATACAAAATTGGTGAAAAATGTATTTCTCTCTTCCAAACCACCCCTTCATGAAATGTTTGAACCCAACGCTGTAGCGCTGGCTCTTTGGAACAATACGCGCAACGCTGAACGCCTCAGCGTGGAACGGGAGGAATATTATCGCAAGCATATAGCGGCGGGGGGGGGGGGGGGGATCACTGATCTCTATATAAAGACTGGATAGCGGATATGCATACAACATTCACACAGAAGACTTTGCATATTGACCAATTCGCCCCCGGTCTCACGAAGATGGCCGCTTATAATACGAACGTTCTACGCGTAAATACGCGCGCGTTGTATCAACAGTTGACGCGCATTTTGGTCACGTACACATATTATGATGTTCTAAAAGGGACACATTTCCGTAGTGATTATCATTGCGAAAAGCCGAAAAAGTGATATTTGCGGTATTTTAGTAACCACGACGTTAAACAAAATTGTAGTTAACCTTGGTCAGTGGTGGTTGACAAAATATAAGTCAAGTGAACCGCGACGTTACAAAAGAAATCATGCTGTCTATAAAAACGGCAATTGTCCTTTGTAGATCACCAGCCGGTCTCACCAATATGGAGTCAAATTCGTACATTGTGCGGCTCTTTATTAGCTATCCAGTCTTTATATAGAGATCAGTGGGGGGGATTATAAAGACTGCCTTTTTCCATTCAAATGCCCTTTTTGCAACGGGTTTACCCCCCCCCCCACCCCAATAATTTGTAAAGAGTGCCCTGGGAAGTGGTGCCCTTTTTTGTGGCATCTGCCGTTTTTGGGTGCTTTTTTTTTCAGAATTTCGCACATGTACATGTACATGTATTGGACATTGCACATTGCGTGCATAATTGTCAGTTTTGAACAGCGCCTCCATCGACAGGGTACCCCCCCCCCCTTTTTGATTTAGCTTTTTGATTTAGCGGAGGACCAACCTCGTCCCCAGTGCTTACTTTATTTCCAACCGCGAGAGCAGGTAGTGGTGGGCGCGTACTGCTCGACACCCTGGGGACGAGGTTGGCGGAGGACAAACCTGGGGTGCGTTTTGGCGGTCATAACCAAGAATTGGTTCGGTGGTTTCTTGTCTGTGAATCGAATTTCTTCGGCAATTTTAATAGGATTAGAATTACGCATGATCATGTAGTACTCAAATTCCCAAAACAATTAACCAAAGAGAAACCATCGAACCAATTCTTGGTTATGACCGCCAAAACGCACCCCTGTCTACAGTTGACAATAGATTTCGCTCGTACCCCCCGCCCTGCAAACAGGACGCTGGGATACTCTGATGAATTCGCGCTCTGATTGGTTGGATTTTGCGTGACCAGTGACCTGCGAGTCATCAAGGTCGTGACTCTGCAAGGTTTGAAACGGCTGATAAGACTGATAAGGTTGTTTTACTCTTTTATTCCAGTTTAGAGATGTTTTTTCTCGTTAAAAAGCGTAATGATGTAGGAAATTCTGTAAAACTTATCTGTGTTGTAAATTTACAATTCCCGTCACTCGCTCAGGCTCCGTTTCGAATCACGAACGGTCGGATTCAGTGGCGTCACCAGACTTTTCAGTCTGGGGGCACAGGGGGCACCAGCATTTGATGGGGGCACTTAGGTGGATACGGATCGCCGTCCTGGGGGAGGGGTCTAAGGGGAAAATTTTCGCATACGGAGGATGGGCTAGATGCAAAATGGTGCCACATTTGATGCTAAATTCGATCTGAAGATATCTCCAGAAATTGCTATTTTTGAGGTAATGATTTTAACAACGCGCAGAATTTTTTTTTACCAACCCAAATCTCAGATGGGGGGGGGGCACTCGGGGGGCACTAGGTTTTCCAGGGGGGCCACCAGGATTTCTTATTAAGCACAGAATTTAATTCTTTGAGAAGTGATTTTATGGCTGAGAAAATAGCAAGGCCAAGGAAAACCGGTCAGTGCAAGCAACGTTCAGGAAATAAATCGTCGATATTAATTTGTTGTAAAGATAATTCCAAGATTATTCCAAGAGAGTTGCTGCCGTGAAACAGAGTTTATAATCTTGGAATTATCCCACAACAAATTAATATCGACGAATTATTCCATGAACGTTGCTTGCACTGACCGGTTTTCCTTGCTATTTTCTCAGCCATAAAATCACTTCTCAAAGAACTAAAGTCTGTGATTAATAAGAATTCCTGGTGGCGGCCATCCTCCTTCCCATTTTATTTTTTGATGTAGTAGCGGCATGTATGATTTCGCCCCTTCCCATAACCATTGGCGCTTTTGCTTTCGCCGTGGCGCTTTTGCGCTTGCCGTGGCGCTTTTGCTTTTGCCGCGACAATAATTGTGGGCTACCGTAAACTGCGGTCTTGAACTAGTTAACAGCTGCAGCAAGATGCTTTATACATAGGTCATAGGCCATTTCCTTCACTAGATTCTGTGAAGCTCATCAGGTAGCAGACCAGTAAATAAACTTCCATAGACCCCAATGGTAAATGCTCCCACTTAAAAAAATCGGGGGAAATACTCACAACTCTCCAAGGTGTTCGAGACACACATCAAATTAAAGCTTATTTCATAATCTTTCATTTTCTTTTCAATTTTCGGGGGGTCAACTAATGACTTTTAGGAGAAATTTCCATCTGAAGATGATCACCCCTGAAAATAGTCCTGAAGCCCATCGCCATTTTGAAAAACGATGCCTACACTCCATTGCAAAATAGAGCGCTTTTAGGGTCCAAATTACATCAAAATTACACAGAACTGCAAGCTCCCAGTCCTATGCACGGCTTCCACCCATATTTTTTACAAACCCTCAAGTTCATGGCCCACAGCATGCTCAAATACCGAAGATTTTGAGGGCATGCAAATCGTGATTTGGCCGGCGCAGGCAATTTCGGACCGATTTACTGGTCTGCACCCATATCAGAGTATCCCAGCGTCCTGTTTGCAGGGCGGGGAGTACGAGCGAAACAATGGATGTGCAAGTGCCCTTTTCAAAAAAAATTTACCCCCCCAATAAAAATGACCGTGCTACGCCCCCGGCAAGGTGAAATCTGGACTTTTCCATTTCACGAGGCGGAAGTCCAGATTTTACAGAGCGATAATATTCCTCCCATTTCACAATTTAAAGCCACTCAATATTTGTTTTATATAACCGACACAATAGATCCCTGTCATTTGATATATTTGAACTTTTATTTCAAAACAAAACTGGAGGAAAATGTATTTCTCTCTTCCAAACCACCCCTTCACGAAAAATGTTTGAACCCAACGCTGTAGCGCTGGCTCTTTGGAACAATACGCGCAACGCTGAACGCGCACAACAGCGCAGCATGCATTTCACGTATTTTTTTGCGTGCATTTAGTGATCTTCTCGCGCATACGCAACTTTCTCCGCGTCGTCGGCATTCAAAACCATTGATCTCCATATACACAGTCTGTGTATATGGAGATCAATGTTCAAAACACAACCTCGTGCCCCGTGGGTACGATCTTGCAGCGCCATGTTGTTTCCCATCATGCCTTGCGCCATCATAACCCCTGGAATTGTGTAATTTAAATATACCGAAATACGGTATATTATCAACCTCGACCCCAGGGTGTCGAGCAGTACGCGCCCATCACTACTTGCTCTCTCACCCTGGTATTGGATCATTTGCATGTGCAAGATTTTTGAACACGTATGCAAATGAGGAATAGTCTGGTGCCTGCTTGTGCGTTACATTTGCGTTTGTTTTTGTATGCGGTGTCTGGGGTAAAAGCAGAGTCAATTCGTCGCAGCGCGAGCATGGCTTGAGTTACGAAAAACACGATTTATTTATTTAAATTGCTACAATCTTACCGAGACAACATGTAGTATCACAGTTCATATTAATATGAACAAATTGGGAAGGAAATGAGTATTTTCGAGAAGGCGTGGATGAATAATCGCGAAAACGCGTACTGCACGTTGTGAATAACAACACCAAGTAAACGACAAAAATCCATTACTAGCCAATTGCCGTATCGAATCAGGATGCAGGAAGAAAGTTTCCTATCCGAGGTTTACTATTCGAAACTAGGTTGGAAATAAAAACGCGGCAGACATAATCCATATCGTACAGGAATCGCGACTTTTGAATCATAATTTTTTTTTTTCGTACGTGACATTACGTGCAAAGCTAAGCACGCGAGCGCATTATGGGCGCGCACTGCGTGCAATCTTCGAAATGCCCGCGCAGTAGGCTGTGAATAGCCATTCAGCGTCATTTACGTCATCATCACAGCCAGGGGTTAGTGTAAGGAACGAGCACGCGCCCCTGGAGTCGAGGCTGTGCAAAACAGCGGTAGTAGACGACGCACTGAACGATTGTCTGGTTTTCATGTCTTAAAATGTATCCTTCTCGAACGTACTTAAAAGATGATTCAAACCAACAATTATCAGTAGACAAAGTGAACAAAGATATAAATTGCAACAGTTTGGTAACGGCGCTAAAAAAAAAATCAAATATATATATATAAAAAACATTAGGGACAAAAACCATACAAAATGAAACGGAAAAACATCGTTCGCTTTTGAGTTCGGTTTACACATTTGGTAAATTTGCCGGGTTTACCTTAGATCAGCCGTAGTACCATCGAAAAGGATGATAGATTATCTTCATTTCACAGGTGATTTGATGAAATAAGCAAACCTGTAGCTTATAAAACCCGTCATTTTCGAGTAAACCCATTTTGAAAGCTTCGTGCACAAATAAAATGGTCTCTAGTGCCCTCTATGATCGTACTTAACTGCATTTCAGGGGCGGGAACCAGTCAGTTGTAAATCGTTTCAGTTAAATGTATACATTTCCAACGCGTCGAAAGATTACAAACGGAGCGCGCGTGGCGTGGCTAGCCCACTGATCTCTATATAAAGACTGGATAGCTAATAAAGAGCCGCACAATGAATACATTTGACGCCATATTGGTGAGACCGGCAGGTGATCTACAAAGGACAAGTTGCCGTTTTTAAAGACAGCATGATTTCTTTTGTAACGTCGCGGTTCACCTGACTTATATTTTGACCACCACCACTGACCAAGGTTAACTACAATTACTTTTAACGTCGTGGTTACTAAAATACCGCAAATATCACTTTTTCGGCGTTTTGCAATGATAATCACTACGGAAATGTGTCCCGTTTAGAACATCATAATATGTGTACGTGACCAAAATGCGCGTCAACTGTTGATACAATTACAACGCGCGCGTACATTTACGCGTAGTCTTTATATAGAGATCAGTGGGCTAGCCCAGCCCAGCCTCGACTCCAGGGGCGCGTGCTCGTTCCTTACATGTACTAACCACTGATCTCTGTATAGAGATCAGTGGTACTAACGATCGCGCAAGGCATGATGGGAAACAACATGGCGCTGCAAGATCGTACCCACGGGGCACGAGGTTGAGCCCAGCCATGTTTACGGGTCAGATCCAGGGTCCGTGTACAGTGTATATGTACGTGCACAATAACGTTACATTCAACGAAAAAACGTATATAAACGCGAACGTGAGACCTTACTTTTCTCATTGAAACGGTTTCCGACTTGAATGATATCTATACATCGCACTTTCCGTGGCATCCTTTACCATTTGTCAGTGAAGACAATTTTATACTACACGACACGGAAAAACAAAAAAATGCATCAAATACTCTGTTTTTTTTACGCTAAGGTTTGCAAAAGTGACTTTGATTGCCTTAAATTCCTGTCCACGTGGAAAGAAAAAATGTATCAAAGTACTTTGAGTTTGAGCGTGTATACGTGTTGACCGATACTTCAGTGGGTCAAACTGCGACTGCAGACATCTATGTTTGCTGATTATCAGTTAGTCTGGTGTAGTACAGGCAAAATACTTCATTTTTGGAGTGAACCTCAAACAAATTGCAACAGATTTTTTTTTTCACCACAGTGCATTTCTATAAGGTCCCTTAAAATGACATACTAAAAGTCTTTAAAAATCCAGGTGGTGGAAATATGCCTACTTTGCATAAATCCAAAATGGCCGCATATTTTAGGACTTTCGCACTGATTTGGTCATATTTCATATACTAGGTAGCTTTTTGAGGTATTTTAAACAACCATTTTAGTCACAATGTCACAGTTAAATTTTCCCTGATAATCCAAGTTCAGTCATGTACATAAATACATGTTACACCATGGTGCATTGCAATAAGGTTATGCCTAATTTGCATAAATACAAAATAGCCACTAATTATATAATTTTTGATTTGGCCATAACTCTCGTCCTGCATTGCTTTTTGGGGTACTTTGAACAACAATTTGTCCTTTGACATTGATTTCATCATCATTCTAGTCCTGGGTACCTTTTGAGATCCTATGTTTCCTATAGGGTATAATATTTTTTGTTAGGTTTCTACCTCTTGTCAAAGTTGGTATAAGTGTTGGAAAATGTGATATCCCCGTGTCGCAGAGCGAACCCTTGCGCCGCTCTACTCAAACTAAAAATCCAGGAATAACTCAAGAAAACAGAGGATTCAACACAGGATTTATCAATCACAAAAAAATCAAATTATATATTACGGGAAAGAAATAAACCAAAAACCGCAAAACTCAATCCGAAAATACGTGGGCGAGGGTTTTATACCCTTCCCACATGGGCCCAAGCCCGGAATTGGTATGCAATAAAGGGAAAAGGAATTACGATTTGCATAACTCACCTAGCATCCACCTCCGAAGTTACATAACACTTTACGGCCGTACAAATTTAGTGATTAATAAATCAACTCAGAAAATAAAAGGAATAATTTTAACAGTCTTGTGACACCCTGTACATGAACACAATTCAGGGACAAAAAAAATCCCTACTTTAAATCCACTAGTACACTGCATAGGGATATCACATTTTGCAACACGTATGCCAACTTTAAGATGAGCCAGAAACCAAACAAAAAATATTGTACCCAATTTGTTTACATTTTGTAGAAAAATGTTGGGGTTTAATTTTCATCCAAGTTTGTCTCAATGTCGGGTGATCCACTAGGTCAAATTCAAGGTCAAAGTAAATGTCGAAATGTCATTATACTTCAAATAACCCCGACATGAGGGGAAAAAATGGTAAATTTGGATTTCTGATGATGTAACCTTTTAAAAGAAATCAAGATTAACAAATTTGGCTCACAGATTATAGAGATATGGTCATTTAAACAAAAATGGCAGCAATGTCCATTTTGACCAAAATTGCCTGGGCGGTAGCGCGAAAACCGTTTGTCCGATGGCGCTAAAACTTAAAATTTCGGCTTTTCAGCCGAAATTACCCATAAACTAAATATGAACCAATTTGAAGAGGTTGGGGTTTAAAATTTAAAAGTTTTGGGGAGTGATTTGACCCTGACCCCAATGTCAAATGACAAAATGTTGTTTAAAGTACCCCGAAAAGCAACTTGGAACGAGAGTTATTACTAGATAATTATGTCGTATTTTTGGCCATTGCATTTTTCTTTGCTAAAGAAGGAATCGTTCTCATATTTGGATAGAGTTTACCTTCCTCAGCTGGAAATCCATTGGTAACATTTTTTCAATCTACCATGTGGCGGCCATCTTGGAATTCAAAATGGCCGCCATTTCGGGCCTTATTTGTATCTAACTTCGGACCTGATTGTCGTATGAAGTTCATTTTGGTGGCAAACCCCATGTTTTTGATACCAAGGAACCCGAGAAAATCATTGTTGATGGGGTATACTCCCAGTGGAGTACTGGACCCCATCAACAATGATTAACTTGGGTTCCTTGGTATCAAGAACATGCAGTTTGCCACCAAAATGGACTTCATACGACATTCAGGTGCCTCCTTATTATTTAAATGAAATCCAAGATGGCCGCTGTTTTGGAATATCCAATATGGCTGCCATCCTTTTGGGATGCCATAATGTGTTAATTGGATTCCTTGGTATCAAATTTATGGGGTTTGCCACCAATAGTGACTTCATACGACATTCAAGTCCAAATTTAATATGCAAATTAGTTCAAAATAGCGGCAATTGTGAAATATCCAAGATGGCTGCCATCAATTGCGAGTACCCCGTCCACAGTGATTTACTTGAGTGCATTCAAAAACATGGATTTCATAGGACATTCAGGTGCAGTGTTATTATAAATGAAATCCAAGATGACAGCTATTTTGAAAAATCCAAGATGGCTGCTATCCATCTGGGATACATCATCAGCAATGGGCCATTAAGATTACTTGGTATGTATGGGGTTTGCCACCGAAATTGACTTCGTACGACATTCGAGTCCAAATGTATTATGCAAATAAGCCGAAAATGGCGGTCATTTTTAAATATCCAAGATGGCTGCCATCCATTTCAAATGGATGGCAGCCATCTTGGATATTTAAAAATGACCGCCATTTTCGGCTTATTTGCATAATACAATGATTTGGAGTACACCATAAACAACAATGTACTCGGGTTCCTTGGTATCAAAAACATGGGGTTTGCCTTCAAAATGAACTTCAAGTCCGAAGTTATACAAATTAGGCTCGAAATGGCGGCCATTTTGAAATCCAAGATGGCCGCCACATGTTAGCTAGGACAAATTTCTCCAATGCATTTCCGGCTTAGGCCCAAAAAAAAAAAAGTCTCCGGTTTCTGGTATGGAGCTTGTCCAAAAAGTGGTGCGGCGACGCGGCTTTTTTTTTTTTTTTACCTGACTTTTTTTGCTTCAAATGTCGGCTGATGACTGCAAATGGTGCCCGACTAAACTTAGTGCAAATATATGGGAGTCCAGAGAGGCCACATACAGCTTATTCTCGATCATAACCCCATCTAAAAACACGTTAAAATTGTGCAGCAGCAGGATTCCAGTCAAACCAGTGAGTTTGGCGGTTTTGAGACATCATCTTTCATTGAAAAAAAAACTTTTTTATTTTTCCGACGCGCATGGCTACGGCGACGCGCGCGCATACCATTTTTTTTTGGGGGGGGGGCCTTAGGGAGGTAAACTCTTTCCAATTATGGTAAAAATTCCTTCTTTAACAAACAAAAATGCAAAAGTACATAACGGCCTATATTATATGGCCAAATCATATGAAAATCATGTAATTATATATGCAAATATATCAAAATTAGGTATATTTCCATAATTAAATTGGGTATACTTTTTAGGGACCTTATAGCAAGGCACTGTGGTGTGAAATTTGACTCTGATTATCAGGGAAAAATCAATAGGTACATGTACATGGCAGCCTCCGTGGCTAAACATAAACATGACGACATTGATGGCCCTTTTTCAAAGCTCGGCGTCGTTTCCGATTGAAGACCGAGTTTTGGAAAATCTCAGTAACGGTCATCAAATTCAAAATTGTACATGACGCAGCAAAAAGTTCGCCCATACGATCCGAGTATATTTGATGCCCAAAATCGTCGTTGAATTTCAAGTTTTCTAAATGAAATCAATGAATATTAATAATCAACTCATTTAAAAAAAATAATAATAAGCAATAAGCAGTTAATTAAACCAATATTATATTCGGAAATACTCGGGCGCTATCCGATTGTCGACGAAACGAATTCGGCAAACTTCGGAAATTTTCGGAAAAAGGAGGAATTCCTCCCGTTTTAGTCACATGACGTAAATTGTAATGCAATGTATTACCGGAGGCTACCGGACCTAAGATTCATCAGGAATAGTCGGAACCTTTTGGTCTGGGAACCAGACTAGGGTACAGTCCATTACGCATGCGTATTTACCCTGTGCGTGAATCCTCGCGCGCACGCTTGGTAAACAGCAAAAATAACATCTGGCACGTGATGGTGAATTGACCAGTGAGAGTTCTGCTCTCGATCATGAATATGTATGAGGTATAGTAATATTTCCCATTCCCCATGGGTGGATAGTATACAAATATTGAATGCTTCGAGTGGTGTAGTAAAACTAGCCTCCCGAGGTGATCCATGTATAGAATGCTCCATGGATCACCGAGGGAGGCTAGTTTTACTTCACCACGAGATAAAGCATTCAATATTTGTTTTATAACACTTCACCCACAGATTCTGCTTGGTTTTAATATTTTCAATTATTTAAATCTGAACAAAGTTGAAATAAACTTCAATTTCAATACAAACTTTGTGGAAAATGTATTTCTCTCTTCCAAACTACCTTTTCGCGAAATGTTTGAACCCAACTCTGCGGCACACTCTCTTTAGAACAAAATGCGCTACTTGCAACGCGCACACCAGCATGCATTTACACAATACCGCGCCGTGGAAATAGTACTTTGGTTGCTAATGGTACAGTACTTTGGTTGCTACGGGTATAGTTCTTTTGGCCGTGCACAGAAAGATAGCAAAAATAGAAAGCATC
This sequence comes from Patiria pectinifera, assembly GCA_029964075.1. Taxonomy (NCBI): domain Eukaryota; kingdom Metazoa; phylum Echinodermata; class Asteroidea; order Valvatida; family Asterinidae; genus Patiria; species Patiria pectinifera. The sequence goes on from CM057148.1 coordinate 32,789,673, forward strand.
ATGTGTCTTGCTCTCGGCCAATCAAGACAAAGCGTGAAGACTCATGATGACTATCGCCCGTTTTGGCCCGAGACGCCGCGCTTCTGGTTGCTGACGTCACACGAACGTTTTAAGGTCGCATCAAGCGCGTGATAAGGACTCGACGAACGTCGTACGAACTTATTGGACGCATATGAGGACGCAGCGAGGACACAGAGGACGCCGCGCAGACTTCTAATTGGTCTTCAATGGAACTCGTACAGAACGCCGCAGGGACGCTATAGAACGTAACGTCACACGGACGTCTAAGACTTCCGGTGGACTTCACAGAGACGCATTGCAAGCCCTGGTGCCATGAATTATGCGTCTTCATGGCGTTTTGTGAAGGCCGTGTCACACTGTCACGTCCATGGCGTTCATAATGCGTTGTAGAAATTCTACAAAACGCCATGAAGACGCATGATTCATGGTACCAGTGGCTTGTAATGCGTCTACTAAGTCCACCGAAACTTTCGGCATAAGACGTCCCTGTGGCGTTCTATAGCGTCTTTGTGGCGTTCTCTATAAGTTTCGTTAAAGACCAATGAGACGTCTTCGGGGCGTCCTAGCCCCTCTGCGTCCTCGCTGTGTGTATGCTCATGGCGTCCAATAAGTTTGTACGACGTTCGTGGAGTCCTTATCGCGCGCTCGATGCGACCTTAAAATGTGCGTGTAAAGCCCGGTTCATACTCGGCGCGAAAAGGGCCTGTCACATTATATGCGCTCTCATAGGAGACCTTACGGCGACCAAATTGTTTTCATAAATTGAACAATCGCAGGACGCAACAAAACGACAACTTTCTGTCTCAAAGAAGCTCAAGCTACGCTCATACTGTGCTCTTCCTGCGCTTACGATGCGTTCAACTCGCTCTCTATGCGTCCCTGTCAAGCCCAATTACTCGATCTATAGTCGCTGCCGCTGCGCTGTCACTGCGCTCACACTACGCTCTGCTCGCTGTTGATACGTCCTATAGTAGCTCGCGTCACCATCTCTATTCGACCAATATACGCTCATGTGACGTCACTTGCGCTGTATTGAATACCACGACAAAACGGTCAATACACAGTCTAGTTTCAAAAATTATTATACAAGTTCATCGCAGTCAAGTTACTTTCTCATAGAGATATACATCGACTGCCTTGCGCCTATAAGTTGCCTCAATGCCACTTCAATGACGCACGATTCACGCTCGCACAGCGCCCGAGTTGCGTCATTGCGGCGCCCTGGCCAGAGTGCAGAGGTGTTGCGATTGTTTTGAGCATGTTCCAAGACCTTTGCGCTCATCGGAGACCATGTAGTTGTCGTTGCGATCTAGTAGTTGTTGTTGCGCCCCAGCTATTTTTCAAGGACGCAGTGAGAGCGCATATGATCGCAGACATTTCACGCGAAAGCATGTGCGAAGCGAAATTCATGTCGTCAACAATGGTGGACGCGCTTCGAATGTATTGTTGACGTCACGAATTTCGCTTCGCTTTCGCTTTCGCGTGAAGTATGAACCGGGCTTAAAGCGAAAGCGAATTTGTGACGTCGTGTCAAGTATTCGCGCTGCGAATTCGTAAAAGTTGAGCACATTTCAACTCGGGCGAATTTCGCAGAGTCCTTACCGCGTTCTGGTCAAAATGCTGAGGCGCGGCGTTTGTTTTATGCATGTCCAAAACGAACGTGGCAGGTTGGCGTTCAGCGAAGTCCTTGGAGTCCCTCTGAAGTCCTCACCTAGTATCAATGAGTCCCCCACGCCGTCATCAGCGTTCCCACCGCGTTTTAGTAAATTTTCTTGGTCGCGGTACGAGCTCCGTGCCAGAACGTGATGACAGTGTGACAGGCCCTTTAGCAGTGACAGTATTGTAGCATGGATGTACATGTACATGTACATGTGGCCCAATTGTAGTGAAGTATTTTATTCTTAGGAAATTTAGGACCGAATTGTGGGAATCTACTCTCCCAATCCCACAGTGTCTTTGGTCCCCAAATAAAGTATCGCTCATCGGGTGTCTGGGGTGTGTGCTTTGGTGCAGGTTGTTTCCAATTATCTGTTTGCAATTTAGCTGGGCTCCATGATTGAATGTTCTCGTCAATGGAGGGGGAAAAGGTTATTAAAGTTGATGGTGACAGTACTCTTTCCTCACAGTTGCCCAAAAGTACAAGAATTTAGATAAAGAAATGCGCTTAATCAAGATGCCTTTATCATTACAATGATACATGTATATATACAATGGAAATGTCTTTTCGTGGTATTTTAAAGATAATTATAGTCCATCATTTGGACGTTTGAAGCAACAAAAGTGTTCAAAATCTAATGAAAGATACTAAACAACTAACCTGATGAAGTTTCAGCTCAGCTTCAGCTGTATATTCCGAGAAAAACAGCATTCTGGGGTCTCAATTTCAAATCAAAAGTTGCTGAATCGTGTTTTGAATTGCAGGTTAAAGCCCGGTTCATACTTCACGCGAAAGAGCGAAAGCGAAGCGAAATTCGTGACGTCAACAATACATTCGAAGCGCGCCCCCCATTGTTGACGACATGAATTTCGCTTCACACATGCTTTCGCGTGAAGTATGAACCGGCCTGCGATATTTTTTTACACAAATATCTGGGGTACTTTGTGTGCTTTCCTATGGGGCATGGTTTTTATAACCAGGCTTGAGTGGAGGCTACTATTTTGTCAACTTGGTACAGATTTCGGACTTTATTTCCCTTAAAAAAAAATCCTTCAGAGCCTCGGATATGAAAAGAAAAAGAAAATTGCTGCTATACAAGTAGAATCCGACTGAAAAAAAAAAAACGTTTCTAAGATAAAACTTGAAATTGTTGGAAAAAAGAGCAAAATCTGTAGGAGCAGAGCAAGGAATCGAACACGGGGATCTCTGACCAATAGCCAGCGTGCCTAACCTCTAGGCAACGGCGGTGCTCGACCAAACCCTGCATGCAATTCATGAATTATATACTTTCACACATGTGGAGAGAGTACGTACGCGCGCGCGCGTAGGCGCTCTACAATCCTATAACCGTGATTCAAGTCCCCTGAAAAATGGGTACCCTGTACTATTGTGAAAATAAAATATTCGCAACCGGGCTATACGCAATGTCGCGCACTGATCGACGAATTACATAGATATAGAATAAAAAGATTAGATCGGCAGCGCGTCCACACGCGCCCATTCACTGTGCGATAAATCTCCGCCATTTTTGTTGTCTCTCATGGACGCGCAACAAATTAACGTAAAGTAATGGAGCCAAATGTATCTTTCCTCCAGCACGTGACCTAGCGCAACGCGCGCGAAGCTAGAAATGCGCAACGAGTATTTACGCGATGCGCACACGCGTTAGCGGAGCATGGTCATTGATCTCCATATATGTACTATGGAGATCAATGAGCATGGTGCACTCGTGCGCGTAAACAGTGTTGCGTTCGTCACGTTTTCGCGCAGTGTTTGTATCTTTCCTCCAGCACGTGACCCTCCATGCAAGTCTGCGCGCGTGGACGCGCTGCCGATCTTGTCTTTTTATTCTATATCTATGACGAATTATAGCAACCGCGCGCGCGTGTGCGTCGTGTCACTGCTTGCGCGCTTCGCCGAATAACAAAACGAACTTATTTACATTTCCTGCGGTGCGTCTTCAGCTCGACGCACCGTTGGAAAGGCCTTCTTTCGTTGATTACTTCAAAATGACAGCTTGCCAAAAAAAAATAATTTTACAGGGAGTTTAGTCCACTACTATCTTTCAACCAAATATGTTTTTCAACAATAATTACGCCAGTTACTTTTCGGATGGCTGCAAATGATGGACTATAACTTTAATATATTATTACCCCAGATACATATATAACTAGAGGTTGTAGGAGCAACCACACAGTGTTGGGCCATGGATTACCGCAAACTTTGCCACACATCAACTAAAAATTTGCATGTTTAAATCCATGTTTGACTTTTTAACGTGCCGCCAGAGGGCGCTCTAACATTTGATGACGTCACCTGTAAAATGTTTGTACAGTACTGCATAGGCAGACACTCGAATCGTTAAAAACAAGTTCGCATCTCCTGCCAATTTAAATTAATAAAGCACTTCCGGTTTTGACCGGAAGGAAGGGTCATGTGATTCTGCATTTAATACCAAAAATGAAGACCCTGCAATATTTTATCGATTGCCATAAAAAAACAAAATCAAATCTGTAGCAGTTGATTTTATATTGATTTTCAAAGATTAAATATGGAATCTTTATTTGCTTGTAATATGACACTTGATGACGTCATTGTGACGTCATCACCAGAAACCTCCAGAGATATATTTACTCTGCTATATATAGCCACATCTTGATTATATCTCTCATGGTTGATTTTTTTAGCAATTGTTTAAGGTTTAAAGGTCTTTTCCCCATAACTTCCGGTCTGATGACGTAATCATTTATTTTTCGCGCACAGGTCTTTTCTGCATTAAGGTCATCATGTATGTTAAGTTTGAAGCGATTACCGCAAATTTGGCCACATACATCAAGTGATAATGCGTTTTCGACGTTTTTAAAACTGCCGCTAGAGGGCGCTCTAACATTTGATGACGTCACCTGTGATATGTTTATACAGTACTGCCTAGGCAGACACTCACATTGTTGAAAGCAAGTTCGCATCTTCTGCCAATTTCAAATAATAAGGCACTTCCGGCTTCGACCGGAAGGAAGGGTCACGTGATTTTGCCCTCAATACCAAAACTGAAGACCCTGCAATATTGTATCGATTGCCATAAAGAACAAAATCAAACTGTAGCGGTTGATTTTACATTGATTTTCAAAGATTAAATCTAGTAATCTTTGATTGCCTGTAATACGCTACTTGATGACGTCATTATGACGTCATTACCAGAAACCTCCAGAGCTATATTTACTGTACTGTGCTGTATACAGCCAAATCTTGATTATATCTATCACGGTATTTTTTCTAGCAATTTTTTAAGATTTAAAGTTTTTTTTATTGTAACTTCCAGTCTGATGACGTAATCATTTTTTTTCCCGCGAACAGGTGTTGTCTACATTATGGTCATCATGTACATCAATTCTGAAGCGATTACCGCAAACTTCGCCACAGACATCAAGTGAAAATGCGTTTTTGACGTTTTTGAACCTGCCGCTAGAGGGCGCTCCAACACTTCATGGCGTCACCCATTACTTTTTTTGTAAGATCAATCCAGACAGACACTTAAATCGTTAAAAGCAAGTTCATATCTTCTTCCACTTTTAAATTATTAGGCACTTCCGGTATCGACCGGAAGGAAGGGTCACGTGATTTTACGCACACAACATAAAATGAAGATCATGTATTACCATATCGATTCCCGCAAATTTCAGGTTCCGATCTCTCGGGGTAGATTTTATATGGAATTTCAAAGATTAAATTTATTAAACTTTCGAGTGACGTCATGTGACCCATGATGGCGTCGTGATGACGTAATTACAAAAAAGACCATCTGCGGTGGATTGGGCATTCATGTATTGACAAATGAAGTTCATATATGTTTCCATTTCTCCAAACAGTTCTGGAGAAGGATTTCCTGAGAATATGCTGAGAAGAATAAGAACAGTAAAATCTTACAAAACCAATAGGTATTGGGTCAAGGCCTAACACCTAATAAGGAAGAGTGGGGGGTAATCAGCGAACACCTTTCCTTTTTATAAGTTTGCTATGTTAAAACAAATAAAGTACAAATCCAGTTCATACTCTGATGAATGCACGTTCCATTGTTGGTTGGATTTTGCGTGACCAGTGACCTGTGCGTCATCAAGGTCATGACTCTGCAAGGTTTGAAACGGCCGTTAAGACTGATTCATCACTCTTTTATTCCAGTTTTAGAGATGTTTTTTCCTCGTTGAAAAGCGTAATAATGTAGGAAATTCTGTAAAACTTATCTGTGTTGTAAGTTTACAATTCCCGTCACTCGCTCAGGCTCCGTTTCGAATCACGAACGGTCGGATTGCATTATGCGACGCTCAAAATTTTGTCCGCATGGTCCGCAATGAAACAGAAATCACATCCGGTATGGGACTGCGCGCATTTCTATGGTAAGTTTTCGGATAGCATTTGCGCACATTGTCTAAGTGCGGTCTTGAACAGCTGCAGCCAGATGCTTTATACATAGGTCATAGGCCACTTCTTTCACAAGATTCTGTGAAGCTCATCAGAGTATCCCAGCGTCCTGTTTGCAGGGCGGGGGGGGGGGGGGATACGAGCCTGCTACTATCGCTCTTGATCACTGACGTCTTGGGCCAAGACTAGGAACGCAATTTTTTGGGGGGGGGCCCAAAAAAAATTGACGGTCCCCTAAAAAGTGGGTCCAAAAAATTACGGCGTGGGGTTCGGGGCCCGCTGAAAGGCCCCGATTTTTTTTGTGGATTTTAGATGATCTGTGGTCCGGTGCAATCAGAGGCAATTTCTGACCACTTTAACCATTTTTTTTTAAGGAGAATATGGTGGTGTACGCATTGCCTGCCTTTAGTGCGACGTCATTAACAAAAAAATGATCCGTTTGGGGTCCAGCCCCCCCCCCCCCGGAACCGCCCTCGCATGAGTTGGGGGTAAACACTTGCGAGAAAAAAAAGGGCACTTGAATGGAAAAGGGCAGGCTTTACAAAACAGATTGTTTTTTTCTGCTTCGATTTCAACTTTTCTCGGGGTACCTGGTAAAAAGAAAAAAAGGGTGGCACAATTGCAAAAGTGGCCACCTGCTTTTCTCCATATTATATAACGTCCGGTCCGATTTTCTGCACCGTACCTTCAGCAAGAGTTAGCAGAATGTCCACTTTTCATCCTCCATGCTGGCCTCCATACAGGCTTTTTTTCAGGGGCCGGGGGATACCGTCAGAAAAATGATTGATCCTGCTTTGCTACATATACACCGTACATGTGCACACCAGTTAAACCAGGCTATGTTTAATCATGGAGATCTATGTGTTTTATAGCTCCATGGTTCCGTGGTAAATGAATGATTTGTTTTTCTGTTGAATGTGGGTGCGTTTATAACCTCACCAAACAACTTGCCAAAACCCCCGCCCAGAAAACAGAAAGCAGCTCAGCTTTCCAGTAACACTTAACATGGATTCCTTCCTCCATGCACTTAACAATCATACAGGGAGCTCTTGCATGGTTTGCACAACAGTGAGTTTTTAATTTGCTGACTTAAAATCTCTGCTCATCTCGGATAATTGAAATGCAAGAGAGCCGAGAAAAATTAATTGCTCACTTGACGCCAATAATAATTGAGGTTTGACATTGAGGCAGCAAAGTGGGCGGGCCCGGCTTGGATACACCAGCACCGCTAATTTCATAATCACGGAGTAAATGCAAATGCCGAGGATGGAAACACCGTTTGCTTTTTAGGCCTACTCAATCACTAGGCGCAAAACAGTAATGTACCCGCATAATCACGAATTATGAAGATAAGATTCGGCTGATCGATTCGTCCTCATTATCATTCGCGATCGCCAGGCAGCCGGCAGCAGCAGCTTTCTGTACATGTACATGTACGTGTACATAATTATGTACGACGTACGTACGTACATGCATACCTCTCGCGCGCCCCTGCATAAATCTATGACGCACGTACAAGCGCGTAGGTGTGGAGAACATGCGCAGTGAATGAAGCGCCTAGGGCTAACTAGCTCTCTCGATGAAAATGGCAGACATATTGAGCTAACGAGTGATGGAGGTATGTACTCGAGGACTGTTACATGTTAAGAACGAACTGCAAATTTGTTTCATGTAAGTTGTTACATATTTCATGGTGTATTATTGTATCGACTACGGAGATTTCTCCTTTCCGGACGTGTCGAAATGTATACGACTAGCTGAAAAGTGTCAGTGATAATAATGTCCCGGCCTACTGACAATGAATGACAATGAAAAATGACATGGAATGTGTTATTTGACAGCATCCGTCATGTCCGTGATGACAGCTTAACGTCGTTGTATCGGTAATCCTTATCTTTAGGACACCTCTATTTTTTATGAGTTCTGTTCAAAACTGACTTTTGCAGGCTAAAGCAGTCTTTTTTTTCTCAGATAAACTCATGTTAGTTGTAATTGTTGTAAGAAAATGTGACTTTTCTACCTTACTTTGCAGTTCGCCATCTTGCTTTTTTAATATATTTTCTGTTTGTCATCATCGTCTTTAACCCCTCTTAAATCAAAGCCCGGAGCCCTGCCCTCTTTCTACAAAATTAAACCTGCTGATATTCAAGAGGTGTCATTGCCAAATGTTCAAGTGTGCCAAGAAATATCAGAATGTCACTTTTGATTGTCATTTAGTCAGCTGTTTTCATTATTGGTTTTGGTGAGTCTTTTAACCTTATATAGGAATGGGGTCCTAAAAGTAAGGATTACCGTTGTATCAGTATCAGTCTAACGTTAATCACGGAGGAAGCTACTTTCGGAAAAATTCTTGCAGCCGATCACCACTTTTTCCAATAAATTTTCTAGTGCCAAAAGTTACCTCTTTTAAGGTTATTCCCTCCACTTTCCCCTCCTCTACTCTCATCCCCTCCTTTCCTTAGTTTCTATTTATTAATCAGTCAGTTATTTCATCAGGATTCGAACCTCTGACGCTTGCTTGATACACGAGTCTCTTAACCGCTAGGTCGCGCACGATCGCTGTTGCAATAATCAATCTTTGGACGTATTTGAAGTATCCATTGAAATAAACTAAATATTCATGAGAAAATAAATATTCAAATTGACGTATTGCACTATCATTGGCCGGCTCATGTGACGTCTCATGCGACGTCATGGTTATTGATGTCATGCGTATAACGTACCGCTGTTCTAGACACTTCAATCAGTTTTGACCGGCTGCTTCAACTCAGATCTGCACTACATGTGCATGCCAAAAATGGCCAAAAAACACATTTTTACTAATATTTTTTGGCCTCTCCACTGTTTCCTGGATTCCTCTTGGTTGATATCCCAAGGTGAGGTGACAATTTTGGATGTTAGGCGGCAGGTAAGTGGTGATCGGCTGCAAGAATTTTCCCCTACTTTCATCCATGGTCTTATTACGGAACTGAAGAACCGATACGGCGATAATTTTAATGCTATCTCATGGCAGTGGATATTTTGCCGGAGACGGCAAACCAGGCTTTAGTACTAGGCGACGGCGTTAGCTTGCCGGATATGCACTGAACCAACCTCGTGCCCTGTGGGTACGATCTTGCAGCGCCATGGTGTTTCCCATCATGCCTTGCACGATCGTAACCCCTGGAATTGTGTAATTTAAATGTGCCAAAATACGGCACACATTTTAATTAGGGCTGCAGTTTATCCGTTTTACGTGCCGATGCCATCTTTAAAATATTAAAGGTTGTGATTTTGAAGAATCAATCCTTTCAAACACAACGTGTTAATTAGCAAAGATTTGTATTAAATGTACATACCCCTTTTGTGCCTTTACAACCACAGATACAGGGTTTTCTAAGCGAAAAACGCGGCTGACATAATCCATATCGTACAGGCATCGCAACTTTTGAATCATAATTTTTTTTTCGTACGTCGTGACGTTACGTGCAAAGCTAAGCATGCGAGTGCGAGCGCATTATGGGCACGCCCGGCGTGCAATCTTCAAAATGCCCACGCAGTACGCTGTGAATAGCCATTCAGCGTCATTTACGTCATCATCACAGCCAGGGGTTAGTGTAAGGAACGAGCAGGCGCCCCTGGAGTCGAGGCTGGCACTGAACATGCGCAGTTACTGGTTTTTTTTGTACTTAAAAACATTTTCTGGTGACAAATTTTAGTCTGGCTCCATGCCAACATTATCGTTGTAACTTCGTATTCACAAGATGGGAATCAGACCATTTTACAATTTCAGACTTTATTTCCCTTTAAAGAGGTTGTGGAATGCTCGAAGACATTTCCGTCATTTTTCGGGTATATGTAGCCTAAGTTGTGATGAAATAAAAACGACTATTGTTTCTGTCATGAAATGAGTACAAAAGGTACTTTTGAGAGCTGTTTTTCAGGTCCAGTTTCGACCCGAACGTGCAATTGTGTAAAAGTCGTCGTTGCGGGCAGCAAACAAAACACAGTAAATCGTGACGTAATAAACAGGACTCTTGTATGCTACTGTGCATCGGGAGTCCTGTTTATTACGTCACGATTTACTGTGTTTTGTTTGCTGCCCGCAACGACAACTTTTACACAATTGCACGTTCGGGTCGAAACTGGACCTGAAAAACAGCTCTCAAAAGTACCTTTTGTACTCATTTCATGACAGAAACAATAGTCGTTTTTATTTCATCACAACTTAGGCTACATATACCCGAAAAATGGTGGAAATGTTTTAGAGCATTCCACAACCTCTTTAAAAAAATCCTCCCGAGCCACAAATCTGAAAAAGAAAATGTAATAGGCCCTACTCTGCAATAAAATGTTTGAGACATGTTATGTTAAAATAATAAAAGAACAATATTCTTATTTTGGGGGGATGGGGGAAAAAAAACCTTAGAAATGTCACCAGCAGGGATCAGGATTAAACCCGGGTCTTCCCGTTCATGAGATCTGTTGCTTATCCACTAGACCAAGGGTGCTACACAACTGTTGGTGGTAATTTAATACAGTCGAGTCTCGTTATAACTCGTTCGAACCTAGACAAATCGTTTGTTTATATCAGAATTTTGTATTAAGAGGAACATCAGTCCCATTCATTGTGCACATGTATAAATGCACAGTCGGGACCATGGCTTTATGTTTGTTATTAACAAGAATTTTGTATTAACAGAGTTTGTACTAACGAGAGTCAACTGTATATAATTCAGCCCTATCTTAGAGAGTACAGCGCCCTCTGTTGATATGGGTTGCCGCCAGCAAGCCTTTAGTAAGGCCAAAAAAAAGAATAGTTCTGCTTCCGGTTACCCGACCGACCCTATTTTTAGGCTGCGACCCTAAAAATTTTATCGGCAATTCCAAAAAAAAAAAAAAAATTGAATAAATACAAATAAAATCTGTCTTTTCTGTCTTCACAAAATACCTCTCAACAACCCTTTTGCATCCAAAAATGCTTGTATTTATTTGTTTTCTTACTTACATTCGCTTTTTTTTCAAAGAAACCTCCGTTATTACAAATTCGCTTCGCGATATAACTACTTCGCAATTCGATGTCACGCACGGTGACTATAATCACGTGGCGACGACTGGTTCCCGCCGCGCCGCGCAGGGGCCAATTTAGAAGACATAATGAAAATGCGGTAACCAGTCCATAGCTAGCTATGTGACCGATAGCGCGCTATCAGGTAGCAGACCAGTAAATAAACTTCCATAGACCCCAATGGTAAATGCTCCCACTTTAAAAATTCGGGAAAAATACTCACAACTCTCCAAGGTGTTCGAGACACACATCAAATTAAAGCTTATTTCATCATCTTTCAATTTCTGTTCAATTTACGGGGGGTCAACTGATGACTTTTAGGAGAAATTTCCATCTGAAGACGATCACCCCTGAAAATAGTCCTGAAGCCCATCGTCATTTTGAAAAACGATGCCTACACTCCATTGCAAAGTAGAGCGCTTTTAGGGTCCAAATTACATCAAAATTACACAGAACTGCAAGCTCCAAGTCCTGTGCACGGTTTCCATCCATATTTTCGACAAACCCTCAAGTTCATGGCCCACAGCATGCTCAAATACCGAAGATTTTGAGGGCATGCAAATCGTGATTTGGCCGGCGCAGGCAATTTCGGACCGATTTACTGGTCTGCACCCTATAGAGAAGCGAGGTTTTGAAAAATTTCTCCAAACCACTTGTATGGCACGAGGAAGGATGGATGACTCATATTTCATAAAAAAATGGCGAGAAAAAAAATCTCTGACTGCGATTTCTGGCCTGAAAACAAGTCCTCTGTTTGCGGCTACCTTACTGTAGGGCGCCCCCAACGGGCGTGAATTGAGTTTTTGCTCCTTCCGACCCCAAATTACCCCCCCCCCCTTGCTCGCTCGAAATTTCTGTGATCGGAGGACGGTCCATCGGCCCAATTCAGATTTTGGGCGCATTTGTTGCGGAACCGCCATTGGTGACCCCTTTTGAAACGCTGCCCCCCCCCAGGTTCCGCCCCCCCTGAAAAAAAACCACTCCGCAAACATTTTGACAACAAACGGTGGAAGGCGCCATTTTGAAACTACAGAGAAGCGAGGTTTTGAAAAATTTCTCCAAACCACTTGTACGGCACGAGGAAGGATGGATGACTCATATTTCATTAAAAAATGGCGAGAAAAAAAATCTCTGACTGCGATTTCTGGCCTGAAAACAAGCCCTCTGTTTGCAGCTACCTTACTGTAGGGCGCCCCCAACGGGCGTGAATTGAGTTTTTGCTCCTTCCGACCCCAAATTACCCCCCCCCCCCCCCTTGCTCGCTCGAAATTCCTGTGATCGGAGGACGGTCCATCGGCCCAATTCAGATTTTGGGCGCATTTGTTGCGGAACCGCCATTGGTGACCCCTTTTGAAACGCTGCCTCCCCAGGTTCCGCCTGAAAATATCCACTCCGCAAACATTTTGACAACAAACGGTGGAAGGCGCCATTTTGAAACTACAGGTAGCAGACCAGTAAATAAACTTCCATAGACCCCAATGGTAAATGCTCCCACTTTAAAAATTCGGGAAAAATACTCACAACTCTCCAAGGTGTTCGAGACACACATCAAATTAAAGCTTATTTCATCATCTTTCAATTTCTGTTCAATTTACGGGGGGTCAACTGATGACTTTTAGGAGAAATTTCCATCTGAAGACGATCACCCCTGAAAATAGTCCTGAAGCCCATCGTCATTTTGAAAAACGATGCCTACACTCCATTGCAAAGTAGAGCGCTTTTAGGGTCCAAATTACATCAAAATTACACAGAACTGCAAGCTCCAAGTCCTGTGCACGGTTTCCATCCATATTTTCGACAAACCCTCAAGTTCATGGCCCACAGCATGCTCAAATACCGAAGATTTTGAGGGCATGCAAATCGTGATTTGGCCGGCGCAGGCAATTTCGGACCGATTTACTGGTCTGCACCCTATAGAGAAGCGAGGTTTTGAAAAATTTCTCCAAACCACTTGTACGGCACGAGGAAGGATGGATGACTCATATTTCATAAAAAAATGGCGAGAAAAAAAATCTCTGACTGCGATTTCTGGCCTGAAAACAAGCCCTCTGTTTGCGGCTACCTTACTGTAGGGCACCCCCAACGGGCGTGAATTGAGTTTTTGCTCCTTCCGACCCCAAATTACCCCCTCGCTCGAAATTTCTGTGATCGGAGGACGGTCCATCGGCCCAATTCAGATTTTGGGCGCATTTGTTGCGGAACCGCCATTGGTGACCCCTTTTGAAATGCTGCCCCCCCCCCCAGGTTCCGCCCCCCCTGAAAAAAAACCACTCCGCAAACATTTTGACAACAAACGGTGGAAGGCGCCATTTTGAAACTACAGAGAAGCGAGGTTTTGAAAAATTTCTCCAAACCACTTGTACGGCACGAGGAAGGATGGATGACTCATATTTCATTAAAAAATGGCGAGAAAAAAAATCTCTGACTGCGATTTCTGGCCTGAAAACAAGCCCTCTGTTTGCGGCTACCTTACTGTAGGGCGCCCCCAACGGGCGTGAATTGAGTTTTTGCTCCTTCCGACCCCAAATTACCCCCCCCCCCCCTTGCTCGCTCGAAATTCCTGTGATCGGAGGACGGTCCATCGGCCCAATTCAGATTTTGGGCTCATTTGTTGCGGAACCGCCATTGGTGACCCCTTTTGAAACGCTGCCCCCCCTCCCCAGGTTCCGCCCCCCCTGAAAAAAAACCACTCCGCAAACATTTTGACAACAAACGGTGGAAGGCGCCATTTTGAAACTACAGGTAGCAGACCAGTAAATAAACTTCCATAGACCCCAATGGTAAATGCTCCCACTTTAAAAATTCGGGAAAAATACTCACAACTCTCCAAGGTGTTCGAGACACACATCAAATTAAAGCTTATTTCATCATCTTTCAATTTCTGTTCAATTTACGGGGGGTCAACTGATGACTTTTAGGAGAAATTTCCATCTGAAGACGATCACCCCTGAAAATAGTCCTGAAGCCCATCGTCATTTTGAAAAACGATGCCTACACTCCATTGCAAAGTAGAGCGCTTTTAGGGTCCAAATTACATCAAAATTACACAGAACTGCAAGCTCCAAGTCCTGTGCACGGTTTCCATCCATATTTTCGACAAACCCTCAAGTTCATGGCCCACAGCATGCTCAAATACCGAAGATTTTGAGGGCATGCAAATCGTGATTTGGCCGGCGCAGGCAATTTCGGACCGATTTACTGGTCTGCACCCATCAGTACAGTGCAGGCCACTGTCAACTGGTCGGATTCGACATCGTAAAAATGCCAAGAAAACACCGATGGAGAAAGAACATTTTTGCAAGTTAATTTACAGAATTGATCTAGCTTGTCTGTGTATGTATTTTCTGTGTTCAGGAGTTCATTTTGAGATCGCACTACTCGTATTTGGAGTGATACATGCCGCGTGTTTCCCGAAATTATTGACGGTAAAAACAGCTCTGACGGCCCATGGTGGGCCGCTCGCCACACACGCACGCATTACGCACCTCGGAGTTTTGGCCAGCTCCCCGCGTCTTGACTAGCGTTGTGCATATGGTGCAAACGGCCTGAATTTTCCATTATTTTTTGAAATTATCGAACGTAAATATATTGACAATAATTAAAGGTAGGTTTTACTCACTTTTTGTTGCCATTTCGTGTATAGCTTTCGTAGTGCAATAGAAATAGTTCAGGCTAAAACTTCGCATATAATTGAATACCCCATTCAATCTGCATAAAAAAAATTGGCAAAAAAAAAAAAATTTCCGACCGACCGACCCTATTTTTGAAAGGCATGTAATCGGAAGCAGAACTATTTTTTTTTTTGGCCTAAACGTTAGCTTGCCGGCATTACCTCCGGCAATATCCACTATCATCTCATATCTGGTTTGGATACTTGTGTGCTTGGTACTTGACAAGCTTTACATGCTTTACTAGAACTACTACTAGCATGACTAGTACTAGTAGGCCTAGTACTATCTGACTATAGGCCTATACATACTATCATGGAAATATTAATGCGCCTATGAAATGTTTGATAGGCGCATTAATGTTATCAAAAGACATGCATCTGGAACTGAGAAACATTTCCAATTTTGTTAGAAAATACTTTAAAACTGCTTGCTTACATGTAACTCCAGCTGACATGTTCATCAGGAATTCGACACGTTACAAGTCGAATTCCTGATGAACATGTCAGCTGGAGTTGCTGCACAACCAAAGAAGTGGTGTCTGGATTAAGGATGTGACGTTTACATGTTTAAACGTTTAAACAAAAACAATTCTAAATCCGTTTACAAATTTTCCACTAAAATTTTAAACAAAATAAAAAGGCAACAGGTCTACATGTTCACCGTTTACTCAGTCTTCCTTTGAGTTAAACCTAAAGAGCTGAACGGTTCTTGAAGCATTTGCAATTAAACGCTTACAAAATTAAACTTGAAGTCACCTAGTCTAGATACTACATTAATTCCCATATGGGTACACGTAGTCCTTTTTTATAGCCCTTGGGTGATGTATGTGTCAGTTTAGGTTGTCCCTACATGTACGTCTATGGCCGATTGGCCAGTCACTGGACTAAACTTCATTCCTTGGCCATACACATGTGTGTGCAAAATGTTACTGACAATTTTTCATTTTTTCATTGGAATCATATGGCCTGATAATATATTCTGCATAGGCCTATTGGTTCACTTACCCAAGCAATCATATTAGTTAAATTCACAAAATTCTTAAATCCTCATTTTTGGTTGCACAAAATGGCCATTTGGCAGCTTTTGGAAATTTTTTAAAAGACAAATGCTGTAGGCCTTACATATTATTTTTCTTATGGTTAAATAACAAGCTCTGATGCTTTGTGCACACAGTTCGATAGGGTAGTTTTGCTTTTCTAATCATGCGTTCCTTCTGCACCCGATTTCAGGAAGCGCTGCGATGGGTCACAACCTGAGTTACGACGTGTAACACGTCGCAACTCGCGACACGTAGTATGATCTATTTCACGAAAATTACGATGTGTTGAACGTGTCGTAAGTTCCTTGGTTACATCTATAATCAAACGTCCCATTGGTCCGAGTTCCACTGGTTCAGGTTGACTGACCCTAACCCTAACCCTAACCGTCGGACCAATGGGACTTCGGACCAACGGGACGTCGTACCAATGGGATGTGGGACCAACGGGACGTCGTACCAATGGGATGTGGGACCAATGGGACGTCCCCAAGTTCCTTGACAACGGCTTAAAACATGTCGCAAGTTACGACGTGCCTAGTGGTCATCGCAAAATAAGATGCGCTCTTTTCTTAGCCAATTTTATGCCGTAAAAATTACATAAACGAGACTATAATACCGAGACAATGTGTGTAAAGTTGTAAATGGACAATGCATTGAAGTAATTATGAAGTTGCCTTGAATATTGCAGTGGGAATTTGAAAGTATTAATACAGTCCACCGCGAGCTTGTTTTCCTTAAAGCTATAGTCCATCATTTGCAGCCATCCGAAAAAGTAACTGGCGTATTATTGTTCAAAAACATACTTGTTTGAAAGATAGTAAGTGGACTAAACTCCCTGTGAAATTATTCTTTCTGGCAAGCTATCATTTTGAAGTAATCAACGAAAGAAGGCCTTTCCAACGGTGCGTCTTAAGACGCACCGCAGGAAAATTTAAATTAGTAGTTCGTTTTGTTATTTGGCGTAGTGCGCGCAAGCATTGGCTCGACGCACAGGCGCGCGGGGTTGCTATAATTCGTCGGATCAGTGCGTGACATCGCGTATAGCTGCAATTCAGAACAATTCAAAACATGATTCAGCAACTTTTGATTTGAAATTGAGATCCTAGAATGCTGTTTGTCTCGGAATATACAGCTAAAGCTGAGCTGAAACTTCATCAGGTTAGTTGTTCAGTATCCTTCATTAGATTTTGAACACTTTTGTTGCTTCAAACAAACAAAATGCACAAATTAAAAATGATGGACTATATCTTTAAAAACTGCATCGCGCGTTCACAATTTTTGTTTTACGTTTTAAAAACTTTTCGAGAGGAGATCCGATTTGTTGAATAACAGACAACTATTTACTGTACATGTACAATGAATAAATGCAGTGTTGTGCTATATGATGCGTCGCACTTATGACACGTTTTGTGAAATGAGTTGCAGGA
The DNA here is from genome assembly GCA_029964075.1 of Patiria pectinifera. NCBI lineage: Eukaryota > Metazoa > Echinodermata > Asteroidea > Valvatida > Asterinidae > Patiria > Patiria pectinifera. The sequence goes on from CM057148.1 coordinate 32,806,951, forward strand.
CGCGTCGCAGCTGCGATGCATAGGGATATGACACGTATAGGGATATGACATGTTGCAGGCAAGTTGCGATGAGCTTTATGAAATCATGTGCTGGAAGATAAAATAAAAAAAATAGATACGACTATACATACATACATGTACATGTACGGCTCTTAGTACAAAAAGTTGTAGAAATAAAACTGAAATTTATGAATGGCTTGATTGTCCATGCATGGTCTCTTGACTTAGATACTTCATTAATTTAAGAAATATCCATGATAACCAACACAGAAATCCAACCACTGCAAATTTGCAATATAAGCGCTGTCCTGTGACACATGTATACATTGTTCATATATACACACACACAATGCACTGATGTGCTGCATGACATGCATGAGCATCAGTTGCAATGTATACAAGTAGTACTAGTCATTCACTTGGGAGTGAATGCATGGAGACACAGTTACAATAACCAATATTTATTACAGTTTCCCTAGGCAATTAGGACAGGAGAAAGATGTTTCCATTGTACATTTAACTTGTGGATTAAGGTTCCCCTTAACAGTAGGTAGATTAATAACACCGCGTTCCCACTTGAATTGAAAAAAGGTGGATCAAGATCCAGCATTTTGATGTGATCGTTACCTTACCGCAACGAAACCACAAGTCGCGTTCCCACTTATGCTTGATCCACCTTTTCATACGGAAATGTCGAGTCCAAAAGGTCACTGAGTTCTGAATTGCGCGCGCTCTGTGGGACTGCCAGTGTTGCATGCTAGGATGAGTCAGTTTTCAAACAGCGCTATCAGAATTCACCGACAAACATTACGCGAATTCACCGACATAAATCACGGATCCGTAAAGGAATTCACCGTGCGTGCATAAATTGTACAGTGCCGCTCATTGCGTGACGTCTGCAGAACCAATGCATCAATAAGGGATTCCCTGGTTCTGAAGCTTCTCATTGGTTTAACATGGGCACATGATGTACTACGACATCATTCTCCAATTTTCTATAATCAATACTACAGATTTGTCACCTCCGTACGTACCGCGTTATCGGCACTATTCTCATCGCATATGCGTAAGCTTTTCAAAGTGACGTGGTTTGGTGAGTGCGGACTAAGTTAATTATGGATTAAAAATAAGTAAAATTATATACCACGTGCGCTGCACACATCGTGCATGCGCGGTGCTAGCCCGTAGTTCAGCGGTTTATTGTGCATGTTGTGTACGTTGGAAATTTCACACGATCTACACGCCTGAAAACGTGTTTCTTCGTTCTTAAGACCGCAACATTTCCGCGCCACTCGTGCACCGGGCGGATGTTGACAGGTCAAATTGCCGGATCAGATCCACCTTTTGCGTTCCCATCTGATCGTGATCCGCCAATTGCCGGATCTGATCCACCAATTGGGGGATCTGTATCCTGCTCCAGAGGTGGATCAAGAAAGGTGGATCTGATCCTGACCCACCTTATAACGGTTAGCGTTCCCACTGCACACAATTGCCGGATCTGATCCACCAATTGGGGGATCTGATCCGGCAATTTGGCAAAAGGTGGATCAGATCCCCCTATTGGTGGATCAAGTGGGAACAGGGTCTAACACCGCGTTCCCACTTGAATTTGGAAAAGGTGGATCAAGATCCGGCATTTTGGTGTGAACGTTATCTTACCGCAACGAAACCGCAAGTCGCGTTCCCACTTATGCTTGATCCACCTTTTCATATGGAAATGTTGAGTCCGAAAGGTCACTGAGTGCGGAATTACGCGCGCTCTGTGGAGTGCCAGTAGTGCTAGTGTTGCATGCTAGGCCAGGATGGGTCAGTTTTTAACAGCGCTATGAATTCACCTACAAAAATTATGCGAATTCACCGACATAAATCACGGATCTGTACGTAGAGGATCCGTACGTGCATAAATTAACTGGTGAAATCGAACAGCGCCGCTCATTGTGTGACATCACGGCAGAAACCAATGCATCAATAAGGGATTCCCTGGTTCTGAAGCTTCTCATTGGTTAAACATGGTCACATGATGTACTACGACATCATTTTCCAATTTTCTATAATCAATACTACAGATTTGTCACCTCCAGACGCACCGCGTTATCGGCACTATTCTCATTGCGTATTTGTAAGCTTTTCCATGATTCTGTGCCAAATTGAAGTGTTTTGGTGAGTGCGGACTCAGAGTCATTTATGGATGGAAAAATAAGTACAATTTCACGAATAAAAAAGGTTTAGAAATGGAAGAATGCGCAACGAAACCTGTAAAAGGCCTAGTTTCAGGATATACCATGTGCATGCGCGGTGCTAGCCCGTAGTTCAGCGGTTGTTTGAGCTACACGCCTGAAAACGTGTTTCTTCGTTCTTAAGACCGCAACATTTTCGCGCCACTCGTGCACCTGCGGATGTTGACAGGTCAAATTGCCGGATCAGATCCACCTTTTGCGTTCCCATCTGATCGTGATCCGCCAATTGCCGGATCTGATCCACCAATTGGGGGATCTGTATCCTGAGGCCTTTTCACACTATCTCCGTTTCGAACCGTGTTGAAACCTAACCGGATCCAACCCGGTTCAGCCCAAGTATTTTTCGACACGGATCGGAGAGACGCGACGTTCACACTGTCCTTTACGGGAATGGCCGCTACGTGAACCGTGTAACGTTCAATCCGGCTACGGCCCCTGTGAATTCACACTACAAATTCTCGACACGGATCGCATTCGGCACAGGGCGCTGCGATGATTTTCTCAATCCCATAATGCATTGTGACGCACGCGGCTGCTGCGCGCACGCGGCTGCTGCGCGCACGAGGCTTACGGACAGGCCTGTGTGAAGCGTGAATTTACTACTTTGTGAAATACGGACTCATTGGTAGTATTGCGCATGCCTATTAGGAGAGGACCTGTCACGTGAAAGGCTTTGACCAATAATAAGAGAGTAAACGAATCCGATTTGGGAGTCCGATTTTTGTACGACACCATCGCAGCTGTGTGCAATATTTCCAAAATGGCTCCGGTCATTTCGTTAGACGATTCGTTCTATTTAACATTAGAAATGTACATTTTTGGGGTACATTTTGTGGACCTAATACAAGCCCAGACTCGGTAAAGGATGCTCCATACACCGATAAATTATTGGATGATAATTAGGGAGCGATTGTTTCGGGATCGGTGTTTGTGATGGCGATAGTGGTGGAAGGAAATATTATGCACGGCGTGTCAGATTTTCGGTAAAATGTCGGCCTCAACCCAACACGGATCGGCCGTGAGTGACTCAACTCGGGGCGGTTCACACTTTCATTTTCGACACGGTTCACGCCAAAAATGCAATTTCAATCCGGGTTGAGATTTTCAACCCTGGTCCCTCCCAGGGTTGATTTCGATCCGGCTAGAGCACGCTACCCGGGTCGGAACCGGGTTGAAATTTTAGAAGTGGGAAAAGGGTTGAAAAAAATCTCGGGGTTGGAACCGGTTCCAACCCCGAGATTTTGGACAGTGTGAAAAGGCCTCTGGTCCAGAGGTGGATCAGAAAAGGTGGATCTGATCCTGATCCACCTTATAACGGTTAGCGTTCCCACTACACACAATTGCCGGATCTGATCCACCAATTGGCAAAAAGGTGGATCAGATCCCCCAATTGGTGGATCAAGTGGGAACGGGGTCTAAATAAGGGAATAAATGTGTTCTTGGGAGGTGTTAAACACTATGTTGAATGGTTGGAGTCTGGAATGCTGATAATTACCCGAGGCGAAGTTGAGGGTTATTACATGTTATCAGCATTCCAGACTCCAACCAGTCTTTAATATAGTGTTTAATACCGACCAAGCACGTATTTATTCCCATTCATAGTACCTTTCGGTAACAAATCAAAACCTTTTGGTCCAAAAACTCAAAACAACGATTTTGTTCAACAATTTTACTTTCTGTTTTTCAAAACACCCCTCTAGCTATATAATGGAGTGTCCAGCTTGCGAGATAAGACGTAAACAACTCCTTTTATGGAGATTGGCGTGCATACTGCGCGATGACGCGCAGATGCAGCTGTGGTGAGTGCGTTGTGAATTTAGGATTATGAAATACTGACTCACTGGTAGTATTGCGCATGCCTACGTGAGGATTGTGAACATTCAACCAATAAGACGGTAAAATGCATGGAATTTCATAGTGAGTCAAATTTCATGTGACATTGGAAAAGTGTTTAAGACCAAGCCAGCCTTGTCTTAATCATCCGTTTTAAAAGACCGGCCACGTGACGGGCTCTCGACCAATGGGAATGGGTAAACTGTCTTAGGTATTTATAAATACTATTTCATTGTAAAGTCAGAATTTATTCTTAGGTCTGTCTTTCATTTTCTTTATTCATAGCTGACAGTTATGTGTAACACACCAGGATGGTGGGACTATTCACTCGCAAATCACCAATGATGATGCTGGAGTTTTCAGGACAAGACTGAGTGTGACTAGGAATTTGGAATATTGATCAGTACACTGCATGCAAACATGGAAGGATTTCAAGCTGGCAAAAGATACTTTTCTCCCCGTCTACTGGATTATATATTAATTGTGGGAAGTCGCCATCCATATAGCAACAATAATGTTGCACAAACACCAGAAATGCTACGTCGTTACCCTCAAGATGACCACCCAGATTTTCCGTTACCTCAAGATGTTGTGTTCTTTTGTCAGCCAGAAGGTTGCCTCACAGTTGGACAGAAGAAATTGAGCCTCAGAGAAAACACATCCTTTGTTTTTACTTTGACTAATAAAGACAGCGGAAGAGCAAGATATGGTATTTGTGTCAACTTCTATCGGCCCTTTAAATCCTCTGATAGAAAGATGGAACATCAGATTGAAAAGGCTCTGCATAACGACAGAGAGAATTCCAACAGAAATGGAACTCTCAGTGTGCCCTCAGATGAAGGACAAAGGAAAAGGTCACCAAGAACTCGTAGAAAACTCAAGCAGGCCAAGAAAGTTCGCAATAATTCCCTGACATCACTGTGCATACTGAGTCATCATCCTTTCATCTCTACCTTCAGAGAGTGTCTGTTCATCCTAAAGCGGCTCATTGATTCCTGTAATGACAGAACATGCAGTCGAAAAGTAGGTGGCTCCAAAGGATCATTAAGGTGAGGTTGTTGCAAAATCTTATGTTGAAATCAAATCTTGAGAGAACTGCGTATACATACAGTATGTTCATGTCAATCACAATATTTGCCTCAAAGAAAGTGTACCATACTTCAACTTGTATGCTCCTGGTTATGTTTCGTTATTGACTTGCATGTACCAGACAATAAAAACCAAAGAAATTTTGAAACACTAACACACAGTACAAATTGATGAAAATTAACATACATTGGTCATTCCGTGTCAATTCAACACAATTTTGGACCCGACCCCCACAGATTGAAACGATATTTGGTGTGCTGAATGGCCTACATGTATATGAGAAACCCCTTAAACTGAATTTATTTGTAAATAGTTTTTGAGATACAGTCCACGAACTTTTGACTAATTAGCATGACCTCCGAACTTTAAATACTTTTATCTCAAAATCTAGCTCCTACAAAGCCAATTTGTACATATTAAAGCTCTTTGAATGGCCTCCATTTCTTAAAATGAAACCAAAATCGTAGCATGAGAGAAAATGCGTAACGAAATGACCTTTGACCTTGAATCGCGAAAATCAATATGCTTCAGATTTCGTAATTTTTTTTCAAAAAATGTTAGTTTATGATGTCAGCAACAATATTTAAAAAAATTGGGATGGGTGCTCTTACAGTTTTGAAGTTATGATTTTTAAAGATAGCATGTCCGGTAAAAATTTGCATATTTACATACAAATGTACATACTGCTTGTGCACATTAACCAGTGCCCTTTACAGCCCTAATGTGTTGTGTCCATTGTTTATGTAGCATCTTGCTACATGTACATGTAGCTCTATAGTGGCGTAACTATGGGGGTAGCAGGGAGGGGATGGGGGGGGGGAGGGGCGGGGGCACGTGTCTCCCAGTACATGTAGGTGTCCTTGCACCAAGATGTCTATCAGCCCTCCCCTCCCCCCCTTTAAATCTTGAATTGAAAAAAAATATCATTTGGCACATGGATGTTTATCAATTGCCTCATATATTATTTTGAAGTGTGATATCCCTTGAAAAATGTAAGGCAACATATGTGGCCCCCTCCCCCCTCCCGACCAGAAATTTAACCCAACTGTCTCTAGTATTGCACGCTTGGCTTTCAAAATGAGATGGGCAAGTTCTAATCACATTCATTGAACAACCAACATGTTGACACCCAGCTCAAACTGTTCACACTGATGGGGGGGGGGGATATGGGGGCACTGGGGATATGGATCCACTTGGGGACACACGCCCCCACAAGTGATACCCCCCTAGTTCCACCACTATCTAGAGCTAGCAAGATACCGGTACTGTATTTAAACATTTGAAACATAACATTAGGGATAGGGCTGTCAAGGACAAGTATTTACAGGTCAACTTGCACTTGCTGTATGTACAAGTACGTGTGTAAATATGCAAACTAGGGATTTTCCTAGACAAGCTATTTAAAAAAAATCTAGAGGTTGTACATGTAGGAACAACCACACGGTGTTGGGCCATTGACTACCGCAAACTTTTCCACACAAATGAACTAAAAATGCATGTTTTAATCCATGTTTAACTTAGTCAGGGCATCCGTTGTCAACTTCACATTTCAAGGGGGCTGCAGGACATCTCAAAGTTCACTTACTGCCACGAAACAGGGGGAAGTTTTAGACCTATTTCTAAACTGCCATTTAACCGACAAATCGAGATTAAATCCCCCAGGGTTGATTTTCCAGGAAGTTTCAAAGGAAAAGAGGTCTTTTCCTTCTAACTTTCGGTCTGATGACGTAATCAATTTTTTTTCGTGCACAGGTCTTGTCTGCATTAAGGTTATCATGTATACATCATTTTGAGGCGATTACTGCAAATTTCGCCACAGACATTCACTGAAAATGCGTTTTGGACATTTTGTAACCTGCCGCTAGAGGGCGATCAAACTGATCATGGCGTCACCGATCATTTTTTTTTAAAGGTCAACACATCTCTGACGGTCGATTTTTTAGCAATTTTCAAAGTAAAAGAGGTCTTTTTATTGCAACTTCCGGCCTGATGACGTAATCATTTTATTTTTCGCGCACAGGTCTTGTCTGCATTAAGGTCATTATGTATATTAATTTTGAAGTGATTACCGCAAATTTTGCCACAGACATCAACTGAAAGTGACACTTGATGCTTCACCGATCATTTTTTTTTGAAAGATCAACCCACTCACAGACTAACATTGTTGAAAGCAAGTTCATATCTTTTTGCACTTTTGAATTATAAGGCACTTCCGGTTTCGACCGGAAGGAAGGGTCATGTGGTTTTACGCACACAAGATTAATTGAAGAGCATGTATTATCATGTCGATTCCTGCAAAATTCAAGTTCTGGTCTCTCACCGTTGATTTGATATTGAATTTCAAATATTAAATTCATTATTTTTTGAAGTGACGTCACGTGACCCATGATGACGTCATAATAACGTAATTGCAAAAAAGCACATCTTAAGTGGGTTGTGCATTCATGTATTGACAATTGAAGTTCATACATGTGTTTTCATTTTGACAAACGGTTCTGGAAACGAATGTGTCTTGGAGAAATAAAAAAAAAATAGAGGTTGTAGGAACAACCACACGGTGTTGGGCCATGGATTACCGCAAGTTTTGCCACACACATCAACTCAAAATGCATGTTTAAATCCATGTTTGACTTTTTCAACATGCCGCCAGAGGGCGCTCTAACATTTGATGACGTCAACTGTAAAATATTTGTACAGTACTGCCTTGGCAGACACTCACATCGTTGAAAGCAAGTTTGCATCTTCTGAACATTTCAAATTATAAGGCACTTCCGGTTTCGACCGGAAGGAAGGGTCATGTAATTTTGCTCTTAATACCGAAAATGAAGACCTTGCAATATTTTATCGATTGCCATAAAAAACAAAATGAAATCTGTAGTAGTTGATTTTATATTGATTTTCAAAGATTAAATCTAGTAATCTGTGATTGCTTGTAATATGATACTTGATGACGTCATTGTGACGTTATTACCAAAAAGTTCAAGAGCTATGTTAACTGTGCTATTTATAGCCAAATCTTGATTTTATTCGTGCAGGTGATTTTTTAGCAATTTTTGAAGGTTTAAAAGTCTTTTTATTGTAACTTCCGGTCTGATGATGTAATCATTTTTTTTTGCGCAGAGGTCTTGTCTGCATTAAGGTCATCACGCACACTAATTTTGAAGCGATTACCGCAAATTTCGCCACAGATATCAAGTGAAAATGCGTTTTTGAGGTTTTTTTAACCTGTCACGTGATTTTACGCGCACAAGATAAAATGAAGAGCATGTATTATCATGTCGATTCCCGCAAAATTCAAGTTCCGGTCTGTCACGGTTGATTTTATATGGAATTTCAAAGATTAAATTTGTTAAACTTTCAAGTGATGTCACGTGACCCGTGATGACGTGATAATGACGTAATTACAAAAAAGCACATCTTCAGTGGATTGTGCATTCATGTATTGACAAATGAAGTTCATATATGTTTCTATTTTTCCAAAGAGTTCTGGAGAAGAATTGTGTCTTGGAGAATAAACAAAAAAAATAGAGTTTGTGGGAACAAACACACGGTGTTGGGCCATTGTTTTTGTTGACGTTGATTGTTGATTGTTGATGTTGATGTTGATGTTGAGGGTTAAAAAATAGTGCGTGTAGTACGATGAACTCTCAGACTATTTAACAGTCAAACATGAAACAACATCAGAACGATCCAACAATTATAACTACAGCGATAAGCGAATTATTTGCAAATATAGCGATGAAGAAGCAACCAGTGCAAAACCAATATGGCACTTCTTACACAACTAATCAAAGTGATCTTACTCAACTGATCGTAGAGACATTTACCAGTTCAGTTTGTGGCCTCAAACTACTACAGTTCTCCCAAAATAAAGTGATTTCGATCAATAATTCTTTACAAAATAACAGCCGTCATGTCGCTTTTCACTTCGTGTCCATTACTTGGTTACGGAGAGGGCGCCCTCCATCGGCATTTGCAAGGAATGTAAACAAACATTCATTCATAATTTTTTCTGTCCGGAACAAACGTTTCAAGACGAAGGCGTTGTCAACTTCACATTTCAAGGGGGCTGCAGGAAATCTCAAAGTTCACTTATTGCCACGAAACATGAGGAAGTTTTAGACCTATTTCTAATCTGCCATTCAACCAACAAATCGAGATTAAATCCCTCAGGGTTGATTTTCCAGGAATTTTCAAAGGAAAAGAGGTCTTTTCCTTTTAAATTCCGGTCTGATGATGTAATCAATTTTTTTCGCGCACAGGTCTTGTCTGCATTAAGGTTATCATGTATACATCATTTTGAGGCGATTACCACAAATTTCACCAAAGACATCCACTGAAAATGAGTCTTGGACTTTTTTAACCTGCCGCTAGAGGGCGCTCGACTGTTCATGGCGTCACTGATCCCTTTTTTTTTTACATGTTAACCATCCAGACACTAACATTGTTGAAAGCAAGTTCATATCTTTTTCCACTTTCAAATTATTAGGCACTTCCTGTTTGGACCGGAAGGAAGGGTCACGTGATTTCGCAAGCACAAGATAAATTGAAGGTCATGTCTAATCATGTCGATTCCCGCAAAATTCAAGTTGCGGTCTCTGACGGTTGATTTTATATTGAATTTCAAAGACGAAATTTATTATTTTTTAAAGTGACGTCACGTGACCCATGATGACGTCATAATGACGTAATTTCAAAAAAGCACATCTGCGGTAGGTTGTGCATTCATGTATTGACAATTGAAGTTCATATATGTTTCCATTTTTCCAAACAGTTCTGGAGAAGGATGTGTCTTGGAGAATAATAACAAGAATATTGAACTCGTAGAATAACAGTAGGTGTTGGGCTCAAGGCCCAACACCTAGTAAAAATAGAGGTTGTACGAACAACCACACGGTGTTGGGCCATGGATCACCGCAAATTTTGCCACACACATTAACTCAAAATATGCATGTTTAAATCCATGTTTGACTTTTTCAACATGCCGCCAGAGGGCGCTCTAACATTTGATGACGTGACCTGTAAATTTTTTGTACAGTACTGCCTAGGCAGACACTCGAATCGTTGAAAGCAAGTTCGCATCTCCTGCCAATTTCAATTAATAAGGCACTTCTGGTTTTGACCGGAAGGAAGGGTCACGTGATTTTGCACTTAATACCAAAAATGTAGACCCTGCAATATTTTATCGATTGCCATAAAAAAACAAAATCAAATCTGTAGCAGTTGATTTTATATTGATTTTCAAAGATTAAGTATGGAAATCTTTATTTGCTTGTAATAAGACACTTGATGACGTCATTGTGACGTCATCGCCAGAAACCTCCAGCGATATATTTACTGTGCTATATATAGCCACATCTTGATTATATCTTTCACGGTTGATTTTTTTAGCAATTGTTTAAGGTTTTAAGGTCTTTTCCCAATAACTTCCGGTCTGATGACGTAATCAATTTGTTTTCGCACACAGGTCTTTTCTGCATTAAGTTCATCATGTATGTTAAGTTTGAAGCGATTACCGCAAATTTGGCCACAAACATCAAGTGATAATGCCTTTTCGACGTTTTTTAAACTGCCGCTAGAGGGCGCTCTAACATTTGATGACGTCACCTGTAATATGTTTGTACAGTATTGCCTAGGCAGACACTCGAATCGTTGAAAGCAAGTTCGCATCTTCTGCCAATTTCAAATAATAAGGCACTTCTGGTTTCGACCAGAAGGAATGGTCAAGTGATTTTGCACTTAATACCAAAACTGAAGACCCTGCAATATTGTATCGATCGCCATAAAGAACAAAATCAAATCTGTAGCAGTTTATTTTATATTGATTTTCAAAGATTAAATCTAGAAATCTTTGATTGCTTGTAATTTGACCCTTGATCACGTCATTGTGACGTCATTACCAGACAGTTCAAGAGCTATTTCAACTGTGCTATATACATCCAAATCTTGATTATATCTATCACAGTTGATTTTTAGCAATTGTTTAAGGTTTAAAGGTCTTTTTATTGTAACTTCGGATCCGATGACATAATCAATTTTTTTTCGCGCACAGGTCTTGTCTGCATTAAGGTCATCATGTACATTAATTTTGAAGCGATTACCGCAAACTTCGCCACAGACATCAAGTGAAAATGCGTTTTTGACGCTTTTTAACCTGCCGCTAGAGGGCGCTCCAACACTTCATGGCGTCACCCATTATTTTGTTGAAAGGTCAATCCAGGCAGACACTTAAATCGTTAAAAGCAAGTTCATATCTTTTTCCACTTTTAAATTATTAGGCACTTCCGGTTTCGACCGGAAGGAAGGGCCACGTGATTTTACGAGCACAGGATAAAATGAAGACCATGTATTACCATGTCGATTCTCGCAAATTTCAGATTCCGGTCTCTCAGGGTTGATTTTTATATGGAATTTCAAAGATTAAATTTATTAAACTTTCAAGTGACGTCACATGACCCATGATGACGTCATGATGACGTAATTGCAAAAAAGCACATCTGTGGTGGATTGTGCATTCATGTATTGACAATTGAAGTTCATACGTGTACATGTGTGTATATGTTTTCATTTTGACAGACAGTTCTGGAGAAGGAATGTGTCTTGAATAAAAAAAACCCATTAAACCCTTACAATAACAATAGGTGTTGGGCTCAAGGCCCAACACCTAAATAGTGAACTTTTACAAAAACAATAGGTGTTGGGCTCAAGGCCCAACACCTACATTGTAACTAGAGGTAGGAACAACCACACGGTGTTGGGCCATGTATTACTGCAAACTTTGCCACACACATCAACTCAAAATATGCAAGTTTAAATCCATGTTTGACTTTTTCAACATGCCGCCAGAGGGCGCTCTAACATTTGATGACGTGACCTGTAAAATTTTGGTACAGTACTGCCTAGGCAGACACTCACATCGTTGAAAGCAAGTTCGCATCTTCTGCCAATTTCAAATAATAAGGCACTTCTGGTTTCGACCAGAAGGAAGGGTCACGTGATTTTCCACTTACATGTAGGTCAAACAAAAAAAATGGTGTGTTTACGGTAACGGTCTGAAAAAAATCCAGGTAGGTACCGGTAGGTTGGGAAATAATTTTATTTTGTAATTTTTTTTAAATTTCAGTGCTGCAGGCTCATGCGCAGGGATGTGATTTCTCCGGTTTTATCCGGAAATCCGTTTTTTTGGGCCTCAAAAGTCCACCAACGTGAATCGTGTGAATCCGTTGAGAAAATAGGGGGGTAGAATGTGCTAATTAATTATTCACAATGAGTTTTGCTTGCCGAAATATCCGAAATTTACTTACGGACATAAACTTCGTTGATCGATATGTATGCCGCACGCACATATTGAACACCCAATGTGAGAACGAAGTTGAAGACCATGCGGTTGCCATTAGTGCGATTATGTGATTTTTCGCTCGGGGCCGAGGTTGTGGTTATGTAGGTCTAGTTCCTGTGTCGGTACTTAAGATGCACGTGTTGCGCTGGTCAGGTGTGCAGACGAGTGCAGCATGGTACACTGGTACCCTTCGCGTGCTAACAGAATCAATGCTATGATGAAGGATCGGAACCAGTGACTACTGCAAGTACTCACAGGTTCGTTTTCCGTGCGGAATCAATCGGCCGAAGTTGGATCGTAAAAATAGTAAAACAACCATCGATGGAAAAAGAGGATTTCTGAAAATTAATTCACAGAACGTGATCTTCATTTTCTGTGTATGTATTTTCCATTGAAATGACGAGATTGCAAAACTCGAACCTGTGGAGAAACATCGTAGTGTGTTTCTGCAGTCCGGCAGAATTTTCGGCCACACGGGATGGGCCGTACACAGTGCAGCAATGCACACTGATACCGCGCCGGGCCGGCCGTGTGTACGGCGCGTTGTACGGCCGGCCAGACTGAATGTTTGCGGCGCTAGCGGCCATGATGTACATGTACGTTAAGCATAATTGTGGAATGACCCACCTCAAATATATTTTTAAGTAGGTGAGGCAAGTTTTAATCACTTTTGATGGCTAGTCTTGATAATTTTTGTGGCGCAAATGAGAATAATCCAGGCACAAAATACATGAAATATAAACGATTCCTTGCTTTACTAGTGATACTACAAATATAGAAATGGTGAAATAATTTTTTCCAACAATACTACTGACGCTATTTTGAAAGGCATGTTATCGGAAGCAGAAGTGATATAAGTTTACATTATACAATTTTGATTTTTTTTTACACAAAAATTACAAGATCTCCTCTGAAATGCTCTAAAATGCACCAGAAAGCTTCTAAAGTTCAAAAAATTTTGGGGCCCTTAAGCGGGCCCCGAACCCACGCCGTAGCTTCGCAGGTGGTTGTATCACAACAAAAATTCCCCCACAGGTTTGAAAAAAATCCTGGGGAGAACACCATGGTTCTCAACTTTGAGTACAGAAGGGCAATTCCACACCAAAGTGGACATGACACCAAAAAATTTAAATACATGTGACTTAAACAAATTTGGCATCAAATGAAAGCTAAAAGTCTATATTTTCAAGATTTGAAGTCGGAATTTTATTTTTAAACATTTCGGTACCAAAAACTAGGATTATGTAATAATCCTGTTTTAATCCTAAAAATGTGATTAATAGTGATATGAAAGTATTCTACAAATAGACACACAAAAATATGTACTAATGCCATCAGTTTCTGTCATGAGAAAGTATTGGTCTTGAAAAACTGACTAAAACTTGTTTTTAACATTTTGCGTAATTTGTTTCGCTTCAGTGACTTCTAATATTTCAGCCTTCGAAAATGTCCTTCCGTTACCGAAAAAATACATATTTTTAATTTATTTTTAAAACTTGCAGTATGAATGCATTGAAACTTATTGTGCAAAGCAAGTTTAGGTAGGCCTTCAATATGACATTATAACTGACACTGCTGTACTTCTCGTTTTTTAATTACAATTAATTAAATCACGTCCTTCCGTTACCAAATTAGTAACGGAAGGACGGTAACGGAAGGACAAATCGTATTTTTATCAAATGTTACGACATTTGCGCTCATGTTTGAAAAATGAAAATCACTGGAAATACATGCATGTATAATGAGCATTGAAAGGACATTCATGTGACCCACCTTCACAAAAGCGGGATAAGCAGGGCAAGGTGTTTATTACAATTGGAAGGCACAGGCATGTACAACATGTACAATGTACATGTACATATATGCCGATGTACCAGTACTTGTACACTATATGAAGTTGTTGCAGAAAATCAAATCATAAAGTTGCTGCCATCAGCATTCATGGACAATAGAGAAAGATACGAATTCTGTGAAGCCATTCCAGAAGCAAATTAAGTCAAAAATGGGATGGCAGAAAGTACCGGAACTTTGGGGCACTTTCATTCAATTTACACGTGTAAGACATGTGAGGTGCAGCCTTTGACAAATTATGCCCAAGTTAACAACTTCAGTTTGGATGTTTATAAATTAATTGTTACTACTCTAAATCATTGTAATTTGATTTCAACCATTGATTTTAGAGTTCAATTAAAAGCAAGACCTAACTGAGGCCATCAGTTCTACCGGTAGATGTTTTGACCTTAAATGTTCAATGTACATGTAGGCTGGTCGCCCCCCCCCCCCCCACCCTTTAGGTAAACCTTTGAACCTACCGGTATTATTATTAAAAGTTGTTGGTGAACATGTAACCAATATACTCAAGAGTTCAAATACTGTGTATTTAAACTTTTAAGGATTGAGGTGATGGGTTTGAAGTCTATTTCTGTAGTAGTCCTGTGTTCGTGAATTATGTGTTTTGGGTTGTTTTCGTTTTTCTTTTGTTATCATTAATTAGCAGGCTTCTATCTTTATCTCAATAGTTTCTTGGGTATAATTATTTATGCCAGGTCTGCATATTGTTGATTTCACATTCAGTTACACATTTAAGCAATTTGTTTCACTTGTATAATTAGTGTAAATTCACATTTTGTTCATGCTATAATTGAGTAAACCTTTTGTCCTTCCGTTTCCGTCCTTCCGTTACCAAATTATAATCTGCTTAAAACGTTGTAATTATATAACCAAAACACTTAAAGTCAAATGAAAGGCGGTATAGTATAGATAAAGCTTCAGGGATTCCATTTCCTACCTTTAAAATATAACTGCCCCATAAAATTCACAGAGTTTTTGCAAAACGCGAGTAAGTTGGAAAACCCTTGTCCGTTTTACCGTCCTTCCGTTACCGACCTCATTAATATTCATAATTCATAAACGGGAGGCATTCATGCCCCCCAAAAGTGTGGAAAATGAAAGAAGCATTATAGCAATACAATTGTGACATTTGTTTGCTGTAACTATGAACAGTGTCTGTGATACACACATTTGAAATTTTGTTTAATGAGTGAAAACGTCCTTCCGTTACCGTGGAATTGCCCAGAATAAAACTTTATTAGAACAAGAGTACATCATAACAAATAAGGGAAAATTCTTCATAAAATTAAAACAAATCCTGCTTCAGAATTTCAGAGGAAAGTGCCCAGTAATTGCCTTAGATTGCACCACAGAGCATCTAAAATCAAAAATTTTCCGGGGCCCTTAAGCGGGCCCCGGACCCCACGCCGTAATGGCTTCGCGCTAAGCGCTCGTCGGGGTTTGCACTTCATGCATAAAATTTTCAGGTTTTTTTGTTACAGACCAATCACATCCCTGCATGCGTGTTCTTTTGCAAAATATTTGTATAAAAACATTATTCAAGCATTCAAGATACTCAATCCATACATTTCATTCCAAATTAATTTGTACCATCCCAGGGTTCTCCCCAGGATTATTCAAACTGTGGGGGAAGTTTTGCTGTGATTCAACAACCTGCGAAGCCATGGCGTGGGGTTCGGGGCCCGCTTTTTAAGGGCCCCGAAAAGTTTTGAGAGAAGATCTTGTAGGCGCTTATTTTTGTAATTAAAGAAAAAAAATCAAAATTACATTGACAAGTAAGTTTCAAATTAAGAAATTAAGGTGAAGAAAAAAATCCTTTTGCTTCCGATAACATGTCTTTCAAAATAGCGTCACTAGGTCGGACAAATTATTTCACCAATTTGTTGGGGGTGCTGATTCATTAATGGAGCATCATAGAGCAAGGAATCATGTTTATTTTGTGCCTGGATTATTTTCATTTGCGCCACGAAAATTATCAAGACTGGCCATCAAAAGTGATTAAAACTTGCCTCACCTAATAAAAAATATTTTTGAGGTGGGTGATTCCACTATATACCGGTATGCATATCAAACATCACGGCCGCTGGCGCCGCCGACATTCAGTCTGGCCGGCCGTACATCACGCCATGCTCACGGCGCAGTTGCAGTGTGCATTACTGCACTGTGTACGGCCCATCCCACGTGGCCGAAAATCTTGCACTACTACAGAAACACGCTATGATGTTACGCCACAAGTTTGAGCTTTGCAATCTCGTCATTTTAATGGAAAACACATACACATAAAATAAAGATCACGTTCAGGAATTAATTCGCTGAAATTCTCTTTCTCCACCGATGTTCGTTTGGTATTTTTACGATCCAACTTCGGCCGACGGAACAACATCATCGTGGTACGACGTTTGTATAGGCAGTAGTCACTGGTTCTGGTCCTTCATTATACATGTAGTATTGATTCCGTTAGCATGCGAAGGGAACCAGTGTACCATGCTGTATGCGCTGCATGCCTGTCAGCTGGCGGTCGACAGAACCCGTCATCGTGTGCACATGTATTTTAATCACACATGCATCAGAAAAACAGGATTTTTGTCAAGATTTTGCATGTCAAGATGAAATAATGGCGTATGTAACGATTAAATTGTGCATTTTAATGGCGTGAATAATAATAAATTGTGCGTATCGGGGGCTGAAAAATGTGATCGCATTTTTGTCGGGCCGATTCGCAGTACGCACGTTTGTACGTGGGGAGAACCACGTTCAAATTATTAGGCACTTCCGGTTTCAACCGGAAGGAAGGGTCACGTGATTTTACGCGCACAAGATAAAATGAAGAGCATGTATTATCATGTCGATTCCTGCAAAATTCAAGTTCTGGTCTGTCACGGTTGATTTTATATGGAATTTCAAAGATTAAATTTATTAGACTTTCAAGTGACGTCACGTGACCTGTGATGACGTCATAATGATGTAATTACAAAAAAGCACATCTACCGGTATAGTGGGTTGTGCATTCATGTATTGACAATTGAAGTTCATATGTTTTCAGTTTGACAGACAGTTCTAGAAACGAAATGTGTCTTGGAGAATAATAATAACATTGAACCCATACAATAACAATAGGTGTTGGGCTAAAGCCCAACACCTAAAAATAGTAAATTCTTACAAGAACAATAGGTGTTGGGCTCAGGCCCAACACCTAACTAGATGTTGTAGGAACAACCACACGGTGTTGGGCCATTGTAGATGTTGACGTTGATTGTTGTTGTTGATGTTGATTGTTGAATGTTGCTGTTGATTGTTGATTTTGATTGTTGATGTTGATTGTTGATTGTTGATTAGTTGATGGTGATTGTTGATTGTGTTGAGGGTTAAGGATTGAAAAATAGCGCCTGTAGTAAGCACCATCGATATATCGATTTTATCGATATTGGTTTGATATCGATATCGCCGATGTTAGTTATTTGGTAAAATCGATAAATCGAAAATATCGGATTTTGGAGAAAACATCGATATTGAAAAATACATCGAAAATATCGCTACTGAGGAACGAACTTTATTAAAAAATATGAAAGTGCATCGTCACATTACCCTAATTTTCGATAAGCCACGGCTTACGTTGATTCTCACGCTGAGTGAAAAATGTCCCTGTAGCTTATATTCCAGGCGGCGTATACGGCGACATTTGAAGAATAAATTCAGTCACCTATCTCAGTGTGGCACTCAAAATTGGCGTACACTTTGCCTCGAAAATATCACCAAATTTATCCTCCAAAACAGAGAATTATTTGCTAACCAAACATACATAGACTAGCACCACGTGCTGATGATATCGCTATGCACAGCAGCGTGTATCCCAGGCCCATCCCATGTCGGCAACGTACGTAATACGGACACTAGAACTGCAGGCGGCGTCAGACGGGCCAATCAAAAGACCACGTGATAAACGCTGCTAAAAAATTTGGATTCGCACTTACGATCCGGACATGAGGAGTGCCCGGAGCGTCAGTGCGATACCAAATTATCCGCAGCATTTATCATCTGGATCACACCATTACGGTCTAGGGGTGTACCCTTAGAACAATTTACCAGCATTTCCACCGTTTCGGAATTAAAACACCGAATCTCAGCGTCAGTTTTGTTTGTGATTGAGAATATACATACGTTACGAAACGCCGAGCGGCAGAACTTTCTGTTGATATTTGCTGGAATTCACAGTCTCAAAGTAATGATGAGTTCCAAAATAACCTCTTGTGATGTGTCGTATTTTGCTTAATTTTCATTCTGTTCTGTACTTCCCCCATCCGTCACCATGGATATACAGTTGCCTAGCAACACCATGTCGGTAGGACGTTTGTAGGCCCGCTTCATTGCCCCTCTCATACCAGTACTCAAAGCCCCTTGGTAATTAGTTGCAGTTAAATGTATTCTCCATTGACATCGGTCTGCAAACTCCGTCCTTATTTGCATAATCATAAATATGCATTGGCCACTCTAAAAAACATAATTCGTTGATAATATCTAAAATAACAATGATTGATTGAACATTTCAGACTTTATGTGTACAAAATTGATGACATCTTTTGCACTATCCTGGACATTTTGGTGCAAAAAATGAATTTCACTTTTTGATACTGTGACTGGAAAGGTGTACTGTATGATATAGGGGGCCTATAGATTGCAAAATTATTCCAGCACAATTAGGCAGATAGTCAGGTGGCATATGGTCGGAATCGTGACCGACTGGTCTAAAGCACCAAACTTGGCAGATAGATTCTTATATACCTAGAGAAGATATTTAGAAGGGGTGACACCTGAAATTCTCTTGGGAAGGGTGCCTTATTTGCATAAATCATTAATCCCTGCCATGTAATATATTTTTTCCCATATTTGGGTATATTTTTATTTTTTTAATTTTTTTGAAAAGTGTATTTTGGGGATTCTACTTACATATCTTTACTTCAAAAACATTTTCTAAAGCATGTTAGTGACTGAATAATTACGAGGACATAGTACACGTAAATCACCAAAAGGGCTACTATTTTACCCTAAAGTTGCGCGCATTTACCTTTACCTCCGATATCATCAACTAGTCTCGCCAAACGTGGATATTGATGAGCTTCAAATTCACAAAGGTACTTACTGACATAGTTAACCTAACAAAAATAAGTGGGAAATCATGTGAAAATTGATAACATCTTGATGTTCGGCCCAAAAGACAAAAAAAGGGGAGAAAATGTGGTGTCCGTAAATTGGGCTACTACGGGAAGGGTAACGTGGGGACTTGAACAAGTTCAACAAAATCCCCCCAAATAAGAGATTATTGTTGTTTACAATAATTTTGTCTACGCCAAAACGTTTTCTCAACAATAAGTTTGGGAATTTCCTTGA
Organism: Patiria pectinifera; assembly: GCA_029964075.1. Lineage (NCBI taxonomy): Eukaryota > Metazoa > Echinodermata > Asteroidea > Valvatida > Asterinidae > Patiria > Patiria pectinifera. The sequence continues at coordinate 32,826,685 of CM057148.1, forward strand.
ACTTGTTCCAGTCTTCCATGTTAGGCAACCCTTCACCTTACTTGTTAGCCCAATTTATGGACACCTCGTTTTTTCCCAGTTTTTGTTTTCTGGGCTAAATATCACAATGTTCTCATTGTTCACACGATCTTGCATAAGGTTTCAATAGGGTAACTGTACCAGTAAGCTACTTGGTGTATTTGAAGTTCATCAATGCTGATGTTTCGCAAGACTAATTGATGATATCTGGGGACAAGGTAAATGCGCGCAATTTAGGGCATAATCGTAGCCATTTTGGATCGTTACTATGTCCTCATAATTATTCAGTCACTTATATGCTTTGGAAAATGTTATTTAAGTAAAGATATGTAAGTAGCATCCCCAAAACACACTTTGCAAAAAAAAATTAAAATAAAATAAAAATATACCCAAATATATTACACGGCAGGGATTAATGATTTATGCAAATTAGGCACCCTTCCCAAAAGAATTTCGGGTGTCACCCCTTCTAAATATCTTTTCTAGGACTATAAGAATCTATCTGCCAAGTTTGGTGCTTGGGACCAGTCGGTCACGATCTTGACGAAAATTAGATCTAAGCCACCTGACTAAGATGCCTTGAAATCTGTAAGTTAAGGGTCTGGTGTTGTCATGCACATTGACTACATCACCCGTCGTGTTTGGGGTTCACAACTTATTACGTCCCCATGCAGATTCGGTGTCATTTAAGCGAATGAAAGAGTAGATTCCATGTAATTCACGCCTATTATAATACCTTGAAAATTAAATGTATAAAATATTGATATATCGATATAAAAAACCCTGATATATCAGTATCTGCCGAAGCACGATATCGACGGTGCTTAGCCTGTAGTAATTATACAGAGAATAATTAAAAAGAGTCAGTTGTGGATCTGCACACGCGTAAGCTGCTGTACTGTAAACTTATCCAGTACAATTGTTACAAAAACCCATTAAATAGCTCATATCTCTTAAAGTAAAGGTCGCACACCATTTGCGCAATACAAAATATTGCTCGCCATACTTTCTCTACCCCAATGTGGATGTTTTTAGAAAAAAACAACTGCCCAATTTTTAAAAAGCGCCAAATTGGGCGCTTTCGCCAGCCCAATTTTTCAGTCTCTTATGACCTCATCAAAAGTCAAAACATGCTACCGTTAAGAAGTTGTCATATAAACGTGTACAAAACACAGGTAAACGCTCAAAGTTCATTGGTTCATCAAACAGCCGTTACATGTTGTCCAATAGTGAACATAAACAGTCGTAATACCAGAGACTGGGGAAACCTCTTTTATACGCAATCATCCCCGAGTTGCTTTACACACGCCATACAGTACAATGTACGGTACATGTACATGTATATAATAATAATAATAATAATAATAATAATAAAGAAATTTATAAAGCGCAGACAATCGCAGAAAAATCCACCTCAAGGCGCTTAAACAAATAATAAACATACAAACTGTAATATTTAAGTTAAGAAAACTAATTCCAATAAAACCTTAAGACAAAACAAAAACAATTCCAAAAGCTGCATGGGGGGATTACAATCTAAAATTTAAAAAGCGATTTACAACACTCAAGCAAACATACTAGATACAAACAGGAATACAATGTAAAAGATATTTGCGGATAAAATACAACCATCAAACTTTTATACATGGAAAACACCAATAATATTGATATTACTAATTCACTACATTAAAATACTGTTTAAAAAGATGAGTCTTTAGACGACTCTTGAACAAATCAAGTGTCATCGAATGCTTGACACATGATGGCAAACTGTTCCAGAGAGAGGGAGCGGCTGCACTGAAAGCTCTGCCACCGTACGTGGAGGTCCGTGGAGGTGGAGAGGGTGCCTGCAACATCATGAGCGATGCAGACCGTAGTTGGCGAGTGGGCCGATAACAATGTACCAGCTCTTGTACATTGTAAGTAGGATGGTGCCAGTCCGTGCACTGCTTTAAATGTGAGGATGAGAGTTTTGAAGATGATTCACTGTGACACTGGGAGCCAATGAAGTGATTGTAGGATTGGGGTTATGTGTTCGCTTCGCTTGCAGCGACAAACTAATCTGGCTGCAGCATTTTGCAGACGTTGCAGTCTCTGCATCTCATTGGTCGGGAGGCCAATGAGAAGGCTGTTGCAACTATCAATTCTCGAGGTGATGAATGCATGCACCAGTTTCTCTGTAGAAGATTTGCTAAGGTAGCTCCGAATCTTACCAATCTTGTAGATGAATGCCCATCCCACTCGACATATGTTGCTGACATGGGCCCTTCCAGGGCCGTCCCAGTCAAACCATACCGATGCTCCAGACGATCAAGTAAGATGGCATGGTCGATCGTATCGAATGCAGAGCTGAAGTCGAGTAAGATAAGAACTGCTTCCTGGTGCTCATCAATGGCCCGAGGAACATCGTTCTGGACTCGCAGTAGAGCCGTCTCAATAAAATTATGAGCTCGATATGCAGACTGAGCTTTTGCGTAGAGATCATTTGATGTGAAGTAGTCCTTCAGCTGCAGCATACAGCATCTCTCCAGCAGTTTAGACATGAAACTAAGGAGTGACACGGGTCGATAGTTACTCAAGATGTTTTGATCAAGCTTGGGCTTTTTGATCAAAGGAACAACGCGAGCAGATTTGAAACTTCGTGGAAGTTTCTTTGAAACAACCCCAGATGTGAGGGATAAGTTGATAATCTCCGTTACGGTCGGCAACAGAGAGTCTATGCACTTCTTGAGCAGTGCTGTTGGAATAGGATCCAGTTGACAGCTCTTCAAAGGCGATTCCATAATAACCTTCTGAACCTCGGCTTCCGATACCAAATCAAACTCGGCAAACGAACAGTCACACGGTTCAGTAGGGAACATCGAAGAATCCTGACTGACTGTAGAATCTAGCGTACTCCTAATAGAAGTCGCCAAACTCTTCAGCAAGAGACTGTGAGCATGCATGCGTTGGTAGACGTCGGGATTTCTCGGGGTTTGTGAGTGAGTCAACAATTCTGAACAACTCCCTATTACCACTACTGGCGATCCGGGAGCTGTGGTAGTTTCTTTTAGATGACTCAAGACACTTCTTGTACACCCTGCAGTGGTCAAGGTAGATCTGATGATGATGAACCTCCAGACCCGAACTCCTATACCGTCGCTCAGCTTGACGTTTTCGTTGCTTCATACAGCGAAGCTCGTCGGAGAACCATGGGCAGTTGGGCCTGATAGTGATGGTATTACTAACCACAGGAGCATGCTTATCAAGCAGATCTCGCAAAGTGGAGTCGAACTGGTCTGTGAGCTTGATAAGATCTGACATAGGCTCAATAGATCGCAGAGATGATTCAATGCCGGCCTTGAAGTCATCCAAGTTTATCTCACGTAGCTTTCGGTACCGCACTCGTCTTGTTACAGCAGACTCTTCTGTTGGTTGTGATTGATGGGAATTAGAGACAAATTAGAGCTGATAACACCCCGGTGGTTAAAATGGCAGTTTGTACGGCGTCCTGTGATAATTGAAGAAATTTTGTGCCTCTTATGAGTTCCAGCACGGCAACCACGTCGAGTTGAATTTCGTACACGGAGCTCGGACGTGGAAAATGTCACTATATTGGAATTTGGATGCACACGATGATGAATTCCCGATGCTTTCACTAAACCCAGTGAATGAAGAATAGCACCACTGTAATGGATTGGTGACATCATTGAAACAACAAAGAGTCCAAGAATGTCTCGCGTAATCGAACAAAGGTGGTGTTAACAAGCAGAATAGAACACTCACTGTATGCATGTAACCGTTTGTGTTGACCCAATGCAGCAAATCCAAGGGCGACAACGAAAAAATTGAAAATCACATATTGATATCACAACTCACAGTCTTCGCCAGCGAGATCAGAGACCAGCTCATTCCCGTCTACCAATGATCAGTAAACGTACTACAGTGTGCTATTCTAAAAAAGTATATTAAAATCGGTAAAAAACTAAGAAATTCTCGAGACAGAGGTATTGTGTGCAGCAGCTCGAGATCAGCGCACAACGAGGTTTTCAATGAACGTTTCAAGGCGTAGCCGTTGTCAACTTTGAATTTCAAGGGGGCTGCAGGGCCTCTTGTAATTAATTTATTGTAACAAAACCTTGGGAAGTTTTAGACCTATTATTAAAGTGCCATTTAAAGAACAAAACTTGATTATATCACTGACTGTTGATTTTTTATGACATTTTTCATGACATCACCGATCATTAGTTTGAAAGGTCAATCCAGGCAGACACTAACATCGTTAAAAGCAAGTTCATATCTTTTTCCACTTTCAAATTATTTGGCACTTCCGGTTTCGACCGGAAACAAGGGTCACGTGATTTGACGCACATAAGATAAAATGAAGATCATATATTATCATGTCAATTCCCGCAAAATTCAAGTTCTGGTCTCTCATGGTTGATTTTATATTGAATTTCAAAGATTAAATTTATTATTTTTTGAAGTGACGTCACGTGACCCATGATGACGTCATGATGACGTAATTGCAAAAAAGCACATCTTCAGTGGGTTGTGCATTCATGTATTGACAATTGAAGTTCATATATGTTTTCATTTTGACAGACAGTTCCGGAGAAGAATTTGCTGAGGAGAACAATAATAATAGTAAATTCATACAATAACAATAGGTGTTGGGCTCAAGGCCCAACACACAAGGCCCAACACCTACGTGTGTAATTATAACTTAAAAAGTTTAAGAGCGCCCATCCCAATTTGTTGAAAAGATTGTTGCTGACATCATAAACTAACATTTGAAAAAAAAATTCAATTTTTTTTTAGAGCATATTGATCTTCGTAATTCAAGGACTAAGGTCATTTCGTTACGCATTTTCTCCGGTCTTCATGCTACGATTTTGTTTTTTTTTATGAAATGAAAGATGAAAGAGCTTTAATATGATGTACCGGTACAGCTTGGCTTTGTAGGCGCTATAGTTTTTTTAGATACAAGTACAAAGTCCAGAGGTCATGCTAATTAGTCAAAAGTTCCTTGACCCGTATCTCAAAAACTAATGAGCCAATTTACAAAACAAAAAAATTAGTTCTGGGTTTTTTTTCTTATAGGCCAATCATCACACCAAATATCGTTTCAATCTGTGAGGGTCGGGTCCAAAATCATGTTGAATTGACACGGAATGACCCACGTTGTACATTGTACATGTAACTGCTGATTGTGGATCTATCATCTGGAAACTTTAAATGATTGGGTAGATTGGCTATCATGCATGCAAAAGGCATTGACTCTTGAGGCTGGGGCAGTGGTAGTCTTGGCCCAAGACCCTAGTGATCGATAGTGGACGGTGCAAAGTGCGCCCTCTAATGGCACAACAATTGGACCAGTGGGCATACTCACACTAAAGTCTTGGCCATTTTGTATCAGCGGTTTAACTCTTTCTTTATTTTCTCCCTAGGCTTTCCTAGGGAACCAATCAGCGATCGAGAAATGTTTCCAACGCGCCCGCGCCCGATGGTTGCAAACATTCGCGCTATACGTGTACGTGCGGTGAGACGGTTGTAAACATACGGGCTATATAAGTACCGTACAGTACATGCGGTGACCCAGCATCATGAAACCAATCAGCGAATGAGATATTAATCAATTTGTGGTGCACGTGAGCAACCATCATTGCTTATTATGCAACACAGTGATACCCCCGCGCGAGGGCGTGACTACTGCGGCAAATGGTGTTAAAAAACTGCCGTTTTGTTTGAATTTATTCAAACGATTCTATTTACATAAAATGGCTACGCCCCATTGCTACGAAATGACCCAAGACGTTTGTGAGAGAAAGTAAAAAATCAATTATGCAAGGGCGCTACAGAACATTGCAACTACCGCTCTTGAGCACTGACGTTTTGGGCCAAGACTAGGGCAGTGGTGGATGATTTCTACAATATGTACACGTATAGTCATCACATGGCAAAATTGTCATATCAGACCTCACCATTGACCACCTCTGTTTTGAACGATGAACTTAAAACATTGTAAAAAGAATATTGTACTGTGGGTCTGTAGTCTTTGGCCGTCACCAATCAACACAATGTTTTAAAACAAATTGAAGGACCGTACAATGCATACCAGTACATCATTAATGAAAACATTCTTGGCAAATGCTTTCACCTCTCACACCGCAGTACAAATGCCCCCGTCAGTCCCTCTTAATCATTACCTCGAGTTCCGAAAACCAACGCAATAGAACCGAGGTCCTATTCCATTATTCCATGCTCTGCTGTCCAGGCGGTCGGCCTGCTTTGAACACTCCAATTTTTTCAAAGTAAACGTTTTGGCCGCGCTCGGCACTCAGTCAAGAGAACCGGGCGGAGACCGAGAGGAAGGCCAGGCTGGCAGTGGCGCGCCTTGCGGCGGACCGCCAGCCTGCGCCCAAGATCCAACTACGAGCTTTTTAACTGCAGCAATTTTAATATACGCTATTGGAGCTGGAATTACCGCGGCTGCTGGCACCAGACTTGCCCTCCAATAGATCCTCGTTAAAGGATTTAAAGTGTACTCATTCCAATTACAGGGCCTCGAAAGAGTCCCCGTGTCGGGAGTGGGTAACATTCTGAACTTCATGTAACTGATTTGTATGTTTTTTGTTTATTTTTTTTGTATTCTTTTAATTTGTTTTCATCAGTTTTATTTATTTTTATTCATCTTTTATTGATGATGTTTAAGTAATTTTTATCATTCTATTGATGTATTTTTGGCGAGCTGCGAAGCAGATGTGAGCCTATGTAATATCAATTTCCATCCGTCCATACGTACGGCTGTACATCCTGACCATACCACCCTTGTGGGGTGATGTTCCTTTCAGGACACATCACCCCACTTTTTTCACAATAGAAAAACATCACCCCACAATTCCGTCTGGCTGGAACGGACGTACGTCCGTCTGTCCGGCCGTCGGCATTCAGATAAAATGTTGAAGTTTTTGGTTTTACCAAAGTTCGGCTATTTTTAGTTCGGTTCGGCGGTTCGACTGCAGCACTAGGTGTGAACTACATGTATGATGCATTTCCTTAACGTACTATGTATATTTAGAAACTTGTATGTTTTGAATTGTTATTACAGAGATTGTGTATGGGGTGTTTTGACTGGCATATGCAGTGACATACCTCCTCTTGTCAGACATGATGTTCGTCAGATCGAAACATGGATACTGCGTTTTCTGAGTGCTCCAGTTCCTGTTCCAGGGAAAACACGTGTAGAAATACAAGTCCTGGATACACAACCACCCATGGTATTTGCTTTGCCAGATCACACACGCTTCTCACTGGCAGATTTTCCACTTCACTTACCTCTGGAATTGCTTGGAGTGGATACTTGTCTCAGGGTGCTCACTCTTATCATGCTAGAGAACAAGGTACAGTATTAGTCCGCTCAATTTAGAACAAGACAGGGCCTGACCTAAAACAAATTGCAATAGAATCTGTTTTAATGCTTTCACGCTAAGGAAATACTGGGTATCACTATTTAACATGTACATACTAAAGATCTAATTTCATCAAAGTAGTAAAAAAAGGCTTTAATTCACTTTTTTGCTACAGATTTTTCATCATCCGTAAACAGCTGTATGGAGTGGTCATGTTTTCTTTCGCGTCCGTTACCCGTCAGAAAATCCGTTCATATCACGTACATGTATGTATGAGACTTCTCGAGACACGACTGATCACAGCAGATGACTTTTCTATGTCCACCAAGTATTATAATTGATGATAATTTACACTGCCTCACAAAACTATAGGATCAAGAAATTTGAGATTTGATTACTGCCTGAATTATTAATTGGTTAAAATAAATCACTCTGTGCTCAATAAACCATTTGTTTTTAAAAGGGAAAATCTTTGCATAAGCAGGTCTACTTCAAACAAGGGTGGGAAATGATATACGTGTACACAAAGAGATCCATTTAAAGTTCAATTTCAGGTGTCTACGCCAATAGGCCAGAGTCCAATTTTAAATATTAGGGAAAATATCCGAAATCCAAGATTTGTGTGTTCCATTTGTGATGAATTTACATGTAGGTTATTGGCATAACTTATAAATAACATAAATTGTCCAAAAAAAATGAATGTACACTAATAAACCTCAATGGAGACAAATTTATGACATTAAAATCTTGCAGCGAAAATTTAGCTGAATTCTGGGCTTTAGAGAAAAGAAGTTAGGCAGTGTGACAAGTGTATTACCTCTACAAATAATAAACATGCCCCCAGATCAAAGCCTTAGGCCGGGGGGGGGGGGGGACCATGCCATTGAGATCATTTCTTTAAAGTATCCTCGTGTGACCATTATTCGCACACTTAGTACTTTGACAAACTTTTTACTGAATAAACTAAACCGTACAAAGTTTTTAACTTACATTGTAAGCACTACTAATAAACAACGTGCAAAAAAATTTGCACAATATCGAATATCACGAAAGCACCAAGAGTGTTGTCGTCTGCAGACGAGTCAAATTGGTTGCCACAAAAGTTACGTTATAGAGAATGGACGAGGAACTGTAGATTCGTGCTAAGAATGGACGAGGCGAAGCTGAGTCCATTCATGCAAGAATCTACAGTTCCGAGTCTATTCTCTGACTTAACCTATTTCTTAAAACAACAATACTTTATGCAAATAAGATCCCTGGTTTACCACATTTGTGAATAAGTGTAGATTCGTACAATCTAGTTAACTTTGCCTGGCCCTGTGCATGCATCGTAACAAGATTCTATTGTTAACCCTTCGGATGGGTGCACATCTTTTGTTCCATTCATCACATGCACAGTACATTTGTCCTCATGGTACGTGTAAGTCACACACAATTCACGATCAGAAGTGTTCAGTGCGAACACACTGTCTTTCCTTACTCCCAAAGCAAAATGGAGTCTGCGCTTGTATGTTACAGCTAGGGGATTATACCGGAAAATACTTTGATGCTGTTTTTTTTTTCGGGATTGATCTGAGGAGTTTAAACACCAACCACAAGAAAAGGTTGGCAAGCAACTCATTTGTGCATAGAGCTTTTTGATTTGTGGAACCACATGTCATTGGCCATTCAATCGAGAACCACATTTCTTTATCTTGATGAGTAGGCGACACATCGGAATATGCCCATCTCACTCACTACAGGAAATAATTTTGCTTGGAAAATACATTAGTCCTACATTGGAATATATTCTGAGACATACGTATATGATTGGGTAAGTTTCATTTGATTTCGTTAGATATTCGTCCATTTTATTTATGATTGTCATTTTGATAATGAAAGATGTGTACATATTCTTTAACCGAGGGGTATCCACTGATTTTTTTATAATGCAAATTTAAAGATAAAAAAAAATAAAAATTGAATTTTTAGTATTAAAAAAATTTCAGCATTAACATATAGATAATAATATAAAAATTAAAAATAAAACTTAAAATAAAAAGGGAACTGCAAATAAAATAAAGAGGAATATTTTACACTGCGCTTTAGGTTAAAATTTATAATCGCCACCGGATGTATATTATATTAAAAATATAAGCACGGCAAATTAAAAATCACACGAGAACATTTTGTGTAAAAATTAAAAAAATTAGAGTAGTAAAGTATTTATTAAAATCAGGAACACGTCAAATTCTTTCGGAAAAAAAAAATCGTACATTTTTTAGTACCATTAACATTTCTTTTTCTTTTCATTATCATGGACTGAAACTTAAAAAAGGAAATCTTTAGCATGTTTAGTGCTGGAATTATACATGGAATTTATACAGTGCTGGAATATACATGGAATTGTTCACAACAAAAACTGTGGATTCTGAAAATAATCTACAGTTAGGTGTAGATTCTCAAAATAATCTACAGTAAAGTGTAGATTCGTGAAAATAATCTACACTTTTAACAATATAGTGTGACGTCACAGAAATAGGTTAAGTGCTCATAATTCATGCACGAACGGTAAACATCATTCTACGAAGTCTCCACTGTGTCCTACTGAAAATACGATGGCTCAAACAAATTTGAATCAAGGATAACTTTTTGTGCAAAAATTTGGTCTGTGGTTTGATAAACATACTTTTATTTGCCATCAGATATTGTTAAAGATATAGTCCATCATTTGTCAGTTTGTGCATTTTGTTCGTTTGAAGCCACTAAAGTGCTCAAAATCTAAAGAAGAGTAGTGAACAACTAACCTGATAAAGTTTCAGCTCAGCTTCAGCTGTATATTCCGAGAAAAACAGCATCCTAGGATCTCAATTTCAAATCAAAAGTTGCTGAATCATGGTTTGAATTGGGCCTGAATCCAGCGTCTGAGACACATTCTCACTGAGCCCAGTGCAGCTACGTGGCGTCGCGCACTGATAGGACGAATTATAGCAATCGCGCGTGCGTGTGTGTCATGCCAATACTTGGGAGCGCTTCGCCGAATAACAAAACGAACTACTAATTTAAATTTTTTACGGTGCGTCTTAAGAAGCACCATTGGAAAGGCCTTCTTTCGTTGATTACTTCAAAATGACAGCTTGCCAGAAAGAATAATTTCACATGGAGTTTAGTCCCCTTACTATCTTTCAACCAAGTATGTTTTTCAACAATAATCACGCAAGTTACTTTTCGGATAGCTGCAAATGATGGACTATAGCTTTAAGCATAGATATATCGATATTACCCCAATTATTCTGTAGTATTTTGATACATGTATATATATCAGTATCGCCGATAACAATTTTTACCCCTCAGCCGAGAGGCTCTAGGGGTATTGTCATCGCCTACGGCGTTCATCCGTATGTCCGGACAGCTTAGTTTCGGGATGATAACTTGAGTTAGAAATGTTGTTTGGGATTGTAACTTTGGTAGGGGGTTGCCCTTAGGAGTAGGCAAATTGGGATTGGTTTTGAGGTCAAAAGGTCAAAGGTCAAGGTCACTGTGGTGAGTTAAAGGTAAATGGTTTCTGGATGATAACTTGAGTTAGAAATGAGATTTTGGTGTCTAACTTTGGTAGGAAATGCCCTTGGGAGTAGGCAAGTTGGGATTGGTTTTGAGGTCCAAAGGTCAAAGGTCAAGGTCACAGTGTGGAGTTAAAGGTTAATGGTTTCCGGATGATAACTTGACTCTGGCTGAGGGGTTTCAACAGCAACGCTGTTATTTTTTAATCATATCGAAATTTTCGATATTGAGGAATGATATTGAAAATGAGTCAGATTATTGTCAGAATATATCTCCCGTTTGTGCTTTTACTTTGTGTTTAACGTTGATGTAGGAATTAAAACTTGGCAGCAACTTGTGCTTGTGACTGAAAATAAAAAAAAATCGCCAACTGCCAAGCCGCCAAGCCGCGTTACTTTGTTCTCTGCGTTCGCTGGAATTCGCGGTCTCCCCCAATGTAAAACCTCAAAAGAAACTGCCCATTCTGGACAAATTGTCAGTGCTGAGATTTGTTTAAAAAGTTAGAGTAATATGCCCCAGATAAAGCCGTGGATAATTGGGAATTAAGATTGTTTGTTTGGGTTTTTTTGTGCTTGAAGCAGTGCTGTTGTCTGTTTTTCCCCACATTTTCTCGCTGGTACCTCCCGGCGCTGTAATTGATTAATTAAAATAAAAACTTGAGCATTGCACTCCAGAAAAAAGCGTGGGAATTGGGAGTTTATCTTTTTTTTGGTTTGAAGAAGTTCCGTTGTCTGATAACATTTTCCCACATTGTCTCCGTCGCCGATAATAAAAACTTGAGCAATGTGGTCTGGAGAGAGCCGTTTCAGTTGTTTAATTTTTTTTTTACAGAAGATACGGTACCTTACCCATAAACTGATTTTGAAGGTTTTTAGTTCGACCGTATAAGTTACTGAATTGTGTTTTGGATTATAGTTACGGAACTACATGCATGTACAGTTGTATACAACACTGAAGAAGGCAAACTTTTGAAATTGCTCCCTTCTGCATTAAAATACAATATTGTGATATAACGTCTTGTGTATATTTTGTTATAAGTAAGATTTGAGGCTTTGCATGGTGAAGATACTAAATAATGAAAGGTTTGCGGAAACACCATGTGCGAATACTTTCTCAACTAAGAGAATGGTTCTGAAACGAACCAGAGATAAACAGAGTTTATACCTCTGGTTCGTTTCAGAACCATTCTCTTAGTTGAGAAAGTATTCGCACATGGTGTTTCCGAAAACCTTTCATTATTTATTTTATTATACTTATCCTGCATTTGATACGGGTTCTGCGTGTATTCCCCCACCCCGTATAATATAAATATGTATATTTCACCATTAGTCAATTATTTTTAGCCAATTTTCGGGTACAGACAGATCGACCGACTGACCGACCAACCGCCAAGTAACATGTAGTTCTAAACTCCTGCCATAACTTAAAAACCATGGTACCTATTAATTATCTAAAAAGGTTGCAAACGAGTGTCATAGGATGAACCTTGAATGAAAGCTCTTGTACACGTATGTACAATGTACATGTACCGGTACATTGTACAATGTTGTTTGAAAATTACAATGAACCTTATGGCGTTTTTGGAATAAATTCATAATCAATTGAGGAACTATCGCACAGAGGAAGTGCACTTGCACGAACAGTGCCTTGCCAACATTGTGTACATGTACCGTACACGTATGAAAACAATGCACAGCAATGTTTTGCCAAGAAAACTAATGCTAACTCGATGAAATTTTGACGATTATGTATGACTATGAGGTACAGTAAAACAAATATTACGTACAGTAAAACAAATATGACATGGTTTACTTCAGGTACATAGTCGATATTAGCTTAAGAAGTTGATATTATTAAGAAGTTGACAAATTAGTTCCTGAGGCAAAGCCAATTAGTAACTTTGAATACCTCGGGGAGCCACATGGTACATGCACATATTCATCCTCAACCTATGTTATATTTGTATAACTCCTGAAGACTCATATTGAATTAACCTTTCTGAGATGGCTGACACTATAGGAGGGCGTGAGGTTCAATTATTTGGGTAAATCAAAAGCGTTTACCCAAACCAAAAAGTGCCCTCTTATATTGTGTCCAAAAAAGGCCAGTGCACGTCACAATGGATTCACAAATAGTCTTGACTGGCACTATTTTTAGTTGACAACAACACACAAGGAGTCATACATGTATATTGTACATGTACGGTAAGTACCGGTACATAACTTACAATTAAGTACCGGTACATGTACTTGATTTACATTGTAATTGCATGCATTGTATTTCGTGAAAAATGAATGTTCTTCCCTTCCCTTTCTTTCATATGACTATGCAGGTTGTGTTGCAATCACGTGATTATAATGCACTGTCTATGAGTGTGATGGCATTTGTTGCCATGATTTACCCATTGGAGTACATGTTTCCTGTTATTCCATTGCTACCGACATGTATGGGATCAGCAGAACAGGTAGGCATCATGTTTTATCACACCCATATTGTGCTGACTTGAGATGTATTATCTGGACATTGGACTTTAAATTCTTGCAGTTCAGAGGATTCACAGTACAGTACACTACTAAGCATGCAACTCTAACAGGCCACTTTGTTTAATTACTTCAGCGTTAAATTGCTTCAAATACATGTACAATTTTCCAGTAGTTACATCAATGTTCACCCTTAATTTTTGTTTTTCATTAGCCAGCCGGACTAGTGAACTTAGTCAACTAGACTCGCTTGCCTGCTGGTCTTTTCACTGGTCCGCAATAGAATGTTTATTTTTTTTGCACCAGAATGTCATAAACAACAATGTGGATACATGTATAACTTTATCCTGAGGCAATCTTGTCGGTGTTTTCAACAAACGTATCTAATAAAAATGAATTTGAACTGACACAAACTAATAAACGCTATTGATAAAGTAAATAAACTATTTATTACTAAATCAAATCAACTTAAAAAAAAAAAATTATTATTAATATTATTATTTAATTAATGGTGTTTAGAATACATGTATTCACATCACGTTTTCGGCCCAAATTTTCGGCCCCTTTTTAATTTGCGACACAAAAGCTATCAAAACTGGACCCTCAAAAAGATAAACATTTGGGAAGGAAATTTAAAAGTCACAAAACAAATCTACCCAACATTGTCTGTGGGGACGATACCGAGCGGTATCAGCGCGCATGGACTGCCATTAAAACCGGCGCAGCCATGCGTTAGCAGTGTAAGTACCAGCGTTATGACCTCGAAAAATACAGCAAAGCGGAAAATGCAGACACAGAAAAGAGAGATCAAGTTAGGCTATGTGAATTAAGTTGCAGAAATCTTCTTTCTCCAGTGATGTTTTTGTGATATTTCTGCAATGTAAAATTCGACCAAATTACACTACGTAGGCCATGGTTTTCAAGGAGTGCCATACGTGCTTATTGCCAGAGTAAAATAGAGGGGCGCAGTGGTGACACACTCAATCATAAAAAGGCCAAACGGTATGCTGGAGGCTGTGTCCTGCACTTTTGTATGCTTTGGATTGTACCGGTACTTCAAAACGCAGTGCCAGTCTATGTTCTTCCTTTAATTTATATGCTGGCGATTTTGGCGCAAGATCGGCAGTGCATTGGCATGAAATAAGCTGAATGCGCGCGTCAGTATCAGATGAATATTGGGGTTTTTTTTTACCCAAATTGTCAAACAGTGGCAGGTGGTAGTGCAAAAATCCGTGAAAAAAATTACGTTACTCACTCTGTGAAAACTCTTTCAACCGAAATTGTTTTCTTTGATTCCCTTGAGTGTTTCTCTTCATTTTGCCACAGATAAACCTAACCCAAATGCCTCTAAACCTGTTTTCCAGAGAGGGGAAACACTGTTTGTATTTGCCCAAGTCCACACAACGTCGCCGGTACCTGGTTTCTGTGGACCTCTTTTGTTCGGAAGTCCACACAGTGAACGTAATGCTTGTACAGACATACACACACGTTTGTTTATGGTGTAAATCAAGGATTTTCTATTGTTCCTCTTCCCTTTTCCTTTGTTTACACTCTTTTTTTGCAAGAGCTCTCATTGGTTTTGTAGCGTTTTCCTTATCATTATGGGGTAGATTGATTTCTGAAGATTTTCGCCGTGGGGAAGATACCGGTAGAGCCTATTGTTCCATTGTGTTTCCTACCCCATAAGGAACCCTGTTCACAAGGGTGTAAACACCTTCAATCCTGGACCCCCCTATTGTACCTCTTTTGTTTGTACTTTAAAGGGACATCATTGGGTCATTTCGTGTCAAATCACCCAAAAAATTGAAAGTTTAAACCCCACCCCCTTCAATTGGTTCATATTTAGTGTATGGGGTAATATATATACTGAAAAAGCTGACATTTTAAGTTTTAGCACCATCGGACAAATGGTTTTGGTGCTACTGCCGCCATTGTTTGTCAATTTTTTGGCAAAATGGGCATGGCCGCCACTTTTCAAATGACCATATCTCCATAACCTGTGGGCCAAATTTGTTAATCATGGTTTCTTTGGAAAGGTTACATCATAAGAAATCCAAATTTACCATTATTTTTTACGTCGGAGTAATTTGAAGCAGGATGACCCTTTGACCTTGAATTTGACCTTGAATTTGACCTTGTGGATCACGTGACCTTGAGACGAACTTGAATGAAAATTATACCCCATCAAGTTTTCTACAAAAGCCAAAATTGGGGGTACAAAATTTTTCATCTCAAAGTTGGCATATTTGTTGCAAAATGTGATATCCCTATGCAATGTACTAGTGGATTAAAGCAGGGATTTTGTGTCCCTGCAGCGTACTAGTGGATTAAAAGCAGGGATTTTTTGTCCCTGAAAAAATTGTATTGTGGGATACTTACCCAAGCAACCGGCTCAGAGGGTCAGTTACTTGGGCCAGGCTCGAGGAAGTGTGAGAACTCATGTGAGAGTTAAATTGCAGGCAGTTGCTCTTGCACAAGTAAGCGCAGGGGAAGTAATCGAACACAGGGCTTTTGAATTTTAGTTTGCTTAACTTTATGTAATAATTTGTAACAAGTGCAAGGTCCCCAATGGAAACAGGTTTGAAACTGCTCAGGCATACATGTACATGCACCCTTGGTAAAGAAATGTAAGAAATAAATAAACTAGAAAGCACTCAGAGACGCAAGCCTCTGCCAAGGCTGAACAATTCCCTGCCATATTGTCAGTACACCCAATAGAAATACTCGCATATCCACTGGACTTCCATATTTTATTGCACATTCCCCACTCCCCCCTAGTTTCAAATGGTTGAGTCCATTAACAGTCTTCTTGTTTGGTTGATGTCCAAATCTAGTTGAGAATCTTTTAGACAAAAAAGAAAATGTGATTTATTTTCCAGAAATTCAGAGATCTTTCCACCTCTTTGTGTTGTTTATTTTAGGAATACATACATGAATTTATACAAGTTTTGTACATGTCACTACATTTCAGTTGCTTTTGGCTCCAACACCGTTCATCATTGGTGTGCCAGCTAGTTTCTTCTTGTACAAACCCTACTTCAAACTTCCCGAAGATGTGTGGCTTATAGATCTTGACACAAATAAAGTAAGTATTTCTTTTGATGCTGGGCTGCTGTTAATATGTTACATGTATATGTCCCTTCATATAATGTTCTGGTAAAAACATATATGGAGGAAATGTCTGAGTAATCTGGCCATTTTTACGGCAATGTTGTAGTATTTTCCCCCCATTTTTTGGGAGTACATATCGGTATGTTAAAGTAAATCAATTTTTGAGGGGTTGTTCAATGTTATAAGGACTGATGCCCTTTGCCAAGAATGATGCAATAAACGTCCAAATTTATTCATGTACAAATAATTTAGACATAAGAAATAATTTGTTAATATGGTCCTAAGCATTTTATATTTTAATCTGTATTTTTCATCTTGAATGGCATTTACATATTGGCCCGTGGTATCATGAACCACTACTGGGAGTCCTAAAGACAATCCACTGTGAATACCCTATTAAAGGATAAGTAACCCTTCCTGAAGTAGGCCTACACACTAATTACTTAGTCATTTACAGTAAATTAATGACCCCCAATTTGTTGAATGTGCTGGTAAATAAATTTCCTGTATTGCTCTAGACTTGAAATCAATTAGTGCTCAGTGCATTAACTCTCTTGTTACCCTTTCACAGCATAATATACAGCTATCTTGTGTTTCCTCCAGGTCCATGTACAGAATTGTGGAAATTTACAAGCACTTTGTACATAGCCTACATGTATGGCTTAATCCTTTCAATAATTTGATTGGACAAGATTACTGGCCCAAAGTAAACTGTATTATGAATATTCTGCTTCATGCAAACCAATTTGCAAACTGGTTGCTTGACCTGGCCTATTCCAGTTGCTAATAGTTGTCGATGCTACTAGTTTTTTAACTCATGTTTATCATTAGTTTGGTGTTTCTGTGTCCATTCCATTCCAGGAGTCCAGGCCATCTGTAATCCCCCACACATCAAGATTTTGTCTTGATTTTCAAATTCCAGTGCAGTTTGCTACTTGCTGGAAAATATTTACACTCCAGAATGTGTACCCAATGTAGCAACAATCAAACAGTAATTGCAATAAAAGTTCCTTACTTGAGAGCATAACTGTACACCACTACACCACTAAAAAGTCACAAAATGGTCATTACCATTGAGGAAATAATGCTTTGAATTCATGAAACTTTGAGAGCTGAACTGACTGTCATTTGATTTTGCGCTGACAATGCTGCCATTGTTTAAAAGCCCTGAGATGTAGTGATGTCATGTGTGCTTTCTTATGTTCCAGGTACATGTACATGTACAAGTGATTTATCGCTTGGACTGCAGCTCTGATGAATTAAGTTAATTTTTGGTTGTACGTTGTATCTTTGTTGAATTTTACAGATTACATTCTGTGGAAGATATGAAGAAGTTCCAGTGCTGCCTGAACCAGAAGGATCAGTGCTCAAAAAACATTTCAAACAGGTATGTTATGTTGCATTACGTTTGCTAATTTTGAACAATTGGAGGAAAGTGTATATGTCCCTAACAAGGTTTGAAATAAGTGAGGCACATGGGGCAACCCCATGTATTGCACTAGGCTTTGCCTCAGCAGCCTGTACATATATCATTGGGTTATTTTTAGGATAAAGCAGCCTGATAGAATTGTGTTCATTCTCATTGGACGACATTCTGCCACGTGTCCAGTCTGTAAACATAACCCTTTATTTTATATACTGTGTTCCATATAAATGAACCTCGTATACAATGCGCTGAATGTAAATTCCACACATTCGTGTAGGGCGTGCCCGTGTCCACATGGAGGGGCCCGCCCTCATGCTCACAACGTGCTCACAACTGAGAACTGCAAACGCTCAGTCTCATATCTGGCAGAAAAGCTCGCAGTTGTCAAAGGTTACACCGCAGTGATTTTAATTTATTCTTGCATAGTTCATTACAACCATTTTTCCCCCTTATTTGCACGATACAACAATACAATTGTTGACTGCTGTGTTGTGGGATATGCCGTTTTAAAGGGGCACTAGGTCCTGAAATCCCTGACATTTTATGCTTTGGATTGTTTACTTAGCCTATTTCAAACATCTGGTTGAAAGGAAACCAACCTAATGTCTTACCATTCCCGAGAAAAGATGAAAAAAAAAACGTTTACATTGGACACGACGGAGTACAAATGTGTTTTTCGTGTCGTTCTCAGTGTACGATATACACGTTGTGTGTCTCGGGAACAGCGGTTTTTTCAACGTCCGCAAAAGGCGAACACTTTACGAATGAAATCACAACTAGCATCCAAACACCTCGAATTTATGGGGTCGCAAAAGTGGACCCCGAAATTCGTTCTCACAGGCATAATACAGGAATAACACAAAAACGCCCAGTTTTTAAAGGATAGTTGTGTGGATGCTTATATCCTACTTTTAAATGTTATTTCTGATTAATAAATACCTTGGAGAGTTGATGGTTTCTGATTGGTCAAGACTCGATCACGTGGCCGGGCATTAACGGTGATATAAAGACCGGCTTCAAAGAACAAGCGAATAAATGGCCCCTGAACCAGCATTGATCCAGCCCCATGGAAGGCAATGATTGGCCAAATTTACAACAGTCATACGGCAGCTTGTAACAATACAGCACTGCACATGCGCTCAACCACCTTCGCGTGAGACTGACGCGCAGTACGCAACACAGTTGCTATGAGTGCGCGTGCGTGTAAGGAAGTTTTAAAACAACATCGTACAGCGGCAGTGCACTATACTGAGAATGTTACCACGAAAGCGTAGATCTACATGTACTTTGCCCATCGACATATTTACCTTTCCTAAACCAAGCATCTTTGTAATTCTGGACACAAGGAATGTGTAAATGAAATTTCAGCTTCCTCCATAAGGTAAAAATATGGAAACATTGTTGTAATTTGTTTGGCTACGGCAGCAGAAGTCGTACGCGTACGCAATGAAGACGTTGCAATTGTCCAGCGCAGCCTGGGCCTGGCTGTGGTGTATATTACAACACTTATTGAAGAGACAGGGTACCACGCATAAGCTAAAATATGGCCCATGAACATGAACACAACAAGGTCTGGAAATATCACCGGGAAAAAGTCACAAAATTGGAGCATTTTAACTGTTTATTTTGTTATAAAGGTATTTATTAATGGAATAACAGTGTGAGGATCCGGTCTTCACTGCGTGATAATGACCGGGTTTGGGGGTGACCGCTGTTAATGGACCGAGACAAAGTCGAGGCCCATTAACAGCGGTCACCCCCACACCCGGTCATTATCACGCAGTGAAGACTGGCTCCTCACACTGTTATTCCCTTATTAACATCATCTCGTTCAAAGCGCGTTTTGTAGCCCAATAGGGCTATTTCAGGACCTAGTGTCCCTTTAACTCCCTCCGGGTGCATATGCCCCCCACCAGGTGTTAAAATTGGCATATCCCACATCACAACAGTCAATAATTGTTAAATGTACGATGGCTTAATATTTTCAAAACTGATAGCTATTCAGAGGAGCAACTGAATGATGAAATGCACTCTCCTTTTTGTGATAAGGAAAGTGGGCAATAGGTGAAGCCTCGTTTCAGATAAGTGTTCGGCAGTATCTTTTAGAGCCCTTTACAAGAGTAACTTGGCATTAATGCATAACTTTAAGAACATAAGAAATCAAACAATTTGTGCAGCAATTTGCTCATAACCATGTATATGCCGTCTTATCCTAATTTAAATCTTCAAGAAAGCCTTTGATGCCTTATGGTGTACACAGGGTGAGTCAAAAAAATGATATTTCATATTTAAAAAAATGTGTAGCACCAAAAATAATAATGACTGGAAAGCCAATTTCATAAGCTACTTTTAGATGAACAAAATTACTGAAATTGCTTAATCCGTTCAAAGAATATCACCATTTAAACACAATGACCCTAAAACCTCTTTTGTCCAAAAGTGCGATTTCAAGAATCATCACAATTGTCTTCAAAAATCACCAGCGATAAAACCTCAGTTTAAAAGTTAAATATATTCAACAAAGTCCTTTTGAAGGCCCGTCTTAAAAAAAAAAGGATTTTATAAATCATATTGTTTGCCTAAACCAGGATTGTTAATGAAGATATTGTGTACTACAGTTGTTGACAGTTGTTGAAACAACTATTTTTTGTCATTTTTTTTGTTTTTCTTGGACTAAACAGGTTTGAGGGTCATTTCGTTTAAATGGAGATATTCTTTGAACGGATTGAGCAATTTAGTAATTTTCTAATCTAAAAGTAGCTTATGAAATTGGCTTTCCAGTCATTATTATTTTTGGTGCTAGATTTTTTTTTGTATATGAAATATAATTTTGGGGGTTTGGGTTCCGCTTTATTTGACTCACCCTGTATTAATAAATTGTATTCTATTCTTTTGAACTTGCAGGCTTTGACCAGCATGAGCCTTAGTCCTCCACCAATCAAAGACTTTGAGCAATCCAGAGGAGAAGTTGAAGCCATTAGCAGACGTAGAGAGACTTTCTCAGATGAAACAGGTTTCAATCCATTCATTTATGGCAATGATGTGGACTCTGTTGATGTGGCAACACGTGTTGCGATGGTCAAGTTTTTCAACTCTCCCAATGTGTTGGCACACCACAACGAGCATACTCGCACACTCAGGTTACATCCAAGACCTGTGGTTGCCTTTCAAGTCCACAGCTTTCTTCAGTCACGAAGTGTTCTGACCGCGTTTTGTGAACGACTTGCTTCAACCCAGGTATATAATATAAATGAATCAAAGTACCAAATACTATCCATACATATTCTTTTGTTTGAATGTGTAAGACATAAATGTGTAATAAAATGCTGCAGTATAAGTTACTTCATTACAGGAACAGAAGGAAACATTTGCAGAACTCTGGTTAAAACTTTCTATATTAGTCACTGTGTTTCTCCCATTGTGATTGCTAAACTGTTTGATAAAGGGCTGATGCTTATTTTGTTCACACAGGCTGTAGAGTTCTTTGGTGAATACTGCTTGAACCCAACAAACGTGACATTTTTACGAATTCACACTGGAGTGTATGACCCTCAACTCATCGGTGACAAGGCCAAATGGTTTCTGGAGCAGTTGCAGCCAATCAACTTCAAGGTTTGTTATTTCAACTTTGCTGATGTGTCATGAAGTGATTCGTACACTTGTGACAGACTGTTCCAGAGTCATGCCAATCTAGAACTATTCTGAAGATTAGATTAAATTATTTATTTTATGATGCCCCGCCCGCCGGTGAAACCGTATGACCCATAGATCAAAGGTTAAGGCCATTATGGTTTTAACAATAGATATGGTTTCAGCAGATATCTTTCAAGAATTAGTTGGCATACACAGTGGAACGCCGCTATACCGTACACCGCTATACTGAACATTCGGCTATACCGAACATCATCCTTGGCTCCCGGTTTTAGTGTACAAAACGTACCCAACATTGTGGCTGAAAAAAGTCAACAGATTAACAAACAAATCTACTGATTGTACACGTATTAAACACTATTTGGGCCACTTTTAATTCCCGAACATCAAACGACCCATAGTTACATTGTGTTTGAATGTTGAACAGCGATAGATGGCTATTATTTCCCAAAGGAATAGAAGGGAGAAACCACCGGTTGCTAAAGTATTGTGACGACTCCTCGTGCGGCCGCGGGCCTTGTGGACAATTCCACTCACTATTGGTCGGTAACAGCAGTTCAAAATCGCTGTACCGAACAAACGGTATTAGGAACACTTTCTGTGGATCCAACGATGTTCGTTATAGCGGCGTTCCACTGTACCGGTATAAACTTCAAATTTGGTAAATGGGTTGGTCTTTGGGTCCCTCAAAAGGCCAGAGCTTGCACAGTAAGAAAACCAAATGGCTTCAGATCTCATGACACACATTTTATTGTTATGTAAAAAAGAAAACATTTTTCTATTTGTGGAAATTGGGTCAACTACTCATGAGTTCTTGACTACTCACAACTTTGTTTATTCATGAATACTCATGTTGAAATAGTCAACACTCATCCATGAGTAGAAAATGATCATTGGTATGAGTATGATAGCTGGGAGTGGTTAAAATGTCCTATGACATCATACAGACAAGCATGGCATGTGCGATGAGGTACAATGTATATAAGATTTCAGACACAATTTGTATAAAAGCGGGAAGCACATCATTTTAATACCTCTTAACTGTTGCACTTTTTACAAGGCTGTTATCATTCATATCCTCGATCACACTTGAAAAGATATGTTAAACTCTGAGTTGAGTATACTATTGAGGAGGTGTAACAAAAGCATAGCTGTTTTGTATGAATGTTTAAAATGTAATATTAATTTGTGAGTTGACTAGGTTCACTTTGAACAAATATGAATAAAAAAAAGATTTTCTGTAGTGGGACTTGAACCTGTGACCTGCATAACATTTCACCGTGCACCAAGCTGGATAGATCCATGGTCTAAGGCTGAGCTTGCAAGTTAAACGCTTGAGTCTACTTCACTCAACTTACCTGTAGAGCAATCTACTTATTTCCCTAGACCAGCAGGTATTTACACTAAGCATTTATACAGTAGTGCCCTCTTGTGTCCTGCCCATAGTGCCCCGCGTTCTTCCTCTTTTCTCTTAGCGGCAGGTCTGGTAGGATGTGTTTATAATACTCTAGTATTATTTCTCGTTTTTTGACTGCCCGTTATGGCAAATTAAGAGAAGTTTTCGATTTATAGTTTGTAGTTGAGTTTTAGTGTTGTGTTCTAGTGAGATTATTTCATGAAAATAAAATGTTTGGATAGAGCTGGTCTTTTCACTGCAGGGGGAATGGAACTTCCTCCGGAACAGACCGAGTTCCCAGGAGTGGCTGCTTGTAGCTACTAGTAGCGTGGAACCGTTACCACATCAGTGGTCTCCCGTCCGGCACCCACAGCAGTAGACTCAGTCAGAGTTCTTTTCTTCTTCGGACTTCTTTGTCCCGGACATCAGATCTTTCTTGTCCGTTCCAGACGACAAATTTTGGTGCCCAGTCAGGGCTCTGAAGTGGTAACACCCAGGGCCTCTGGGCCCCCTTGCCCACCCACATGTGGAGCAGCGGGGCCCACCAGGGGTTACGCCTCGTGCCACGTGCCCCTGTAATATAGCATCTCGCATAACCCACCACCTAATACCCGGTGCGGTCTATACATAAGTAGATTGCGCTACGGGTAAGTTGAGTGAAGCACCGGTAGACTCACCCCCACAGAAGTGTGGATGGGGTCTACGAATGACTGACTACTTATCCGTAGAGCATCCCTCCTCCTACCCCACTATTCTGGATGAATATATGGGTGCACCGACTTTAGTGTTCAAGAAAAGAGGAAGAGCGCAGGGTACTATGGGTAGGACACCAGAGGGCGCTATTGTTTAAATTAAAGTGTAAATACCTGCCGGTTTAGGGAATATGCATAATTAGATTGCTCTACTCACTCTGTACAGGTAAGTATTCGTTCGTAAACCCCATCCACACTTCCGTGGGGAATCCACTTCATTTCTTTGCTGAGTACGACATTAAGAATAAACAATAATGATTATTTTAAGTGAAACCACTTTACCCTTTCTAAAATAGCATGCAACAGCATTCTTGTGAATGAACGTGCTGCAAATGAATTCCTGACTAACTGGTTGATTTAATTACAGGTACAGTTTGACAACTGCACTTTGGGGATTCCAGTTAACAGTGGTACTGAGGCTTGGTCTGATTCATCTAATCCTACTGATGAAAGTGGGGAGGAGTCAGATGGAGGTAGCAGTAGTAGCTCATCATACTCCTCACTAAATGATTTTGTCACTGACATGATGAATAGTGACATCCAGGGAGATGTGTTAGGTCAGTATCTAAACACTTGGTGTACTGTGTATGGCCAAAGTCACTGTATTTTATGGTATAGACCAGTCAGTGTTATGTAGCTTGGCCATGAAGTTGTCCTGTAAACATTTTATTAATTTGCAGATATCTGCAAAATTAAACACATTGTTCCCCCATGTCATGCACCTATAAGGGTTAACTAGCACACAATATATTGTGTGGTCTTTTTTGCTTTAAATTGGCTCTTATAGTACATACCAAGTCTATCAGGCCGTGACATTGGGCTATATGAGAGCATGCTCCCTGCTGTGTTGGTATTTTGTAGTCTGCAGGGGCAAAGCTCTCTTGTGCATGGAATTTTAAAGCTCTTAAACTCAATGAGATACAAATGTCTGATACAAATGTCAATGATCTTTCTTTCATGTTGTTTTATTTTTTGTAAAAAAGTAACCCAAAAAATTGTGTATTTTTAGCACTTCCGCCTCCTGTAATTTTGCCGTACAACGCCTGCTTGGCACAGCTTGGCATCATTAGGCCAACAATTCTACAATGTAACACAGTTATCCCATAGAAAATTTAAAGAAATACTACACAAAAGGAAAATAGTTTTATGAGCAGCCACCAAAAAGTACAATTTTTTCCCCCTTTTTGTCTTGCCTGAATGAATTTCAGGAAAGAGACCATGCAATCACTATGTCTGTCTGTGTGTCTATATGTGTATGTACTGGTATTGTACCGTACCGGGGTACATGTATGTCTGTCCGTCCATACATGTATGTGGTATTTTGGTTAAAGCCTCAAAAAATTGCAGAAGTTGAAGTCCAATTGGAGCCAAACTCGGGTCATAGATGCAACATGGCAACCTTCATATGATATCTGTCAAAGGTCACATACTAAGGTCAAAGGTCACATACTAAGGTCAAAGATCATGTGAAAGGAAACGGGCGAGACACCTGGTTCGAGAACCACCTTGTGATTATTTCAAATCACTGAGAATTGTATTACACATACGCGTAAATATAGTCAGGCAACAACCATATCAAAATCCAAGTGCTTTTGTACACATATGTGGAGCGACACACACACACACAACCCCCACAAACGTGTTCACACCATCAGTCGTGGATGTCCTATTGTCCGTCTTTTGTTTGTACTTTTTAGGAAGACTCCCATAGCAGTGATGTAGTGCGTTGACGCTGGGCCTTGGCCTTAAGGCTGCCTTAAGGCTGGATTTTAGGGCCTTGGCCTTGGCCTCGAGGCTTGAGGGCAAAAGCCTTGGCCTTGGCCTTGGCCTTGAGGGTTCAGGGCCTTGCAATTTTGAGTCAAGGCTTTTCAAGGCCCATAGATTTTTGCATTTTCCAGATAAATCTGTTCGAAATTTTGCTGTTACCATTTTAATCGTATTACCATGGAGGAGGGAAGCACCCTATAGATTTGTGTGTTGGGCACACTTCCACTTTTGTAGCATCACATTTTGTTACCATTGTAGTAGATTTGCTGCAAAAATATTCCATACACCTGTGGGGCTAATGAGATGATCACTTTAATTGCATATAACTATGGAATAGATCTGATAGGTTGTATATGTCTCCCTGATAAGTGCTAAAGATTTACATGTATCTGTTTTAGATAATGCTGATATTTCTGACCATGTTGGGCCAGCAAATAAAAATTTCCCAAATCAGTTTCTTGGATCCCCCTTTTGTTACACTCGGGAGAATTGTGTGTCAATATAGAAGTAAATCATTATTTTGTTTAGTTAAACCATATTGAAGACCTGAGCTTATACTTTAATAGATACAGTGCAGTCATAAAACGGTGTAGGCCTATGCGAGGATGTTGATTGCAATTAAAGAAATGTTGTTCTTCGTAACGAGCAATTCATGATAAGGGCGGATCCAGGGGGGCCAAAAGGGGCCATGCCCCCCCCCCCCAAAAAAAACGAAACCATTTTTTTTATGTGACGTCGAAATAAAGGCAGGCAATGAGTATACCACCGTCTTTTCCAAAAAAACATCGGTTAAAATGGTCAGAAATTGCCTCAAATCGCACCACAGAGCATCTCGAATCCAAACATTTTGGGGGGCTTAAGCGGGCCCCGAAGCCCAAGCCGTAACTTTTTGACCCACCTTTTTTTTGGGGGGGACCAAAATTTCTTTGCCCCCCCCCAAATTGTGTTCTGGATCCGCCCTTGAGTGATGATGTGACACTCATGTGACTATAATTAGTTCTATATCAGTGGTCATTTCATAAAACAGGGCCTTGGCCTTGGCCTTGGCCTTGAGGGTTAAGCCTTGGCCTCGAGACTTGAGGGTCAAAGCCTTGGCCTTGGCCTTGGCCTTGGCCTTGAGGGTCAAAGCCTTGGCCTTGGCCTTGAGGGTCAAAGCCTTTGCTCCAACACTGTCCCATAGGTTTTGTACACGACCCCAATCGCGGTGTATGCTGGGAATCGTGGACGATATTGTTCTCTTTTGTTCTCTGGAATTTTGTGTCCACAGTTTGAATAGATGAACACGCCCATCTTTGTAAATATTTTGTCCCTCTTTATGCACTAACTTTTTAGAAAGACATACATTACGTTTTGTACATATGCACATAAAAAGTGGACCTTCAGTCAATGGTGGACCCAATGTCCACGATTTGATGTGTATACAGTACATGTTCACCCACATACTACTCACGTACAGGCTGGTTTGGGTGCAGCAGATCTGTTTGCTTTGCGCCATAATCTGTACACTGAGGCAAACATTAGACCATGAAAAGTCTCCTATTTGTTCTGACATAGTTGGTCCCTAATGTTGACACATGCTTTTCGTGTAGGTAAACACCAGGGCCCAATTTCATGGCGCTGCTTAGCTTATGATTTTCTGCTATTACCAGAGCCTTCGTCTATTTCATGGAGACTGTTAAGCAGTAACCACAGCAAAAGGCACGCTTGCCTCAAGAGGAAAGAGTTGTTTAAGTCAGTGACATAACAATAGAAATTTCCATGCGCGTGCCATCGTTAACACATCCGCATCATGAAATAGTGCTTAAGATTAGTGCAACTTTCTGCTACAGTAAGAACAACTTCTCCACTAATTGTTCAGCAGCGCCATGAAATTGGCCCAGACCATCTTTTTCCTGGATCCGTGTTATATCAAGATCAAAGAGTTCCAGTTTCATTTTTTTATTATTTTGTTTGGGAAAAAAAGTGTACCAAGCATTGTTTTTGTTTTGTGTGGTGTAAGACAAAATAGGTACTAAAGGTAGGTTCACCATTGACTGTAACACCAACAACTTTCAAAATGTGATGTTTCAAAGTCTTAGGGGCCAGGTCGTGGGTCATAGCCATAACCAGTGGCCATCACAGTATCATCTCCTCATTAATTGTACAGGTCAGACAAACATTTCTGCAGCATGCCCGTAGATGTTCACACAATTCTTTGAATGTTTGTGTCATGTAAGCTTGTCGGGTCTCGCTTAACGTAGTGTCTTGTGTTCCATGTAGGTAATGTACTTGTGTTTGGTAGTTTTGTGTTATTTTTGTATGTCTAGGGATAGTCTAGGGATAAGCTGAAAAACTTGTGCTTCATTGTTATCCCTACATGTTGGTAATTAGCCGATTAATTAAATACTTCTGTAAATAATTGTAATTTAATACATATACAACACCTGAATAAATCCCCGTCATCTGATTGGTGAATTGTAGATCACATGACATATTATTATTCGGTATAATGCACGGTGCGACCATGCGTTATACCCATGCGTTATACTGTTTCACTTTGCGCTTGTTCCATGACGCGGTATTTGCGTGCAAAATGCATGCTGGTGTGCGCGTTCAGCGTAGCGCGTATTGTTCCAAGGAGCCAGCGCTACAGCATTGGGTTCAAACATTTTCGTGAAGGGGTAGTTTAACATCTGTAAAATCAAAATAAATTGTAGTTTATAATTTACCAATCAAATGACGAGAATTTATTCTGGTGTTGTATAAAACAAATAACGAATGTTTTACGTTCGTGCGATGGAAAGAATAATTTCATTCGGTGACAGATTGAATGTTCTATTCCACTCGGCTTCGCCTCGTGGAATAGAACATTCAATCTGTCACCTCATGAAATTATTCTTACCATCGCACTCACAAACATTCGTTATTTGTATACTATTATTAATATTATTATTTATTATTGTAAAGGCATAGGGCCTACCTTTTACCAACATGAAATCAATGTTGAAATGTCACGTGCACATAATCCTTCATTTTCTACCTCTTGTAATTGCTTGTGGATTTGTTTTGTGCTAAAGCAGATGATGAAGAGACCTCGGGCTCGAGGAGCCAGGTAGATGAAACCAGCATTTATCATCCTCCTGATACATTGCAAATTCCTGCTGACATGTCACAGAGTGACTCTGCTTACTCATTTCCAGAAACTGATTCATCTAGTAGTCAGGATACGACATCTCCTGAGGTAAATCATGTCATATGTTAGATATAATCCTTGTCAGTTTTGGCTGCATGCAGCTTTTGCTAAGTTAAAGCTTTTTTTCCAAGCTGGTCATATTTGAAATGATAAAACACACTTGATGAAAACACAACCTCAAAAACCCTAAACCTTTAAAAAAATTAACAGGTGTGGTTAGATATTTCTACTTTTAGTATACAACATGGTTGCTGAAATGGATCAATGAAATGCCGCGGTTGCCTGAGGTATAGTAAAAAGTATTAACAGCTAAAAAAATGTTTAAAAATATCTCTCTTTCGTGCTCATTTTCACATTATTTCATTAAAAAAATTTGTCCGTTAAGACACCAGTATATTGGCACTTTTGAATTGTAAATGTGTTATTGTAGAGTATTAATACTGCTTATCTTAATATATCACACCCCTCAACACCTGATTCCCACCATGCCTTTCCCTATTTCCCATCATGCCCAACCTTGACAAATCCCATAATATCCTGCTGCAGTCATCAGATGGTGAAGAGCTTTGCATTGCATCAGGCTGGAGGGTATGCATGCTTTGTGTCTATTTATTACTATATTGAACTTTTCTTTTGTCTACTTTGTCAGATGCTTTTGTCCACATGTTTTAATATTTCAGATTTAAAAGAAAATGTAAGTTCTGTATCTGCATTCAGAAATGCTGAAGATGAACAAGATACTGCAATCCTGGATCATCAAATCATACTAATAAAGATTTTGCTCACATTTCAAACCTGTAAATAACAATGTTGGCGAGATGATGAATGTCAGGTATCACATACTCCATAAATATAGCGAGCATTCAAAAGAAGGGACTCCTGAATATGGACAGGTTGGCAATGTTGAGTGCGTACATGAAACCTTGAACTGTATAGATAGAGTGAGTAGGTTGGAGTAGCTTCATTTAGCTCATAGTTACTTGTGTCAGCCCATGGGAAAACAACTTTCAAATACACAACCTACATGTACACAATATTGCAACAGTTGATATGGATGAGGTGCACAACATTAAAGGAAATGAATTGTTTTACAAAATAAGTGAAATTTGTAGTAGAGGGAAACACAAATGGAACAAGAGTTAGCGGTTATAACTACAGAACCACAAAACTTTGATTTTGTATAATTGGGATTAGAAGCACCTTTCAAATTTTTAAAAACCCTTTCACAATTAATCGTGCAGAAAATTATCACCATGCCTTAAAGTTAATGTATAACATTAGCACATTTTTGAAAATGCAACTGCCAAATTATTTTTGAATAGCCTACTTGATTATAAGTAAGTGGTTGCCCGGCCAAACGATTTTTGAAAAAAGACTTGTTTTCAAATGCTACATCCCATTACAGGCGCAAGCCAACTATTGACCTCATGGTTAGGCTGGGTAATGAAGGTATGTGTACTGTACATGTATGTAACTTTTGTCCCAATGACACAGCCAGGGTAAAGGTTTGATGCAAAACATAGGCCTATTCAGCAAGTGTTTTTTCTTGTTTTTCTGGCACAAGTAGGCCCAAAAGATTGAACAGGTCATTGGAATGATATTTGACATGAATTATTATATGTAGCCCCCAATTTCATAAAATTACGAAAGGCAAATGTTGTACATTAATTATGACTCAAAAACGTTGTTCCCAAAATATTCTTCTCGGGTTGGAAAAAATTGTGTCAATTGAATTTTAGTTATTTAGTGTTTAATTAAAAATCCTTGAAATTTCAGGCCACTGCTTTATATGCATCCAGCAAAAATCATATGGTGATACTGGTATTCTTGTTCCATTTTTAGCCACAAGTAAGACTTGAAGCTTTACATTTTGAATGGAGTGTCTTGGTGTACTGTGTTGTGCATGTAAATCTTGATGGCCTCTTGGATGTTGGTTGGTAACCAGTGCTCAATGCTTGTGATGAGTTTAGCTTGATGCCAGTTGCTATTGAGGTCTTCAGTGTGGGAATGCTTGACTATGGAAAACTTGTCTACCCATCTGCCATGGGCTTTGTGTTCATTTAGTCTGGTAGGGAGGTCCCTGAAGGTGTTTCTTGTCACAGATGCATTTTAAGCCCAGCCGACAAGGGCTGGACTTCATGATATCGTCTACCCTTTTCCCCAACCATTTTAAACCTTAATGACAGAAAACTCCAACTTCTTTACCAATTTTGCCAAGTCCTTATGGCAGGATAAAACCACGGATGACAAGTATGGACCCAATCATAGCGTTGTTTAAATATTGATAGAAAACCCATATATAAATTCTATTATGTATCAGGATTGGGAACTTACGTATGCAAAACTGCTGGTAATATAAAATGGAAATAGCCTTGGTTGGGTAGTAGGGTTAGTTACCCCCTCCCCCAGTGAGTTCTGTGCACAAGTACCCCTTCAGCGGCCAGTATTGGGGGAGATCTAGAATCTATTTTGAATAATCCAAAGCTATTGGGGGCGGGGTTTAGTCTGGGAGACCATCGCAAGATAAATTCAAATGCATTCGCGTGCCGACGACGCCTGACGCTCACGTGAAGACACTGTGGCTAATACACATTTAGGAAGTTGTGAGTACTTCGCGTGCGAGGTAGTACAATATGCAAACGCTGTTTCCCCCGTCCACGTTGCTCTCAAAAGTGTTAAAAAGGCGCCCTCTTCTGTTGGCGCACGGAGCCCATAGTGAAATGGAATTGCTCTTTTGACATGGGATCAGGAACAGCTATCTGTTACAATATACATTCAACCGTTGGCTATGAGATATGTAGCCGAATTACAAGTACTGGTTCCTCTGTTTAAAATCTGCATCATTCTTATATGCTATTTTTTTTCTTCTTGTATGTTAATAGCTGCTAAATAGTGCTGCAATTACTGTATTTAGGATTTGATAAAAAAAATAACGAAAAAAATGTCGCAACCTGACACCACTTTTTTCTTCATATATCATCTCAATGAAGATCATTCATTGCAAAAATGATAAGACATGAATCTGGGACTGAGAAACATTCCGATTTTGTTAGGAAATACTTAAAAAAATTTTTTTCACTCTCCATAGACTTTGTACGCAATCGTGGAAGTGGCGTCAGGTTTGCAACAACATTTTTTTCCAAAATAACAAGTTATTTTTAACTCTTACACATTAACTACCAGATGTTAAAATTACTAAAATTATATTATGATTAATATTTGTGACAGTTCAGGAGTTGAGGCATTAGGGAGACATTTCTAATTCCCCCTCTCCCTGTCTCCAAAAGGTATAACTTCTGATGCTAAGGTGACTCCTAAATGATACTTGACGGTGGTAATAATAATAAAAATAACTATGGTTGTCATTTACATATAAATGGAGCACTCATCCATTCCTGCTCTATTTATAATTCTGATACCACTGTGAATCAGATGCTAGTGTTACACTCATTGATACATGCATGTATTCATTTCCATTTGTACAGAGTAAGACAGGGCAAGATATGGAAGCAGACAGTGATGCTGATGCAGATAGTATTCAGTATGACTCGGACACATCTGCACAAGTGACTCGATTGAACCTCAAACACAAAGCAGCTGCAGCTGGTACAGTATCATCAAGCAATGCACCAGACAGTCCATCATTGGATGCTGATGTAAGAAGACGAGGAAGCGGCAAAGATGAGCGCTCATCACCCACATTCCTAGAGAAGGTCAATGCACTCTTTCGATCTGATTCATCAGATTCTTCCAACCCACCGACACCCACTAGGAAGAAGCCATCTTTGTTGAAGAATATCATGGATCTAGCTTTGGAAACGACCTCAAGCAAGGAACCAGTTGGTAAGTCCCCTAATCAAATTAGTCCATTGAATAAATTAGTCCATTAATACTGAAATCGGAAGTTTATAATTTTGATGAATTTCATTATAGTTGTGAATTATAAGTGGTGGGTAGCCGTGTTTAATTAGGTTCAATTACATGGAAAAGTAAAGCAGCACTTTCAATGATTACAAAAAATAAAAGTTTGCATAAGGTTTTATAGCAACAACTACTTCATGTGAGTATGCATTCATGTTGCCAATATGTTCATCAATTCATGTTGAACCCAGACAACAAAGCAATCGAGACCCATTTCGGCTTTTCCAAATAGAAGTAAAGAATTTAACCCAAAACAAGTATACATATATTGCACACTGTATTTTATCATTTTCATATTTCTGACACAAAGTTTTAGCACAAACCTAATTGTGTTATAAATACTAAATTCACAATACATTTCTGTACTTGACATGTTATCCAATCTAAAGTTACACAGAGTCTGTTAGCGTTAAGGTCAGTTCAGATAAGCAGAGTCATTTGTCTGTCATGCAAATTTATTATTTCTTTTTTAGTAGTGTTGGCTGATGAAATCAACCTTTATTGAATAACTAATATGAACTTTTTGAATTGCATGTATGTAGGGTCACCAACATCTATTGCAAGCACAGACGTACATGAATATAGTCCCAGTGTGCGATCAGATCCTGGGCCATATCGAGGTAGTAGTGCTGCTCATGCTAACACTATGGGCTTACCGCTTAGAAAGAAGAAACCAACATCACCGTTTCCTAGAGGTAAAGCTCTTCCGATAGACATATATGATGTATATGCAGGGGTGAATCCAGAAATTTTGCAGGGGGGGTGGGGGTGTTTCATCATCCCCCCAAAAAATCTGAAATGTTTTCTCGGGAAGGGGGGGGGTACCATATTTTTAATGGGGGTGCTGTTCAAATCCGACGATTGTTAACACTATATCACAGAATAGTGTACATATACCCCCTAACCAAGCTGGCTCTGTCTGCATTTTGTCCAAAGGTGGACATTATTACAAGTAAACCATTTTTGGGTGTCAGAGTGGGGGAGGTTTCACATTTTTTTAACGAATTTCTATGGAAAAAAAAATTGACAGCTGCGGGGTTTTTGAACCCCCCCCCGATCCACGCCCGATATGTATTGCTTCACATGTTTCATGTGCCACAGCACTCCATTGGTAAACTTCCACAAAGATGAATTGATACAAAGGTACTCCTTTGCTTTTGTTCAGCCGAAGCTGTGTTGCAGTGATTGTATCAGGTGACAAATTATGGAGCCCCTTTATCAAGAATACACAATGTTAGTCATTGGCGTCAACAGAAATCAATGAAATTAGATTCATTAAAGATCTAATTACACCATGCTCTTACATTTTCCCCACAGATACGCGTCGTTCATTAGTGGAACGCTCTTCATTAATCAAACACAGCTCTACCAAGAAACCAGACAAAGATCGGAAAAGATTGTCCATCTCAGAAGACAGACCTAACAGGTATGTTTAGGAGTAGTTGGCTTGATCAAGTAAGAGAATCTCCACCAAATTTCACATGGTTTGAAACTGTCTCAAAAGTCCATGTCATTCTTCACCACATTTAGTTTGTTTGTTTTTGTTTTAAACAAGCATGAACTTTATTTGCATGTCAATTTTTA
The DNA here is from genome assembly GCA_029964075.1 of Patiria pectinifera. NCBI lineage: Eukaryota > Metazoa > Echinodermata > Asteroidea > Valvatida > Asterinidae > Patiria > Patiria pectinifera. Next base: position 32,860,894 of record CM057148.1, read on the forward strand.
CTTGTGTCTTAAATAAAATTATGTTCAAAAGTGTGTAGGGGACATTGTATAAAGCCTCTAAAGTTGTTTCTTAGTTTCCATTGGAATAATTTGGCTTTTGCAATGGATACTTTACTTAAAAATTAAAACATATTCGTAAACTATTTCGCAGTGTGAATTACTTGTGATTGGAGTAATGAATAATTAGAATGAGGTAAAAAATGGGTACCTCCCCTTTTACAAAACACACAGAAGCTTGATTGACATAACATGAGAAAGCAGCCTGTTACAACTGATAGTGTATTACTATACCTCATACATATTCATGATCGAGAGCCGAATTCTCACTTGTCCATTTACCATCATATGCCAGATGCTATTTTTGCTGTTTACCAATCGCGCGCGAGATTTACGCACAGAGTAAATTACACATGCATAGTAGACGGGTTACTGTCGCACGGGTTACTTACAGTCTACTATGCATGCGCCTCATGAAGCAATCGTGGAACTGTCGCACAGGTGTAGTACGCACGCGTGAACATCACCCTAGCTACACATGAAAAGATGGACGGTGTAGCATTACAGGTAAATGTTAATTAGCGTTATCCCAAACTGAAGAATATTGTGGACAGTAAAGATGTCTCCTCTACCAAAAAAGTTCTCCACAATACGGTATGAACTCTAAGGAGCTACGCAACTGTATTTGCAAATGAACTGAACTTTTCTGAGGTTGAACAATAATATTCTTTTGGTGAGCTGGGAAGTTTCCATGAATATTTATGCCCAAGCAGTACATACTGCAACGGGACAATTTGGCAACTGAATATGTATGAGGGATAAAAACAAATATAACATGGTTTGTTTCGGGTGGATAGTCGATAATAGATCCCCTCAGTATTGGAAGTTAACAAAGTAGTTCCCTTGGCTTAGCCTCGGGAACTAGTTTGTCAACTTCCAGTATTTTGGGGAGCAAATATCGACTGTCCACCCTCAAATCATGTGGGTTTTTTTAAATAATAACCAACGGATAATGTATCGCCAACTGATACTGTAACAACAATTGACCGATACTGTATCACTAACCCATAATGTAACAAAAACTTGACTGATAGTGTAGTTAATGTTACTACACGAGCTTGGCCAGAAATTAATGATAGGGTTGTTGTAATGTTTATGACAAATTGTTTATATTTACACCTATATAATCCCAACCAAGATTATATGTTTGTTGTTTTCCCTGGCGGATTGGGAAAATAAGGATGTGTAGAACGGCCATCAATTTCAAATTTGTTATCTGGCATTTGTTATGTGGAATTAATGTGCCAAGGTACGAAGACCCTGAGGGAACATCGGGGAACATTGAAGAATTTTGTTTACTTAGTCTGGTTCCCAGACCAAAAGATTCTAACTATTTCTGATGAATCTCAGGTCAGGTAGCCGCCATGGCACAGGACCAAAATGGGAGGAATGCCTCCAGTTTCTGAAAATGTCAGAAGTTTGCTGAATGCATTTCGTCGACACTCTTGGATAGCGCCTGGGTATTTTGGGGTATAAAATAGGGTTTAGTTACCTGCCATTCTCATTAGAAATTTTAAGAATGAGTTGATGATGAATATTCATTGCTTGTATTTAAAAAATTTGAAATTCAGTTACAACTCTTTTGCGTTAAGTATGCACTCGGATCGTACAAGGGGCGAGCTTTGCTGTGTCAAGTACTATTTTGAATCCGACAACGGTTACATAGTGGTATTCCAAAAGTAGACTTTGTCTCCATTTCGGCTTTGCCTGCTGATTGGGTCCCTAACGTTGAAGTTTCAAGCAAAACATTAGTCCATGATTTCTTACAGTTATTTCTGTAAGAAAACATTGACTAATTATTAGCTGTTCCCAATTTCAATTGGGAACAGCTATTGTTTTCGTTAAAGTTTTTTTTTTCTGTCCTTTTTTTTTCTTTTTCCACTTTTCCCATAGGTTTTGTACTTCTACAAGCCACTTTGGGAATTATTTTAAATCTGATCAACTTTAAACTATCCATAGTCATTAACCATCATCTGAAGATGTATGCCGAAACTTTTCGTCATCGTGACATCAACAGGGGTCACGTGACATCGATTTGAATGTTCATATTCTACAGTCTTATTATACTATTGAACTATTGGATCGATTGGTCTCAAACTCAGTATGTATATAGTCAGGGAAGTGTTATAGATGAAAATTGATATGCCAAGGTCCCGGTGACCTTCACTTCCGGTTTTACCAGAAGTGGTAGTTTTTGACCTTAATTATTACATCTCATGAATGATACATTTGATGGGATTGATACCGTATATTATAATGAAGCAACATTTGAAGAAAAATATGTTCCATTTCTATTACCGTGCAGTTTTGTTTTCATTTTATGACCTCATGAATATTTAATGAGGCAATCTTTACAGTCTCATAACTATAGAATTATTTGACCGATTGATCTCAAACCATGTACGTGTAGGTAGATCATAGACAGGGAAGTGTTATAGATGAAAATTGGTATGTCAAGTCATGTGACCCCTTCTTCCGGTGTTACCGGAAGTGTTAATTTGAGACCCTTATTAGCATATCTCATGAATTATAAATCTGATCGGGTTGATAACTAATAATAGTAAGAACCAACATTCAAAGATTAATATATATTGCATTATTATTACTGTGCAGTTTATTATTCTCATGGTATGATGTCATGAATATTTAATGAGGCAATATTGTGATCGCCATATCTCCACAATACAATAAGTTATGATTACAGTTCTTTGCACATTTACTCATATTGGACTGAAAATGCACCTCCTCGAATGTCAAGATCATGTGACCCTTACTTCCGCTTTTACCGGAAATGCAATTTTTTAAAGTAATAATTTCAATTTTATTAGTTTAATTTTTTTGTTGAAATCATTAGGCCTAAATCATTTTGTTTACGGTCCAATAGGCAATCAAAACTGGGAACAGCTCTGTGGTTGTCCACAACCACAACCTCTAGTTTTGGGGGGGGCTTTTTCACAACTTTTGCGAAAAAGCCTTTCTTTTTGTTCTGATTTTTGGCTTTTTCGCAACTTTTGCGAAAAAGCCTTTCTTTTTGTTCTGTTTTTTTTCTTCCTCTTCTTCCACTTCTTTTTTGCACAAAATCCCATAGACTTTGTACACGTTTTTTCTACATGCCACTTTTGGCCTTAAAACAATTCCAATTTCCTTCAAACCTGGCACATACTTACGTAGAACATCACCTGCAGATGTATGCCGAATCATTACGCGATTTATTATAGAATTTTGAATATTTGATTTTTTCCATAGACTTTGTACACAGAACTTTAAAAAAAAAAGAGGCGATTTTCAAAGGGCATTTTCGACTCTTCGTCAGTAATTCATTTACACCACTCTTTGTCCAAGCAAAGACCCTAATTCAAACAACATTGTGTAATGATGACGTCATGATGACGTTATCCGATGTTTATTTATAGGCAATTAAATTGTGACACTTTAAATATTTAAAAATGCATAAGAAATCAACCGTATGCGTCTGCAGCATTCTGTTGCCGGCAAGTGGTAGAGTACGTTGAGGTCTTTATTTAATTCAGTGTGCGTGCAATCACGTGACCCTTGCTTCCGGTCGAAAAAGGCCAAAACCGGAAGTGGCTTATTATTTAAAAGTGGTAATAGATATAAACTTGCTTTCAATGGTGTTAGTCTCTTGGCTGATAGTATTCTTCAAATCATCTACCGATGAGGTCATGCAATCTTCGAGCGCCCTCTAGCGACAGGTTGAAAATTTTCAAAAATGCATTTTGAATAGATGTCTGTGGCGAAGTTTGTCGGAATCGCCTAAATATTGGTGTATATGATGACCTTGACCCATTTAAGACGTGTGCGAAGTTTTAGGCGTATGACGTCATCAGACCGTAAGTTCCGTTGAAAAGACCTTTCCTTTTTCAAAAATTGCTAACAAATCAATCTGTACAGATATAATCTTGAATTGCCCATTAAATGATAGCGTCAACATTTGCCTCAACAGTGCCAAGTTCCCAGCTTGTCAAATTGTTCACACAGTTGACGCGGCGTTGGCAAAAAATACCCTTGCGCAAGTTGCGGCAGAGAGAGTAAAAAATGCCGACTCATCCAAAGCAAGCATAAACGGCAAGTGTGTGCGTGTATACATTGACCAGATTCGGCATCGCCTGCTTCCTATACACCACAAATGCACGTAGTCGTGAGGGCGCGGACCGACCAAGCGCCACATTGTCAACTCATGAATATTAATTTCCCTTGTTGAACAACTCACCAATAAGATAGAGGTGCTGCAAGACGTTTTCATTCTTTCATTGGCAGTTTTTAGTACCCCAAATAGTGGCAGTACGTATATGTTCTTACAATAACAAGCACTTTGCGTTCTTCATAGGGCCGGCCCTATGCTCGCTACACTTGGGTTTTGTACACGTTTTTATTCTACAAGCCACTTTGGGAATTATTTTAAATCCGATCAACTTTAAACTCAGCATAGTCATTAACCATCATCTGAAGATGTATGCCGAAACTTTTCGTCATCGTGACGTCAACAGGGGTCACGTGACATCGATTTGAATGTTCATTTTTTACGGTCTTATAACTATTGAACTATTAGACTGATTGGTCTCAAACTTGGTGTTATTATTAGCTGTTTCGGTGTACACGCCGAAACAGCTCTTGTTTTTGTTATTTTTTTTGTCTCTTTTTTTTTTTCCCCACTTTTTTTCCCATAGGATAACACGTGTTTTCGTTCTACAAGTCACTTTTTGCCTTTTTTCAAATGTGATCGACTTCAAACCTGGCACACAGTTAGACTATCATCTGAAGATGTATGCCGAAACTTTTCGTCATCATGACGTCATCACGACGTCATCACGTGTCCCGTGACGTCATCCTGAAAGAGCATACTTCAAGGCCCTATATCTACAGAACCGGAAGTCCGATTGGGTTCAAACTTGGTATGCAAGTATTCCGGGACGTGTTATAGACGAAAATTGCAGTGACGTCATGATGACGTCATCGTGTGATTTTTTATAAATTATTCAATTTTTGGACCTTTTACTCATATCTCATAAACGGAATGTGGTAAATTCGAAATTCTTTTTGTAACAGGTTTGTTAGGTCATAGATAGATGCACAAAATTTCATACAATGTGTGACGTCATCATGACGTCATCAAAAACGTGATTTTCTGATTCACATATAAGGGTATGTCCGATCTTTATGAAACTTGGTGGGTAGGTAGATATAGATAACAGCATTCGAAATCTGAAGTGACGTCATCATGACGTCATCATGTGATTTTTAATGAATTTTTCAAATTTTAATATTTTCTTCAAATTTTGCAAAAATTATATAAAATATGGTCCGATCGACTTCAAACCTGGCACACACTTAAACAACCATCTGAAGATGCATGCCGAATCATGATATTATCATGACGTCATCACGTGTCACATGCCGTCATCCTAAAGGTGCATACTTTAAGACCCTTTATCTACAAAACCGGAGGTCCAATTGGGTTCAAACTTGTTATGCAAGTATTCCGGGACGTGTTAAAGACAAAATTGCAGTGACGTCACGATGACGTCATCATGTGATTTTATATAAATTATGCAATTTTTGGACCTTTTACTCAAATCTCATCAATGGAACATGGTAAATTTAAATTCTTTTTTTAACATGGTTGTTAGGTGAAAGATAGATGCACAAAATTTCATAAAATGTGTGACTTCATCATGACGTTATCAAAAACGTGATATTGTGATTCACATATAAGGGTATGTCCGATCGTTATGAAACTTGGTGGGTAGGTAGGTATAGATAACAGCATTCAAAATCTGAGGTGACGTGATCATGACGTCATCGTTTGAATTTTTATGCATTTTTCACATTTTAATATTTTCTTCAAATTTCGCAAAAATTACATGAAAAACGGTCCAATCGACTTCAAACCTGGCACACACTTAGACCACCATCTGAAGATTCAGGTCGAATCATGACGTCATCACGTGTCACTTGACATCATCCTAAAACTGCATAGTATAAGTCACTATATCTAGAGAACCTGAGGTCCGATTGGGTTCAATCTCGGTATGCAGATATTCCAGGAAGTGTTATAGACAGAAATTGCAGTGACGTCTCGATGACGTCATCATGTGATTTTATATAAATTATTCAATTTTTGGAGCTTTACTCATATCTCATCGATGGAATGTGGTTAATTTTAAATTCCTTTTGGCAAAAGGTTTGTTAGGTCGTAGATAGATACCGGAAATTTCAAAAAATGTGTGCCGTCATCATGACGTCATGAAAAATGTTTTGTTTTTTTACATAGGATGGACACTTTTTGTATAGAATACACATGTACATGTTCATTCGACCTGGATAAAACTCCTTTTACGGCAGTCATTACTAAAACGGTCGAAACAGCTCAGTGTTTGTCCACAAACACATTTTTAGTTTTTAGCTGTTTCGGTGTACACGCCGAAACAGCTCTTGTTTTTGTTATTTTTTTTTCCACTTTTTTTCCCATAGGATAACACGTGTTTTCGTTCTACAAGTCACTTTTTGCCTTGTTTCAAATCTGATCGACTTCAAACCTGGCACACGGTTAAACTATCATCTGAAGATGTATGCCGAAACTTTTCGTCATCATGACGTCATCACGTGTCACGTGACGTCATCCTAAAAGAGCATACTTTAAGGCCCTATATCTACAGAACCGGAGGTCCGATTTGGTTCAAACTTGGTATGCAAGTATTCCGGGACGTGTTATAGACGAAAATTGCAGTGACGTCATGATGACGTCATCGTGTGATTTTATATAAATTATTCAATTTTTGGACCTTTTACTCATATCTCATAAATGGAATGTGGTAAATTCGAAATTCTTTTTGTAACATGTTTGTTAGGTCATAGATAGATGCACAAAATTTCGTAAAATGTGTGACGTCATCATGACGTCATCAAAAACGTGATTTTTTGATTCACATATAAGGGTATGTCCGATCGTTATGAAATTTGGTGGGAAGGTAGGTATAGATAGCAGCATTCCAAATCTGAAGTGACGTCATCATGACGTCATCATCTGATTTTTTATGAATTTTTCAAATTTTAATATTTTCTGAAAATTTTGCAAAAATTATATAAAATACAGTCCGATCGACTTCAAACCTGGAACACTTGTACAACCATCTGAAGATGTCTGCCGAATCATGACGTCATCATGACGTCATCACATGTCACATGACGTCATCCTAAAACTATTTAGTTTAAGTCACTATATCTAGAGAACCTGAGGTCCGATTGGGTTCAATCTCGGTATGCAGATATTCCAGGAAGTGTTATAGACAAAAATTGCAGTGACGTCACGATGACATCATCATGTAATTTTATATAAATTATGCAATTTTTGGACCTTTTACTCAAATCTCATGAATGGAGCATGGTAAATTCAAAATTCTTTTTGTAACATATTTGTTAGGTGAAAGATAGATGCACAAAATTTTATAAAATGTGTGACGTCATCATGACGTCATCAAAAACATGATTTTGTTATTCACATATAAGGTTATGTCCGATCGTTATGAAACTTGGTGGGTAGGTAGGTATAGTTAAAAGAATTCAAAATCTGAAGTGATGTCATCATGACGTCATCGTCCGATTTTTTATGAATTTTTTTAATTTTAATATTTTCTTCAAATTTTGCAAAAAATATATCAAATACGATCCGATCGACTTCAAACCTGGCACACACTTAGACCACCATCTGAAGATTCAGGTCGAATCATGACGGCATCATGACGTCATCACGTGTCACTTGACATCATCCTAAAACTGCTTAATTTGAGTCACTATATCTAGAGAACCTGGGTTCAATCTCGGTATGCAGATATTCCAGGAAGTGTTATAGACAAAAATTGCAGTGACGTCTCGATGAGGTCATCATAAGATTTTATATAAATTATTCAATATTTGGACCTTTTATTCATATCTCATCAATAGAACGTGGTAATTCGAAATTCTTTTTGGCAAAAGGTTTGTTAGGTTGTAGATAGATACAGGAAATTTCAAAAAATGTGTGCCGTCATCATGACGTCATGATTTTTTTTTTTTTACATAGGATGGACACTTTTTGTATATAGAATAGAATACGCATGTACATGTTCATTCGACCTGGATGAAACTCCTTTACGGCAGTCATTACTAAAACGGTCGAAACAGCTCAGTGTTTGTCCACAAACACATTTCTAGTTATTATTATTATTATTATTATTATTTATCTGATTGGGTTGAAACTTCACATTAATACAAAGCTACATTGACAGATAATTATATTGCATTAATAAATACCTTGGAGAGTTGATGGTTTCTGATTGGTCGAGACTCGATCACGTGGCCACAACAGTGATAAAGACCGGCTACAAAGAACAAGCGAAAAAATGGCCCCTGAACCAGCAATTGATCCAGCCCCATGGAAGGCAATGTTGTAAAATTGGCCAAATTTACAACAGTCATACGGCAGCTTGTAACAATACAGCACTGCACATGTGCTCAGCCACCTTCGCGTGAGACTGACGCGCGCGTACGCAACACAGTTGCTATGGGTGCGCGTGCGTGTAAGGAAGTTTTAAAACGACTGGACATCGTACATATACAGCAGTGCAGTATACTGAGGATGTTTACAACGAAAGCGTAGATCTACGATTTATTTTCTTAAAACACTTCGCCAACGACATATTTACCTTTCCTAAACCAAGCATCTTTGTAATTCTGGACACAAGGAGTGTGTAAATGAAATTTCAGCTTCCTCCATCAGGTAAAAATATGAAAACATTGTTGTAATTTGTTTCGCTACGGCAGCAGAAGTCCAAACCCTGGACGTCGTACACGTACGCAATGAAGACATTGTCCAGCAATGTCCAGCACAGCCTGGGCCCGGCTGTGGTGTATATAACAACGCTTATCGAAGAGACAGGGTACCACGCATAAGTTAAAATATGGCCCATGAACATGAACACAAAAAAGTCTCGAAATATCGCCGAAAGAAAGTCACAAAATTTGAGCATTTTAACTGTTTATTTCGTTAAAAAGGTATTTATTAATGCGAATAACAGTCGTCTCGGTCCATTAAAAGCAGTCACCCCCAAACCCGGTCATTATCACGCAGTGAAGACCGGATCCTCACACTGTTATTCCCATATTATTATTACTGCGCATTTATTTATTGTCTTGTTATGATGTCATGAATATTTAATGAGGCAATCTTTACAGTCTTATAGCTATAGAACTATTTTACTGATTGATCTCAAAACTGGCAGGTATAAACGCTGTAGACAGGGAAGTGTTATAGATAAAAATTGGTATGTCAAGGTCATGTGACCCCTACTTTCGTTGTGACCGTAAGTGTTAATTTTAGACCCTAATTAGCATATATAATGAATTATAAATTTGATTGGGTTGACACCTTATAATGACATTAAAGCACCATTAAAGGATAAATATGTTGCATTATTATTAATGGGCAGTTTAATGTTTTTATGTTATGACGTCATGAATATTTAATGAGGCAATCTTTATAGTCCTTTAGCTATAAAACTATTTGACCGGTTGATCTCAAACTTGGTAAATATATAGACAGGGAAGTGTTATAAATGAAAATGTGTATGTCAAGGTCATGTGACCTTTACTTCCAGTTGTACCGGAAGTGCAAATTCTTAAAGTAATAATTTCAATTTTATTAGTTTCATTTTTATAAAAATCATTAAATCAATTTGTTTTTGGTCCAGCAGACAATCAAAACTGGGAACAGCTATGTGGTTGCTCACAACCACAACCGCTAGGTATTATTATTATTATTTTTATTATTTATTCAACCAAAACAATACAGAATGAACAAACACGGTATGAAAAGCAATAACAAAAAAATAATGTATAAAAGTTACGAAATACAAAATATTACAAAATTAACCAAAAGACAGTACACCGTATATAAGTGTAAGTGTAAGTGTAGGGGCCACGAAAACAAAGCATAATATGGAAACATCCGAAGACAAATATAAAAAAAACAATATGTGGGCCAGGGGTCACAAAGTGAAATAAAATAGAGTTTGTGGGAACAAACACAGTGTTGGGCTTCATGATCGGTTTGATATGCTTTGTTCTTGATTGTTGATGTTGATTATTGATGTTGATATTGATGTTGATTGTTGATGTTGATTATTGATGTCAGTTGTTGATGATTCTTGATGTTGATTGTTGGTTATTGATGTTGCTTGTTGATGTTGATTGTTGGTTATTGATGTTGATTGTTGATGATGATTAGTGATGTTGATTATTGATTGTTGATTGTTGATTATTGATGTTGATTGTTTGTGTTTATGTTGATTGTTAACCTCTCGTGTACGGGAAGCGGCTATGGCCGCGGACTGAGTTACGTCTATGTGCCAGGGAGCGGGCATAGCTGCATTGCCGCATGTACACATTTCATTCATCTCCCACCTGTTGTTGCGACGGCAGGTTTTGATTGAAAGGTGTTTTTTTTGTATAGGGTACACTCAGCTGATCACACTGGGCTTTCTGTGTACATGTACACAGCCTGTAGGCGCTTGCATACACGATGTCTTCCAGTGAGGAGGAGCAAACTTTGACTGCTACCAGCGGTTCAAATTCTGATTCGGAATCTGAACAAAGTTCAGAAATTGAAAGTAGTGACGGGGATTCTGACGGACAAGTCCCGTTAGCAAGGTTAGGGAAGCGAGCCAAGACTACCCAGTCAATTCGATGGAAGGACACGGACAACTTTCCTCGTCGATTTGGCTTTCACGGTATAACGGGAGTTCAAGTGCCGGGTTTGAATGAACTTAGCGAAGCAACGGAGATCTTCGAAAACTTCTTCCCTCCTGAACTGGTGGCGCACATCGCCGATGAGACAAATTGCTACGCCGCCAAGAACCCAAAATGTCAAACGCCAAGTCCAAGTCACATGAGGGAAAGGTTCGATACTACTCTAGATGAGATGTCGGTGTTCCTGGTCATGATAATCATCATGGAAATAATGCCCAAGCCGGACTTGAAACTCTACTGGACGAGAGACCCCATAATTGAGACTTCATTCTTCCCCAGCACCATGCCCGTGACCGATTCATGGACTTGCTGTCCCATCTGCAGTTCACCGACAACAGTCCGACAGATACAAGTGATCACCTCTACAAGGTCCGCCCGGTGGTAGATACACTGACTGAGAAATTCAAATCAGTCTACCTTCCTGACAGCCGTATATCCACGGACGAGTCACTGTGGAAGTTCAAGGGGAAATTGAAGCTCAAACAATTCAACCCCAAGAAGCGCGCCAGCTTTGGCATCAAGGTACACAGAGTCTGCCAAAGCACGGGAGCTGCCTCTGGATATACCTGGAACTTAAAACACTACACAGGGCAAGACAAGAGCGATACACCGGCAAGTATGAAAATCCTACTTGACTTGAATGCAGATCTTCTCGGCAAAGGGTACACCATTTTTCTTGACAACTGGTTCAGTAGCTCTTCTCTGTTCCGGGAACTCCACAGCCACAAGACCAACGTCGTCGGAACAGTCAGAAAAAATCGCAAGGACATACCCAAGGACTTGACTTGCAACTTCGTAAAGGTGAAGTTGCATATCGCTCTTCAGACAAAGGCCTGCTTGCCTTGGTCTGGAAAGACAAGAAAGATGTCCGCATGTAATCTACGATGCACATGGCCGCAATGGGGGACTCTGGGAAGCGCGACCGGGACAACTACCGGTAGCTCATGGAGAAGCCCAAGTGCATCATCAACTACAATGCTGGCATGAAGGGTGTGGACATGGCAGACCAACTTGCCTCATCTCATTTCTCAGTCAGGAAGTCCATCAAGTGGTACAAGAAACTCTTCTTCTACCTGCTAGATGTCTGCCTTGTGAACTTTCATCTTGTGCACAAAGCATTGGGTAGGACTGACAAATACTTGAATTTCAGGTGGACACTAGTGAATGAAATATTAGGGGCCCACACACCAAACCTCCCTGTATATCGATCTAGAGGTAGACCACCCCGTGATTATTGATGTTGATTAATGATTATTGATGTTGATTGTTGATGTTGATTGTTGATTGTTGATTGTTGATTTTGATTGTTGATGTTGATTATTGATGTTGATTGTTGATGGTGATGTTGAGGGTTGAAAAATAGCACGTGTAGTAATTAATTATTATACAGAGGATAATTAAAAAGAGGTGAGGATCAGAAATAATCTTTCACAAACACACAGTGTTGGGCTGTCATGTTTAAAGTGATTACCGCAAACTTCACACACATCATCGAATCAAAATGCATTTAGACTTTTTACCCCTCAGCTGAGAGGCTCGAGGGGTATTGTAGTTGCCTTCGGCGTCCGTCCGCATGTCTGGACACCAGCCAGATAGACTTCCAGGGTACCTCCATTGTTGTCCCATTGTCCCTATTTCTAAAGATTTTGTTGCGGGGTACCCTTTTTTCTAAAGATTTTTGCTGGGTACCTCTTACAAAGGACGGGTACCCCACAAGTGGTCCATGGTAAGGGCGTCTGTAGGTTTGTATGTCCGTCCAGGCAGCTTAGTTTCCGGATGATAACTTGAGTTAGAAATGAGATTTTGGTGTCTAATTAAATAGGGGGTTGCCCTTGGGTACAGGCAAGTTGGGAATGGTTTTGGGTTCAAAAGGTCAAAGGTGAAGGTCACCGTTGTGAGTTAAAAGGTAAATGGTTTCCAGTTGATACTTGAGTTAGAAATGAAATTTTGGTGTCCTACTTGGGTAGGGGGTTGCCCTTGGGTACAGGCAAGTTAGGATTAGTTCTGGGGTCAAAGGTCAAGGTAACCATGTTGAGTTAAAGGTTAATGGTTTCCGGATGATAACTTGACTCTGGCTGAGGGGTTTCAACAGCAAGGCTGTTATTTTTTCAACATGCCGCTAGAGGGCGCTCTACATTTTATGATGTCAACTTTAATTTTGATTTTCAACGATTAATATCGTGGTCTCAATTTATATGGATGCGTATGCTGCTTCAGTGTAAACTTATCAAGTACAATTGTTACAAAAACCCATTAAATATCTTATATCTCTAAAAGTAAAGGTCGCACACCATTGGCGCAATACAAAAGATTGCTTGCCACAACCTCTTTACCCCAATGTGCATGTTTTTAGATAAAAAAATTTCCAATTTAAAAAAAAAGCGCCTGATTGGGCGCTATTGCCAGCCTTACATTTGAGTTTCAAATGATGTCATCAAAAGTCAACAAATGTGCTTCCATTTAACAAGTTGTCACATAAACGTGTACATAACACTGGTAAACACTTAAACAAAAACTGGTCCATCAAACAGCCGTTACACGTGGCTCAAAAGTAAACATAAAACAGTCGTAAACCAGACACTCAGGAGGCGAGCGCACATGTTTGGGGGAATTCCCTTTTGTACGTAATCATCTCCATTTGCTGTACACATGCAATACGGTACAGTGTACGGGAGTTAACGCTTCAAGGCGTAGGCGTGATCAACTTCAATTTTCAAGGGGGCTGAAGCAAAAGATTGGGAAGTTTTAGACCTATTTATAAACTGCCATTTAAGGCACAAATAGAATTAAAACTGTCAGGGTTGATTTTCCAGAAATTTTCAAAAGGAAAAGAGGGGTTTTCCTTCTCACTTCCGGTTTGATGACGCAATCAATTTTTTTTCCCGCACAGGTCTTGTCTGCATTAAGGTCATCATGTATATTCATTTTGAGGCGATTACTGCAAACTTCTCCACAGACATCCACTGAAAATGCATTTTGAACATTTTTTAACCTGCCGCTAGAGGGCGCTCGAACTCTTCATGTCGTCACCGATCATTTTTTTTGGAAAGGACAACCCAGCCAGACACTTACATCGTTGACAGCAAGTTCATATCTTTTTCCACTTTCAAATTATTAGGCACTTACGGTTTCGACCGGAAGGAAGGGTCATGTGATTTTTTGGGCACAAGATAAAATGAACATCATTTATTATCATGTCGATTCCCGCAAAATTCAAGCTCTGGTCTCTCACGGTTGATTTCTTATTGATTTTCAAATATTAAATTTATTTATCTTTCAAGTGACGTCATGTGACCCATGATGATGTCATAATGATGTTATTACAAAATAGCACTTCTTCAGTGGGTTGTGCATTCATGTATTGACAGTTGAAGTTCATATATGTTTTCAGTTTCACAAACAGTTCTGGAGAAGAATTTGGCAAGAAGAATAATAAAAACAAAGATTGTAAATAACAGTAAATTCTTACAATAACAATAGGTGTTGGGCTCAAGGCCCAACACCTAAAAACAAGAAGATAAAGAATAATAGTAAGTTCTTACAATAATGCGGTAGATGTTGGGCTCAAGACCCAACACCTAATAAATAGCAACAAGAAAACTGACCCCTGTTACAAAATGCACACAAGCAAGATGACTAATGCAACGAAGCCCAAATCATGTGAAAGTCCCCACCAATTAAATGCAACAAGTATGTGAATAAACTAATGAGGATGATGAAATCAGTTTTTTTAGTAAAGTAATTGCCGAAGATTCCTAAGGAAAACAGGTAGAGTGTCCAGTACTACAGAATCCCTAATATGAGATGGAAATTGGTTCCAAAGTCTTAAAAGATAACGAGTAGGAGAATGATAACAAGCTTGTGTACGAGAAGGCAGATGACGGAAGGTAAGGGATTCTGGATGATGTGAATTTATGAGAACATTGTCGTTGATCGACTCAAACCTGCAAACACCAGATAAACATTTGAAAACAAAAGAGCATAGTAAATAAGCTCTTCTAGATGAAAGAGAAGTCCAGTTTAAAGGGAAAATACAACATTTGCAAACATCAAAAAATAAAACTACCAAATCGTTTTGAAATACCTTGCTGGACTGTTAGTGAATGACAGTGTAAAGTACCTGTAAAATCATGGCACCTGGTATACTGTCATTTTCAAGAAAAGTGCTATTTTTGTATCAATTTCCAACGCTGGACGGCCGACTGTGTTGGAAAAAAACTGGCTTTTTTTTCAAATACTGGCCCCAATTGACCATCGCACTTGTTTGCAATCGATTACACACCTATGAACGGGTACAAGCCAGCTAGATTGGTTCCCTGACCTTACAATTCCCCAATGTATGTAAACTGCTCTGTTTCTTCTTATATGGAGTCAGGGAACCAGACTACAGGAAAATGATTGTTTTTCTTGGTTTTTATAGCATTTTCGAACCCAAAACCTCAAAAAAGTCAGTGTAACTATATTTGCTATATATTTCCAACCCCCCAATTCCATCCATTTTTTCACCGCATCTTAGTTTAAAAGTAGTGCGGGTGGCAGTGCATTGTAGGCACTCTATCTTTTGCTGTTGAGAGAGAGTGTGAGTACCCCACGCTGGAATGCCATATTCCAGGATAGGCAGGATCAGAGATTTGTAAAGGCAGAATATGGCTTTGAGTTGATGCTCCGCCAGCAATAGTACGGATGAAACCCAGGAGGCGATTTGCACGTGAGACAAGTGAGTCAATATGGGAATTCCATTGAAGATTGGAGCTAATAGTGACACCTAAATATTGAAAAGAGGTAACAGTAGACAGGGCAGCATCACCAAGTGTGTAAACTGGAGGATGGATATTTTTGCTTCTGGTGACGTGCATAATCTTAGTTTTGGTTGTATTGAAGAGCATGTCATGATTTTAAACAACAGTCTTGCATATACATGTAGTTGTTCTGCAGCTGAAACTCATCCTCAACCGACCGGATGACTCGGAAGAGCAAAGCATCGTCAGCGAACAGAACACAGCTAGAGGAGACACAGTCGGGAATGCTATTTACAAACAGGTTGAATAAAGTGGGTCCAAGAACGCTACCTTGAGGAACACCAGATGAAACACTGACCCATGAGGAAACACTACCCTGGAAAAGAACACGCTGCTTCCTGCCAGTCAAAAATGATCTGACCCAACGCCAGACCACACCCTGGATGTTGTAAACCGATGAAAGTTTACTAAGCAGGATATGGTGTGGCATCCTGCCTTTGACATGGCGTGGCACACCAAGAGTCAGTGCCCATTGATGCATTACATTGACGAGTTGGGTAACACAGCTTCGACGTTTAGTGAAGCCCTGTTGATTGCTGTTCAACGACCCAAAGATACCCACGTGATCTGTTTTAGCAGCCGCAACAGCATGCTGTAGAATTTTACACAGAACGGATGGATGTCAGTGCAACAGGTCTGCAGTTAGACAGAATGGATTTATTGCCCTTTTTTAAAACTGGGGTAATGTTTGCACATCGCCAAGCATTGGGTAATTTTCCTGAGCCTACAGAGGTGTTGAATAGCAAGCACAGAGGAATGGATATTTGACAAGAAATCTTTTTAATATGCCAGGAATAATGCCATCAGGGCCGGGAAATTTATTGGTGGGTAGATTACGTATAATAGAATTAATCTTACCTACAGGCACATACAGTTCTGAAAAATCAGGCAATGGCAGTGAACAAGGAGTTGGGAACCAGACCATCAGGGTTATACATGTACATGGAGGAAAAGTATGCATTGAAAGCGGATGAAATAACACCAAGTTGAGATAATTTAACATTGTTATGAGTGAATACAGGAGGTGGCGGGGATTGTTTACGACAACGGACAAAAGACCAAAACCTTCACCTGTTATCAAGTGAGGAAAACATGTCATTTATATATTTCCAATAAGCTTTCTGAATGATTTTGTACAAATGCCAGTTCCTTAGCAAACCGGATCTACGAGCAAATCTAAAGAGTTAATGCTTTTTGTTGATGAGCTTTTTTAGTTCTGTGGTGATCCAGGGTGTAAATCTGGTTTTACACCTTGTTGTGGAAGGAATTGAGTCCGGTACTGTGGCGTCAAGAAGATCCATAAAAGTTTCACACCATGAGTTGGGATCAAATGGGTCCAAGAATGCAGACCAGGGTATGAGGTGGATTAGTGTGCCAAGGTGTACAAAATCCTCACGATGAAACTGTAAAAAAAAAAAAAAGAACGCAGAAGAGCTGGTCTAGGTCATAGGTGGAGGTTTATTGGAACGAAACACAATGTGTACAACCAGGTGGTCAGTAGAGATGGAAGCAAAGCGGGCAGGGCGATTGGAGAATACCAGGTCTATAGTGGATCCAACAGATAAATTGTCAGGATGAGTAGGATGTGTAACAGAGGTGACAAGTTGTTCAAGAGAGAAGTCAGACGAAATCTCCAACAGTCTGGTGCGATGGGGGCTCGATCTTTCAGATCAAAATGAGGCATCTGTCAAAATTGTCCATATTTACATGTTGAAGAACATCTCTGAGCTTTGGCCAGTAAGAAGCACTTGATGACGGTGGACGGTAGATTAAGCCTACTAGCCAGGATTCACTTGCAAACCTCACAGATGCCCACATGAGTTCCATATTGTCCTGCTCAAGATTGCCCAACCTACATGGTGAGGTAGCCCAATAATGGAGTCATTGTTGTGAGGTGTGAGCCAGGTTTCCGTGAAGAATAGAATATCTGGGAGCTGATTCAGATGCAAATTGGCTAGCAGTTCGGGCCCTTTGTTGCGAAGACTACGCGCATTGCTTAGAATACAGAATATGTTTTTATGATATGGCTGATCGCGGAAATAAATACCGTGATCAGGCCCGATGTCAGGTCCAGGATTTAGTTCAATATCACTGCAGGCAATCAGTGTGTAAATCAAAAGGTAGGAATCCCACGAGAGGGAAAATCACGTTTGAAATTCCCGCCCCCAAGGACCACAGTCTGAGACCCACCTGTGGTCGGTAATTGCAATCCACATCCAAGATCTTGCAGCATGAAATCAGACAGATCTATGTGAATCCTGCTACTGATTTCAATCAGAGTCGAGCCAACAGGATCCAGAGTGTTCTGATAACCAATGGTAACAATATGGGCTTCTGGCTCAAGCCAAGTTGACAAAAAACTAATCAAAATTCAGAGAGCCAAACAGAGGGATGTGCATGTTCACTAATCTAATGTTTTACTGGAAACTTATAAACATATTAAATGTAAAGTATGAAACTCTAGGGGACGGAAAAATTAATTAAAAAAAAAACTTCTATAGCTTTATCTCATAACTAATAATTTTGCAAAATGGAGAAACTTATCCCCATTTGAATCCAACTCATTGATTTTTGTATATATCAAGTCTTTAGATGTAGACTGTTGAATCGGTGTTCGGTAGCTGATGGCCGATGGATGAGTGGGTATGACAAAGCCATAGCAGGTATGACAAAGCCATGGCGAAAATGATAGAAACAAAATCCGTATGAAGCTCTGCTATTTGGAGAACACATCTTGTTTCCAAGAAGTAAATCTGTACCGGGTACTTTATATAGTATACAGGTGACAACAACAGAACATACGATTCGGTGAGCTTCCGGGTGTGTCTGGGTAGAATTAAAAAAAAGGCTGATGAGGATGAAAAA
The DNA here is from genome assembly GCA_029964075.1 of Patiria pectinifera. NCBI lineage: Eukaryota > Metazoa > Echinodermata > Asteroidea > Valvatida > Asterinidae > Patiria > Patiria pectinifera. Next base: position 32,879,418 of record CM057148.1, read on the forward strand.
AGTCTGTTAACTTTGGTTGGAGAATTCCCAACCACAGAGCATAGGGCTGAACCAGCTATGACTCTTGGTTAGGAGGAGAGGAGGGTGAGGACGACATGACAGAACTACACATTGATGTGAACTCTTGTTACATTTGGTAATGTAGTAACAAACGGATAACGTATCACCAACAGATAATGTCACAAAAATTGACCGATACTGTATCACTAACTGATAATGTAACAACAAATTGATAATGTAACAACAAATTGACTGAAAGTGTCGTAAATGTTACTATACTCTTCTTCTTTTTTTTGGTGATTTGTTTTCGGTTAGATATTTTCAAAAATTACATTATTCCGTCGACACGTGATACATTATCGGCTAGAAATTGTACTACTCTATTTTTGTTGCATTATCCGTCAATTTGTGTGACATTATCAGTTAGTGAAACAATATCCGTCAATTTGTGTGACAATATCGGTTAGTGAAACAATATCCGTCAATTTGTGTGACAATATCGGTTAGTGATACAATATGCGTCAATTTGTGTGACAATATCGGTTAGTGATACAATATCCTTCAATTTGTGTGACATCAGTTAGTGATACAATTTCCATCAATTTGTGTGACATTATCAGTTAGTAAAACAATATCCGTCAATTTGTGTGACAATATCAGTTAGTGATACAATATCCGTCAATTTGTGTGACAATATCGGTTAGTGATACAATATCTGTCAATTTGTGTGACATTATCGGTAAGTGATACAATATCCTTCAATTTGTGTGACATCGGTTAGTGATACAATATCCGTTCATTTGAGTGACATTATCAGTTAGTCATACAATATCCGTCAATTTGTTTGATATTATCAGTTAGTGATACAATGTCCGTTGGTTACATGTACATTATCCGTTGTATGTAACACAACCCCCAGGACATTTGGATACCTCAAAAATAAAGAGCAGCTGAAGGGTTTGGAATTATTAACGATTATATAGTTTGTATTTTTGGAATCAAAATACATTGACATGGACTGGTAGAGCACATGGTGTAAAGGAAGTATTTTTTATATATTTTTATTTATTTATCTATTTCTGGTAATGAAACCAAGGATTCCTCAAAAGCGCCCTAGGCACTGTAGCTCGCAAGCCTGATGAAACCTGTAGAGACGAGACGATGAGAAGAAATTACAGTTTTGGAGGTGGGAGGAAAACCCCAGAAGAATATTCTGGGGAAAACCCACGGAATCAGGTAGGGACTGAAAACCCGATCCACATATTGGCCCAGGCGGGATTCGAATCTGGGTCACAGCGGTGGAAGGCGAAGAAAGTACTGCTATGCCAACCTGACTCCCCTGTCCAGTGCCTAACCAATTATTGTCTTTACATATTAATTTACTGTTTTTGACACTTTTAAAATGGTTCACTTCACACATTTAAATACAACTTCATGGAGTTGTTACGAGCAAAAATGTACTAAGCACTGAAAATATGAACCCAGCAGAAATAGTTATTGGCGTCAATGCTTTGCAATGTATGCTGCTTGTGACTGACTGGCAGCGGTTTTTGCTTAACAATATTATCTGCTGAGAAGCTCCATGAGTCAGGTCAGTCAAGTCAAGATCACTAGCACAGTACACTAACTAAAAAAGATTCCTGTAGCTAGTTTTTATCTTATGCAGCTACAAAGCTATTTGAGATGAAGAGACAGTCTGTGAGTTAATCAACAGATTTGGGTAGCAGCCAATCACAGAGGGCAGTATTTGAGGGAATCAGCATTTTCATTCGAAATATGCACGTAGATTGCTTTTGAGCCACATGCATTATTCATTCTTAACACCTCATCAGCCTGGTTTGCGTATTCGCACAGCCAGAGGTTTGTGAAGGAATGTACACGTAACCCATGTACGAGGGTACATGTATGTACAGATACATGTACAAGTATGTTTGAATGTTTTCAACCAGCTGTGCGCATGCGCAACACGCAGCGCTATCAGTGGACCCCAACATCCTTTACAGGTTTGCCACAATGATATGTTAAAAAACCCTTTGGTTTGCATGTAATTCTTTTGAAGTCACAATTTTAATGAGACAAAATGTTACTTAAAATTAGTACCCCCATAAAAATGTTTCAAATATGCACAACTCTCAGTCAGATGTTTAAACCTTTGCAGAATGTGTTCCAATCTTCCATACCTACCGAAAAAAATGAACGAGTCTTCTAATTTATGTGTAGTGATGATGTTGCATGTGCATTGATGAATAAATGCACACAGGCTGGGGAGGGGATCTCACACGCTGGGGAGGGGATCTCACACTTGGGGGGGGGGGCGGGTATGTGCTCATGGCAGATTGATCAAGTCGGACTTCTTGACTTTTGATGTACATGTAATATGCATGCACATGTTCTGTACATGAACATGTATATTTTGTACTCGACTTTACAGTTTGTTCGAGCATTGTTATACGGCACTGAAGTACATTGTAGCACACAATGGCAGTTGTTGGGCGTCTGGAAAGATAGTGATGGAATTAAGGGCTATTTGTGGTATTAATGGGTGGTGTTACATCCGATTTGAGAAGTCTACCTCTATAAGTTGTCACAACCACATGCAGTCACAACATAAAATGACAACACTTTAATGCATATGTGAGCATGCAGTTGCATCTATAGGCAAATTTTGAGTGCGACAATTTTCTCTTTTATGGTTATATAGATATATAAAGGAAAGTTTCACACAGAGCTTCATACATTCAATTAACTGTACCAAACTATTTGTGCTTCCTTTTCAGCAAGAATGATCGATCAATGAAGACATTAATGTGAGCATTTCAAGTGTAGTAATTATATTAGTAATGAAACATGAAGCATACATGTACTAGCTCTCCTTAGCCTTGCCTCAACAACTGTGCATCATTGCATGAAAGTGCATTTTAAATGTGTCAGCTTCACACGGTGTGCTTGTCATGCACTTGGTTTTTCATTTTGCTTACAACAAAAAAAAGTGATTTCATCCTGTATTCCTGTACACTCATCATCTGAAATTATTTTTGATGTGCTGTCTACTCAAACTCAAAAAGTCAAATGCAGTGTCCGTTGTGTCATCTACACATGTACGGTAACTGTCTATTTTGATATGTACATGTATATGTTAGTGTGAATAGTGTCATTGTTAACATCTGGCATTCATAAAATACCATGGACAGTTTACCCCCATTCCTATTGGTCGAGAGCCCATCACGTGGCCACTTTTAATTGGTTGATAAAGACATGGCTGGCTGGTCTTAAACACTTTTGCAGTGTCACATGAAATTTGGACTCCTATGAAATCCGGTGCCAGCACGTTTTCTTTTGGTTGCTTCTTCACAATCCTCTCGTAGGCATGTGCAATACTACCAGTGAGTCAGTATTTCATAGTGCTAAATTCACACTACGCTGGTACATCTGTGTTGTGTGCCACATCACGCAGTACGCTCGACGTGCGCGCCAATCTCCACATAAGGAGTTGTTTACCAGAGGGCCTTACCATTGTATAGCTAAAGGGGTGTTTTGTTGAATGAAATCATTGGAAAATTTATAATTTTTGACTTTTTTTACCAGAAGGTATTTATGAATGGGTTTCGCTCGGGTAATTATCAGCACCCAGACTGCAACCAGTCTTAAGAGCCTTTAATACAGTCTCCCTATCACACATTTATTCCCGTATTTAAGTCCTTTCCATTATCGTATAAAATGAACAAATATTGATTGCATTCATCAATACATTATCAATCTTGATTCACTGAAGTTTAAATTATAGTAGTTAAATAATCAGTTTGGTTTGTGCTAAGAGCATGTTAAAATAAACTTGACAATAATCCAGTTCTGTATTTCACCTGTGCACGTGCACATTAACATTTGACAATTTTCAGGATTCAAAACAGCAGGTTACCAGTATGTGCGCTCAAATCCATCTGATGTTGGATGAATAGTGTCCTTTTTTTGTAACCCCACCATGCCCACCTTCCCAGCTCCCCAAACATGTTCCACAAGGTTCTTGGAAACAGTGATGCAGTTTACCCACTTTTTGTTGTTTTTAACAAAATATCATTTCAGGTACCCAAGGTCATAAACCTGCAGACCTTTCCAATATCTTCCCAATATGTTCAACAGATGAATATGTATAAAGAAATATAGATCTTGTACTTTTGCAAAAATTGCATGTAATCAACTCCATGCCTATTAATCAATTTACTGACCTCAAATGGAGACACCAAATAAAGGAATGCAGCTTGATATATGTATATTTTTGTACTTTTTTTCTTCTTTGAATAGTATTTATTGAAAATATTCATATACACACATACCATATTTGCATTTTCTTTTTTTACAAGATGATTGTATGTATTGGGTTTTGCCCTTCACTCACGTCATTTCAAAAGCACTGCACACTGGGGCTTTCCTGGGGGGTTACAAGAACAAAATGGAGCCCATGACCTCCTTTGTGGTCCTTTGAGGTTGTGGTTCAGGTCCCAAACGCTTGTATATTACTTATAACAAGCCCCATAAAAGCACTTGGCTCCTATGGAATTATGTTGGTGAAGGGCAAACCCAGTATTGGATTTACATGACTCCCACACAACAACTTGCATCATAAAACAAAGCTTGTTCTTTGTTGCACTATCCTATTTGAGAGCTCATTGTGAAATACATGTGTATCGCCTCTCTGTCCATCATGTACCTTTTTTCACCAATATTACTTAACTGTCATTCCATTTAGCCTTTTACTTTCTGTCTACAGTGATATTAATGAACTGACATACATGTATATATATATATGATATAATACACTTGATCTGATTTTAATTTGACCATTTCTGAATCTGATTGTGCTATTGTGCCTGGCAGGAGTCAATTGACTATACAACACACGGCTCCCTTGTTCCTTTCATTATACATTGTATGTGCACTTGTATTTTCTTATTGACTTTGGCAGAGTGTATTGTAAAAGACTACTAAGGCCCAAAAAAAAAAAGTCTCCGGTTTCTGGTATGCGCGCGCGTCGCCGTAGCCATGCGCGTCGGCAAAATGAAAAAAAAATTTTCAATACAAGATGATGGTTCAAAACCGCCAAACTCACTGGTTTGACTGGAATTCTACTGCTGCACAATTTTAACGTGTTTTTAGAAGGGATTATGATCGAGAATAAGATTTATGTGGCCTCTCTGGACTCCCATATATTTGCACTAAGTTTAGTCGGGCACCATTTGCAGTCATCAGCCGACATTTGAAGCCAAAAAAAAAAAAAAACAGGTTAAAAAAAAAAAAAAAAGCCGCGTCGCCGCACCACTTTTGGGGCAAGCTCCATACCAGAAACCGGAGACTTTTTTGGGGGGCCTAATCATGGTGAATTTAGACAAGATGCACAATTTGTTTTCAAATGTATGTTGTTCTGATTTCTAGCACTGCAGTGTTACAGCAAATGACTTTCATTGCCAACCGCCGGTAGGCGTGTAGATTTGGAGTAATCAACTTTGAAAGCCACTTGCTACAGTCTGTTTGCATGGTTCTTAAATGCATCCATGCATGCATTGCTTTCATTCTTTATTCAATTATCTAATTTATGCAACAGGCATTGAGATCTGTAAAAACCTCAACATATGATATAATGAGACTGAATAAACAGCGCAAGTTTGTCACTGGCATTACATGTATTCTCTGTCATGGGTAATACTTCCAGAATATCAATAATTTGCATGTTGAATGTTAGGTAGTTGACATTATGTAATTCTGTTTCTTTATGCACTCAGTGATGACCAACTTTTTATCAAAGAGATCACCAGAGGGGTGCTTGAAGGCAACAATGTAGGTTGGCTCAACTGGTCTCGCCTCAAGAAGTTAATGCAGAGTGAGAATATGAGAGCGCAGGTTATAAGTCAGCTATCCCCACAAGAGAATACAACAGTACTAGATGATTACATCGAAGACACGGTAAGACTTCATTTGGAATATTTCGGTAACCTTTTGATTTGTCTCTACTTTGTCTTACTTGCCATGCGCCAAGCTCCTGGAATGAGATATTGTCTGTGTCCATTGTCATTCTGTCCATTGTCACTTCACTGAACGTTAATTCTGTATACTGCTTTCAACTATCATAACCCAAGCTTTGCAAAAGGTCAAAATGATGTTTGGAATCTATTGCTTGGGGCAGTGCACAAGATCTAGTGTGCCAGTTTTCTGATTCAGTTTAAAACCCATTTATATTATTTCACAACTTGGATGTAAAATGAAAGTTTTCAGATGCATGATTCAAATTGTTTGATGTCAACAAAAAAACCTCTTTTGTAAGACTACTTTTTTTCAGTTCAAAGAGGACATGGCCACAATGTATGTTTTGATTTAAACAATAACACAATTATATTTAGGTTTAAACAATAAAACAGTTAGATCAAGGTGATTTAATGTGGTTATTCTGGGATCTCCGTTGGTACCGTCAATATTGTACTCTGGCCGATACCGATATATCGGGGTTTTTTATATCGATATTATCGATATATCGATATTTTATTCATTTTAATTTTCAAGTTACTATAACAGGCGTGAATTGCATGGGATCTACTCTTTCATTCGCTTAAAAAACATAGCTTGACACCGGATCTGCGTGGGGACGTTTTAAGTCGTGAACCCCAAACACGACAAGTGATATGGTCAATGACCACACCAGACCCTTAACTTACAGATCTCATGGCATCTCCTTAAGTGTGCGATAGTGGTTTCGGAATCTATATCATACAGTACACCTTTCCAGTCACAGTAACAAAAAGTGAAATTCATTTTTTGCACCAAAATGTCCAGGATAGTGCAACAGATGTCATCATTAGTGATTCTGCACTATGTTCCTTAAATTTTGTACACATAAAGTCTGAAATGTTCAATCAATCATTGTTATTTTAGATACGTGTATTATCAACGAATTATGCTTTTTAGAGTGGCCAATGCATATTTATGATTATGCAAATAAGGGTGGAGTTTGCAGACCGATGTCAATTGAGAATACATTTAACTGCAACTGCCTACCGACATGGTGTTGCTAGGCAACTGTATATCCATGGTGACAGTGCATTTTAAAGGGGCTACTGATGGGTGGGGCATTTTTTTCCCGGTGAGAGCCTGTGGGAAAATACAAAACGATGCAACTTCTTGAGACCGCTAAATATAAGTAAACCAAATTTCACGTCTTTCGGGAAGTCCAACCTCACAATAAAGGATCATGTTTCTACAACTATTATCACCTTGTGTTTGTCAAGTATTTTCTCAAGACCTTAGATACATGGGATGGTTCTGTCTTCAACTCAGTAAATAAGGCAAACAGAAACGGATTTGATTTTAACTTCAAGAGCAAAAGCACAATTTTATTTTAAAGAAAAATCAAATGAAGAAAAGAAGAGGAATATTTACAAGAATATTTACAAAATAATCAAATTAAATCAGAGGAACTTCCACAATTCAAGAACGCAACTTAAGAACGATCCAAAGAAATCAGGGTTTCCCTAAAGATGACAAAATGTAACAGAATTCAACTTAGGCAAATCAAAAGAAACTTCTCAAATCAAGCAAATTAAATCGCAGGTTAAATTAGCAGGTTAACTTAGCAAGTTAACTTAGCACGGTATACAAATTAGCTACTTTGCAACAACACACAAAATCATGAAAGCGCAATCCAACAAAATAATTCAGCAATTTCTCAACTGAGTCTTAACAAAATATTAACGGAAAATTTGCTGATCCAGCAAAGAAACGAATACAAAAATATCAATCCAAATCTTCAAATAAAGCCAACTTAGTTGTTACATTAAAAGAAACAAAGTAAACAAAACAAAGCAACCGGTCTTTAAGTTTTACAAATTACAATTTAAATCAAAGCCAATTTGTGGGTTTTAGATGCCATATTCTAGATGATGTTTAAGATACTTGCAACCTTCCCCAGATACAGAATTTGGCTCAGGTGGGTGACACGGGCGTGGACTGGCTGGTCGTCTCTGCCTCGATCAGTGTGTGGATCAGTCACCGCCTGGCTACAGTGGGGGTCCCTGCCATTTAGAGATTGGCCTCACGGGATCGGAATTGGGTTGGTTGTTCCCACCAGGGAAAATGGTTATCTATGAAATGTAAAATAACCCAAAACACTACAAATCTCTGTTCTTTTGTTACCACACATGAAAATACAAATTGATCTCAAATAATGTCTAAATAAGTGGATTCAGAGTATACCCAAACACGATTAAAAAATCAGTTTTTGATAATAAAAAGGAACTTACGGTAATTCTTGGAGAGTGTACTCTTGAGTCAGGCTACTGCCGTGTGACGTCTGGTCATATACAGATGAAGAGAGGGTCAAGCAAGTACTTTTACATGTACTTTTGACTATACGTGGCTCTCGGCCTCAACAGTTTAGGTTGGCCGGCCCGGTACCTGCGGTGGCTGCTTCCACTCGCCTGCTGGTTACGGGTGGCGATGACCCAACACAATTTCACACAAATAACTCTGGGACACCTCTCTCTCCCAAACGCACAAATGGTTCTCTCCCACACTCTACCTTACGCTTCAAATTTATACCACGTTCAAAGAATGTGCTTTCACCTGGACTTCCGAGAACATATAAAATACTACAAACGAATTCCCAAGGAAAAGACAGTAAATTACCATAACCATTCATTTCGAGGGGCGTCTTCCTACTGGTACCGTCGAATAAAAGAGATAATTGGCCGGTGTTACCAATTAGGTGCGAATTCCGTGAAGACATCGCGTTTAAAAACCGTTGTGTAAGTATCTGGATCGAAGTGTGATAAACTGCGTGAATTCGGGGTCGAGTGAACGATAAAGGAAACAGACACGAAACGTACAAAAAAACTCTGGCATAAAAACGAGACATAAAAAAATGGAAATAATTTGACAGTGTTGCTGATGAGAATGTTGGGGAAATGTCGAACAAACAACTCAAAGAAAAACCAATTCATTTTCTAACTCTTTAATTCCAATTTTGGATTTCTTTCATTTCAACCAATCACAGCACTGGGAAAAAGCGGCGAGTAAGACAAACACCGAAAATTATCTAGGCCAAGCAATTCCCATGCCAGTCTCTGTATTTTTCTTGACCCGCTTTTAGTTTCAACAGCCAAAAATTACTGACATGAGAAAACAGAAAAATACATGCATTTGACAACTTCACGATTTCAAAAGCACAACTCATCATTACTTTGAGACCGTGGATTCCAGCAAATATCAACAGAAAGTTCCGCCGCTCGGCATGTCGTATCGTATATATTCTCAATCACAAACAAAACTGACGCCGGGATTTGGTGTTTTAATTCCGAAACGGTGGAAATGCTGGTAAATTGTTCTAAGGGTACACCCCTAGACCGTAATGGTGTGATCCAATTCACTTTGGCGACATGTTCTAGCGTCCGTATTGCATACGTTGCCTACATGGTATGGGATACACGCTGCCATGCATAGTGATATCATCAGCATGTGGTGCTAGTTTACGTACGTCTATCTATTCAAAGACATCTAGACATCTATTCAAAATACATTTTTGCAAATTTTCAACCTGTCGCTAGAGGGCGCTCGAAGATTGCATGACGTCATTGGTAGATGATTTGAAGAATACTTTTAGCCAAGAGACTAACACTGTTGAAAGCAAGTTCATATCTATTATCATTTTTAAATAATAAGCCACTTCCGGTTTTGGCCTTTTTCGACCGGAAGCAAGGGTCACGTGATTTCACGCACACTGAATGAAATAAAGACCTCAACCTACTCTATCACTTTCCGGCAACAGAATGCTACGGATGCGTACAGTTGATTTCTTATGCATTTTTAAAAATTAAAATTGTCACAATTTAATTGCCTATAAATACACACCGGATGACGTCATCATGACGTCATCATTACACAATGTTGTTTGAATTAGGGTCTTTGCTTGGACAAAGATTGGTGTAAATGAATTACTGGCAAAGAGTCGAAAATGCCCTTTGAAAAGCGACAATTTCTTTTAAATGTCTGTGTACAAAGTCTATGGGAAAAATTAAATATTCAAAAATCTGTAATAAATTAGTCGATGACGTCACCATGACGTCAATCTTCGGGACACATCTTTGCTATAGGGACTATGCTTATGCTAACTTTGAATGATGTACTGTATGACAAAGATTAATGCCAAAAGTGGAGGCCAGAAAAAACGTGCACAAAGTCTATGGGGTTTAGGCGACAAAAAGAAGAAAGAAAAACTAGACATATGTTTGTGGACAAACATAGGGCTGTTTCGGTAGCTTTTTGTGACATGTGACATGTGTTCCATCAACGAAGGATGTGTGGTTCTGTTTATAATAAATGGTGGCATATAATATGTGATTCCATTTTCATAGGGCTTTGAATTATGACGTCACATGTCACGTGATGACGTCATGATGACGTCACATAAAGTTTCATCTATTACTATAATATTATCGTAAAGAACAACTAAGCCAGAGCAAACATCGTTGAAAGCAAGTTCGCGTCTTTCACCAATTTTAAATAACAAAGCACTTCCGGTTTCAACCAGAAGAAAGGGTCACGTGATTTATTTGCACATATTTCAAAAATGAAGACCCTCGATAATTCTATCAATTCTCGCAAAAATCATGTTCAGGTCTTTCACGGTTGATTTTATATTGATTTTTAAAGATTATATCTATTAATCTTTAACGAGACGTCACGTAGCCCATGATGACGTCATCATTACGTCACTTCAATTTTCATCTATAACACATCCCGGTCTAGGTACATACCAACTTTCGATCCAATCGGACCAGTTGTTCTGTAGATATTGGCCCTCGAAATATGCACGTTTAGTATGACGTCACATGTCACGTGATGATGTCATCGTGACGTCACTTCAATTTTCATCTATAACACATTCCGGTTTAAGTACATACCAAGTTGTAACCGAATCAGACCTGTAGTTCTGTAGATATTGGCCTTGAAAATATGCACATTTGATATTACGTCACATGTCATAGATATTGGCCTTGAAAATATGCACATTTGATATAACGTCACATGTCATATGATGACGTTATCATGACGTCACTTAAATTTCCATCTAAAACACATCCCGGTTTAGGTGCATAACAAGATTCAACCCAATCAGACCTGTAGTTCTGTAGATATTGACCTTCAAAATATGCAATTTTTAATATGACGTCACATGTCACGTGACGACGTCACATCACGTGATGACGTAATCGTAATGTCACTTAAATTTTCATCTATAGCACATCCCGGTTTATAGGTATACATACCAAGTTTCAACCCAATCAAACCTGTAGTCATGGAGATATAGGCCTTCAAAATATGCACTTATATTGTGACGTCACATGTCATGTGATGACATCATCGTGACAACAGTTAAATTTTCATCTATAACACATCCCGGTTTAGGTACATACTAAGTTTCAACCCAATCGGACCTGTAGTCATGGAGATATACGGCCTTCAAAATATGCACCTATATTGTGACGTCACATGTCACGTAATGACACCATCGTGACGTCACTTAAATTTTCATCTATAACACATTCCGGTTTAGGTACTTGCCAACTTTCAATCCAATCGGACCTGTAGTTCTGGAGATATAGCCCAATCTGTCAGATCAAGCCGAATTCTGCTAGAAAATGGTCACAATAGAAAAATCGCATATAATGTGACGTCATGTGACTCATGATGACGTCACGATGATGTCAATGTTCGGCACACAACTTCAGATGCTGGTCTTAGTGTATGCCAAGTATAAAGTCAATCGGATTGATGTTAGTGCCCAAAGTGCCTTCCACTGTGGAAACGTGTACAAATGCTATGGGAGATGGCTGAAAAAGAAGAAAAAAAGAAGAAAAAGGAAAAAAAAAGAAAGAACTAGAGCTGTATGTCTGTTTGCAAACAGAACACAGGGCTTTTTCGCATTTTACAAATATTTGTTTCTTTTGTCGTTTTGCAGTCACTTTTCAGAGTGCTTCATGCAGTTAAAGGTTGTTCAAAACGCTTAGAATAATTCCTAAAGTATAATTTTATCAAATGATATCACTTGCCCTGCAATGACGTCATTTTTAAGACCCTTCTCAATGCACATTTTGTCATTGTGATTTTGGTTTGAACCAAGTTTAATGTCAATCTGATGAAAGAAAGTGTGCAATTTGTGGAAGCAGAATAAAATTATAAATATCGAAAAATTCTAAAAACCAAACGATGACGTCATCGTGACGTCACTTTAAACTTTGTATACTAGTACCATTATTTACCTTCCCATTAAGTTTCATGACAGTCAGGCCTTTCCTGATATGTATTTTGAAAAATTACATTTTTATGACGTCATAATGATGTCAGATATTTTTTTGCAAAATTTTGTGCAAATACCTTTTACCTAACAGACCAAATACACAAAGAATTTTGAATTTTGCATGTTACGTTCATGAGATATGTCTAAAAGGTCAAAAACTTCAAATATTCATATAAAATCTCTGAATGACGTCATCATGGCGTCACCTAATTTTGTTTTACCTATAACACATCCCGGTCTAGCCAAATACCAAGTTTCAACCCAATCAGACTTACAGTTCTGTAGATATAGGACTTTATAATATGCACGTAAATTTTCAAAAATCAATTAAAAAAATAAGGTGATGACGTCATTATGACGTCATAGTCTTGGCATAATTTTGTATGAGGGTCTTCCTTGGCTGTAACATTGATGACGATTCCAGATCGCCAAGTTATAGAAATGGTGGCTTGAAAACGTGTACAAAGTCAATGGGCTAACACGTGTACAAAGTTAACGGGCTAAAGAAAATCCCACTGCAGAAAAATTGCACCTTTAAATACGTGATTTGCCTTTAAACTGAAACATTTTTATAAAATATTACATGATATTCTGACCCTTAGGAATCTGTTCAATCGAATGACAGCGAAAAAAATACGATTTCTCTTTCCTTCTCATAGTAATTCTCGGCTGAAGTTCAGAACTACTCAGTATATCAGTGTTGTATAGGAAAAGACTTGTGGAAAATCCCACTGCAGAAAAACTGCACCTTTAAATACGTAACATAGGGCTTTTCGGCATGATGATTTTTTATTATACGTCCCTGACTATGCGCACGCATGAACATAAAATCTGTCAAAGTTAGCCGAAAATCGGCTAAAACGGTCACTGTGATGTGGACAGGATTTGACCTCGGCAACACGTGCTCTGCAGGCTGACTGACATACGATGTATGTGCGTAACGTACGTGTATGTACATGTACATATAGACGTTCTGTGCATGTTTTAGAGCAGAGGTATTGTCAACCTGAAGTTTTAAGCATGCGCAGGGCATGTCAGAGTTCGCTTATTGCCTCAAAGCTTTGAAATGTTTTAGACCTACCCTTAAATTGATAATTAAAGTAAAAATTAACATAAAAACTGCCATGGTTGATTTTTCAGGAATTTTCAAATGAAAAAGGGTCTTTTTATTATAACTTCCGGTCTGATGACGTCATTCGCCTAAAACTTCGCACATGTCTTAAGTGGGTCAAGGTCATTATATACACCATTATTTAGGCGATTCCGACATACTCCGCCACAGACATCGTTTCAAAATACATTTTTGCAAATTTTCAACCTGTCGCTAGAGGGCGCTCGCAGATTGCATGACGCCATTGGTAGATGATTTAAAGAATACTTTTAGCCAAGACACTAACACCGTTAAAAGCAAGTTCATATCTATTACCATTTTTAAATAATAAGCCACTTCCGGGTTTGGCCTTTTCCGACCGGAAGCAAGGGTCACGTGATTTCACGCACACTGAATGAAATAAAGACCTCAACCTACTCTACCATTTGCCGGCAACAGAATGCTGCGGACACGTACGGTTGATTTCTTATGCATTTTTAAATATTAAAAGTGTCACAATTTAACTGCCTATAAATACACACCGGATGACGTCATCATGACGTCATTATTACACAATGTTGTTTGAATTAAGGTCTTTTCTTGGATAAAGATTGGTGTAAATAAATTACTGGCAAAGAGTCAAAAATGCCCTTTGAAAATCGATAATTTTTTCTTAATTTCTGTGTACAAAGTCTATGGGGAAAATTTAATATTCAAAAATCTCTAATAAATTAGTCGATGACGTCACCATGACGTCAATCTTCGGGACACATCTTTGCTATAGGGACTATGCTTATGCAAACTTTGAATAATGTATGACAAAGTTTAATGCCAAAAGTGGAGGCCAGAAAAAACGTGCATAAAGTCTATGGCATTTTAAGTGGAACAAAAAGAAGAAGAAGAAGAAGAAGAAGAAGAAGAAGAAGAAGAAGAAGAAGAAGAAGAAAGAAAAAAAAAAAAACCAGAACAAAAACAAAGGCTTTTTCGCAAAATTGCGAAAAAGCCAAAAAAAAAACCTTTAACGAAAACAAAGGCTGTTTCGGCAAAAGTGCCGAAACAGCCCAAAAAAACAAGAACAAAAACAAAGGCTTTTTCGCAAAATTGCAAAAAGGCCAAAACAAAACAAAACAAAACAAAATTTAACGAAAACAAAGGCTGTTTCGGCAAAAGTGCTGAAACAGCCCAAAAAAACAAAAAACAACACTTTAACGAAAACAAAGGCTGTTTCGGCCGGTTGCCGAAACAGCCAAACAAAAACAAAAACAAAAAAATTAAAATCTGAACGAAAACAAAGGCTGTTTCGGCAAAAGTGCCGAAACAGCGAAAAAGATGTAAAGCTATTTTGCTTTATCAAAAATTGTATTTTTTTCTCACTTCAGAACGGAGAACTTTTAAGAATACATTTTAGAAAGCAGAAATTTATTGTCCTGGTTCAGGGGCCATGTTTGTGTCTTGCTGGTTTTAAACACTTCCTACCAGTGTTTTATCAGCGGTTTAAAACCACCCACGTGACTGTCTCTCGACCAATTAGAATGGGTAAACTGTTTCAGATATTTATGAATGAGTGACGAATAACTGCATCTGAATTGATTGAATTAATCTGCAGTTGTGTATGTTTTGGTTGTTTTAATTGTAAATGGCATTGTTCCCTCTCTCTCTTTCACAGCAAGTGAGCAAAGCAGTGTATAAGGGGATTGTATCTGTCTTGAAGGCTGTGATTGCCGGACTGGAATACTCTTTCTATACCCAGCCAGTAGGAGGATTTGCCAGTGCATATGCCCTTCTTGAGATTGCTCACACACACTACTTTGGAAAGGAACCTGATAAAGGCAAGAAAGCTCATTTGCATGGTGATGGGATTAGAAGTGAGAGTGCTTATGCCATTGAGGGTTCAGTGGTTGTCACACCAGATGAACAGCATGGTGGCAGCATGGCTGCCATTCCTGAAACACATAGTCTCAATGAGGATAATTTTATTGCTGCTATAGGTGAGCTGCTTATATTTCAGTGTTTACAAAGAATTATCCCCTCAAACAGTAAAAGTGATATAAACAGTTCATACATGTTGATATACATGTATGCGCATTGTTTTGCACAATTTGTGTAGCATCTTGCACAGTTATCAATAATTCAAAACATTTTGCACAGTATTCTTACTGCGTTTGTATGGGGAGTCTGTAATGTGCATGGCACTTTTACCATTCTGACTGGAAGATTTGTTTTAAGGGAGAGGGGGCGACTGGTAATATATGCAGTCTAAATGCTTTCCAAATGGCTGTATATGATGCTGATAGATGCCACGAAGTACAACAAACAAACAAACAAACAGATGATGAAGCAATGTATGATGGAAGTGGTATTTTTTACACATTAAATATATTGTGTGCGCAGTATTTACACCAATTTCAGCTGCATTTACCAGACGGATATGTACATAGATGTAAGCATCACATATCAGTTATAGGCTGTACATGCCATTCATAAACTTGTTTTCATAAAGTCTGTTTTGTGTCTGTCGCACACCTGTATTTAGACCACGATGTTAACTATATAAATACACTCTATGGACAATAGTAGTAGATGTTGTCTGATTTTACTGTACAACTGAGGACTCTTATTGTTGCCTTCTTTTGTTCTAAGTGTTTGGATTTACAGTTTTTCCCAACATATCCCATAAGGTTTGAACAATGACCTTCTGAGGACTTGGCCCAGGTCCCGGGATTATTTTTTATCACAGGTTACCTATTCCATGCCCTCAGACAAATGTCCTCAGATAACCCTAGCGGTTCAAATCACAGCATGGACACAGGGTAGCAATGGAAATCAAATTTGTGGACATACACACGTAGGATGATGCAAATGACTCCAAACAGACTGAAAGCGCACTTTATGAAAGGCTTGAAGCTTGTTGCTGGCTTGAATGTACCGCCAAAAACAAATACTGCAAATCAACAATGCATTTTCTACAGATTATGGTTAGAACCAGTCCACGTGAATGTGCGTGGTTTGTATTGGAATGATGTCACTCTCACATGAACCAACAAAATAGTTATACAGTCGACTCCCGTTAGTGCAAAATCAGATAAGACAAAATCCCGGTTATAACGAAGGTATATCTTCGGTCCCTGCAAAATTGTACAGGTATCTATGGAGGAAATTTGCTGAAGCCGAAATTGGTAGTAAAATTTTTCTGTTATAACGAAAAGTTTTGGCGACCCCCTGGCATGTAAAGCATTGTTAGTGACCCATTTATTACGAAGGTTTTTGAAAACCACAAAAGCTTACTAACTTCATGACTTTTTTCCTTTCTTTCAGACCTAATCTGAAAGCAGCATAATTAGTCATCAATAGGTTCAAGTCAGCTTTGTTTAGTCTTGCCCACACTGTGGTACAATCACTAATCGCGCACTGTGGTTACCAACAAAGGCCTGTTATCAAAGCATGCTGATGATACCATGATACAATGAGGCCCAGAAGGCAACAGAAGAAACCACAAGCCGGGAAAACAAAAACAGAAGTAGCCATGCTGACATTTCGTGTTGATTACGCACGTGAACATCATGCACGTTCATAGGGCTTACACAATGGTGAACAATGTTTTGGAAACTATTGCATCGGATAATACGAAATTTGGATACAACACACATATTGATTAAGCCCCGTGGATCTTGTACTAACAGGAGTCGACTGTGCTGTGCATGTGATATTTATTATAATTTTTTTTTATTGTTTTAAGAGCAGTTTTTCCACATGACAATGACTAATAGGCTGTGCCATTTCTTGTCTATTTTTCTACTTTGTCTATTCATGCTGGCCATTAATTTGCATGGAAAAGAGAGTAAGCTTTACAATTAGCTAGTGTTATGTGCCTGTGGTTTTTCAATGTTGTGCTATTTATGTATAAGCTTTGTGAATGTCACCTTATTTACCAGATACATACAGTACATGTACCTATATGTCTCCCCCCCCCCCATTAAAAAAAATACAATACAAAACAAAGCAAAACACCAACACGCAACACCAAAACAAAATTCTGCTCCCATACAGAAAGGTAATTTGGTTAGAATTTGACTCTTTGAAACACACACATTGCATGATCCAATCAAGTTGGCAAAAATACATCACTCAATCTGCTTCCAGTACATGACGTACATGTAATGGAATCCACCACTGATGAAGTACTGGTGGACTTAGTACACATGGCTATATGACAACAGCAGTACGGGATGCTAGGCAATATTCAAGCGGATTCCCCTAGCACTGCTTCAGGCTGTCAGGCCCAAGTCCATCATACTCCATTAACATTTAGTCAAACCAAGTCTGCAGGACCAAGTCCCCCAATATCTACTGAAATGGAAGGATGGATTTTGATGAAGTTGGGGAGTTTAGGGTTAACATTTTTACTGCATGACAAAATTAGCATAATATTAAAGAGGCAGTAAGTCCTGAAATCCCCGAAAATTTCATGTTTTGGATTGTTTACTTACACTAATTACAAGGTCAAGTTGAAAGGACACTAACCTTATGGCTTACTGTTCCCAAGAAAAGATGGAAAAAAACTTGGTTGCTACATCAGACACGACTGAGTACGCATACATTTTTCCTGTCATTTTCATCCAATGTACGACACAATTGTGTATGTCACATAAATTACACGTGGAACCATTGCACAAATGTGACTTCTTATACATCCGCAAAAGGCAAACACTTTAAGGCTGGAATCACAACTAGCCCTGAACAGTCTGATTTTGGGGGTCACAAAATTGGACCCCAAAATTCATTATCGCACAAGAATAACACAAAAAAGGCCCAGTTTTTTAAAGATTGTTTTGTAGTTTTGGACCCTCAAGCCATATTTCATGAATGCAATGTGCTAAATTCATAATTCCTTTCGTATTAGGTTTGTTCAGCAATTGGTATATGCACATAATTTGGAATAATTTGTGACGTCATGATGACGTCATCAAAAAGACGAATTTGTAAAGCACATACATTAAGCAGGGATATGATTTCTCCATTTTCCCCCCCCCCACAAATCCGTGTTTTTTGGGGCTTCAAATGTCAACCAACGCGAATCATGTGAATCCGTTGAGAAAATAGGGGGGGTAGAATGTGCTTATTAATTATTCATGAGTTTTGCTTGCCGAAATATCCGACGGACATACTTCGTTGATCGATATACATGTATCCTACGCACGCACATATTAATACCAAATGTGAGAACGAAGTTGAAGACCATGCGTTGCCGTTAGTCATGTTAGTGCGATCATGTGATTTTTCGCTCGGGTCCGAAGTTGTGATTATTTAGGTGTAGGTCCTGTGTCGGTATTCGAGATGCATGTGTTGCGCTGGTCAGGTGTACAGACTAATATTACTCAGCGTGCACAATGGCATACAGTACAGTACAGTCGTGTGGATTATGCACGTTGTTTTACGTGCGTCGGCTCAGAGTGTTTGTGTACGTATGCTTCCAACATGGCTGCGCCCAACAAGTCGATCCTGTTGCAAGGAGATTTATCAGTGCGAGAGCTTGATAAAGAAGTGAAAAATAAGTTCCAGTGGGAATGGTTTCGGGACTCTGTTATTATTGACGGGCATCAGCATAAATTTCAAGAGTGTTTCAATAAAATAGCAACCACTGGCAAGGTTTTTGGCAATGCCTTTTTGCAATGACATTATTTACTATGCATCGAGTGGAAAAAAAATCGCTCGTTTCCTATGTGAAACACCCAAAGCACATCAAAGCATGGCAAATACAGCGAAGTAACATGAAAATGCATTGTTCTCAACTTTGAGTACAGAAGAAACTTTATAAGAATAAGAGCACATTTTAACAAATGAAGCAAACTTCTTCTCAAAATAAAAACAAATTCTGCTCCAAAATTTCAGAGGAAAGTGCCCAGTAATTGCCTTTGATTGCACCACAGAGCATCAAAAATCAAAATGTTTTCTTATTCCTGGCACAAAACCGGTGTTACCAGAAGTGCAATAAAAATTGAATCTAACTCAAAAACAGAAGCATTTTACTACCTGTATATACTAATAAATTAAGTGGAACTGCTTAGTGATGAATGCCAGATACAAAAAAAAACAGCATGATGATGTCATCATCTGAAAGAGCGCCCTCTAATAGAACTTGTTTTTTTTAATTTGAAAATCATCTGTCCATATTTTACTAAATCGCCCCTTGATATTTTTTGATTGATTAACCACAGATAACTTTGCAAGGTTTCAAAATCATGATGTCATCAGACTGGAAGTCACTTAAGGGAAAATTTGAAAAAGATTTGTTTAGTTAATTCTATCATTTGATCCCTGTTTTATGACTATTCATAGCCAAAATTATGATATCCGTTACCATATTGATGTTTGGATCCCTAGTGCTGTGTTGTCATCAAACCGGAAGTTAGCTGTCATTGATACATACACTCATATTTTCCATATTTTCATACGTTATTTTAACTTCATAATGAACATGTATCCTCTCCGAACTAAATCAGTATTCAATGCCCCTTTTTTTTAGGCTGATACTGAAATTCATCATACCTAATGGATGCTTTTTTTTTTTGTAAACAAAATAATTGGTTGCACTGGAAAGGTTAAATTTTGTGATCCTCTGTTTTGACATTAAAATATTCATAATTTAACCGTGCATTTTTTTAAATGAAATAATTGTCTGCCCGACTACTCTGCATTTGTAACTCAACAAACACAAACCTCTAGTTATGAACCTTTACGTCCCGACTTCTACTCTTTTTTGTTTCTATTGAAGCCTTCAACTATGTAGCATATTATTTAGGGTACAGAGATTTCCTTGTGGAGTTGTATTGTTGTTCTTTGTTCATTGTACCCCCATAACCCACCGCTGTTTTCAGGGCGACATTAGGTTTGTGTGCATGTCCATGCTTCAGTTCGTATGAAATGCCCTCTTATGACTGAATTTCTCTAGTCTTGTTTTGCGTAAAAACAGCTCACCGGAGGACGTCTTTTCAATCGCTTTTTTATATTACAAATAAATTTTTGATATTCGAGATATTACAATAAATCGACAGAAAAAGGACAATTATTTTTTTATCAGATAGACTGTGAATTTTTCGGCAAGACATTTGATTAGAAAACTCCTTCAAAAATTACCTTTGATTTTTATCGATGTCCATAAATGTCTCAATTGGAAGGAAAATAGCATTCAGGTTTCGTGGGATTTTTCATCATCTGGGTAAGTTCATTCCGAATCAAGTAAATTACCATTGGAAAGACTAATTAAAGGAGAATATTACCGTTGAAGACTTGAGAGAGAAAACCTCGATGGAGTCACGTACGTAGCTATTTAATACATACACTGAATGTAAACAAACGGCGCCATTTGTGCATAAATCCAATAGCAGGCACTAGCGTACATCCCCGTCACTGGAAATGTATACACGCAGGGCACCGGCCAATCACACGTTGGCATGTTAGGCCTACTTGTTTGAATCGTGAACCCCGCTTACTGTGCTGTTGAATCGCGAAAAACCACAGTCAGTGTTCAGTAAACCCACCAGGGAATCCCCTCATTTGCAGGCGAGTTTGGGGGTTTTCTCTTTTGAAATCACCATTAATACAAAATATAAAGTCTCATTGATGTTTTCGTGGCAGTCTTAATTCAAACTTATTTACTTGATTACAGAAAAAAAGCTTTATTTTGGACACTTTTTTTTGCTGGTTGCTGGCTTTCGTTCAGCAAACGAAGGTTGTTTTTTGTGTGAAAATAACGACATGGCATTTAAAATCTTAGATGGAGATGCTCAAGTTATTCATTTTTTAACCTATATTCAGACAAATCTTATGGCTTCAGTAACTATTTTGTGCATTATGAGCAGTTTTTTTTAAGGCCGTTCTCAGCGATTTGTTTTTACGAAAGTGCTCATGAATATTAATTTTACAAAACAACCCAGAAAAACTGGCACATGCGCATAAACCTAATGTTGCGCTGTGAGCCTCTGGAACAGCGGTGAACCCCTGATATATCTAATAACACAGGTTTGATCATATCATATGGTTAGACACAGGTTGGTTTGATTGTGTTCATCATACAACTTCCCCTTTGGACAGCCTTTTTTTTCCTCTTCAATTTTTGTTTTTATTTAACACACACATTACATGTACAGTACAGACACACAGTTGTACATTACCATTACATGTATACATAGGAAGACGAGGCATTTTAATTCTTTTTGTTCATATAGCACACAATCCACGAGGAGCATTCTCAACAAAAGAATACCTTTTTAAGGAAAACAAGAGATCTTTCGTTCCCTCTGTCTTGCTTTCTTTCAGACAGTATATTATATTATGTACATACATGTTTGTCTGAAGAGGAGATATGCAAACACAGACAGATGTCATCCTGTGTGTGGGTTCAGCACAAAAGCATATTAACAGTCCCTTTCATGTGCACTAAACAACTAATTATGAACTAATGCTTTAGTGTTTGTGAAACAATGTTTGTGAGATAAACAAACCTGATTTATAGATAAATACATTTTCTTTTAAAGGTTGGGAGAAAAGAGGTTCTGTAGTGAGTAGCAGCAGTACAAGCACAGAAGAAGGCGCAATCAGAGGTAAGAAATGACACCATTCAAGACTTACACAATACCTCAGGTTTTGGGGAAGATAATCCAATCTGTCTTCAAAAGTAGTTTTTACTAAATTAGTTTCATCCATCTTTTGAATTCGTACGGTGCTTTCAATTATATCTCAGTGCAACATAAATGGTTAGCATTTGAAGGCAATATATCACTTGTTAAAGAGGAATTTTGTTTACCAGAAATAAATGTGTGTTGGGAAAAACTAAAGAGGTAAGGCTTGGTGATGGTCACAGGAATTGGGATAACCAGGTAAAAGCACTATGACACTAGATTAAACCTTCTGTGGTCAAAACAAAGTTTTTTCCTGCAGTGCCAAGGCAAAGAACCTGGGCACTTTTTCAAAATTCCTTGGAGGTTGGATAAGGCCCCCCCCCCAAAAAAAAAGTCTCCGGTCTGTGCACGCATCAGCAAAAAAATAATTAAAAAAAATTTCAATATTAGATGATGTCTCAAAACAGCCAAACTCACTGGTTTGACTGGAATCCTGCTGCTGCAACAATTTTAACATGTTTTTAGATGGGGTTACGATGGAGTATAAGCTTTATGTGGCCTCTCTGGACTCGTATATTTTTCACTAAATTTAGTCGGGCACCATTTGCAGACGGTGTTGTAATTTTGTAATGGTGCATCTGGAAGCCAGACTGAGGGAGCAATGGTCGTGTATCTTGAACCTGTAAACTTTTTTTAATTAGGGCAATATGTAAGGGAGCAGACTAATGACCAGCCTGGCAGCTCATGCACAATGTCGATGTCGCTGTATGGTCTAATGTTACTACCGTTTTCTCTGATTTTTGTCTTGACTATCCAAATTTCGAGATCGTAAAAGAGTGCAGAATTCTCAAGCCTTATGACCTTACTATGGTCACCTCAAACTCCACTCTGAAGGATCAAAGCATCATCTGCAACATCAGCCGACATTTGAAGAAAAAAAAAGTAGGGAAGAAGAAAAAAGTAGGGGGAAAAAAAAAACGCGTCGCCGCACCACTTTTGGGGCAAGCTCCATACCAGAAACCGGAGTCTTTTTTTTGGCTTAAACAAAAGATACGTACCTGCCTGGGGGATTGCTATACATCTTGCATAGGGGTATGATGGGTGAGAGTGGGAGGCTAAAGCAAAAGTAGAAAGCGGGAAAGTAGTCAAACCTAAGGTGTGTTATTGTTTTGTGTTAAATTACCCACCATTCAGCATATCAGATTTTATTGCTCTTTGTATCACTTGTGCAGTATAAGTACCGTTAGTTTGAAAACAAAAGTACTAATCATGTAGGCCTCAAGTGTTATAAACCAGAAATTTGCCCTAAATTATACCAAAATCACATATGGTTTTGACTGGGTTTATAATAGGTTTGGCTCGGCCATGTATACTCACAAATCATGGAAATCATCCTGATTGGTCTTAATGCCAATTCTTGTACACTTACTGCATCCACAGTGAATTCTCCTCTGGTGGAAGATAATCGTAATGACAGTGCCTATGAATTAATTGACATGTCTGAAGTGAGTGTGGGTGGAAGCACAGGTGCCGGGGTGCATGGAGCTGTTGGTATAGCGGCAGGAGTTGCTGTAACAGGTAACATTTTGCATTCTATAGTCAACCCTTGTCGAGTGTTAATACTGCTAGATTCTGTCACTGGGCTGTTCAGGTATGATGGAAGTGTTTTTTGCATGTTAGATGTAGTGTTTGTTAATATTGCTAGGTTGTGAGTGATGCTTAATTCTTGCATTGGGATTTTGCTCTACATACACCAAACAGTGTTTACTTTTGTCATTAAGCTGTTTATGTACGATAGAGGGTTTACATTTTTGAGAATACGAGCTCCAGAGCAAAATGGTCGTCTGTACAAATCTGGATTGCCCAATGTAGGCTGTAAAGTCTGTAGAGTTGTCTGGCAGGTCCCAAATGTGCCTCCGACCTGCTGAATAGCTGAAAATGACCACACCTCAACCACAAGCAGCAGACTTTTATACTTGGTCTCTACCCTGCTTGAAAGTAATGGGACATATGCACAAACAAAGAAAACTATTTCTGCCCTAGTGGTGGCGTGCCAGAGCCTGCATGACCTGCACCCAATTTCATGAAGCACTGCGACACGTCGCAACCGGAGTTACGGCGTGTAAAATGTCGCAACTCGCGACACGTCGTATAATCCATTTCTCGAAACCTGCGATGTGTTGAAAGCGTCGTAAGTTCCTTGACAACGGCTTAAAACACGTCGCAAGTTAGACGTGTCTAGTGGTCATCGCATAATAAGAAGCGGTCTTTTCGTAGCCATTTTTATGCCATAAAAATATACATAAACAAAACTTTAATACCGAGACAATGTGTGTAAGAGATTTTGTCACAATGCATGTATTTTGACAAAATTCATTATACTTGGGGAAACATGTGTTTACTGCTACTCATGGTTTCAACCAGCTTATTTTGCAATTTACACTGCCATGAGGGCCAGTGTGTAAATTCTAACAGCTTAATAATGTGAGGTGTATAAAATGCTCTATTACAACACACAAAAAATCCATTTTTTTATTCCTTTAAATACCTGCAAAATTGACTTTTCTCCAAAAGCTGGGATCCTGAGAAGGATTCTGAGAAGGATCCTGGCACTAATTATGCATAGTTTTGAACAATCACAGCAGGGAGTTTTAACCAATTATGTTAAACCATTTCCAAGATTGGATCATGTGTGTGTGTCTCATTCTGTCACAGCTTTTTGTGCAAGCTGGATAAATTTCATTTCTGGGAATATACTGGCTGATATTTTCACTGTGGAATACATTTTCATGGAATTTAGCTGACTGGATCTCTGCTGCCTAATCAATGGGATTTATTTGGCTGATTTTGGAGTAATTATCTCATTGGAATTGCAGTGATTTGGCCTTGTCTGTTGGAGCATATTTTGACTGGAAGTGCAGTTTCATGCTCTATGGAATACGGTACTAGACCTATGGCATGTATGGTGAAGCTGCATCAGGTGATGTGCATAGTCTTCAGTTGTTCAACGTTGGATTTTTTTCTTGAATTGCAGTAACTCTAACTGGCTAATTTATTGCCTGTTATTGCTGTGATTTGCCTAGCAGAGTTCTTCAGGATTGACTGCTAAGTTCACCAACTTTGGTCTTTACAATCAAGTCGCAGGGACACACACAATTGTGTTGCAACCTTTTTCATCCCAAGCAGAAAATTTCGAGTCAGAAAAGCAGTGCCTCGACAAAGAAGGGTAGTTGAATCCACTAAGCCTAATAAGGCTAAGGTGACACGGAAATCGGTACGTAGATCATCAAAAGCAAAGGCCCGGATCCTTTCAAGTGTTCTTCCTGCTGATACCATGGCTCCTTCAGTGATGACCACATCACCCACTCTGCTGCCTCCCGCTGCCCCCTCTGTGCTGCCTCCTGCTGCCCCCACTGTGCTGCCTCCTGCTGCCCCCACTGTGCTGCCTCCTGCTGCCCCCACTGTGCTGCCTCTTGCTGCCTCCACTGTGCTGCCTCCTGCTGCCCCCACTGTACTGCCTCTTGCTGCCTCCACTGTGCTGCCTCCTGCTGCCCCCACTGTACTGCCTCCACTGTACTGCCTCCTGCTGCCCCCACTGTGTTTCCTCCTGCTGCCCCCTCTGTGCTGCCTCCTGCTGCCCCCACTGTGCTGCCTCCTGCTGCCCCCACTGTGCTCTTGCTGCCCCCACTGTGCTGCCTCCTCTGTGCTGCCTCCTGCTGCCCCAACTGTACTGCCTCCTGCTGCCCCCACTGTGCTGCCTCCTGCTGCCCCCTCTGTGCTGCCTCCTGCTGCCCCCACTGTGCTCTTGCTGCCCCCACTGTGCTCTTGCTGCCCCCACTGTGCTGCCTCCTCTGTGCTGCCTCCTGCTGCCCCCACTGTGCTGCCTCCTGCTGCCCCCACTGTACTGCCTCCTGCTGCCCCCACTGTGCTGCCTCCTGCTGCCCCCACTGTACTGCCTCCTGCTTCTCCCACTGTACTGCCTCCTGCTTCCCCCTCTGTGCTGCCTCCTGCTTCTCCCACTGTAATGCCTCCTGCTGCCCCCACTTGTACTGCCTTCTTTGGGCATTGTTGACACTGATTCATTGTTGCAGCTGTAACAAGCAACCTTAACACCCCTTTGCAGTAGTTCCAATTCCTGTGGGCCGCTGATCCAAAACAGGGCCTTTGTTTCGCATTTAATAGTTTTAAGGGATGCCGTTTTCTGCAGGAGGTGTTACTAGGGCAGTCACGATGTACATGTGTGCCGTAGTAATTTTCAATGTGCAGGGGCTGTAACCACTGGCAATAAGGACTTGCATCTTGCGGCGCAGAGTGCAGAAACAATCCAGTCCTTCAAATAGGGGGCATTCATTTCTGCTGTACTCAACTGGCAGGCCATTCAGTTGAAATTACCTTTCTGATGTACTTAGACCAATCACTCCTGTCCCCCCAGGTAATTCATTTAGCTCAAGCTACTGAGAAAGAGTTCATATTAGTACTAATAACATGGATCGGTATTAATGACATGGTCCGCTAAACAGACATGTTTCAGATTAGGCAGCGTATTGCTTTTTTCATGCAACTTTGTCGTCAAAGTTACCCCCCATACCACGTTGGTGTGGTCAGCTATTCTGCCACGCCTGTTTTACTTTGATGCAAAGGATCAAAAAGCCATGGACCAGGTCTGCCGATCAATTAACAGGCTGTTTGGGGCTTCATTTTTACCCCATGATGAGATTTAAAGGACAAATCATGCTCTGTTTTTGTATGATGGGGTTCACCTCAGTAATATGGGAACGAAGTTACTGCTGTCTGAGTTTGTCTCCTGCATTGCATCACACATTCAGTGTTAAGGGAATTAAGTTCACTGCAGTGATTGGAAGATTGTAAATATGTTCTTGTTTAGTGCTGTGCACTTGTGGCGTCTTTAACAGGATTCGAAGACAGCCCATGCCTAATACATGTACATGTACACACATGAGTTTACACGCAGCATTAGTTTTATGGGTATGTTGCTGATATTGTTGCCGATATTGTTACTGATATTAATGTTTTTAGTAGGACAATGTGATTTGAACTTTGTACGGGGGCAGCCACTCGCCCTTACGTACCCCAGGGGTCGAATGTGCTGTATTTCCATAGCGCAGCCATGACTGTCCCCCACAGATGTGGACTTGGTCATATGTGTGCCCATTCATTAATGGTTGGCCTGGGAGCCAAATTGATAATTGTCGTACATGTACGGGACCATTATGTGTTTGACATGTTTCTTTTGGGCCTGTTAGCCCCATGACTTGATGCCAGCTTGCCCATATCAATTTAGTATCTGGCGAATCATCCACATCCACAATTTTGTTTTATTTTTAAAACTTTTCGAGAGGAGATACAACAACTCTTTGTTGAATATCAGACGACTATTTACTGTACACTGAATAAATACATAAAATAGTCACCGAAATTGTGCTATGCATACACCTACGACGCGTCGCACGTAGACCTGTTTTGTGAAATGGATCGCAGGACGTGTCGCAGCTATTATTATTAATGGTTTATTTATTTATGCAATGATACAAAAAGAGACATTGCAACCAGAGGCTGAATTGCGCCTCCCCTCACAAAATTACAATATTAATTAAAAAACCATATCATTTAAAAACAATGAAATTAACAATAAATGACATTAAGGTCACACACGTAAACACGCAAGCTTACAATTCAAAAACATGACATGCAAAGGACAAGACAAATGGAATTACAGTTATTACAATGACAGTTAAACATTTTGGACCGAGCACGCACAAAGACTGAATAACTGGTTGGCAAGAAAGAAAAAAAACCCTGCCAAGTCAATATAAAAAACCTACTGATTGTTTAAAATTGAGGTTAAAAATGGGATGGGACTGTTTTTATACCGATTGGTTCTGCATCTGATACTGGAAAGTTTATGGAAATTTCTGAGGTTATTATCTCTATACGAAGGTAGCCAATCTCTATGAACATGGGAATGTAAGACATTACTACCAAAATTAAACAAAGCAATTCTAGCCTTTCAGACATAGGAGGGATGTGATGAACTTGACAAATATGCTGATAAGAGTGATTCCTACAATACCCAGGGAAAATTATGCGGAAAGCTTTCCTGCGACGCATTGTTGGGATACGACGCATCGCAGTGCTGCGATGCATTGTAAGTTACAATGAATTTCATGAAATCGGGTGCAGGTCAGTAAAAAAATTGAAAGCATGGAAGTTTTGTTGTTTGGGAGAAGTAACTGGGGCAAGAATGTAGGTGCTTAAAACCACTACAAAGTTATTTACGTAGCAGGCTGTTTGTTACAGTATGTCAGTTGGAAGCCAGCTGGCTTGCAGTATCGCTCAATTGATGTCACCTCTTACCCACTCCTCCTACCATCAGTCAATCATCAAAGATGGCTTTTGCTGATGTGGTGCAAACTGCTACTGTTCAATCTGGATTGAACTTTATTGTCAGATAATTATGAGGAATATGCATGGAGTAGAAGTGCCATTGGTGTAATGGCTGTTTGCCCCTGAGACCAAGTACACGCATGGCAGCATTGATTTTGATGCAGTAGAATATTTGGTGGTGAAGTAGACCAAGGCCAAGGCTTACGTGGACAATGTAGAGAGCGTAGCAACCCAATCTCTGTAAGCTTCTGTAGGAGGTTGACACAACCTTAATGGCAGCCTTTTTGACATTGTGAGGCTGCGTCCAAGCACAACACAAAGGTACACTGGGGATTGGTTCATTTTTTGTTAGCTGATGGTTTTCCAAGGTGGAAGACAGAGCTCACCTTCAGGTGCCAGAATGTGTCGCTCATGATGGAGCTGCCATTTTTCACTCTTAAATGCAAAATATTGAAGAAAGGTCTCCTAAACAATTGAGTTGAGACTTCAAACTTGGCTGGTGAAATACTGAGGACCTTGTCTTTGTCTCACACAAATTTTGGAGAATTTTGTCTACTTAAGGGAGAGTAAAGTTGGCCCCTATTTGTTTTCCATGTTTTCCTGCACTCAAGGTCTGGTCCGTCTGGGAACAAGTATGAAACTCTCCAGCCATTTCGTAAAGGTGTATTTTTGTCCATATTCTTTTGGTGCTAAATTTCAATGTGTTAGACTGTGGAGTCATTTAAAACACCTGCAACAATCAATCTTTAATGTATTGTTACGCCTAATTGTTTAAATCGTTGCAATAATTTAGTTTTGCGAAACTCTGGAATTTCAGAGTACCTGAGCAAGAAGACAGTGTTGAGAAGTGTGTTGGGC
Source organism: Patiria pectinifera (assembly GCA_029964075.1). NCBI lineage: Eukaryota > Metazoa > Echinodermata > Asteroidea > Valvatida > Asterinidae > Patiria > Patiria pectinifera. The sequence goes on from CM057148.1 coordinate 32,908,726, forward strand.
TAAGGGAGTCAGAGAGTTTGTTTGATGGATATCAGCTCCTTGCTATTTGAGTTGATGAGTGGTGGGCTTTGGTTTCAAGGCTGTTGATATCGCTCTACACGCTGGAAGATGTGTGGACTTTTGTGAGTGCTGACTTACCTTGACTTAACTTTGAGGGGAGGGGCTTGTTGGCAATTTGGATACAGCGTGCTTCAGTTATTATATAACTGACATACAGATCCTAGTCATTTGATTGGTGGAACTCACATCACATGACATTCGTTATTGCTCCCATTCACGCCGCGGCTTAAAAAGTACTATCCGCCCATGGGGAATGGGAAATGCTATTCAACAGTTAGGATCATTACGTGGTATTTGTGTGCAAATGAATGCTGGTGTGCGCGTTCAGCGTTGCACGTAGCGCGTATTGTTTCAAAGAGCAAGCGCTCCAGCGTTAGGTTCAAACATTTTCGTGAAGGGGTGGTTCGGAAGAGAGAAATGGATTTTCCTTCAGTTGTGTATTGAAAAAAAAAGTTCAAATATATCAAATGACAAGGATCTATATGTCAGTTATATAAAACAAATATTGAGTGGCTTTAAATTGTAAAATGGGAGGAATATTATCGCTCGGTAAAATCTGGACTTTTCCAGTTCACTCAGCTTTGCCTCGTGAAATGAAAAAGTCCAGATTTTACCTTGCGATAATATTCCTCCCATTCCACACTGAGCCACTCGATATTTGTATACTAGTCACTTGATGGAGCTATTTGTTGTGAACTTAAACACACGTTTCACATTGGTAAGACCGCTTGTTTAGATTATCAATGGTTACGTATGTGAGGGACATTTATTTAATAGGTGAAGTAGCATTAGTTGACACCTTATAATTGTTGTCAGAATAATACATGTATCTTATGTGTCCTATTCTTTAGGTGCAATAGGGTCCAAGGTGGACGTTGAGTATCCAGGAGAGCACAGTGAAAACAAAACACTCCATTCAGAAGACGAACATGCACCATGCATCAAAGACATGGTCAACAACAACAATAGCAGCAGCATAGATGAAGGAATCACATTCCAAGCGAAGAAAGATGACACCGATGTCATTCCAGACAACAGTAAAAGCATGGAACCAAGAGAGATCATTGAACGCAGAGAAAAGTTCTCAGAGAAAATCTCCAGCTTAGATTCTGAGTTATCTGAAGCAAGTACATTAGTGAGCTACAACAGCACAGACACACTAGGGAATGAGAGTGACAGTAGTTCCACCTGTGGTGATGGTCGTGTACGTCGTACTCGCATTACACATCAGTCAATACGATCCGTCATGTCAGACAGCGAAGTGGAACTAAATGGGGTAAGTATATAGATATATAACATTTTACAGATTAAATGCAACATTTACAATTACATTGTATTTAGGGCAAGCTTCAAAAATGACTGTTCGCGAGGTCAGCGAAGGTTCGCGAACTAATTTTGATCCCAAGTTAGGAGTAAACGTCAAGCTCTCCAGGTTCATTTGCATCGCATGACAATGCGCCAATATGCTACAGCCACTGAGTTCGCGAGGTGCGTGAACCTATCGTACGCAGAGTTCGCGTAACCAGCTACCGTTCAGTGCTCCAGTAATATTCAGGCTTTGTTGTGTCGGCTGTATTTGTTATTAAACCAGAAGCAAGGCGCTGTGTTCCCGATTATTTTCCTGAAATTTGTGTTTAGATAGGTGGCAGATTTCCGACACATCGTTTGTTAAATGTTGACAAGTGGAAATCAACTTCGTGAAATCAGAATGAAAATTCCACACCGCATGTTTCTTGACCCTGGCTTGGGCAATATTTTAACCCTGCAGTATTCATCAATTCCAAAGACTGCAAAATTGTATTGTCAGGAAGCATTTTCCCTCAAAATACGATCTAATTAAATTATTTGGACATGAATTTCACTTTTTTTAATATAATTAAGACCGATTGTCGTGATACGTGTAACCGGGGAGAGTGGAATTTATTAGTTTTAAAATGGGGCACTCTCCTTATGTCCGAGTGGTTCCACTAAAAAAATGATTTGGGTGGAGCGAAGTTTCTGTTTGTCTCAATAATATCAAATGTTTTATTTACAGCACAAATATGAGACAATATATATACAAATTATTAGGTATTTACACAAGAATTACAGTATATATATATTAACTTTGGGTTTATCAAACTTCGTTGTGTATATAAAAACGAAACTTTGTTGGGTGTATAAAAATGAAACTTTGTTGGGTGTATAAAAACGACAGTCAAATAGGGAAATGGGCTAATGAAGTCGCTCCAAGGATATTATCTGAAATGCATAAAAACAATAAATGACTAATGAATTATGGGAATTACTGTGGCATAAAATGATTGTTGCCCAAACAGAAGAATTATTTAAATGGCAATTATGCAAGAATGTATGTAGTGTAATTTTAAATCCGAAAATAGAAATGAATTATTCACCAAATTATGTTATAAAATGAAATAAGAATATAATACCGTGCCCTAATAACAAATTCCCGAATGATCATACCACTTTAAATAAAACCGATAGTTTTTGGAAAATGGGAAAGTCTATTTCAAATGATTCATGAGAACGTAAATATTATAGCAACACTAAAATTTAAGTTGAAGTTATTTGCATACTCGTGTTGCTCAGAAGTTCCAATTTGTGTTTGTTTCAAAAGGAAAAATGGAAATTCACAAAATATAAAGTACCTAATAACATTGTTTTCCCAAAATGTTTAAAGTATAAAATATAGTCAACAGAAAATCCTTTTTGCCATCTCATGCAAGAATTAAATAGAGAATCATTAGGGAAAAACTAATTCTCAAAAATACTTGCAAATCACGACAACAGATTGATTTCAAAAGTTAATCAGTCGTGATCGCAAGGCAAATTTCAGGCCGTGTCCGTTTTGATGGCCTTAATTTCTGGCAATAAACCAAGCATACAAAAGACCAGAATGTTGCATACATGATGGCATAAAAAGATTCAGGCATAAAAATGTTTTAGGCATAAAAATGTTAAATATCAGACAAGGGATTTACTCACCACTTGGGAGGATCTACGTTCATGCCTACTCCGTGTCCGATGGTAAAATCGAAGTTCAGCAGTGAAAATAGATGAAACTATTCTACTGCTATAGGGAGCCTCTCTCAAAATTGCAGTAAAAGTGGAGAGTGTAAGATGATGGTCTGAACGCAACGAGGTGTTGGATCGAAATCAAAGTAATTTCGCAGCTAGCCCTTCAAGAAAACTATACCGAAACGCCCGGAATGTCGGCTATTCCTCTTAAACAAAGCGCGGTGGAATGCAAAACTCGCATGCTCGCTACGCCCATCGCATAGTTGAGCAAAATTCTAGGCGGCGCGCGCTGTAAAAAAAAGTTTAGTTGGCCGCGAGAGGGCGCTAGGCAAAAAGCATGATCGCAATGGCTGCTCACATGTGAATCGACACAAATAGTCGGGGGTCTTAGGGATATTTTGGTTCAGTTTCTTCCAAAAGCACCAAATTTGGCACAGATGTCAGTCATACCATACTATTTCGATTTTTGACGGGCGCCAAGACGGGCGCCCCACGGGGCCGCCATATTGGCAAAATCCAATATGGCCGCCAACCGGGTCAGAGGTCAATTGAACTAAATGAGCTAGAATCATAAATAATACCACTTTTCAGGTATTTTCGGGGTCAAGCAATCTGAATCTGATGTTATTTAACGATTTGAGGCAAAACAGATGCCCCAAGGGACCGCCATATTGGCAAAATCCAAAATGGCCGCCACATATATCACAGTTAAGAAAATAACGAGCTAAAATCTTAAATAATACCACCTTTTATGGGTTTTTGGGGTCACAGAATCTAAATATGATGTCATTTTAATGATTCGAGGCAAGGCAGATGCTCTAGGACAGTGTTGGAGCAAAGGCTTTGACCCTCAAGGCCAAGGCTTTGACCCTCAAGGCCAAGGCCAAGGCTTTGACCCTCAAGCCTCGAGGCCGAGGCCAAGGCCAAGGTTTAACCCTCAAGGCTAAGGCCAAGGCCAAGGCCCTGTTTTATAAAATGACCACTAATATAGAACTAATTATAGTCACATGACACATCATCACGAATCGCTCATTAAGAAGAACAACTTGTGTTTAATTGCAATCAACATGCTCGCATACACTGTTTTATGACTGCATTGTATCTATTAAAGTATAAGTTCAGGTCTTCATGAATATGGTTTAACTAAAACAAAATAACGATATATTGACGCACAATTCTCCCGAGTGTAACAAAAGGGCGATCCAAGAAACTGATTTGGGAAATTTTTATTTGCTGGGCCAACATGGTCAGAAATATTAGCATTATCTAAAACAGATACATGCAAATCTTTAGCACTTATCAGGGAGACATATACAACCAATCAGATCTATTCCATAATTGTATACAATTTAAGTGATCATCTCATTAGCCCCACAAGTGAACTGAGAATATTGTTGCAGCAAGTCTACTACATGTACAACGGTAACAAAATATGATGCTATAAAAGTGGAAGTGTTCTCAACACACAAATCTATAGGGTGTTTCTCTCCTCCATGGTAACACGATTAAAATGGTAACAGCAACATTTCAAACAGATTTATCTGGAAAATGCCAAAATCTATGGGCCTTGAAGAGCCTTGACTCAAAATTGAAAGGCACTGATCCCTCAAGGCCAAGGCCAAGGCTTTTGCCCTCAAGCCTCGAGGCCAAGGCCAAGGCCCTAAAGTCCAGCCTTATGGCAGCCTTAAGGCCAAGGCCCAGCATCAAGGCACTACATCACTGCTCTAGGAGCCGCCATTTTTGAAAAAAATGGCCGCCACCCAGGTTTGAGGTACTCGCAGTTAAAACAATACAATGGGTTTTTTGTTGGGGGGGGGGTCCAAATGTCTGATTCTGATGTTATTTTAATTATTTGATGTCAAGTTTACCACTCGAGATCATTTCGGTCAAACCTGGTGTTTCTGGTGCGTCATTCCATAAAAAAACCTTTTCTCATTAGCTGCACATGTCGGACAGTTTGACTTTTCTACGCATACCACAGAAACAATCTTAGATTGGAGCGAGAAAATTGTCCTAAGTTATTGTAAGGATGTATAGGCGTGTGTGGTGTGTGCCCGCCATGCTGAGGATGGGTGGAGCTATCAACCAACGGTCGTTTCATTGTCTTCACCACCCAAGATGTTGATCACAGATAACCAAGGCTCAGTGAACCTCTCACTTGGTGAGTTCCAGTAATATGCCCAAACCGTAAATATCCATTTCTCGCATGAGAACCCTGCAGTGAGGCGGGCTCATCAAGCTTGACTTCTTCGACACATCATAACAAGTTTGCTGATGGTGACATCCTCACCTGGTTGGGATACAATTAACTCAGTGCTAGCAAACGAGTCGGCAAAGCCCCATGCCAAAATCGGGATCTACGCCCTATACCTAGACAAGGCTGCATCCACATCTTATGGGTGCACCGGAGTAACTTGATATGCAACCCACTGAGCCACTGAAGGATTGAGAGTCGAGTCACTGCGATCACTTTCGAGATCATTTCAAGCTTGTTTTGGAGATCCTTGGCCTATTGGAGATCTGGGTGGGCTTCAGAAGTGGTGAAACGTACAGTAACATACTAGTCCAAAGCATCTACTCCGATCTCGGTCTGACAAAGTCCTTGGCACTACCCTTCTTCCAAAGCCTAACATGGTGCGACACAACTTGCTTCGCCATTTCATGCAGAGCACAAGGGGTGTGGTGCAACTGTAGGTATCATAGGGGCCAGACATCGCTTCTTCACTACTGGAAGCAGCTTGTCGGAAGCATCCCAGCTACCTGCCGTGCTGTTTGAACATGTAAAGCAACCGCTACTACTACAGGCTACCTCGGTCCAGCAGGAAATTCCTGACTTCATCGTGTGGGGCTGGCACAAAGATGGTACCAGTACATGGCAATCACTATGGACCAACTCTCAATGATGCTTCAGTGACATGTGGCACTGCGGCTGCCTCATGCAAAAGGAAGGTTGAAATGCAATTACATTAGGTTTCTATATGCAAGGTCCTCTACAAATGAACAGCTCCATTTAAACGCACACAGCGGCATATAGCATTTTGTCACTGCAGACATCATCTCTAAATATTTAAATGAAAATAGTTCAAACAATAATCTTTATTGATAAGTCCAATCCTTAATGACCTTTAAGGCAAAATGTGACATACAATCTTTAATAAAACAATAGATTCAGATTCTCCGACCCTGAAAATCCATGTAAAATGGTAATATTAATAATTCTAGCTCGTTTAGTTTTTAACTGTGACTGACCTCTTACTTGGCTGGCGGCCATTTTGGATTTTTTTAATATGGCCCCTGGGGCATCCGTCTGGCATCAAATCATTAAAATAACCTCAGATTCAGATTCGTTTGCCAAAAAAAACCTCCAAAGTTGTATTACTTATGATTCTAGCTAGTTAAGTTTTTAACTGCGGTATGTGGCTTTGGATTTTGCCAATATGGCGGTCCCTTGAGGCATCTGTCTTGCCTCAAATCGTTAAAATAACATCAGATTCAGATTGCTCGAAAATACCTGAAAAGTGGTATTATTTATGATTCTAGCTCGTTTAGTTCGATTGACCTCTGACCGGTTGGCGGCCATATTTTTGCCAATATGGCGCCCGTCTTGGCGCCCGTCAAAAATCGAAATAGTTTGGTATGACTGACATCTGTGCCAAATTTGGTGCTTTTGGAAGAAACTGAACCAAACGGCCCCTATAACGCCCTAACATCCCTGACTAAAACACGAAATTACAAAAGTTACGAAATGAATGCTGGAGTAAGGAACCTGTCGGGTAAAAGTAAGTACTGCAACCCGACCTGGTTACATACGGAAAAGTGTACTATCCATGGCTTCTGATTTCTGCATTCTATAGAACTTATTTATTCAAGATGCTGTCTGCATGTAGTCCTTTCTATTTTTCTTTCGTAATGTAGAATTAGTGAAGAATCCATCGGGCCTAATACGTTTATCAATAAAACAACTTCAAGTTGCTCTCGATCCCCCTGGCCGTGCTAAGAGTTTCTCCTCGAAAATAAATACTTCCATCTTTTTTGAAATGCCTTTTTTTTATAGCAATATAAAACAAATCCACTTTAGAAGGAGGTTTCAATATAAATTTTATTTTATTGCACCCAGACCAAATATTGGAGCTGAAACATCATTCACTTTTATGCGTAATGACCGCTAAAGCAATTAAAACATCAACCGTTATTTTAGAGGAATATTAACAAGCGTCCAATTAGGATGGAATAAATCATTTCCCGTTTCTCCAAAAATACATATGAAAATTTTGTTACAGAATTGGAAAGAAAATGTAATAGCAAATTAGCAATAAACTGAAGAGAACGGGTAATCAACTTCCACCATGCAGTTTAGAAACTGTATTATGAATATTTACGAAGCCGACACGTCAGTAGATATCCTTGACAATAATGTTACTATGGTTATGCCTTGCACCAGTCAACCTATATATGGGATGTTAGGGCGGGTCTTATTGCCTATCAGTTAACTCCAGTTTGGCGGGAACGTATTCACAGCATCGCATTGGTGGTGACATTTCGTCGTCATGACGATCTACCTGTCTGTCTTGTGCTAGACAAGTTCCCACGCTCTTGTTTTGGCAAGAAGCCAAACCAGCAATACCCTTTTCTCGCCAGGCATCATTTGGAGTTACCGGCGGCTGTTTACTGTTAAGGCTGAAACGAAACATCGATATATTGGTGCATCGCGATACATTCGTTCACGATACGATATATCGGTACGAATGTTTGGTATCGATATTATTAATAATAACATAATAAATAACAGCGGCAGTGCACCGAAAGAAAATTGTAAGCAACTGCGATACATGAGAAGCACGAAATGTAAAAATAATAATGCGAAGAGTTGAAGTTTCACCTTTCCGAGCGCACGCACGTGAAAAGTTCATGCGGACTCTCCGTCATGTCCATTTTTTTCAGGTGGTGCATGCATTTCATGTACCGTAATTTTCGGAATATAAGCCGCGACTTATCGTTGATTTTGCCCATGAAAATGTTTACTGCGGCCTATACGCAGGGCGGCTTATACACCGAGCCTTGAAGAATAAAAATAAGATTCACATGAGTATTTAATATACTGGTACAAGAAGAGATGTGTTGCTGAAATGAATTATCAATTAATAAAGTTATTAACAAACCGAAACCAAAACTGAGCGGTAAAAAGTACGGTGAAAGCTGTCTTAGACGCTTGCGGCCAGCCGTACGTGATACCATGGAGGATTCCTCCATCGTGATACTAGTGCAGCTGCTGCCATGCAGCATGCTTAAAGGGAATATACATGTACATCATTGGCTTTTGCTGCAATTTTCAGAAATGAAGTTTTTGAGGGGTTAGTATAATAGATCAAATATTGTTTAACTGACATGTTTGAAGTTTTGTGTTATGAAAATGCTTGAAAAACCAAGAAAAACAAAAATGTTTAAGTAGTCTGGTTCCCTGACTCCACTAAAGATAAAATGGATCAATTTATAGATGTCAGAAAATTGTAAGGTAAGGGAACCAGTCTAGCTAGCCAGCACCCGTTCATGAACATGTAACCAATAGCAAACAAAATTTGGACTGAAAAAAATTGTAATTTGGAGCAGTAGTTGAAAAATAGTTAGGTTTTTCCAACGGTGGTCGGCTGTCCACCGTTGGAAATGTATACAAAAATACAATTTTCTTGAAAACGACTTGACACCAGGTGCCATAATTTAAAGGATGCTTTAGGCTGGCATTTACCAACATCCTAGTAGGGTATTTCGTAAAAACTTTTTATTTTTCGATGTTTGCAAATGTTGTATATTCCCTTTAATTCCCCAGCGGACCACACCATTTGTGGTAATGAAAGGGTGGTGTTCTTTCTTGGGAACAATAATTACCAATATTTTCGCTGATTAAAAAAAGACAAATGACGACTAATACTTGTTATGGTGTTCGAAATATTTATTTATTAGATAATAAGTTGTTCAACGTCACAATATATATTTTTTTCTTGAAATGTATTCAAGAAACGATGTAAAACTAAAAAAGGGGACTGAATCACCCCTTGCAAAATTAATGGATTCGCCCATAAAAATGTCAGCATCGTTTCCTACGGCGCTACAGGACAAGATCTTTGGTTTTGATTTTTTGAAGAAAGTTACGATCGAAACTTGAACTTTCAACGTAACTACTCGCTAGTAAGGCAAACAAAAATAAAATACTTCTGCTTCCGATTACATGCCTTTCAAAAATAGGGTCGGTCGGTCGGAAATTTTTTTTTTTTGCCAATTTTTTTTATGCAGATTGAATGGGGTATTCAATTATAATGCGAAGTTTTAGCCTGAACTATTTCTATTGCACTACGAAAGCTATACACGAAATGGCAACAAAAAGTGAGTAAAACCTACATTTAATTATTGTCAATATATTTACGTTCGATATTTTAAAAAAATAATGGAAAATTCAGGCCGTTCGCACCATATGCACAACGCTAATCAAGACGCGGGGAGCTGACCAAAACTCCGAGGTGTGTGATACATGCGTGTGTGGCGAGCGGCCCACCATGGGCCGACAGACCTGTTTTGACGGTCAAAAATTTCGGGAAACACGCGGCATGTATCACTCCAAATACGAGTAGTGCGATCTCAAAATGAACTCTTGAACACAGAAAATACATACACAGACAAGCTAGATCAATTCTGTAAATTAACTTGCAAAAATGTTCTCTCTCCATTGGTGTTTTCTTGGCATTTTTACGATCTCGAATCCGACCAGTTGACAGTGGCCTGCATTGTACTGATACTAGCGCGCTATCGGTCGCATATAGCTAGCTATGGACTGGTACCGCATTTTCATTATGTCTTCTAAATTGGCCCCTGCGCGGCGCGGCGGGAACCAGTCGTCGCCACGTGATTATAGTCTCCGTGCGTGACATCGAATTGCGAAGTAGTTATATCGCGAATTTGTAATAACGGAGGTTTCTTTTGAAAAAAGGGAATGTAAGTAAGAAAACAAATAAATACAAGCATTTTTGGATGCAAAAGGGTTGTTGAGATGTATTTTGTGAAGACAGAATAGACAAATTTTATTTTTATTTATTCAAATTTTTTTATTTTTTTTATTTTTTTGGAATTGCCGATAAAATTTTTAGGGTCGCAGCCTAAAAATAGGGTCGGTCGGGTAACTGGAAGCAGAACTATTCTTTTTTTTTTGGCCTAATCACACAAATTTGATAAGTTTTGAGGTAAAACGGGACCTGTTTAGTCTTAGGGCAAAACAAATCAGCAACTGTTTCCACAAAAGCAAGATTTGTAACGCTCCAGTCAGACATGGAGGAAGCAACACAGTCAACACACGGTGGGTTGCATACTCTCTCACGTGCTGCAGGAAAATGTTGTCATTCACTGGCGCAGGCTGCCGGCCCGGCATGGCCCATGCATTAACTTTTAAGGCCGGGGTCCGGACGGGGCAGCTGGCAGTAATTCCGTAGTTTATTTCTCATCATCAATTTCCATATGTGTTTGGTAAGAGTATCGATTGTAAATGATTTGATATAACTTTTGTGGCCCTTTTTATAGCTCTGTAGTGTAAATGGAAGTGGTTCAGAGCATTTTGACTAGAATTTGAAGGCCTTACAAAATTGAAACCGCTGCGGTCGGTGCGGCTTATACGCAGCGCGGCTTATATTCCAAAAATTACGGTAGTACCTTACTGTATTTGTGTATTATCAGAAACAAGTAGAGACAGATTAAAGAGGACTTAGACCCTGAATAAGTTCATCTGTTTTGATTTTATTTACTTTTTATACCAAGATATATCGCGATATATATCGTATCGTTTGATATGTATTGTGATACGTATCATATCGTGACACAGGCGTATTGTTTCAGCCTTACTGTGCTCTGCTGCCTTCGTGATCCCTGCTTCAATATAATATGGATTCTACTCGCCATGAAATTCTAAAGTATTTTTGTAATTAATTTACCATAACTAAGTTATCGGTAGGTATATTGTGATCCATCTTTTTTTTTTTTCTTCACTGTGTTCGGTTGATTTGATGACGCTGAAATAACCAAATGTCCTTCCGTTCGATGTTTTCAAATTGCGGGGGGGGGGGGGGGATTTCGTCTGCTCATTAATTAGTTTTGTTAAAATGTGTAATTGTGCATTTTTTAATGTCGTATATCAGCCAACTTTCATCAAAGCTGCAGTCCCTGTCTGGAACAGACTGAGAATGTGCAGTTGGAGGGGTTAAAATCAGAGAATGCTGGTGTTAAAAAGGCACCAGTGCTTCGGGAGACCGATGGAGACCCATTCAGCTCTACTCTGTTGCGTATTTTCACTCCTTTGACTATTATTCACTTAAGCATTTTATATTAAAAAACATCGGCCTGTATTTGCCTTTGGATTGGGAAATTGTAAAACTAAACCTAAAACCGGTACTCAGTTTTTATTCTTGTATTATTTTTTTCCGGAAATTGTTTATTTATTTTTATGTCATGCTGTCGGGGTCATTTTGGAAACTACGAGAACGCTTTAAATTTTCACGGCTTGTATGCTACACTTTTTCAACCGGAGGATAATTGGGGACCTATGATTTGCATTCTGATGGACCTGATTGGTGTATGTACATTGTAACACTATTAAACACCTGTCGTTAAACAAAAAATGAAATCAATTTAATCTCTAATACACTGATTACAAAATACATAATTGTGAAATTGCCCAGTCACAAAATGAGGCATTTAACATTTAAACTCGGACAGCTTAGAACTGCAATGTGTATTGCTAGGGGCGGTTTTGAATATAAATTATAAATACATGCATATTACAATTTTCTCCTCGTCAAAATCTCCCGTTAGGGTTTGTGCATTCTAATATGCTTAATTGTTCTTGTACACTTTTTAGGAAATAAAGCTTAAATTAGTGTGTTAATAAGGGCTCCGTTTCATTAAGAGAACGAATAGACTCCTATATTATTATGTTTGTTTTAGGACCTAAACGTTTGGCTACACAGTACATGTACATGTATATCCTCATACTTCGCCAAGATAATGTTGAATATCAGCTGGCTTAATTTTGTGGGAATAGGGCATGTTATTCATGAAGGGAAATAAAATATAAGGGGTGTCCTAAAGTATAATTATTACAATATACACGATTACCTTAAATTGTATGATAATTGATATACATGAAAATTGAAGCCAGTACAAAAAAAAATAACTCAGTCTCTCATTCTCTCCGCAATTTCATCAAGCGCAACCCTGGCCGGTTGGCCCATATTTAGGGGGGTTGGGTAGTACCACAAGACAAGACGAGACAAGTACATGTATTCGCATAATTGTGATGGCAACGGAAGGCATAGCAAATCGTCATGTTTTCCTGCAGAGTTGGTCTGTACTGCTGCTCGGCAAAATAAATACATCAGCAAGTTCTTGATATGTAGCTCTGTTCCTCGTTTATGATGTGAAGGCTCAGCAAAGAAGGCAAAATTCTGCACCTCATTCGTGTCAGTTTCCCACTGGACACGATGCCTCTCAAGTTGCTGCGTACGTTCGCGAACAAGTACAAGCGCTGGCAGTCATCGTGTTCCCAGAATTGATAGGTACTCAATGCATGCATTGTTCGGCCCCGGTATCGAGAGCTGACTATTTCTCATCATTGCCTGCCAGCTACATGGCAAGCTACGATTTCGTGCTCTGGGAAAGTCCCACATTATTTACAACGGCTGTTTCATGTACATGTATTATATTCTTCATATAATCAGACTGCCTTGATTTTTTTTTCTATTAAGGCCGACAGTATAAATGAAATAAACTAATAAAAAAGAAAAAACATTGTTTTCACAATAAATAATGTTACTAAATATGGATAAGTACCTTTGAACACCTACTTTCACCAAACAATTACTTCAGTCGTAAATTTCATGAGTGAGTGTTTTTTTTTGGTCACGTCACTCTATACTGTTCGTCAAAGATATATTTGATAAAATCACTCATTTCGATTGCGTTACCTTATCACCACATAAAGGTTATTGTTGATTTCATTTTTTTTAGAAACAAAGAGCAACTTTTTAACCTGATTTGTGATCCATTTTTCCGGCAAAAAAAAATTCAAAAATAGTTCCACCTTTTTTTCAGACCGTACCCGCGCGCCGTCTGGTTGGATCGCTTCTGGACGGAAGTTCCAGTGATCCGGACTGCAATGATGGCTTCCCTGCACTCAATATTTTGAACCAGCGGAATGGACTTACCTGTTTCGGCTCATTTCTTCAACCATGTTTTATTAGCATAATTTAAGTTCCAGCATAATTTATGTCATCGTCAAAAACTAATCACAATATTATATTAAACTGAAGAGAATCGTTTTTTTCTACGTCACCGTCTGCATTCGGTGTGAGTCCTTAATCATTATTTAATTCGTGTTTTTACATTCAGTTTTTCCCTGCAATCGTGTTTCCTTCAACTTAATTTTCAACAGGCTAGTGCTTGCGCACTAGCCTTCCTAAAAAATATTAGGAAGTTGTCCTAATATCCGTTAATGTTTTTGATCAACTTCTGCATTGAAAAAACATCGCTATTTCACATGCCACTTATCAAAACTTTTCGCCGCTCGCCCTCGCGAACATTAATCTCTCCAATAAACCTGAATATATTTTGAGCACGCATGTTCGCTGACTTCGCCTTATTATAATGAGATGTCCAAGAGCTGTGCATTATTCAGTACGAACATTAACATAACAAAGGCGCAGGTTTCGTGACTACCTCATTAACTTCACCACGGATGGATGAGTAGCACCGCGAAGTTCGCGAACTGCTCTGCTCTTAGCGCTGGACAGATATTCGTGAACATTCGCGAACGGTTTGCAAAGTCTTTATTGAAGCCTGCCCTTAATCTGTAAAACTCTTAAATTTACTATAACAGTTTATTTGTAAAAGTAGGAGTCACGCACTCGTGCTCACTGTCATGTAATCATTTGAATTCAAAATGTACTTGAACACACACAAATTCAATGCAGGTTTTGTCAATTCACTATTATTGGAATGTTAAAATGAAATATATAAGGAGAAGAAAGTATAGTAGGTGCTTGCTAAATGTCAATATTTTTTGAGCAAGTATGGCACGCAATGTAGAAACCGCACAAACATGGAAAGCAATACAGTGTAAAATGGTGGAACAAAACCATTGAAAGGTTGTCATGTCTTACGTTTACATGCAGACTTTTTTGTGGTTTATGACAGAAAAGTATCGTGGGTGGGCTTGTGGGGGCCCATGCATTTAGCATACAATCTTTGAAACTCTCAGGATACGTTCAAAAGTTTAAAATTACTGGAAGCCTTTTTTCTTACCCTTTAGAGAGCGGGGCAATGATATTGAAAAGTGATTAAAAATATTTTTTAATCATTTCACTTCTTACTTGGCATTTGGCATGTTTGGACAGATGACCAATGCTACATCATGAGAAAACAAATCAATATTTTTGCCTGTTTTGGGGGTTGAGGCCTTTAAAAAGTGGGGGCAAAAGCCTTTAACAAAAAAAATCTACCTGTAACAGGCAATCTCGTTGGTTTTTTTTTCATCCAATATATGAACAGGGGTAGGCAGACATTTTGCATGTCAAATCAAAAGCTGCCCTCTTTTTCCTAAAAATTGGGCACATCTGCTGGCAAACAAATGACCAACATTCTAACCCAACTTTGATTTTTGAAGACATTAAATAAACAAACATGGAAAGCATGCTAATATTCCTGTGAAATCTTACCAGGTACTGGTATGCCATTGTTTTGAGGCATAGAACTAACATTTCCAAAAGTGGTAGGAAAGGATAGGTTTCACTCAAAAGGCTAAATTTATGTCTTTTTTGGGGGGGGGGGTCTGAAATCAGCAAAATATAAGTTTATTATACTATTATGTGTACTTCACATTTGTAAACGTATCTCAAATTTCTGTATGTTTATTTGAAAATTGAAATGAACACAAAATTTGATTGTTACATTGTAGATCAAATTTACTCAGTTTTTTTTTTAATTTTGTACTTTCCTTTAAATTTTGTTAAAAATATTTTTTTAATCCACCTTAAAGCATTTCATTTATATGCTGGGTCTACTTCACTCAACTTACCTGTAGAGCAATCTACATATGCATATTCCCTAGACCGGCAGGTATTTCCAGCTAAGAGTTTAAAAAAATAGCGCCCGCAGGTGTCCTACCCATAGTGCCTCTTTTTTTCCTAGCGGCAAGGGTTACTGCCAAGGGTTACTGCCTTACTCTTCCATCTATGCCTTGGGGGCCTTCACAGAATCATTCTTTTGTCTGGTACTCTTGCAAGTTGCCTTGATATCTCTCTTAACTGATGCAGTTTTATTGGAGATTTTATCATTCTGTTTTATTGTCCAGATTGTTGGAATTGCATTGGGACTTGTTGCAAATTTCCGGCTTTATGGCATTCTTGGATGAATGTGTAACTTGGAAAATGGCTCACTTAATATTATTTGTAAAGGCCTGGTCCAAATTGATAGAGTCGCGAAATATTTAATAGAAAACTGGGACAAAAAAGAAAGGAACAGACTGAATTGGGATGTAACTTCACAACAAAATTTAAACCAGGATTAACTGCAAGTTTTACATTCACCAAAAACACAAGGAAATGACTTTCTTAATTATCCAAACTGAAATTTCAGATCAACAACTGAGGAACAAACACTTGAAATGTGACCGAAACAAAAACAGGAACCTTTTGGAAAAGAAAACCAGAAATTAATAAATTTGGAAAAAAAATCGAATTGGAATAAAATCGAATTGGAAACAAAAGTAAATAAACCAACAAAAACCAACACAGTGCTAATAGCGGATTGCCTTAGAGTACTTTCAGACAGTGCCCATAATATCTAAACACACAAAAAAATACATGTACAAGAGGAATATGCTTTTAAGAATTTTGCCAGGAAAAATACACAAAGCAAAAAACAATTCAAAGAAGAAAACAAAATACTATTAGAAATGACTAAACTATAAAGGAATATAATACCAATAAACATTACTCAGCTTTGGCTACAGTGTCAAAAAAAGAAAAGAAAAAGAAGATAAGATCAAAAGATACATGATACATGTACACAAAACTAGCTAACCATCCATGCTGCATGAGAGTAAAGTCTCTTATATATAGAACCCTATTCAAGAAACTCAGCTTTCCTTGTGAATACTTGATGAGCTACATCTGGTCATCATAAAGTTAAAGTCCAAACTATTAACAATGGCAAGTCTCAGTAATCCAGGAGTCGACATGCTAATACCATATACAGTACAGTACAAATCCCGGGACATACCGTTATTTCGTTTTACCGTTTTGGATTTCCTCAAAAACAAAAACAGTAAACGAACCAATGACCGTTTTGTCGTTTTACAGTTTTGTAAAACGGCAAACGGTATTACAATAAATACAGTTATTCCGTTTTATCAGTTTCATAAATTTCATTACAGCATAATGATCAATGATTTTTGTTTTACAGTTTTACACAAATAACTTAAACTTAAACTTAACTTTAATAAAAACAGCAAAACGGTCAGTATTCAATACAGACTGTTTTTCTTTTACTTCAGTGTCTTAGTTAACAGTCCGTTGTGCATTTTGTGGCGGTACTTATGGTGGGCAAGGGGATGGAGGGAGACCATGACGGCCACGAAGAAGTGTTACCTCGGCATAATTCGTGCGTGTGTGATTCCTGGCATGACCCTGACCCCCATCTAGATCTACTGCGATTCAGTTGGGCTTGAAGAGTTGCAAGCAAAAAATTTCAAGGGGCGGGGGGGGGGGGGATCTCACAATGGATACAGGACGGTCCATGGTAAGGCGGACAGGCTAAATACCCCCAGTTTATTTACCGGGAGCCGCTTTCAATTGAGCCCCTCTTTAATCGGCTCCCGCTTGCATAGAAAGCGGGTGACCTGTTTCTACAAACCGTCCGACGGTTGGCACTGCCGGCTCCCGATACAAATCACTATTATCTATATATAAGAGAGAGTTTAACTCGGCCTCCCAGACGATGTTTGCTCATGAAAGGATCCGAGACCGCGGGCTCCCGCGGCGCCAAAATCGCTCCACGTCCGTGGAAAAATGCGGAGGGTGTCTTCCGCCGGGTCGGACACTTCGGGTCGTCCTAATTTTCCCGTACGGACCGGCGATCCGTTTCGTCGATTTTTCGTGACTGCGTTTTGCGCAGGAATTTGCCGTCGTGTGCGCTTTCATGTTGACTGCCTGTCCGCCCCCTGTGCTGGCTTTTTCTGCGTGCCTAGACTGTGCGAGGTCAGCAGCTTCGAAGTAGGGGTTGTGTTTACGTGTTCTACTTGGCTGTTTTGCAATAGAGTTCACCAAACGGTAGCATGGGGTGACCTTGGCAAAATATTTTTTCTCCATGGTGCGTGGCCATCAAGTGTCCCTACTCTTTCATATGCTTCGCTTGCCGCCCCTGCGCCGATTGCAACGAATACTCAGAAGGACCACACATTAGTATGCCTTGCGCGGTCTGACCAATCGAAAGTCTACACTGCGTAGTACTTCCGAGCTATGCGTAAAACCGTCGATGGCAACGCGTACTGCAGCCTGCTACACACCCTGAAAACGAGGTTGGGTCTACGGTGCTCGCTATTTGCAGCACAAGCATGTGACATGATATAGTGCTCTGTTGCTTCCATCATGTTATGTGTTTATAGCTCCATGCATCCACCAAGGCTGAGAGTTGTGAGTTCGCTGCCCGCCACGTCCGTATCACGTATAATTCAGTGTCGCGTTATAATTTCGGGGGCCTGTTTCGGATCAACGAAGGATCGATGCATTTCTTCAAATATCGCGATCTTAAAACGCAGTCACAAAAAAATCGACGAAAAAGTGTCCGACCCGGCGGAAGACACCCTCCACATTTGTCCACGGACGTGAAGCCGCGGTCTCGGATCCTTTCAGGAGCAAACATTTCTCGGAGGCCGAGTAAAACTTGCTATAGATGGTTGAACCAACTTGAATAAAAGTTGAATCGACTTTTTCCTTGCAGACGGTCTCGCAAATTGTAAGAAGTTCAAGTTTACGTTTGTTGAAGAGTCCAATACTGAAACTTACTTATGCCCTTCCTCCATGATTCTGACCGTTTGTAATTTTATGGTAACACTCAACATTTTCATTTCAAATGACACCTTCACGTTTTATTGCATAATATGATGTATTGTCAAAACTGTACAATCAGCCTTCGCCTGTGTACTACAGTAACCTTTTCACTACGTTTTCCAAATGCGACTTCCTCACAAAATACCAATTTAACAGACCAACGGGAACATAAACAGACAGTTGCCATGGTACATAATTATCATGTGCGTAAATTGACAGGGGACAGGAAGACCCCCCCCCTCCTCCTCCACACATTTTGAAGCGGGGACATTGTTTGGTCCCCCCCCCCCACTTTTTCTTCCCCGAATAAAACTTATAGCCTACAATAATGATTCTATTGCTCAGAATACATGTAGCTGATTCAATTACTCCAAACTCCAAACTTTAAAACATGATCTTTTGCTCAAATTGGTTTAGTTGTCAGAAATTGCCTCAGGTCCCACCACAGAAATTGCTTTTCTATAACTGCATGTCTCCTCAACTATATCCCCCATTTACATTTCACTCCCCACATATTCATCCCCAACACTACGCACTACCCGATCTATGATCGGGTAAATCAGCTTGTTTCTAATAACAATGAATCCTGGTTTTTTTATACCCAGCAGTGATGAGGGCTTCCACTAACTGACCGCAAAGACCAGGGGCCTCACTAATCCTCTGCACAGAGCTATTGTTCACTGTAATTGGTGACTACTACAGCATTGACAGCATACAATGTACATGTAGGCCTTTTACTCAGGTTCTATGGAATGGAAATTTCGTATCAATGATACCACACTTCATGGTGAGCACTTTTTCTACAGAGCTATTGGTTCTCACTAGCTCCGTAAAAAAAGCCCCTCACGTGTAATTAGTGTCGTCATCAATACGACGGCCTATTGACACAATGCTCTGCTACTTTTCGCTCAGGTGTTTTTGGAAGGACTGCAAGTCGAAAACTAAGAAAGCCACGATGCAAAAAAGTTCTTCACTCGCTAACAATAAATTACAGTACTTGTTTTTTTTGTGTTTTTTTTGTAGCTTTACATGAATTTTGATATACACCTTAGCTAAAGGGAACGTACGAAAAGGGAGGGAATAAAAACGAAAGGAAAAAAAAAATGAAAGGGTGAAACCAATGAAAGGATCCAAATTACGAAGTTCGTGCGGAAACGGCCGAGGGGAGATGTGTTTAAAGTATTACACTATTTTTATTTTCACTGAGATTTAC
Source organism: Patiria pectinifera (assembly GCA_029964075.1). Classification (NCBI taxonomy): domain Eukaryota; kingdom Metazoa; phylum Echinodermata; class Asteroidea; order Valvatida; family Asterinidae; genus Patiria; species Patiria pectinifera. Next base: position 32,928,160 of record CM057148.1, read on the forward strand.
TTTGTATTATTAACTACATTGCTCTTGTAAAGAATATCTTAAGAAACACGTGAATGAGCACCTACAGAAATAGTACGTTTATATGGAAAACATTTTATTATAACCTGCAAGATAAAATTAACTTCAAAATGAAATACTAGTGAACTGAAATGTTTCATAGTATGCCCATGTATAAAAAAATGTTAACACCAATTGTTGAGATCTGAGGTAGAAACTCAAACTCAAAACTAAAAAAAAAACAACGTTTTTTTTTCATAGCCACACATGTTCACAAAAGAGATATTCCTGTGCTAATGAAATAAAGAATTAAATAAAAAGAAAACTCCCTCTCCCCTTATATTATTTTCAACTTAACCCTATATATAACTTTGACTCCTTACTCTCTACTCTCAAGCAGCCAAATGAATGAAAATAAACCCAAAAAAAGACGAAACAAAAATGAAAGAACAAGAAAAGACCAGTAAACCAAATCATTCATTGATTAATTATTCTTTCTCATCAACAAGTTTTAAAAGGCAAAGAAAAAGCGGATGTTATTCTTCTCACCCTGTAGACACTTGTTCAATTTTACGTCAAACCCTAATGAGAAAAAGCGGAAAGAAATGAAAAAATGCCCATATAGTCACAGTTTGTTTTGTAATAAAAAAAACCCAACTGGCCACTGAAGTGAACTGCCAGGGATTTAAGAAGGGCAGTAAACATCCAACAAAGGATCACTAATCCTGTAATTGATCTTTTGTCTGCCTGTCCGCCTACAAGTCCCACTACAAACTATCACCGTGCACGGCCGTACCGTGTGCGTTCATGCATGGACCGTCTCCCGCTTTGGCTTGAAGGGTCCCACACTCCCTCAATAACAATACCGTCTCCAGGTAAATGAACCAGGGGTATTTAGCCTGCCCGCCTAAGATGTATGAAGAAGTTGCAGATGTGTTGGAGCATGGAGCAATTATTGCTCCATGGTTGGAGGAAAGTGAAGTCCAGCGCGGCTCTTCAATAGCTAATATTCTCAAATTCTGTTGCGAGAACTAGAACGACATAAATGTAAGGAGGGCAATTTCACAGGCAGTGACCGTCCCAAGGACACGGTCACATTAAGATTCCAAGGTGCATTGCTATAATTGCCAACTTAAACCTGAATTTAAAAAAATGGTCGATATGACTATTGACCGTTTTGACATTGTCATGTTTTTTTAAACAACACTCTAAATATAAAGCAAGTAATCGTTTATCGCTTTTTACAATTTACCAAAATAATAAAAAGATAATTGTTTTTTGTGACTTAAAACTGTTTGAACGTTTTACAAAACTGTAAAACGACAAAACGGTCAATGGTTCGTTTACCGTTTTTGTTTTTGAGGAAATCCAAAATGGTAAAACGAAATAACGGTATGTCCCGGGATTAGTACAGTCCCAGCAGGGGAACATGAAACTTCCAGTGTCCAGGCTCTATCTCCCCTAGGGCAAAGTGTGGAACAAGCTAAACTGGCATGGTATAAATAAAAGTCCAAGCTGCTTGATTGAACCATGGCTAATCAGTAGCTCTGAGTCAGATAAATGGCCACCTGTTCTCCTACTTGTTGTAACTAAAATGTTGGACTTCCAATCCAAAACTTCAGCAAGAACAAAAATAAAATATCGCTCTTCTATTGTGCAGCAAGTCAAAAGGTTATACAAAAAACCAAAAGAATACAAGTTAAAGTTCAAACGAAATCGATATACATGTACTGGATCCTTCGCAGTAAAAATCAACAAGAATCAATTCAACTCAGTCATCCTGACTCAAAATTGGACATGACAGGGCTATTATCCATCAAACTTGATGTTCAACGAAACTGTATATATGCGGTAACAAAAAAGAGAGGGTGACACAGAATCAATGCATTGCTGGCTGGAGTGGATTAATCAACGTTTCGAGACAATAAAACTGTTCTTCTTCAGGAATCTATACAAGTAAAAAAAACAACAATAACAAAACTTAAACAAAACAAACTTAAACAACAATTACAGAACTTAAACAAGGGTGATAACTGTGGTGATTGAATCAAGTCGAAAAGGGTTTATGAATTTGCTCCCAGGGCATTTGAAGGAAGGGTAAACGAATGGTGTGGGGACTTACCAGGTTGGGTGCGTGTGTGTGTGTGTTGACTATTGAGTCTTGAGTGGTGAAATCCTTATTCAGCTATTCAGCTATACTAGGATGGTATTAGAGGTGACTGTGAGTGGAGTCTGTAGCAAGCGGAGAGTAGGAGATAAGACAGTGATGGGAGTGAAAAGGAAGATGACAGTGGACAATTAAGCTACAGAGAAAATGGACAAAGAAGGAGCTCACAGCCCTTGGTGTCAAGCGGGAGCTAGGTAGGATAGGATGTGTTATTGTTGTTTGATGTTCATCCCAGCTGGTTCTACTATGTTGAGTTGGTGCATCCATTGTATTTCTGAGAGTTTGCGAAGTTGGGTGGAGTTGGTGGTGATTTGTTCTATAGCGAAAATTTGCATGAGAGAAATGTTGTGGTCTGGGAAAGATTGAAGTGTTTGGTGGTGGCTTGATCTTTCTTATTGAGTGAAGCATCAGACCTGTGACCCCTAAAGCGAGTTTTTAGAGTGGTGCATGTTTCGCCGATATGTTGCATGTTGCATTTGGTGCATGTGAGGCAGTAGATGATGTTTTGTGAGGTACAGGACAGGTGGCTTTTGATAGGAAAGATTCTCCCTGTAGAACTGCTGCAGATTTGTGTGGTATTGATAGCGTGTTCACATGACACAGCATTTTGCCGTGCATTTGAAGAATCCGGCAGTTGGTGTTATACATCTGTGGGTTTAAGTGATGAAGACACAAGCAAATCTTTCAGGCTTGGGCTCCTTTTATATCAGGCATGCAACTGGGAAGTCACACAAAAAAGAGGAAGTTCAAATCTAATTTTCAAGACTTTGTACAGTGTTTTTCTATTTTCAATGGCACACATTGGAAGTGAAAAAAAGAGGAAGTCAGCTGATCCGAGGAAAGTTGCATGCCTGTTATATGTAATCATGGGTGGATGTGGAAACCAAGACTTCAGTCTGGGTGTGGATTGAAGTATGTTGAAGTTGTGGAGAAGAATGTTGGAAATATTGGGGAGATTGGGGTTGTATGACAGACATAGAGGGATGCGGGTACTGGCATCCTTTGTGTGGCGGGGATTTAGAGCGTTGGAACGGTTGACTGTGCGTGCTCTGGCGAATGCTTGATTAATTAGAGTGGAGGGGTAGTTGCGTTTCCGAAGTTGGAGACGAAGAGTTTCCAAACGCTGTTCGAAATCCTCATCATTAGAGCAAATTGCTCGGACACATCCTTGAAATAAAACTCTTGGGCTTCTTGGGCCGAATATTGGCGTATGCAGGTTTTGAGTCTGGATGAACACAAAGTGGGGAAAAATCGGAACATTTTCGAATCTACAAAGGGGGAGGGATGGGCTGGTATCAAGAGGTCAGTAACTGCCAAAAAATATTCAATGTCAACAGTTTTCTTTAATGTGGTATTAAATAAGAAAACAAATATTTTAAGTAATTATATTTTTATGTACAATCAATAAAATTATTCCAGCAGAGCAATATTACATAGTAATTATAGATGTGTATAATGTCCAGATAAATTACTTTTTTATTTAAATGCATTTGCTTTGCTAACTATTAGTGGCAGTTAGTAAAACTGCAGCCATTCTTGATGTCCTTGAGGGCCAAGTTTTGATGGTCTGCTCTTAAAAGACCTTTTTCCTTCAGCAGCCATCTTGAGGGTTTTTACCAATGCAGATCACTGTAGAACCAAATAATGCACCTCAAAGATGGCTGCATTGCAACAGATCTATTGCTTGAAATTAAAAACAAAGGGTCCAAGAAACTAATATTACACTGGAGCATATTAGCAAACACTGATTCCTCTGAAATGTATAAAAAAGTATGAGACATATCCCTTTTTAGTAAAACTGTTTTTCGAGGCGCACTTTTTTTTAACCTTTAAAATGTTTCATGCTTTTCCAGACAACTGAGGGTGCTGTTGCTGTGATGTCACTGTCGGAACACACTCTTCACAGAACCCCAAATTCTGCTTATTAAAACATTCGTGCATAGTGTGCTCATTGTCTTACTGTTATAAATTGAAATATCAATGAACCAATGAAAGCAGAAGTTAAATTATCAAATAATTATGAATATTTACTTATTTCTATGATAGTTTGGCAGTAAGAAGCCTTCCAAACAAGGACAAGAAGGACTGGTTTTGAGTTGAGTAAAGAGCATAAGTTAGTTTCCTGGTCCCTCAGCCTTCCATTTTGTTCACTGATCACATCAATCAGCTGATAACTTTTCTTCTTTTCTTGTGGTGGGCCATGGCATGCAGCTCCATGGTCAGGGCCACTTTCACCAAATGCTGCTTCTTTGTCTGGGAATTCTTCATCAAGGGATGATACCAGGCATGGAGGGGTCATCATGGGATGCTCACCAAGAATCTTGTCCACATCCTAAAAAAGACCAGAAGATGGGTCTACATAGTGTGTCACTGCTTGCCATCCCTGTTCCTATGGGTGGATGCTTTAATGCCTGGAGAGAAAAGTAGAAACAGGGCATGGATTATTCAAGTCATCAATCTTTTTAGACAAAAATAATTCAGTAAATAGTACAGGAAAGGGCTTGGTTACTGATAATTGGCAAAATGCAATTATAAAGCATGACTCAGCTTTGAAACCCTTTTTAGTTCTTCATAAATGTTAAAACAATTCTTGCAAGGGGTATTGGTCGTAATTATTTGATAAAGACAATGAGTTCAAGTAACGCCTTTAAGTTTGGCATGGTGCACCTGGTGGAGACTGCCAGAGACTGATCATGCCAGGTTTAGAGGGGAATCTTGGGGAGGGGGTTGGGGGTTGACACTTTCCCCCCAATTTTTTTTTGCAGTTGTAGAGCCTCACCAGTTGGCAATGAAAGTTCAAAATATCAGCAAAAAGATCTGGAGAAATCATTTTTTTTTTAATTCCAAGTGGAGAACAAATGAAACGACTGTTTTAAATACGATATAGATGTACATGTACGTCCCCATTTCCTGCACTGAAAATTAAATTTTAAAAAATTGAGAGTGCCCCTAGTGCTGCTTGAGGTCCAATCCTGACTGATTCCCTAAATTCAACCTGCTTATATTCAAGGAGGTGTCAACCTTGCAAATGTGTCAAGAAATATCAGAATATCACTTTGAAGTGTCATATTTTTTTTAAGCTGAATGTCAAACCATGGTCGAACAGTGTTTTGTTGAATCTTGCAACCTTATGTGCTTATAGGAATGGGGTTCTAAAGATTACTGATCACTGAATTTGGAAAACAGTCACATCAGTAATTCATAAATATGATAATCATGATAATTAGGGCATATCAGCAGGTAGGCTAGGCCTACACGTCAGTGTTAAAATTTGTGGAAAGAATGTTGCATTCTGATGCTGCTTTTTTCTTCATATATCATCTCAATGAACGTCAGTCATTGCAAAAATGATGACAAGAGTATTAAGACAAAATCTGAGATGGAGAAACATTTCCAATTTTGTCAGGAAATGGGCCTAGCTAAAACCTGGCTTAAACTAGCTAAGTTACTTAGAAAATGTTATTGAGACCATACTAGACATGATCATGACTTTGTACACAACCGCTGAAGTAGCGTCAGATTGTAACATTGTTTCCAAAATTGTTAAAATTAATGTTTGTGCCTAAAATAATGCCCCCCCCCCTCATGGTGTACACAGCCTATTGTAAATATGCACACAGAATGCAGGGACGTACCGCGGCGCCGGTGCTGCCACGTTGCCAAAATAGGCCCTAAATTTCAAATGTAGGCTGCAAGCCGTCATGAATGTAGAACCATTATTGCTACAAATGACAGAAAGTATTAAAAATTCCATTGCTCTAGGATACTTACACATAAAAAGATGGTTCTCCCCCAGCAGAAGCGCGTAGTAGTAGCGTCGTTAATACGTTACAGTTTTCGTCGCCATTTTGTTTTAAGCCAGAAGTCAACTCTTCTTGTGGCTTGAAATTCGTGACGTTGAAGCCGCAGCCGCAGCCGCAGCCAACAATTCGGACACGTCTAGAAAATGGCCGCCCTTAGCAACACCGTAGCAACAGCCGAAGCCACAGCCGAAGCCGGTAATTCGGACACAGCCTAATGAAAACAAAACTCACCAAAAGAAAAAGCAGACGAGTCAATCAAGGCATGCATGTAGGGCTGGGGACAGAAATGTTTTGACTGTTCTCTATTCACTGCCTGTCTGCTAAATGACACGCTCCACACACAAGGATGGGGACATTCTTAAGTGTTACATAATCTGAGGGATCAGGGGTCAATCTAGGTACCATGTGAAGCACAGGGGAACTTCACCAGGGTGGGTCATACTACTACTAGCAAAAACAATAATGCATGGGGAACTACTCCTACAAAAACAACTAAGGGAAATTTGCCCCCATTACACGTGCATAATGTCAGGTTAATTGGAAAGACTATACGGTGCAGGATTCCATACTTTGGGATAAGTTAATCCTCATTGGTGCTTAGCATGCATGTACATCTTCTACGTCTGTCTCCAACCACCATGATTCCACTGACTGAGATTAATTTCTTCAGCCAGGAGTTATGTAGACCGATCTTCATCCTCGGCAAACAGCAGAATTTTGACATGCTTCGAGTCTTTAGAACAAGTATTTGTCCCACAGAGTCCGATCAGATGTGGTTTTATGTAACTTCATACATAAAGGGGTTCATCAGACACTTCTTTGAAGCATTATAGTCTGGAATTACCTCGGTTCTTCCTGACCACGAGCTTCTGCTTCAAATTACACTTGTTTGTTGCTTTAGAGAAGGCTATAAGTCTGACATATGGCGGCCCATTATCAAAGTTTTACATTCAGCATAGGGCTTCAGATGGAAATGCTGTCTATATACCTCCCTCCAGTCTCTGAAGACAGGTCGGTTCGCTGTTTGCATCCATCATTGGGATGCTAATGTCCTTGTGCGGTACCCATACGTGGATCATCAGAAGTTGGAGTTCCGTGTACCTACTGGGTTTCACTGCAGACTTTTTGGATTTTCACATTTCCTTTGGGTCTTTGTTGTGGCAGCATTCCTTTTTACAGCAAAACAGATCCATTTGCTCTTGTACTTAGATAATAGGCTATAACATACCTTATCTGCAGTATAGCCTTTAAACTCGCACTTGATGATGTTTTTCAACTTCAGTATCGAGCTCCTTCCCGACAACTGACCTACCTTGCAACATTTTCCAACTTGGTGTCAGGCATTACTGGGGAATTTGCAGTATTTTTTTGTTTGGCCTACATGTAAACTTGTAGGGATATGACAATAAGCCAGTTTGGTATGAATCAAATCAGGTTTTTGCCCTTCACCGACGTTTAAACACTGGATACTCAGTGTGTATTACCTCCCAAGTGAAAGTTGTAAAAAATCACTCGGGTGGGACTCGAACCCACGAACTCCTGCTGTCTAGTGCAGATGTCTTACCACTCGACCACTGAGCTATAACGGGATCAGTTGGCTGGTTCGAATCTGTGATTTTTCCCTAGTGATTTTTTCCCAACTTTCACTCGGGAGGTAACACACTGAGTATACAGTGTTTAAACGTCGGTGAAGGGCAAAAACCTAATTTGATTTATATCACCCCGACGCAAAATTTCATCTTATAACAGTTTGGTATGTTTAACTGTGCATTGTGCACAATGTTGGGAGTCTAGTCAAAAGTGAATGAATGTGTGGGGAGACGGGCACACAATACTCGCGTTTGAATTACGAGCAGAATGGGCGTTTTTGTCAGAGCGCAAAAAAAAATCAGCGAATTTATCCCGAATGGCATTTGACCATGAAACTTCATTGAGATACCAAACTGGCTTATTAGCTTGACAAAAGTAGGACATTTATTTCCTTGTCACCATGACTACAGAAAAGCCATCCTTGTTTAAGATGGGATACAATGGTATCCTTAGCTCAAAATTTCTTACACTAATATATTCTACTGGTATGTCATGTCCGTTGAGAAGAGGAACTTTGAATGGGAACATTTAGTTCTGTACCAATCTTATTACAAACGTTACTTTCTTTCAAATCATTGCATCTATTTGGCATTCAGTTGAATACAGATCTTGCTTTCATTTTAAGTATTTGTTGACAAGCCTAATTTTTTTATTATTATTTACATTACTTGTTGATTAATTTAGTATTTATATGCTTTGTTCCTCCTTTATTTCATACTCTTTATAAACATATATTTATGCTGTTTATTGAGTTTCTCATTTAAAGGGAAGATACAAGATTTGCAAACATCAAATAATACAAAATGATCAAATTATCATGAAATACCTTACTGGATTGTTACGGAATGACAGCTAAAGTATTCTGTAAAATCGTGGCTCCCGGTGTGCTGACATTTTCAAGAAAAAGTTAATTTTTTTAAATGCTGGTCGCCTGACCAACATTGGAGAAAACTGGATTTTTTTCAAAAACTGCTCCTAAATTGGCGTATTTAGTTATTCCGCATTTTCTTTGCAATGGATTATGTATCTGTGGAGGGGTGCAAGCCCGCTAGACTGATTCTCTGACCGCTGTTTCATCTTAAATGGGGTCAAGGAACTAGACTTTAAGAACATGATTTGGTTTGGTTTTGAACATGGTTTTTCCAGCATCTACCGGTACAAGCCCAAAACGTGAAACAAAGTCAGTTCAACAATATTTGCTGTAACATACAAATCCTCCATATCCATTTATTTCTCAAAAACTGCATCAAAAGCACATGTTGTACATTTCCTTTAACCCTAACCCCCTAGGCCCTTGTTGCTTACAACCATCCTCAATCCTCCAAAATCCTCCAAAATTTTCAAAAATTTTGCAACTCCGCCTAAATTTTTCAAAATTGTCAGATAGTCCTGCCTCAAAATGCATTCATCCTCAATCCTCCAAAATCCTCCTCATCCCAAAACTTTGCACTCGTGTTTAAATGAAGGATAACCAACGCCAAATCCTTCAAAATCATCAGACAGTCCTGCCTCAAAATGCATTCATCCTCAATCCTCCAAAATCCTCATGTGCTTCAATCACCATTCATCCTCAATCCTCCAGAATCCTCATTTGATTCAATCACCATTCATCCTCAATCCTCTAGAATCCTCCAAAGCCGCCAGGAGGATTTTGGAGGAGTGAGGTGGGTTAGGGTTAATGTTATTTATTCATCGAACCATTTCGTGTCTTGTATTTTCAGCAATGTGGAAATAAATGTACTGGTATGAATAATTGTTTGAGAAATACATCATTTTATTACATGTATTAGTAAACATTTACATTGTACTGTACTGATATTTCAATGTGATGTTCTTCCAGCTATCTTCATTTAGTGGAAGACACCGTTCTCCAACCACTTGGAGTTCCAAAAGCTGTGTAAGTGCTGGCTTCCGATATCATGGTGGCAACATGATTGCAACAGACACAGATGCTTCAGAGTTGCTGCTACGACACTATGTGTTTGAGGCATTGATTGGTATGTGCAAGAAACAAATTCAGATGATTTATACAGAAATGTTAAGAGATGTTTTTAGTACTAATCAAATCAAATTTATTTCATTTATCATAACTACACTATAAACATATACGCAATTTTCTATTACGAATCCAAGTGCATGTACAGAGACCATTTCATTTTGACACCCCTATGTATGTACCGTTATTTCTTCTTTTAAGTACAAACTTAGGGTCATTAGTTTGCGTGTCTTGGATACATTACCTGCCTTATTCCAGGGTCCGTTCTAGCTGGATAGTGCAAAGTTGCAGGGACGACACATTCAAAAGTCAATCAGATTGTTGTAAATGAATGTCCTCAACCAATAACATTTCCCAATCTTAGATATTTTGCCCTACATCAAGGTTTTGCCCTTCACAGACATTAATTATAAACACTGTATACTCATACTGGCTGACAGACTTCACAAGGCTATACCCAGAGGGCCTCCAGCCCATGCAACACCACGTTCTTAACCACTTGATTATTGAGCTTGCTGGGGGTCAGCTTGCTGGTTCCAATCTGCAACGTGGCAATGAACACAGTGCGAATTTCACCCGAGTGTGTGACATGCATTTTTGTTGTCCAGACACGTTGACCAATGCAAGACCACGTTCTTAACCACTTGATTATTGATTATTTAAGTTCATTCAACAGAAGTCTGTCTGATCACTTCCAAGATCTCGGATAACTTTTCTATAGTGCTCACCTGATATGTATATTTATGTGTAAATCTCTAGTTCCGCTTGTGTGTTTGTTTTTCAGCAGCATTCTATTTGTATGTTTTTGGGCCGGATAAATAATAATAATAATAATGAAATTACAGTGTCTAAGCACACGATATAACAATTGTATTTATTGCATAGTTCCATGACTGTATACACATGGTGGTGACTATGAACATTGCTGGCAACTGAAATAAACATACCATTTTCTGTTCAATGTGACAGAAAGTGGCCTCAGTTTGAGGACCTTGACAGAATCAAGCAAATTCAAATCCATCAGATAAGCAGCAGAGATCATATTCAATATAGTGACATGTTTTCCAATGTTTGATTTCTTGTTAAGCAGCCAAGGATAGGTCGCCCTTATGGGACCAGGTTCAATTTTGGGAGGATTCCTTTCTGGATTCTGTAGCAGCTGAGAGGGATGCAGTTGGCATGGATCAAGGACCTGCTGAAATGATTCACAGGTACATCATATTCTCTCACTACACTTTTCCATCACTGTGAAAGTACTGCTGTATTTTCAGTTGATGAATAAATATTCATCAACTGAAAATGTAATTTTAGTCATTTCAATCCAGTTCAGCTCCTAAGTGGTCATTTCAATAAAGGTATCTTTTGTCTAAAGAGTCTGTGGCAAACAAATTTGGTATTACTTATTACCTCATCCGAATACTCCAAATGCAGCTATAGAGTGTGATTATTGCAATAGTACACATTCTCGTAATAATACATGTTTGTAATCATCACAACAATGGCAATAACAACAACAACTAGTGACAAATAAATCCAAAGTGTTGTGCTCATGTTGCAGGGTATCAACCTGCTAAATAAAAAAATAACATGCTTATTGCTTGGTCAAAAAGTGACACCGAGAATCTCTTTGTTTTAACTGTTGATTGATACGGATGGCACACATACAAATTCTAAATGTAGTTGTAACACTTGAACTGCATCTTGGAATACTATCAGTAACACAACTAGCCTATTACTTTCCTAAAAAAAATGATTTTTTAAAGGATAATTAAATAACCCCTAGTACAGATTGTATAAGAGGTTTATGCCAATTGGTCTGTTTGTTTCAGATATGACTCCCTTACTCCAAGTGAAAAGAAGAGACTTGAAGAAGATGAAGACAAACTCCTTGCCGGTTAGTAGCAAACAGTTTAATCAATTACATTGAACATTGTCTCCAACAGTTTCTGGGCTCAATTCATACATTTTCATTAGGAATGAATGCAAAGAAGTTCAAGGAAGCCAAACAAACTCAACTGTTGTTTATATTCTTTAATAATGTATCAAGCAGACTGTCTGACATATCAAGCGAATACGCATACGTGTCTATATACGAAAGAAAACTGGGCTTCATGTAAAATCATTTGCTTACATGATGCTGGATCAATGCTGGTTCTGGGGCCATTTATTCACTTGTTATTGAAGCCGGTCTTTATATGACATGTTAATGCACCCCCACGTGATCGAGTCTCGACCAATAAGAAGCTATCAACTATCCAAGGTACATTCTTTAATAATGTATCAAGCAGACTTTCTGACATATCAAGTGAATACACATACATGTTTATAAAAAAAAAGTGAGCTTCAGGTTTTGTGATGCTCGCTGCCTGGCATTCAAAAAGAAAGGGAAGCCGTAACATTCACAAAGAAACAGTGACTAAATAATTAACATTTGAATTGATAAATAATATTGAGGCTTTTGCCAATGCACATGTAGGTATTATTTTACTTATTTTTCTTCTATTTTCATTGATAGATATGTTGTCCAATGCCATAGCGTTCATGATTATGATGAAATTACCCAAGCCAGAAGTAAAACGTAAAGTTCGTCGTTTATTGGGACGGTCTCACATCGGTTTAGTCTATAGCCAAGAGGTGAATGACCTACTGGATCAAATCAACAATCTGGTATGAAGAACCACTTCTTTTCTTATAAGAATGTATTGTAATTTCCAAAAGAACTCTTGATGTTTGACAAATGTCCAGTATTGTTGACATTTTCTCTGCCCTTACCATTTACGAGTTTCACCCCCCAAAACAGTTTTGTTTTCAAATTGCCTTTTTTTGGAGGGGGGGGGGCAGGACAAAGATTATTCCTTTTTGAATGAGAACTTCTACTGAGCTGTACTTACCCGTAAAGTACTAGTGAGTATTGCTACATATGCATTATTCCCTAGAGGGCACTAGCCATTCACACAGGCTGCAAGTTACTCAAGCCATACCCAAGTACGCGCTCATTTACACACCTACATGCTCAAGAAAAGAGGAAGTATTGTGGGCGGGCCGCATTGGCCAGTGCCCTCTGCGGAATACATGTAATGCATATGTAGCAATACTCTATGGGTAAGTATTTGCTATTAGAATCGGCCCACACCTTTTTTTGGGGGGGGGAGGGAATTTACTGTACAAATTAAAAAAAGAATTTAATGGGATTAACCTGAATTTTACAAATAAAAAAGTGGTCTGTCCTCCAGTCCTTTTTTTGTGTTTCTCCTTGCAACCCTGCATGCTTGTGTGCCCCCTACGTGTTTGTTCCTTGTTCCTCTGTCATTTGCCTCTGAAGAAGGTCTTGCTATTTAACATGTTTAAAGGCTGAAATATCAGGTCATTTAATCGTTTGTATTGTGCCAAGTGTTGATTATTTGCATCCTGACATTAAGTCTTTAAAAGTCAATATCTTTTGGGCATTATTTGAGCAAGGCAATCCAAAATATAAGTGTCTTTTTAGAGGATTGAAAACATCCAGGATGGGGAGAGTAGACAAATTGAAAAGTTTTTAAAAGAAAAAAAAGATGAGTAGAGCAACTTGCATGAAATACGTGACAGAGGATGGTGTCTGTGAAAGGTGAGATTGTGAGTATTTGTATATTAGACTTAACGTCGCCAAGTTTGCTCCAGACATCGTCAATGTAGCCATTGTTGTTGAACTAAATGTCTACGCATATCTAACTCAGTAACATATTGCTCTGATTCATGATCCCATGTTATTTAGCATGGCAATGACATTGATCTGAAGCCATCAGGCAGTAAACGTATGCGGAAACATTCATTTGTGGTTCATGCTGGGACTGACACCAAAGGAGATGTGCTTTTCATGGAGGTAACATATTCTTAATATATTCACATAGTAAATGAAAATAGAAAATGTCCCCCCTTGTCATTCAGTGATTGAGGTCTGGAGACCTAGTTTTACTGGTCTTGTACTCAGTTTCTCTAGGGCTCTGAGCCTCAAAAGTCTCAGTCTTTGTCTCGGGCCTCATCAATGCCTCTCAATATTGACCCGAGGCTAGACAAGACTCAACAAGACCAGAAATAAAACTAGACGTGTGTTTGTAGGTGACAAAACAGGGCTTTTTCGGCAGATTTTATGCATGTTTAGTTTATAGGCTGATAGGATAAACATGTGCAGTGGACAGTTGCAGAATGATTAGATGTGTAGTTCTAAAGATATATCACACTGATGAAATGCAACATCAATGTTGCATCAGTGACACAAGGCATAAAAATAAGGGGGACATTGAAAATTGAACATTTGGAAGCAAATTGTACACTATAGTTCTGCAGATAATTCTTTGAAAATTCACTTTTATTGTGATGTCACATGGTATGTGATGACATCATGACGTCTCATGATATCCCGTTCTAGGTACATTCCAAGTTACAACCAAATTAAACAAATAATTCTTAAAATATAGGCCTACAAAAATCTACTTTTATGTCACAACACATGATGCTTGATGACACCATCATGACATCACTTAAATTTTCATCTACAGTAGATTCCCGTTACAGCGCGCCCTGATATAACGCTCCTGCCGATATAATGCTCATTTTTCATTTCCCTGACTGCGCTCCAATTTATCGTGTACATTTTTCTGCAGTTACAGCGCTCCCGTTTACGACGCTTTTCGGAATATAGCGCTCATTATTTTAGGACCAAGGAACAATATAAAACATGTAAAATGATTCCAGTTATAACACTATTCACCTTGGAGTGTCAGATTCTTCGCAGATTTGACGAAAACCGCAAGGAGCGGTGCGATCTGCCCACTGACGCCACGTGGTCGCACACACTAGATGTACATGTACGTGTACCATGCAGTCCATCATCACACACACAGTGGGTGTACGTAAGGTACATGTACATACTGTACATGCCGATATGCATGTAGTGTTCAGGGCATATCCAACGGGTCCGGGTACAGACGGTGATTAATAAAGCTGTATGGTCGATGATGCACACGTCTTCTGTAGGCAAAACCCCTGGCCATTATAGGGACTGGATTTGAAATGTGCATCGTTTGTTTTGTGTTTTTCACCCTAGCCCGTTAAAGTTTGCACTCTAAGTTAATTGTTTTGTAGATTCCAGGGGAAATTTAATACGAATTATGCTTGTTTTTTTTTAATTTTTAAATGAATATGATCAGGATTAACAACATCCCTCAAATAATAGCGTCAAAATATATTCCAAAATATATTCTAGAGTAAAACATTTTCACAAAATAATGTAGGCCATGCGTTTTATTTTTTAAATACACAAAGAATTAATCGTCATCCCTTTTATATTCAGGGGTGTGAAATCTCTGCTATTTAGCGGATTTCCGCTTTTTTGTTCAGCGTGCCACATTTTGTTTTCCGCTTTTTTTTCTTCCGATGGTCCAGATTTCCCCCCGCTTTTTCCCCGCGCGTAAGCATTGATTTTATTTCCGTTTATTTTATTTTCCGCCGCCGCCGCCGAACGCACGCGATCCGCTCTCTACAACATACACGTAGCTCTGGGGTGCGCGCAAGCGAGTATTCAATGTACATTGTACATGTACATACGTGCGTACGTGTGTACTATACTATACGATGCCATGTGCATGCATTTTTCAGCTCGAAGCCGCGTGTGTACAACGTATTGTACACAACATGTAAACAGCATCCGGGGAACCAACAGTCATTGCGCTGTGATTGGCTGCAGATAAATATGAATATTCACACATGCGCCATGAAGCGCGTTGGGACTCTTTGCGGCCATTCCTGTGTCTATGCATGTAGTGACACGCAATGATCTCCACAATAACTCGCTGTAAACATCGTCTTGTTGCAAATATAAAGCCTTGAAATAAGACTAGTAAATTGTCGCCGTGCCGCGCCGGTAGAGGGCATCATGCGGGGCAAAGTTCATGTGTGCATTTCATGCACGCATCCTGCTGCGTGTATTCGCTGCATGCTGATAACGTACGTTAGTGTGTCGTTTCAAATGTTTCGAACGTATTTTGACATTATTAATTCCGCAAGATGTCAGCGCAACACAAATGTGTTATTATCCAAAGAGGTTCGGAGTTTGATAGGGACACTGATAAGACCAATCCTCGGGTTACGAATCCGTCGAAATGGACTTGGATGGAACACATGGTTAATGGGCAGAAATTAGGCGACTCGATCAGAAGCCGGGACACGCGATGACGATATGTATTATCTGCAGTAAGGAGTTAAAATATGGAAAACGTGGTCGAATTTCCCAGTTTTCATATACAAGTTGGCCATTTAGGCAGTTTCAAGCCAATATGAAGGAAAAGTTAACTTAAAAACATGCATAAATTGCAAAACATTTTCGACCAATAGTTGGCCCAGGCATGCCAGGAGGCTTTAAAATGCACCACAGAACATCTACATTTCAAAAAAATTTCCGGGGCCCTTGGCCGGGCCCCGGACCCCACGCCGTAAGGGCTTCGCGCAGGTTTGGTAATTTACAGGTTCAGCTATTTTCAGCTATTTTTTTTTTACTCCACTCACACCCCTGTATATTGTCCCGGCCTCAGATAGAGATAGTCTGGTTCCCAGACCTGACAATTATTCCCGACGCTCACGTCTTAAATTGTAGGTCAGGCAGCCTCCGTGGCTAAAAATAAACATGACAACATTAATGGCCCTTTTTCAAAGCGCGGCTTCGTTTCCAAATTCGCTTTATCACTTGTAGCTTTTAATGTTCTGATCAAACCTTTAAATAAATCACTTGCTTCGTAATATCATACAGTTATGATAATACAGTTTGATGTTTTTGTAAGATAACATTGAGTAATGTTGATGTGGAATCTTCAAAATTACGGAACCAAATAGCACTGTTAGCAGTCGGAGCCGAATAAGGACCGAGTTTTGGAAAATCTCGGTAACGGTCATCAAATTCAAAATTGTACATGACACAGCCAAAAGTTCGCCCGTACGATCCGAGTATATTTGATGCACAAAATCGTCGTTGAATTTCAAGTTTTCTAAATGAAAACAATGAATATTAATTATCAACTCATTTAAAATAAAATTAATAAGCAATTTAGCAGTTAATTAAACCTATATTATATACTCGGAAATACTCGGGCGCTATCCGATTGTCGACGAAACGACTTCGGCAAACTTCGGAAATTTTCGGAAAAAGAGGAATTCCTCCCGTTTTAGTCACGTGACGTAAATTGTAATACATTGTATTACCGGAGGCTACCTGACCTAAGATTCATCAGGAATAGTCGGAATCTTTTGGTCTGGGAACCAGACTAAGATAGAGAGAGACATCAAATAAATAGGGGTTATTTTAATACGATTTAGTATGTCTTGTTCTCTCGATTTATTTTTAAAAGTAAAACGATTTCAAACACCCTAGCCCATTAAGTTCTGAACTCTCAGTTAATTGGTTTGTAGATTCCAGGGGAAATTTAATACGAATTATGCTTGTTTTTTTTTTTAATTTTTAAATGAATATGATCAGGATTAACAACATCCCTCAAATAATAGCGTCAAAATATATTCCAAAATATATTCTAGAGTAAAACATTTTCACAAAATAATGTAGGCCATGCGTTTTATTTTTTAAATACACGAAGAATTAATCGTCATCCCTTTTATATTGTCCCAGCCTCAGAGAGAGACATCAAATAAATAGGGGTTATTTTAATACAATTTAGTATGTCTTGTTCTCTCAATTTATTTTTAAAGTAAAATGATTTCAAACACCCTAGCCCATTAAGTTCTGAACTCTCAGTTAATTGTTTTGTAGATTTCAGGGGAAATTTTCATACGAATTATGCTTAGTTTTTCCTAATTTTATAAGGAATACGAATAAGATTATCAACAGCCTTTGACTTCAAACTCAATTTCAAAATGTATTCCGAAATAATTATATTCTAGAGTAACATTTACAAAAATAATGTAGGCCATGCAGTTTTATTTTTTTAAATAAGCGAAGAATAAAATCGTACCATGAAACAAAGACATCGGGAGCCCTACATTTAATGAATTATTTGGACTTGGAATATCATCCCCCACTCGTTTATCTATGTGCATGTACATAACATGGAGGTGAAATTTCACGTTCAATTCAGTTTCCCACATTTTTCGCATAAAGTTTTCCCCTGTCTCTGAGAAAAAAAAAATCCCAAATAAAATCTCAGCTCCGAAAAGCCTTTCCAGAGAATGATTGATAGCCGCATTGTTCAAATTGATACAATGCCACTCTTGTTCGTTACAAAGCATATACATTTGGGTTCAGCTGTAGGCCACCGAACTTTAAGGCCTTTGAGAACTTGCCGCCAGTAATTGGAAGATTCTTAGATGATAAACAGTGATGATAGTATCTCAGCCAATGAAATGAGCCGGTTCCTGGCAAATAAATATGCCATTGGTTGCGTTCATCACGGACCGTCTGCTTTCATGAATATGGAGTGATTAGCTATCTGAGCCACAGGTGCATGGCTGCAAGCCCATAATATCCCAACCTGGTTGCTTAGAAATACTGTTGCTAGGAGGCTCCCCTGTGACGCCTGGGACTGCCGGTTGCGTAGCCAGAAATCTTGTATGTGACTATTTTGAAACCTTGCATGTGAAAGCGGCAGCTCAGGAATGCTGCCGCTTTCGGGAAATTTGTGCAGGCAAAGTTTTTAATATTTTGGAAATTGGAATTTGGATGCAGTTTGCATTTCCGTTAAATAAAAGGTTGTTTTTTTTGTTTTCTTTTTAAGGAAATCGGAGCCCCCCCCCCCAAATACAAATAAACGATTTTCCTCAAGCCTTGACATTTCTTGAAGTGATTCGACAACACTTGCAGAATGCAGACGATTCATTTCGTCTTAAATTATTTAGCCTGCAGACTTCAAAAGAACATGGAAAAAATGGTGGTTAAAGTGTATACAACTTATACAAAGTAAGTATATATGTGACCGCAGTTACCACACATTATAGTGGGACACAGGCGGCAGTATTTTTGAAGTTTTGACTAAACGTTTAAACGCTACGGAAAAATTTTGCTAATATCATCAAATTTTTTTATGACAATCGAGATGGTTTTGAAATCAGTAAGTTTTATTTCTTCTTTTTGTTTGTAAAGACTATTCGTAATGTAATACTCAGCAGGCTTATAAGTTATACAACATTTTTCAAAGGAATTGGGACAGAGAAATGTTCTGGGCCGGTTGAGTTGCTCAGCCGTGGGGGAGGGGCTCGGGAAGACTCACCTGCTCAGCGGGGGTGGGGGGTGGGCCTAACATGCCTTAGTGCTGTTTCCCCTGTTCCCTTAGGCCATCAGCCTCGGTCCAAAATTTTGGCAACCGGTATCAAATGAAGGGAATAATCGTCATAGCGATTTTTGGCAAGGTAGGCCTATATACCTCCCGCATTGGAAAATATGTGATAGCATTGCAGCGGTGGCAGCTTTTTAGGTGTTATCGCCCCTTTTTTCTCAAAATGTCCATCAAAATGCTTGTTACCACTCATTTTCTGAAGACTTCTGACCCATGGTAACACATTTGAATGAGATCTGCAGTTTCCACAATTGTTAGTCAAATGAATTGAGTGCAAGGGAGATTCTAATGATTTATTGCCTGTAATGCATGGCCTAGGCTATAATCAGGCAGTGAATCGGGGCTTAGTGAGTTAAGCTCTGGCAGTCACTTTCCTAAATTCACCGAGGAGCTCAACAAGGAGCTCAGTTGTTGAATGAATGTATCAGACCATATAAATCAAGCTCATGGAATAATATTATGGACAGCTGTTGGAGATCTGGTGTAATTCACCTCAAAAGTGAAGCCAATCACATCTGCGCGAGCTCGATTTACACCATAAACAAACCCACACCCACAGACCCACACACACACCCAGTCTTTTTTTACTATACGCCTGAGGACAACTATTGTGTTTTCTTTTGTCCCTCTAATATAACACTTTCCCATAGACTAAGCACATAACCGTAACCGTTTTAACAATAGGCACCGTCGTCCGAGGGTCAAGGCTCCTTTGTGCTCCTTTTGTTGTCTGTCCTCGAGCGTAATACAATACAAGAGTCCCCACACAAACGGGATGACAATGGAGAAAATACGAATTAACTAAAATCACCAATTATATTACATGGTAAAAGAAAGAAAACACCAGGAGAGGGGCAAAACGAAAAGGATATTATTAATGATGATGGAAGCAAAAAAAAAATTAAAAATGAAACGACAATAACATCAACCAAAATGGGGTGGGGTGGAGGTAGGGGCTGCTTGGGGCAGGCTGTCCCCTAATGAAATTCAACTTATTTTATTTTATTTGTTTGCAGGCAAATTTCTGGGTAGAAATGTATGTTTTAATAGTAAACATGACTATGGCAATTGGATTGACATAAGAGCCCAAAGTGCTGGGAACGTAAAAAAACATGTACACATGCTATGGAAAGGTGTCTTTAAAAAAACAAAAAACAAGAAAACAAAGGCTGTTTTGAAAATATCCTCTTTTAGCCTGGATTTGCCCTAAATTTACACTGGCAAATGTTTCAACAGTTTCCAGTGCAGCCTAAATAAACAGTGCAGCCTAAATAAATTGAATATGATACCCTATATGTACTTTCGAATGTCCAAAAGTGACATTGACGGTAATGATCCAATCCCCCCCCAAAAAATATGTAAACAAACACAACACTTTTGGGGGGCTAGTTTAAGAAACAAAGTATGTTAAAAACATATCCATATTGTCCATTCTGTCTCATCAAACACACTAATCACAACAGCCTTCAGATGTACAAACGCTAATGAACGTGATAAACTGAATCCTTTTTCAAAGTTTTATCATGTTTGAGTCACTGATCAGAATGATCTGACAATGTGAATTGCCGTCCGAACTCTCGGCTTTTCAATGAGTCATCATTTGAAATTATCCCTAGTCCTCCTTAGTACATTAGTAATAATGGAACTACAAATAAGTTATGGCAACATATATATTTTTTTTATTTCCATTTTAAAAATGTTGTATTACATGGGCCATTAATTTGTCAATCATTTAACAGAAGGAATCTATTGCCATGTTAAATTTGTATCATTTAAATATTTTTGGCTGTTTCGGCATCTTGATAAAACAGCCTTTGTTTTCGTTAAGAATTTTTTTGTCTTTTTTGTGTTTGTCATTTTTCAGCCATTTCCCTTAGCATTTGTACACCTTTTCATCATGCATGGCACTTTGGGACCAAAAATTAATCCGATTGCTTTTTACTTGGCGCACACTTAGACCAGCACCCGCAGATGTGTGCCGAACATTGACGTAATGGTGACATCATCACGTGTCACAAGACATCACAATAAAGCAGGGGTGTGAAATCTCATTTTTTTTGCTGAGTTCAGCGTTTTTTGTTTTGGATTTCAGCTTTTTCCCTTCACTTGCTGTGTACAAAAGTATAGGAGATTTCAAAAATTCAGCTTTTTTACACCTTTTTCAGCTGTTTTCAGCTATTTTTAGCTATTTTTATCAGTGGTCACTCACACCCCTGATAAAGGTGCATACTTTGAAGGTTCATATCTCCAGAACTGCAGGTCCGATTGTTTTGAAACACCGGGATGTGTTATGGACAAAAATTGAAAAGACGTAATGATGATGCCATCAAGGGTAACGTGACGTCACATTCAAGATTAATAGATTTAATCTTTGAAAATCAATATAAAATCAACTATGAGAGAGACCTGAACTGGACATTTGCGGAAATTGGTAGAATAATCCAGGATCTTTATTTTATCTCGGTGCGCAAAATCACGTGACCCTTCCTTCCGTTCCAAACCGGAAGTGCCTTACAATTTGAAATTGGAAAAAAAAAATGTGAGCTTGCTTTCAATGGTGTTAGTCTCTGGCTAGGTTGTACTTAAAAAATAAAATTACCGTTGACATCACAAAATGTTCTAACACCTTCTAGCGGCAGGTTGAACAATTTTTAAATTAATAATCAATTTATACGTATGTTTCAAAGTTTGCTGAAATCACTTATAGTCCAGCGGATATGTGAAAAAATTGTGCACTTTTGCATAAAAGCGTGAAACTTGGCACAGATGTTTATATTCATGCGAGAAAATGTTTTAGATGTGGAGCCATCGCAAATTTACCCTTTCAGGGGCGTGGCATCCATTTAAAAAAAGGGGGCGGGACTTATCGTGCCCGCAGTTAAAACGGTTGTTTCCACTTGTCACAAAAGTAGGAAACTTCACAAAGACATATTGATATAGATTATAAGTGTTTTCCAGATTTGGAGCTTTTTGGGGCGGGGCAGTTTTCATTATTCCCACCCTGGAAATATTGTTCCCACATTCATAGGGAAATGGAACTTTCTACAAACATTGACATTCATGAGGAAAACAATTCCAGATGTGGAGCCATCGTGAACACACCCTTTTAGGGGCGTGGCAGCCATATTGACAAAAAGGGGGGGGGGGCGGGGTTCTCATTATGCCCAACATGGGAAAAATGGGCCTGCGTCACATAAACGAATGAAGCTAATTCCCACAGACATTTATATTGACGAGAAAAAAAATCACACGTGAAGCCATCGTAAACACACCCTGTTAGGGGCGTGGCAGCCATAGTAAAATTGGGGGGCGGGGGGTAGTCATGATGCCCCTGTAAAAGAAAGTTGTGCCTATACCTTTCATAAATGGATGAAACTCCACACGGACAATATATTCATGAAAATCTTTCTTTTTTTAATGTGAAGCCATCACTAACCTACCCATTTAGAGGCATGGCATCCATTTTTAAAATGGGGGGGGGGTACTCAATATGCACACCGTGGAAGATTTTGACCGCGTTTCATTTAATAAAATCCACCTCAGATAGCTCTTCTAATGTGTTGGAGTAGGGCCGCTTTTATAGTTGGAAGCATCTGTGCCAAGTTTCACGCTTTTATGCAAAAGTGCACAATTCATCGATATTTTGTCACATTTCCGCTGGACTATTAATAATGAATGTATATAATGAGCTTCATGCTAAGAACAATTTGAGGGGGAGAAAGATTGAGGATGTCACCAGACTGGAAGCTACAATATGATGTCACGTTAAAGGTCCATTTTAAAGCCTATATCTATGGCACTATTGGTCCTGATCACTTTGCAACTTTCTACTGCACATCTATATCCTGTCAGTCTATCTGCTTCGTTCACAAGTACCCCCTCACCGGCAAAGAAGGTACAGTTCGGCGGACCGACCGACGCCATCTTGCCTGACTGCAATTTTGCCACGACATGCGGCCGTACCACTGCGTGTACATAGTGCAAATCCCCCGGTGTACGTGCGTCACACACAAAGTACAAGGAACGGTGCGCGTCAACCAGCTAAATGTCCCACCCATGGGACATTGTTTTGTTGCTAGGTAAATGGGCGCCCTCTTTCGTTGGCGCACGGAGCCCATAGCATGACATGAAAATATAATTTAAAAATGCTGAAACAGCCATTTGTTTGTCCACAAACATCTAGTCTTTTTTTTTTCTTTTTCAGACTCCTGCTATAGCATATGTCCATGTTTCATCATGCATGGCATTTTGGGCACTAAAATCAATCTGATTGCCTTTATACTTGGCAGACACTTAGACCAGCACCTGCGGTTGTGCCCCGAACATTGACGTCATTATGGCGTCATCATGAGTCACATGACGTCACATTACATGTGTATATTTTGAAGGCCTGGTCTGATTGGGTCCAAAGTTGATATGTACTTGGACCGGGATGCATTATTGAGAATATGAAGTGATATCATGATGACGTCATCACATGACACACATGACATGTGACATCATATTAAATGTGCATATTTTGAAGGTGTATATCTGCAGACCTACAGAAAGTTGGTACATGTATGTACTTGTGCATATCCAATACGCTGTATATAACATTGCACTATTACCAAGTTATAAAAATTAGAAACCCTGCTGAGACTGAGGGCCAAAGCTATTACAAAGCAGGGGAATAGGCCCATATGCCAGACCTGCTGAGTTGCACATTCCAGGGTGCACTCAGGTCAAGTGAGCTCTCACATATTAAATCCAGGGGCGTACACCGCGTTCCCACTTGAATTGGGAAAAGGTGGATCAAGATCCGGCATTTTGGTGTGATTGTTATCTTACCGCAAGGAAACCGCAAGTCGCGTTCCCATTTATGCTTGATCCACCTTTTTGAACGGAAATGTCGAGTCCGAAGGGTCACTGAGTTCGGAATTGCGCGCGTTCTGTGGGAGTGCCAGTGTTGCATGCTAGGCCAGGATGAGTCAGTTTTCAAACAGCACTATCGGTATCAGAATTCACCGACAAAAATTGCGCGAATTCACAGACATAAATCACGGATCCGTAGAGGATCCGTGCGTGCATAAATTAACTGATGAAATCGAACAGCGCCGCTCATTGTGTGACATCAGAAACCAATGCATCGATAAGGGTTCCCTGATTCTGAACCTTTTCATTGGTTGGAAATAGTCACATGATGTACTACGACACAGTTTCCAATTTTCTATAATCATTACTAAAGATTTGTCACCGTCCGTACATACCGCGTTATCGGCACTATTCTCATCGCATACTCGTAAGCTTTTGTATGATTCTGTGCTAAAGTGAAGCGTTTTGGTGAGTGCGGACTCAGACTACGGATGGAAAAATAATTAAATTTTCATGAATGAAAAAGGTTTAGAAAATGGACGAATTGTAAAAATTGTAAAAGGCCTAGTGTGGTTTTAAGATATACCACGTGCGCTGCATGCATGCGATATGCGCGGTGCTAGCCTGTACTTCAGCGGTTGTTTATTGTGCATGTTGTGTACGTTGGACATTTTCACATGAGCTACACGCCTGAAAACGTGTTTCTTCGTTCATAAGACCGCAAGATTTTCGTGCCACTCGTGCACCGTGCGGATGTTGACAGGTCAAATTGCCGGATCAGATCCACCTTTTGCGTTCCCATCTGATCGTGATCCGCCAATTGCCGGATCTGATCCACCAATTGGGGGATCTGTATCCTGGTCCAGAGGTGGATCAGAAAAGAACGGTTAGCGTTCCCACTACACACAATTGCCGGATCTGATCCACCAATTGGGGGATCTGATCTGGCAATTTGGCAAAAGGTGGATCATCATCATCATCATGTCGGTTTTAAGGCCGTTGTCCAGTCTGTTCTGGGTTGGCCTGCTTTCTCCCTATGGGTCTCCTCCACTTGGCCCTGGCCGTCGCATCCCTCGCATTGACTCCAAGCAGTCGCATGTCATCTGACACGGAGCTCTGCCAAGTTTTGCGCGGTCGGCCAACGGGTGTGGGCCACCCACAATTACGTTGGTACACCTCTTGACCCAGTTGACATCCTCCTTTCTCTCCACATGACCAAACCACCTCAGCCTGTGCCTCCTCAATACAATGCCGATCCCCTCCACTCCCACTCTCCTCCTCAGCTCCTCGCTTGACAGCCTGTCAGCCAGAGACACCCCACACATCCACCTGATCATTCTCATCTCTGCTCGTTCCATCTGCTGGATGTGCCCCACCCTTGTGGGCCATGTCTCGCAGCTGACACCATACTGCTTCGGACACAGGCGGTGTAAACCTGGCCCTTCATCTTCAGGGGCGGCGCCTTGGATGTCAAAAATGGGGCCAGCTCCCTGAACTTCTTCCACCTACTCCTCACGCGTGATGTCACTGCTGCATCTGCTCCTCCCTCAGCACCCAGCATGTCACCCAGGTAGCAGAACGACTCCACCACCTCATACGTGTCACCGCAGACCTCCAGACCCGCTTCTCTCTCCTCTGGCCGTAGACCATCACCCCGACATCTCTTACAGACGAACGTGGTGCTAGCAGCCTGAAGACTACCCTTCAAGCCACTACATCGCCTGTGAACCCACTTCCTACACGTTGTACACTGGATTGAGTTGGCAGCTACACCTTTCCCACACACACCACACGGCCATGCGCCAGAGCTCGTCATTGGCCCACCGCTGACGCGACTAACCATCACCTTGGTCTTCCCGGCGTTGATCTTCAGACCCTTAGATGCCAGACACACTCTCCATGCTGCCATCTTTGCATGTAGCTGCTCCCTTGTCTCTGCTATAAGGACTAGGTCGTCCGCATACAGCAGTTCCCAAGGCAGCCCGCCTCGCGTCTCACTGGACACCACTTCCATCACAGTAGCAAACAGCAGGGGGCTCAGTACGGAGCCCTGGTGTACACCAACCTTCACCTCAAAACTCCTGCTATCCCCTGCACCTGTCCTCGCCACCGTACTAGCACCAGTGTACAACATCATCACTGCTCCCACCAGCCATTCCTCCACACCCCGCTTCCTCAAGGCCCATCGCACAACCTCCCTTGGCAGAAATTTTTCCTGCAGCTGTCGTACAATGAAAATGGCGTCAGTAGTTCCTCTACCCGGCATAAAGCCGAACTGCATCTCGTCAATCTCCACCTGCATCCTCAGACGTACCTCAAGCACTCTCTCCCACACCTTCATTGCCTGCTCCAGGAGCTTGATGGCCCTGAAAGAGCCACACTCTAAAGGGTCACCCTTGCCCTTGAACAGGGGAACCAAGATGCTGTTCTGCCAATCTGTGGGAATACGGCCTTCTGCCAAAATGGAATTGCACAAGGCCTTCATCCACTGTACACTGACACCTGCAGAGGCCTTCATCATCTCACTAACCACTCCAGATGGACCAGTGGCCTTCCCAGACTTGGTGTGCTTCAGTGCCTGAGCCACCTCCCATTCTTCGATAAGGCAAAATGGACCCTCCACCACTTCACTTTCCACCTCCCTGTCCCACTCGTTCTCCACATTGAGCAGCCGCTCCATGTATCTCCTCCACACCTCCTGCACACCTTCAATAGCCGTCACGATGTTACCATCCTCATCCTTGACACAGCTCGCACCAGTCACATCCTGCCGCTCCTTTGCCATCTGCTTGGCAATCTTAAAGAACTGCCTCCTATCCTCACCACTCCGTAGATCCGCTGCAAACTCCCTTCTCTTGGCATCTTGTCCATCCACACCTGTCTCCGTGATATCCGCTTTGCCTCGAGGTACACTAACCTATCCGTCTTCTCGCCCGATGACTTCCATATATTAAAGCGGCGCCTCTTCTCATCAACTGCATTCCTGACCTCTTCGGTCCACCACCATGACTCCTTGTGCCTAGGCTCACCCTTCGTCCACCCACAGACCTCTTCTGCAGCTTGCAACCAGATATTCCTTGGCACAGACCACCTACTATCCACACTCTCCTCCATCACAGCCTGCTCTGCCAATTCCTCCACCCTTGCTCTAAACCTCTCGCTCACATCCTCCTTAGCTAACCGCCACACTCGCAGTCTCGGCACTTGCTTCTTCTTCACCTTCCTAGCACCAACCAGAGCCAGAGCCAGGTCACCAACGACAAGACGGTGTTGTGAAACACACTCTTCACTTGCGATGACCTTGACATTCTTCACCATGGTGCGGTCCCCTTTCCTGACCAAGTCGATAGCACTATTGCTTCCACCGGAACTGTATGTTGCCAGCTTGTTGGAGGTCTTCCTGAAGAATGTGTTGCATATCACCAGCCCGACCGCGTCACCAAACTCGAGGATCCGCTCACCCGCGACATTCCTGTCACCGTAACCCATGCCTCCATGCACGCCATCATAACCATCTGCAGCCGCACCCACATGGCCATTGAGATCACCTCCCACAATGACACCCTCTCTCTGTGGCAGCCTCGAGACTACCCTAACCATCTGATCCCAGAAGGAATCCTTCTCTTCCTGTGACCTCCCGACCTGTGGGGCATAGGCCGAGATAACGTTGACCACTCTCCTCCCGACCAGTAGCTTCACCAACAGGATCCGTTCACTGACTCGCTGAACCGCCATCACCTGGTCAACCCACCGTTCTGCCAGCAACATCCCGACACCTCCGCTCCCGTCATCAGTGCCCATCCAGAAGAACTTATACCGCTCACCCCTCCTACCAAGCCACCTTGCACTACCTCCCTTCCACCTTGACTCCTGCACACAGCACATATCCACTCCCCTCCTCACCATCGCATCCACCACCTCCCCAGACCTCCTCAACATGCTGCCAATGTTCCACGTTGCCACCCTCAAACGCTCAACCCCCCTCCTGTTCTGACCTCCCCGCAGGACATCGGGCGAATAGCCATCATTACTTACTGCGGCTTGGCCTCCTCCTCCACCATTATGTTTGACGAAGGCTGGTGGAGCGGCCCACGGAGTACTTGAGGCTGTACCCCGCCTATTCATATTACTAGCCATAGTTTGAAAATTGGAGCAAGATTTCACAGCTGGATGCCCTTCCTGACGCCAACCACAAGACGACTCCTACGTCACACTGCGGGGAGCGATGGTCATATTCTGATCCGTGACCATACAGATATAAGCAGGCCGATACTGCACGGGTTTGAAATCAGAGTTTCCTTTTCCTAGGTGGGCTGCCTTACATGGCTAACGAGCCCCACCCACCCGGGTTTGAAATCAGAGTTGTCCTTCTCCTAGGCAGGTCCCCGACCTAGGCTAACGAGCTCCACCTGCCCGGGTTTGGAATCAGAGTTGTCCTTCTCCTAGCCGGACTACCAATCAAGGTTGACGAGCTCCACCTACCCTGAGCAACTGGTTATAGCGCCAGAAATTCGCTGACACCCTCTGCCATTCTGTAAAAACGGGAGTTGGCACGAGAAGCCAGGCAGTAGGATTTGATTAGGAGAGGCTAATGTTGAGACGCCGTGCTATACAATGGAGTACTTCAGTGGAAATGGAGCTGCTCGATTCTCCATACCGCTCCAGCACATCCTAAACCTTTAACCCCCAATTGGTGGATCAAGTGGGAACGGGGTCAAAGTCAACCTACAATTTTTTTGTAAACATACTCCAGTCTCCAATTAAGGTGGTGGTTTGGGGGATATAAAGGTCAAAGGTTGACAATCCTGGGCGGGGACAGACTTCTGTTTATTTTCATCTCGGCTTTGCTCAGGTCTTGGTTGTCAAGCAGTTCCTCTCGGGCTGTTCCTTGACTTTACATTTTCTGGTATCACCTGCAAGTCATGGTGTTTTTTTCTTGTCTGTGAATTGTTCTGCCATGCCTGCAGTGTCTCCTGGCTAGACGCAATGGAATGAAATTAACTTGTTGGTTTTCAGTTTGCAGTCAAGGTTTTGTCTCAGTATAGGGTGTGGTACTGAAGTGGCCAGACTAGCTGTGTTACTAATAGGATGCTGCGAGTCCCACAAGTCTTGTGCATGCAATTTACATACTGTAGATTTTAGGATACATGTACATGTACATTGTATGTATCTAGAAAGGGATGTGTTATAGATGAAAATTGAATTTATGTCATGATGATGTCATCACATGACATATGACGTTATATTAATGGTCCATATTTTGAAGGCCGATATCTGCAGAACTATAGGTCTGATTGGGTTGAAATTTGGTTTGTATTATACCGTAATAGGTACATACTCCCGATGCACAGTAGCATATACGAGTCCTGTTTATTACGTCATGATTTACTGTGTTTGTTTGCTGCCCGCAACGACGACTTTTACACAGTTGCACGTTCGGGTCGAAACTGGACCTAAAAAACAGCTCTCAAAAGTACCTTTTGTACTCATTTCATGACAGAAACAATAGTCGTTTTTATTTCATCACACCTTAGGCTACATATACCCGAAAAATGATGGAAATGTCTTCGAGCATTCCACAACCTCTTTAATTTAGCTGTTTAAGTTACAAAATGTACTGATGAAAAATGTGTGACGGACATATGCAAAGCTCAATTATATACAGAACTACATCTGTTTCTCATCAGCCTCATAGACGTTTTTGTTTTATTTGTGTTTTGAGATGCTTTGTTTCATATTTTCGTGTACTAACAAATGTATTGTATCTGGCATCAGAACCCAACTTCTTGAATGTTCTTAACCAAATACAACAAATCATTTTCAGGCGCTTAATCAACAATCTTTACTAAAGATTTTTCGCTTTGCTGTCAAAATGGTTCATGCATGCACTGACCAACCGTTTTTCATCTGTGTATGATCAAACATGTTTTTTAGACATCCCTTTTTGCAAATAATCGTATCTCGTCTGTGGACTTATTGCAACCTTTAGGCGGAAAAGCGTCCACTCTATCCGTAGTACCATATATAAAATTAATTGAAACAGACATATCCCCGTCAAAAAGTAGAATTTTGAGCCAAGTTACAAACATGTACTGCTCTTAATATAAAACTCACTGTAAAAATGTATGTAAAAAGCAAAACGAAATTCATTTGTATGACACACGGAAAAAAAACTTTTTGGGGGGGTTTCTGACGCAATGTCGTCTGCTGCACTCGCATGTGGTCATGAATCCTAAACATTAGCTTATGAAAGCATGCAAATCTAAGCAAATCACCAGTCGAATTGTTCGAGGACAAAACATCCCAAATTTTAACCACAAAAAAAATACTTAAAAAACACCCTTTCACTCCATAGAAACAATTACATTTTCCACATGTTGATTGTGTATTTATTTGAAGTCGTTTGACGCTTGAATGGTTGCTATTGCAATTTGTTTTAGGTCTTAACTGGACTAAAGTAAAACAAATACGGTGAAGTTATGGTGACATTATCGCATGTCAAGTGATGTCTCATTGAATGTGCTTTTAAAGCTTTTTGTCACTGACGCAACATTGACGTTGCATTTCAACAGTGTGCTATCTTCAGAAATACACATCTGATCGCTCTGAAACATGTATGTCTTGTCAGTCTATACCATGACATAAACATGCAATAACAAAATGCCGAGACAACCATGTGTTTGTCCACACACATAAATATAGTTATTTCAGCTGTTGGTACACGTTATTGACATAATTCTAGCCTTTGGTGGGTGTTCACCACTTGTTCACATTTGATATGTGTCAATTTGTCTGATGTGTATTAGGTATGTGATGACTGCGTAATCATACGTAGTGGAAGTGGTGCTGTTTGTGATCGCTGCTGGTATGAGAGACTCATCAACATGACTTACTGCCCTAAAACAAAAGTCTTGTGTCTCTCACGAAGACTTACTAGCACAACTCGTCTGGACAAGTATTACACTAAAAAGGTATTTATTCATAAATATATAAAAGGAAACAAATAATTGAATTCATTCCTCGGTGATCTTAACAAAAAAGTTCATCTGAAAATTAAAATGCTTTGTCTTGTATACATGAGTATAAAGGAATTTGTTTAAACAGAGGCATCTTCGCATGGAGAGCTTGTCTTCTCCAATCTGCTGAATTGAGGGTTTATGAGGTTTGGGATCGTTTTTGAGTTCTCATACTTATCCATGGTCTCTCCACCTTTATTCATTTGACTCATTTGTAATTCTTTGGGAGTCATTGTGGACCTGTTCTTTATCTGTTAATGGCAACAAACACACCCTCCTAAGTCTCAATTCCATATTCACAACATTAAAAATCCCACTTTTTCCTCACTTTCTATCACTTTTTATTACTTTCCTATGCTTATTACTGTTTTTCTTATCTTGGTTTTAGTGTCGTGAGTTGTACTTCTGCATCAAGGAAAGCATGGAAAAAGCTGCTACTCGTCAAAAAAACGGCATCTCTGGAGGTAAGTCATCAAAGAGGACATGTGATCTCTTGATTGTTTTGTACTTATCAAATCAAAAACCTTTAAAAAAATAGAATTTGTTTCAATCAAAGGAATCAAAACTGCCAAAAATACGCACAAAATTCTATACAGTTGATACCGACCCAGCAGCATGATATTCGCTACTTCCGCCAATCCCTCGTGCCACATCGAATATTTGGTGTCTTCGTCTTCAAAACAAATGTTGTTATTTACCCGGCGATACCCTGTTATTTAACTGGCAGTTTTCGTTGTCTCACAGCAGTGTTGCTGTACTGAATGAGTGAGACTTTACACAGGGTGAGTGTCGCACGAGTTGCAAGCCAGTCACCCTTTACCTACGCTACCAGTTACCGTCCAGTCAGCGTGATATTTCGCTATTCGCAAATCCCTCACGCTGCACTAAATGCTCAATTCTTTTGCCTTCAACATATATGCCACTTTACATGTATATCTGGCAATATGCTATTATGTAACTGGCGGTTTTCGTTGTCTCACAGCTGTGTTGCTGTGCCGAACATCTGAGACATTGCATGGGGCGCACGTCGCACTAGTTGCAAGCCGCTCACCCCTTACCTACACTACTAAGTTACCGACCCATCAGCATGATATTTCGCTACTTAGCAAATCACCTTCAAAACAAACTCCGTTTGTTTTCCAGAAGTTTCGTTTCCTCATAGTGGTATATTTGTCAATACGTAAGACTTCCCATTGACGGAAAGTTGTTAACTGCTACACCACAACTTACTGACCATTCTGCGTGATATTTCGATGTTAGCAAATCCCTCATGCTTCACCGATTCTTTGGTGCTTTTGCCTTAAAAACGAACACCGTTATTTTTTACCGGCAGTTTCGTTATCTCACAGCGGTGTATTGACCAACGTCCCAGACTTCACATATTTGACCGCAAGTTGTTAACTCTGACAACACAACTTACTTACTGTCAGTGTGATATATTGCTGTTAGCAAATACCTTATGTTTCACCAGTTATTCTCTACTTTCACCTTCAACAGTTTAATAGGGTGATATTTTGCTGCTAGCAAATCCCAAAGTAGTCTTCTGGCCGTTCTAAGATTGTACCAGCCGCCACACTATCGTTTCGGATGTCCCGACTACTCCAGTTGCCATCCGGTTTTTACCCATCATTTGATACGGGTTTTTCACTGTCCTGAAATTGTCATCCACTGCTTTACCAGCGAGACCTCTTTGCTGGCCTTTTTAGATTCTACGGAGAAGATTACTTTTACCACAGTTTGTCCAAAACTGTCTTCCCCGTTGTCCACAGCCGTCAAGCAGTGGTTTTCATTCCACCGCTCGACACCCTGCAAATCCACGGGCCACCTTCTGTCCTTCAGCCTCTACCGCCACTTTTGGCCACGGGTCCGCTGCAGACATCGCCCCCCCCCCCCCCCCCAATGGGACCGGGGCGGATCCAGGAATTTGTGCAGGGCGGGGGGTTCATCTGCAAATCAATGCTAAAATGTAGACAGGTTTTTTTCCCAGACACTTGGCTCCGCAAAATCAATGGGGCCCTCCTACCATACTTTTAATGGGGGCGATGTTCCAATCCGACGATTATTAACACTTATATTACAGCATAGTCATTAAAAATGCGATTTTCAAAAATACATATAAGGGAAAGCCCGATTGTCATGAAACTTGGTGAATAGCTAATCGTACTGGTATGTAGTCCGAAACGACGTCACCATGACGTCATTGGTTGATTTTTTATGATTTTTGTAATATTTAAAATTTGCATTCCGCTGTAGCATGAATTTAGGTTTTATGAAATTCGAACTCATTGGTGGTATTGCGCATGCTCAGCATAGATAATTAGGAGAGGGACCGGTAACGTGAGAGGGTTTAACCAATAATAGGGAAAAAGAGTCCGATTGTCATACGAGTCCGATTTTCATATGACACCGCTTCCAAAATTTAACACTTCCTTTTATTGTATTGACTTCAAGCTTAGTACAAACCACAATGCAAAAATATGCATTAACAAGTGTTATCAAGATGACGTCATCGCAGGGCACGTGACGTCATCATATGCAAAATCCGAGGTAAAGTCAACATGACGCCATCAAGTAAATTTTTTTTATTGTATATCTGTTGGCTATACTAGCTCAATATAACTTTTTATGAACTTTGAACAAACAATATAATTTACATGACTTCACATTGCCAAAAAAGCATAAAGTCATACAAAAATAATAATGTTCTGTTTTCAAACAGACATAGACCTCTAGTTTTTAATGAAATTCCCACCCGGATCCGCGCCTGATGTGAGAACCTTTTTGACCCATTTCGAACGGGTACTGGGACCAAATCACTTCAGCCCGGTGGGTACTCAACATCGTCGCACTCGAGTACTGCCTGGAGTTCACGAGCGCCCCCTACACAGTGGTTTAAGACCCAGACATTTCAAAAACAAAATTCTCCTAATATTATGCTTTAACCTAGTTTATCTAATGACTTAATTTATAGTAGATACAAATATTTTTTCCAACATATTTACCGGATATGTCACTCAAGTACATAACTACACAAAACTAAGAGGGTTAGACTCATTACAGTAGGCACATTGGTGCAACAATAAAAAAATGTTTTTCTATACCAAAATTATATCTTCAGATAGAAAACTGTGCATCATCTGGTAGCTTGTTTAGTACCCTTTCAAGTAATATAACATTTGTTATGAAAAGTATTTCATAAAGTGCAGAAATTTGCGGGGACTACTTATGGTAAATTATGTAGAAGTATCCCAAAACAGCAAAAGACACTCAGATTATGTTCGCTAATGCATTTATCTTTTCTTCGTAAATTGGTAAACTGATAATTTGGCTACAAAAATAATCAAGCAGAAAATTCGCGCAATGCATCGTTGTGCTGAAGAAAATCAACTTTGTAAGCAGTCCTCAGCTGGGAATTAATTTAAAATGCTGTCGCTGGCGACCAAGCGAACAGCGCCCTCTGTTGTTGAGATTTGTTGAGCGTTCTGTACACGTACATAATGTACATGTATGTGATCGATGTGTTGGGCTCGGTGTCGTCGCTTATAGACTTCGGAAATTTGTGTACGAAGGTTTAAACTCTCCTCGTGTGGGATTTACAGTAAACAATTGTTGAATAAATTTAGCTGTTAATGATTTTCCTTGTCATGTGAAATGTAGAGAGAATTAGAGATGAAGAGATCACATTTTTTGTAAACTTTATGATGTAGGCCCACACTGGGTCCGGTCTGCCAAACGACAACATTCCCTGCTGTTTGTGCTTGTAATAAAATGTCTTAGGCCTTGCAAGGCCAGGAAAAACATTAAACACCGTTTCAGCCAACCAGACATGCCAGAGAAGCCAGATACTTTCAAGGACTGATTTGTTGATATGTCCAGTAACAACTCTGTACCGGACCAGAGCTGTCATTGTGATGTAAATTAGACATCTTATGGCTTAAATGTAAACACTGAGATGATATCGTGTTCACAGAATACCTGGCCACATCCCAGTGGCGAATCCAACTGGACTAACTCAGTGAGGGTCTTTCGGATCACGACAGATACGTCTCTGGTGGGTTGGGGCGCGGAGATGGAATCTCACCAAATGGCGGGGCTCTGCACTTTAGCAAAGGCCACCCTCCACATCAACTTTATCAAAATGACAGCAGTCTTATCACCCTTCACCGCTTTTACAGCATGGTGCAGGGTCAATCTGTTGTCTCCTGCGGTGACTGTTGTCTAATACAATGTGGCATTTACGGCATCGGTGTCGCCAGCATGCCATCTGTCTCAGAGAGATCCATCTGGCGGGCACGGAAAACACCACAGACGATGCACTCTCCCGGGACTGGATTTGCCCCATGGAGTGAACCCTCCGAACCTTGGTCATGCAGACAATCTTATCACAATTTAACCATCCGCATATCAACCTGTTCGCAATATTACTCAACCGCCAGCTCTTTTTGTACTATTCCAGATCCCCAGACCAAAGGGCGTGGACCAACTTATTTGCCTACGCTTGTTCCTCGATCTCCCTACTAACCTGAGTACTTGGGAAGATCAAGGAGGATCCCTGCAGGGTCCTCCTGATTACCTCATTTTGGCTCCGACAGCCTTGGTTTCTACGCCTTGTCTACCATTCCTTACATTCCTTCTCAAGAAGTTGCCGCCATCGCAGCCCATCGCCTCCCTCAAAACAGATTTTTTTCTTGACGGCAGCCACCGCGCGCTGCATGAGTGAACTCCACGTCCTGACCATAGGTCAAGGACATTTGACATTGGGAGCCTGGCAGGGTCCGCCTGACCCCCCATCGCTCTTTCCTCACCAAGAACCAGTCAGTGACGTTCTTCCTGACTGACTTCTTGGATACTGACTTAAAGTTGTTCTCCGTCCGAGAGGACAAGCTCTGGTGTCCTGTCTGGACCCTCAAGTGGTACTATGTACCTACATTGGACTGCACCAATCCGTGGCCCTACGACTCCCATCATCAGACTGGCCTATCCTGGACAGAGTACAAGCTCACAAAATTTGCAGCGTGGCAACGTCTTGGGCCTTTTATCAAAGGAGTGCTCCTTGCAGATATCATGCAAGCGGCATGTTGGAAATCCTCCAACACCTTCACCACCTGTTATGTTAGGGATGTGCTGCAAGCTGATGGCAGAATCGTGTGCAGTCCTCCTTACTGCCCCGCAACTGGATCGTTTCCCTCCCTTGCTGGCGCCCCACAGTACTGACCAGTGATGGCTTACCTGATTATAGTAATAGCCGATTCCTCTGGTTTACTTTAGTGGGTTTAATCTTGTTGGCTTTGTGCTCACGCTTCCATGCGGCCCACCTTCCACATTCGTACACTCTTGTGTCGTCCGCGAACCCACCTACCTAAAACGGTGCTACTCTGCATATGTAATAATACTCTACGGGTAAGTAGAGCGCAGTGGAATACCCCTCCCCCCCCCCTGCCAAGTTGTGGGCCGATTCTACTAGAAAATACTTACCCTGGAGTGCCCACCCCCTCCCCACTCTCATGTACGCGTTCACTTATGCACCTTACGCTTGAGAAAAGAGGAAGTATGGCGGACGGGCCGCAAGGTACTGTGGGTAATAAATCTTAGCCAATGGCTAGTGCCCATTATGTAGTAATCCTCTACGGGGAAGTTTTCGCTTGTACCGGTAGAATCAGCAAACACCCTGGTGACTTTTTGTTTGGATTTTTTTTTATTTCGATTTTTTTTTCATATATTTCGCTTTAGAACATAGTACCCAACCTTTTTGACATGCTCCTCTAAGCAAAACATCATCAATTTCTTAATTACATTAATGATGCAAGGGGTAGGCATCTCAATTAGTGCATTTTGCGTTTTCACAAAGAGACACGAACATAACTGCCCTTGAATGCGTACAAAACATATTAAACAGAAAGGTGTAAAAGTAGGTCAATTGAGAATTTCATTTTCACAAAGGGCCACACATCTTTATTACATTCTCAGCTGCATGCACGTAACATTCCCTGTGGAAAAAACGTTGAACAGAAAGGGCCTAAATGTAGGAAACTTGGATTTCCGTTTTCACGAAGGGATACACATCTTTACTAATTAATGTTGGCTAATTGATAACTCTGCTCATTCTAATTACTGGGTTTACATAAAAGTTGACCTTTCAAAGAATCATATGAATGTTTTCCTATACTGCATAAAGGTGTTGCGAAGTAGTCATTTTTGCAGTTTAAAAATAAGAGGAACTTCTCTTGCGATTATCTCGAAAATGTTTTTCTTCAAAAATCTACATCTGTGGCTCTTCGTGAACAGTGACAGTCATTTTGTGAACAAGTGACAGTCAATCAGATCTAGTCAATCAGTCAGTCAGTCAGTCAGTTAGGTACAAAGAGAACTCTAGCCTGGCCCTTTAGGACCAGCAAAACCATTGCCATGTATATTGATATTTTCGTGATTTAACACGACATTATCATGTACTAAAAGTTGTAACCCCTGTAGTAGTGGAATATATTAGTGCCTTTTTGTTATAGTAAGATACGTATCGTCATGGGCATCAATCAGTTGGGCCCCCTCCCCTCTTGTTAAAGTTAAAATAAAGTTTCATGCACGACCTACTTGTGCCGAGGCTAGGCAGGCTGCTGGCGGGGTGGGGCCCGTACTCCAGTCACTCAGCGCAGAAAAAAATGCAACATTGGCCATGTTCAGACACCGTGTTAGCTAAAACGGTAAAAGTTAAAACGGTCGCTCACCACGGGGGGCCCGTCGTAAAAATAAAACTACCGAGCGTCCAGACATCGTTTTAAGTATAGCAAGTTCAACTTGAAGCAGTTTACCTCAGTTTCTAAGGTCAAGTAAAACATCCGCCTCGGCAAAAAAGCGTGCGCTAAAAAGAGCCTTCACTCTTCCATTTTAACAGTTCGCTACACATGGTCTGAGCCCCTCACCGTGTGATGTGTGTTGCCATGCCGTGTTTGACATCGCAGCCTTGGCCGGTCATGTAGCGTGGCACGCGATAAACAGGACGACAGTCACTTGTCCACCGCGGCAATTTCCCCATTTTTGGGAAGTATCGTACATCGGCTTTACATATACACCATTTGTGTTTGCATTTTGGGGGCTATTTTCTGTTCCTTTCGTGGTGCAAAAAGACAAAAAATGTTCTGAAAAGTTGTTCGAAAACCAGTGTTCGAAACAAGATGTCATTGAACAGATTTCACTCAAGGTTTAATACATCAACTTGCCTGCACAACATCATGTGAAAATACACGTGATATTAATGTTGCAATATTGTCCAATCAACGCCAAGGTTTTCCTGGTAATTGAATATATTAGTGTATTATGATAATTATGCTCCGGTTAGCGGTTGTTGTGTTGGCATCTACATGTTTGTCATCGCATCGTGTGTGCGAGTGAGCACGATGTGAAACTCGGACCATGTGGTCAGAAAACTTGTGGGAAATTGGACTTGAAATTGGATTTTTTTTAACTGTAGGAGAAATAGGACATTGTTTGCTTAATAGAAAAGCGCGCCATGGAGAAGGCGTTGCGCTGGCTAAAACGGGAAGCGTTTTAGTTAAAACTGTTCAGACATTGTACTAGAAGATAAACTCGTTCTGGTTATTCGCTAAACCCTCCTTCCGAGGGGGTTTAAGTTGCCGTTTTATTTTCGAGTTCAACTCGATTCGGTCTAAATAAAAAAGCGTTCAGACATCGTTTTAACAAGAAAGTTACACTGAATCGAGTTCAACCGATAGGGAATTTAAAACGTTGTCTGAACGACCCCATTGTCATCAATTGATCGTTACCTTTGGAAACTGTTTCAGGCCTGACGTTATCAAAATGATTGATATAATCTTGTACGTTTGGGGTTGCTGGAAATCCTTTAAAGTTTTGTTTAAAAATATGGAACCCCTCATAAATAATCTTAGCCTTCATTCATTCAAACTCTGCAGTGGTGTTTTACATCATCGCCATTACCAGAAAAAACATATTTGACAATTCAACTAAATATTTGTGAAATTCTTTCTTGTTACTTTTTGTTTATAATTTCATGGGAATTGCTTTATTTAAATAAGAAAGAGATCAAAATGTTGCCACTTTTTGCCGCTGTCCAATAAACACAGCAGGATTTATCGCGTGGCGCCTGCAGGCCTGTAGCTAGCGCTGTACCACCAGCAACGGCTGGTCAACGTGACCTTTTTCCAAAACAACATCCACATTACTTGGTTGTTGAGCACCCTCTATGATACTTTTATGATGGTACGCAGGTATATATTACCATGAATATTCAGGATTTGTCGAGCAGTTCGATAGCTCAGCTGATAAGGTCGTGATTTTGTACCGCAAGGGATCCTCGCGTTATGGGTTCGAATCACCAGTTTTACCAGAGTATTTTTCTTTCTAATCTGAGGCTTTGGAGGATTTTTATTTAAGGGCAATAAAGTCTGAATTTCATTACATTCAAATTCATTTCTTTTTTCTAATATTTATATTTTTTCTCATGTTTTTAAGAGAAGTAAAGTCCAAAACGTCATGCAGCATACACCCCATTCAGATGTCGTTTGGGGAACAAAAATCGCAGGCGGGCTAGGCCGGAAATCTGCGTAAGACACAGTAAAATTAGTGTAACTAGCTGGCGACCATTGTGTAGTCTATGTGATAGACCCTGGTTCTGGCGAAGCCGACCATGGTCTATGATATGTAAATAGATTCGGCTATTAATTATGCAACTAGACTGCGTATGACCTCAAGTGAAACTGACCAATCAGCATACGCCTTGTATACGTGCATAATGCAAGCTCCCTGCGTGCGTAAACATCATGCCTGCAATGAGTAGCATTTTTGTTAGCTTGTTGTATTCCAAAAACGTGGCATCGAAATTGACCAATCATAATCTTAGTCCTGATTTCGGAATGAAATGACAGGCGTTCTACCGGAGATGGGCTGCGTGGAGAATGGATGATTCTCAGACTAGCCATTGTTCATGTGGGCCACGGACCGAGTTAATCACGGATCGAGTTGGTCACGGACCGAGTTGGTCACAGACCGAGTTGGTCATGGACTGAGTTGGTCACGAACTTACTCGTGTGTGTCGTCACAACATAGAGACAAGACAGGCAGCATTTCTGCATGCCATATTTCTGCCCTCTGATGGAGCTCGCAAGCGTCGCGAGTCCCTTCCCTTCCAATGGCGAGACCTCATCAGACGGCGGGTTCCTGGACTTTAGCACAGACCACGCACCACATCAATTTTCTCGAACTGACGGCAGTCCTCAATGGCCTTCACTGCTTTCACTGCATAGTGCAGGGTCAATCTGTTCTCATCCGCTGGGACAACAGGACTGTGGTGTCCTACATCAACCAGCAAGGCGGTACACACTCCCCAAGCCTACCCGCATGCCTACTCACATGGCAACTACTGCACTGGTGTCGCCAGCATACCATCTCTCTCAAAGCGGTCCACTAACCAAACGCGTTCATTTTCGCACCTTAACCCCCCCCCCCCCCCCCCCCCAACGTGTGGGCTGATTCTACTAGCGACTACTCTTGTAGACTGCCCACCCGTCTCTCCACTCTCACGTACGCGTTTACTTACGCATCTTATGCTCGAGAAAAGAGGAAGTATGGCAAGGTACTGTGGGTAATAAATCTTAGCATATGGCTAGCACCCTTCAGGGAATAAGCCATATGTAGTGATATTCTACGGGTAAGTATTTGCTAGTAGAATCGGCCCGTACTTTGATGGGGGGAGTTTTTTTGTTTCTTTAAAATTCAAATCTGTCATTTGATCTGTGTCTAATGACTTTCTTTTACCACAAAATAATGATAGCCAGTACCTTGTTGACCTTGCACTTCAAAATGTTGCGATGTCGTCCTACCTGACTGAAGGTGCATGATAAATTCTATATTTTCAGAAGTTCTTTTCACCTCATGATGAACATGTATCCTCTCTGATCTAAATCAGAATTCAGTTCGCACATTTTAACTGCTGACTGGAAAGGCTGAATTTCATGATCCTTTTTCCGTTCTGACATAAACATATTCACAATTGGGCAATGTCCTATGACAAAGTTTTGGCCCGACCACCAAGTGTTGGTAACTCAACAAATGCGAGCCTTTAGTCAAGTGGTGCATATTACTCTGACTCATGATGACATCATCGGGTGTTAAATTACAAGCTATTAAAGATTTCTAGATTTAATCTTTGAAAATCAATATAAATCAACCTTGTGAGACCTGAACTTGACTTTTGCGGGAGTTGATAGAATAATTTAGGATCTTCATTTTATCTTGTATGCGCCTAATCACGTGACCCTTCCTTCCGGTCCAATCCGGAAGTGCCTTATAATTTGAAAGTGGAAAAGATGTGAACTTGCTTCAAACAACTATAGTCTCTTGCTATGTTGTACTTAAGAAAAGAAATAACGGTAACGTCGTCTAGCTGCGGTTGAAAAAAAATGTTTAAAATGAGTTTTCAGTTGATTATTGTGACAAAGTTTATGACATATGGAAAAGATGTGAGCTCTGTCTCTAGTTAGTATTGGATCTGTGTTAGGCTTCTAGTTTCAGTATTTTAGTGTGTCCTTCTTTCCTCGAAGCAGGTACACATGTAAGATACTTTTTTAGACATGCACCCATTGGATGTATTTGGGTCTGCCTCTCTTTACAAAAGTAATAAGGTTCATCTGGTATTTTGCGACCTGGTCATGCTCAGCTTGTTACCACTCTTCATGTTTCTAACTTGAGTTAAGGCCTTTTTATCATTTGAAGTAATAGTTCTTTTCTGCCATCAAGACCGTCTTGTGTGGTTGCCAACTCCATTGCTGCAACCACTTTCACACCTTCTTGAAGGAGACCTTTTTTGCAGCCCAACAATTCTATCTGAAATAAAAAATCATCTGAATTGAAATGTCTGTTTTCTGTGTGCCATTTTTAATCAACAACACACTATTGTTAATGGTTAAAAGTGTTATGGATTTGTTTTAATTTTACATCATGGTGATTGATTATAACCTTTGTGTACTATATATTGATTTGTTATATATTGTAGAGCCAGAGTTAGGGGGAGAATTTCCTATTCAAGATGTTAAGAGTGGTCAAGGTGGCCTTCTGCAAGTTACCATGGAAGGTGTTGGGCTAAAGTTTTCTCAGTCAAAGGTATGTAAACGTTGAAGGCAAACCATCCATGCCATTTTTAGTACATTTGCCCCTATATATAATATACCACATTATGAAGTATTAAAACCAAGTAAAGAAAAATGTAGATGAGAGGCAAGAGGGTAGATGAGTCAGGGTACGGGGCTAATTGTTGGGTCTATAATCACACAA
The DNA here is from genome assembly GCA_029964075.1 of Patiria pectinifera. Taxonomy (NCBI): domain Eukaryota; kingdom Metazoa; phylum Echinodermata; class Asteroidea; order Valvatida; family Asterinidae; genus Patiria; species Patiria pectinifera. Next base: position 32,970,195 of record CM057148.1, read on the forward strand.
AAAGGGATTCATTGCATAGACTGTTGAAAAACATAAAAGAGGAACTAGCTTAGCTCTATTAATATAAATTTGTACCAATAAGCATTTCACCATAGCAAACTTTATCAAGGAGACATACTCATATTTTGATCCTGGCAATGTCTTTCATCTTACATTTATAACTATTTATGCATTGATTTAAGTACTTAGTTTCCCGGTGTCACCTCAGCCACACATGTAGGCTCTGTGCATATACCAAATAGTGAAAGTGGTAGCCCTGCAATAATGGCAAGTTGTTGAACACTACCATTTCATCCAGTATCATTTTGAATGGGTTTCGACTAGATTTAGTGTGAAAAAGACTAGTGTATGTCCCTGCAGTATTTTCTAAGATTCAAAGGGAGAGGGGGAACAACTCTAGAAGTGAGAGCACTTAATTGAATGGATATGCCCAGTTATCACATATTGAGTTGACAAAAATCATTCCATTCCAGGGCTGTGTCCATGCATTGACAATGATGTTTATAATACCATGGTTGGGTTAAAAGTGTATGGATCCTATTGGTTGGATTCAGGAGTATTAATGTAACCCGTATTATTATCATAAAACTCAGTAAGTAAAGGATCATTTCAAAAAGAAAACTGGGATTGGGCTCGGACCAAAGAACCAAAGATCAAGGTAACTTGCATAGGAAATAGATGCTATGGTTTCAAGCAGGCAACAGCAACTTCCGTTCAGGTTAAATTTCGTAAGAGGGTTCCCTATAAACCTTAAATAGCCATTTTTCTCGTTTCACAGCCTGAGAGAATGGTTCCCCCCCCCCAATCTCAAACATGCAATGCTTCATTTTCTTCAAATTTGGTATGCAAGTAGAAACATCCATTCTTATTACCTCCGCCAGTGAGGTTATGTTTTCACGGGTGTCGGTTTGTTTGTTGGTTGGTTGGTTGGTTGGTTTGTCTGTGGACAGGATAACTCGAAGAGTTGTGGACGGATTTCCATGAAAATTTGTGTAGGGGCAGTCCTTGGGACAAGTGCGAATCTATTAGATTGGATCTGGGTGAGGATCCAGGATTTTTTGTAAGGATTCTTCACAACATTTTGTGTAGAAAAGATTGCTTGTGTCTATATACATGTACGTACCTGTGTGGGTAACGCAGTGTGCAGTGTACATGAGCGTTTGGGGCACACACCGTGTGGACTGGGAGTGGGGAATGTGTGCAAACACAACCAGTCAAGTACAATGCCACGTATATCAACGGTGTTTTCACGAAGTGACAAAAACCTCAACACCATGCAAAAAAGTCATTCCAAGATAATCACATTTGGAGTTAATCCTTTTTTCAAAACACCTTTTCGACTAGTTGTTAGTTATGGATTTAGGAAATTCTTGCATTGGCAAGTTACGTATGCTTTGTTCTTTGCTAATTCAAAGTTGTTTATTAGAAGTCTCTCTTAATTAAACTGTAATTCATTAATAAAGATCAATAAAGATAATCTTCACCCCGTGAAAACAGCAAAACCCAGAGGCCTCACTATTTTTGTCCCATTAAGTTGTACACACTCTTCGTCACTTCGTGAAAATAATAAAACGTTCTAAGAAATTATTACATCTGCACCTCTTACGCACTGCAGCGCGCGCGTGTCTGTTCTTTATCAACATCGTTCACGGCGCGCACGTCCACTCCCATCCTAACGCGTGTGTAGAGAATATGCATTATTCCTCTGGCCCTGCTAACGAGGTAAGTTTTTGTCACTTTGTGAAAACAGAAAAACACGGATTTCAGGCATTTTGTCAAATGTTTGCTTACGATAATTACAAAAGTAAACAATATTTCGCTTTGAAACTTGGCCAAATTCTTCTTTTGGTCAAGTGCAATAAATTGGCCAGCAAAAGTCAAAATCAAAAAATTATCGATTTTTTTCACTTTGTGAAAACATTGTCAATATGCTTGACCCGTTGACCTTGGCAGTGGGTTGCACATAGTTAAAGTTAAATGGGCAGTCCCTACAGTGTAAAAGAATTAATAAAAAAAATGATTTAATTTTTCAGTTACGGTTTACAAAGTATGGAAGTCTAGTGGATATGTGAGTATTTCTTTGGGTGTACTGACAATATGGCGGGGAATTGTTGAGCCTTGGCAGAGGTTTGCGCTCTCTGAGTGCTTTCTAGTTCACATTGAAAGAGATGGCTTACAATGAGATTTGGTACTGAGATTTTTATATTATGGACAGGCTCATATTTGTTTGAAGAAACCCCAGTGGTTTGTACATGATTTCAAACTATAGACCTTCACCATGTCGTGGACCAGATTATGCTCTATTTTCAAGGTCCACTATTGACTACATTTGGATACACAGCAAAGCTTGTGTATAATGCAGCCCTTACAGCCATATGGTTGCAAAGGGCGATTTCTAAAGGTCACGTAACCCTTTATTTTGAATGAAACTACATGTACACAGACATGTTCACGTTGGCGGGTGAAATCTTTGAAAATTAATTTCTCCCGTTTGGAAGATGGTATCTTCATGCAACTTTCAGGATTTATTTCCCCTATATTGATCCAAGTGTCTGGTAAACGTCATTGTGATATGTTTATTACTTTTAGTTGAAATTGGAAAAATAGGCCTTGCTACGTTCAATTTTGAAAATTGTAACACTGGTGTGCGCAATATCTATCAATCTTTTCCAGCCTCACCAATATACCGGTACTTTGTCATTTTTCGTAAGACATTAGTCTGAAGACACTCTTAAGGCTCAGCATGAAAGGTTGGATGCCATTGGTTTTAGAGTCAAGGTGATTATTATTGAAAATGAATTTAATCCTCTAAACTCCGTACTTAAATGCTCCCATTAGTCCAGTGTTTGAAGCACTCCAGAAAGTGATGACACAAAAACTACACATGGCACGATTTCCATGATCATTTCCAAAACCAGTTTAGGTAGAGTGCTGTGGTCCTATGGTTATAGTGTTCAACTCATGTGCCATGGTACATGAGTTCGAACCCTGACAGGGAACACAGTGCTTGTGTTCTTGGGCAAGACACTTTACTACAGTTGCCTCTCTCCACCCAGGAGTATAAAGGGGTACCTGTATATGTAAAGACCAGATTGCGCTGATCTTGAGTTGTGTCAAATAAAAAACTGGTCTGATGGCCAGATGAACAGGGTAATAATTGTGTAGTGCTTTGAGACCTACAGTGGTATAAAATGCTTTTTATGCCCCGCGGCGAAGCCAAAGGGGCATACTGTTTCCGCCTTGTCCTTCCGTGGTTGGATGGGTGTGTGTGTGCGTGGGTGCGTGTACAAACACTGCCTTGTGGGGTACCGGAACAATGGGAGGTACCCCACAAGGAATGCCCTCCGACTTGCGTTGGGGGGTACCGTTTTGGTACCCCACAAGTTTTTCACGAAATAGATATATGGATTTTAAGAAGCCTATTGCATTGGGGGTTGAAAGGTCAAGGGTCAAGGTCACAGTGGCTAAAACAAAAGAATTTTGTCAGCGCGATAACTTGAGAAATGCTGTACATGTGAACTTCAAATTTGGTTTGTGGATTGTTCTTGGCAATCCTAAGAAGCCTACTGCATTGGGGGCCGAAAGGTCAAGGGTCAAGGTCACAGTGGCTAAAACAAAAGAAATTTTGTCAGCGCGATAACTTGAGAAATACTTAACATGTGAACTTCAAATTTGGTTTGTGGATTGTTCTTGGCAATCCTAGGAAGCCTATTGCATTGGGGGTTGAAAGGTCAAGGGTCAAGGTCACAGGGGCTAAAACAAAAGAATTTTGTCAGTGCGATAACTTGAGAAATACTGTACATGTGAACTTCCAATTTGGTTTGTGGATTGTTCTTGGTAATCCTAAGAAGCATATTGCATTTTGGGCCAAAATATCAAGGGTCAAGGTCACAGTGGCTAAAACAATAGAAATCTTGTATTTATTCTGAGAACATAGGGATTAATTCATATAAAACCTACAGAAAACACTAATGCTGTCAATGAACGTTCCATGTGACCCAAGTACATGTACATGTAAGTTGATGTTAAAAGAGTGGTGTTAGGTCATGGGAACAGTCATGGTTGCGGGGCATTTGTGTTTGTAAACACACCTGACTTGTTTATAGTGTGTGCTTGGATTCTGTAATTTCATTGGTTTAGAATGGCCATGTGTCCAGTCTGAGAAACTGTTTAAGATTAATAGATTTAATCTTTAAAAATCAATATAAAATCAACCCTGAGAGACCTGAACTTTATTTTTACGAGAATTTATAGAATAATGCAGGGTCTTAGTTTTTGATATTATGTGCAAAATCACGTGACCCTTCCTTCCGGTTAAAACCGGAAATGCCTGGTAATTTAAAATTGGTGAAGGATGTGAACTTGCTTTCAACAATGTATGCTCTGACTAAGTAGTTCTTTACAAAAAAAATTAATGGTGATGTCATAAAATGTTACAGCGCCCTATAACGGCAGATTCAAAACTAGAGATCTATGTCTGTTTGCAACAGAACATAGGGCTTTTCCGCATTATGATTTTTTAATCAATAATATGCCCTGAATATGCATGAACATAAAATCTGTCAAAGTTAGCCGAAAATCGGCTAAAACGGTCACTATGGACAGGATTTGACCTCGGCAATACGATGTATGTGCGTGTGTACAAGGTCTTTGCTTGGACAAAGAGTGATCTAAATAAATTACTGGCAAAGAGTCAAAAAGACACTTTGAAAATCGACAAATATTTTTAAATTTTTCGATGACGTCATCGTGACGTCACTTCGAACTTTGCATACTAGTATGATTAACTACCTACCCACCAAGTTTCATGACAATTGGACCTTTCCTTATATGAGTTTTGAAAAATCGCATTTTGATGACGTCATGATGACGTCACACATTTTTCAAGTTTTGTGCGAATAGCTATTACATAACAGACCAAATGCAAAAAAGAATTTTGCATTTTGCATGTTGCGTTCGGGAGATATGGCTAAAAGGTCAAAAAAAAATATTCGTATAAAATCTCAGGATGACGTCATCATGACGTCACCTCATTTTAAATCTATAACACATCCTGGTATAGCCACATACCAAGTTTCAACCCAATCGGACTTACATTTCTGTAGATATAAGACTTCATAATATGTACGTATATTTTCAAAAATCAATAAAAAAAATTAGGTGATGACGTCATCGTGATGTCATAGTCTTGGCATAGTTTTTGTATGAGGGTTTTCCTTGGCTGTAACTTTGATGACGATTCCAGATCGCCAAGTTATAAAAATGGTGGCTTCAAAACGTGTACAAAGTCAATGGGTTAAAACCCAACAGCAGAAAAACTGCACCTTTAAATACGTGATTTGCCTTTAAACTGAAACATTTTTATAAAATATTACTTGATATTCTGACTCTTGGGAATATTTTCAATCAAATGGCAAACGTAAAAAAATACGATTTCTTTTTCCTTCTCATAGTAATTCTCGGCCGAAGTTCAGAACTACTCAGTAAAAAATATCAGTGTTGTATAGGAAAAGATTTGTGGAGAAAGCTGTGTACAAAGTCTATGAGAACAATTAATTATTCATGAATCCATAATAAATCAGTTGATGATGACGTCATCATGATGTCATAGTCTTGGCATAATTTTTGTATGAGGGTCTTCCTTGGCTGTAACTTTGATGACGATTCCAGATCGCCAAGTTATGAAAATGGTGGCTTGAAAACGTGTACAAAGTCAATAGGTTAAAAATCCCACAGCAAAAAACTGCACCTTTAAATGCGTGATTTTCCTTTAAACTGAAACATTTTTATAAAATATTACTTGCTATTCTAACTCTTGGGAATATTTTCAATCAAATGACAGGCGTAAAAAAAATACAATTTCTTTTTCCATCTCATAGTAATTCTCAGCCGAAGTTCAGAACTACTCAGTAAGATATATCAGTGTTGTATAGGGAAATACTTGTGGAGAAAGCTGTGTACAAAGTCTATGAGAAAAATTAATTATTCATAAATCCATAATAAATCACTTGATGACGTCACCATGACGTCACTCTTCAGGACACATCTTGGCTATAGGGACTATGCTTATGCCAACTTTCAATGATATCTGAAAAAGATTAATACCAAGAGTGCTATAATACGTCCCTGTCTATGCGCATGCATGAACATAAAATCTGTCAAAGTTAGCCGAAAATCGGCTAAAACGGTCACTGTTGACAGGATTTGACCTCAGCAACACGTGCGCTGCAGGCTGACTGACATACGATGTATGTGCCTATGTACAACGTACCTGCATGTACATGTACATTGTAGACGTCCTGTTATGTGCATGTTTTGAAGCAGAGGTATTGTCAACGTGAAGTTTTAAGCGTGCGCAGGGTATGTTCGAGTTCGCTTATCGCCTCGAAACTTTCAAATGTTTTAGATCTACCCTTCAATCGACAATTAAAGTAAAAACAAATATAAAAACTGCCATGGTTGATTTTACAGGAATTTTCAAATGAAAAGAGTCTTTTTATTATAACTTCCGGTCTGATGACGTCATTTGCCTAAAACTTCGCACACGTCTTAAGTGGGCCAAGGTCATCATATACACCAATATTTAGGCGATTCCGACAAACCTCGCCACAGACATCTATTCAAAATACATTTTTGCTAATTTTCAACCTGTCGCTAGAGGGCGCTCGAAGATTGCATGACGTCATCGGTAGATGATTTGAAGAATACTATTGGCCAAGAGACTAACACCGTTGAAAGCAAGTTTATATCTATTACCACTTTCAAATGATAAGCCACTTCCGGTTTTGGCCTTTTTCGACCGGAAGCAAGGGTCACGTGATTTCACGCACACTGAATGAAATAAAGACCTCAACCTATTCTACCACTTGCCGGCAACAAAATGCTGCGGACGCGTACGGTTGATTTCTTATGCATTTTTGAATATTAAAAGTGTCACAATTTAATTGCCTATAAATACACACCGGATGACGTCATCATGACGTCATCATTACACAATGTTGTTTAAATTAGGGTCTTTGCTTGGACAAAGATTGGTGTAAATGAATTACTGGTAAAGAGTCAAAAATGCCCTTTGCAAATCGACAATTTTTTTAAAATTTCTGTGTACAAAGTCTATGGGAAAAATTAAATATTCAAAAATCTATAATAAATTAGTCGATGACGTCACCATGACGTCAATCTTCGGGACACATCTTTGCTATAGGGACTATGCTTATGCTAACTTTGAATGATGTATGACAAAGATTAATGCCAAAAGTGGTGGGCAGAAAAAAACGTGCACAAAGTCTATGGGGTTTAGGCGACAAAAAGAAGAAGCAAAAAAAAACAACTAGAGATCTATGTCTGTTTGCAACAGAACATAGGGCTTTTCCGCATTATGATTTTTTTTATCAATAATATGCCCTGAATATGCATGAACATGAAATCTGTCAAAGTTAGCCGAAAAATCAGCTAAAACGGTCACTGTGGACAGGATTTCACCTCGGCAATACGATGTATGTGCGTGTGTACAAGGTCTTTGCTTGGACAAAGAGTGATCTAAATAAATTACTGGCAAAGAGTCGAAAACGCACTTTGAAAATCGACAATTATTTTTAAATTTTTGATGACGTCATCGTGACGTCATTTCGAACTTTGCATACTAGTATGATTAACTACCTACCCCCCAAGTTTCATGACAATTGGACCTTTCCTTATATGAGTTTTGAAAAATCGCATTTTGATGACGTCATGATGACGTCACACATTTTTCAAGTTTTGTACAAATAGCTATTACATAACAGACCAAATGCAAAAAAGAATTTTGCATTTTGCATGTTGCATTCGGGAGATATGGCTAAAAGGTCAAAAAAATAAATATTCATATAAAATCTCAGGATGACGTCATCATGACGTCACCTCATTTTTAATCTATAACACTTCCTGGTATAGCCACATACCAAGTTTCAACCCAATCGGACTTACGTTTCTGTAGATATAAGGCTTCATAATATGTACGTAAATTTTCAAAAATCAATTAAAAAAAATAGGTGATGACGTCATCGTGACGTCATAGTCTTGGCATAATTTTTGTATGAGGGTCTTCCTTGGCTGTAACTTTGATGACGATTCCAGATCGCCAAGTTATAAAAATGGTGGCTTGAAAACGTGTACAAAGTCAATGGGTTAAAAATCCCACAGCACAAAAACTGCACCTTTAAATATGTGATTTGCCTTTAAACTGAAACATTTATATAAAATATTACTTGATATTCTGACTCTTGGGAATATTTTCAATCAAAATGACAGGCGTAAAAAATACGATTTCTTTTTCCTTCTCACAGTAATTCTCAGCCGAAGTTCAGAACTACTCAGTAAGATATATCAGTGTTGTATAGGGAAAGACTTGTGGAGAAAGCTGTGTACAAAGTCTATGAGAAAAATTAATAATTCATAAATCCATAATAAATCACTTGATGACGTCTCCATGACGTCACTCTTCGGGACACATCTTGGCTATAGGGACTATGCTTATGCCAACTTTCAATGATATCTGACAAAGATTAATGCCAAAAGTGCTATAATACGTCCCTGTCTATGCGCATGCATGAACATAAAATCTGTCAAAGTTAGCCGAAAATCGGCTAAAACGGTCACTGTGGACAGGATTTGACCTCAGCAACACGTGCGCTGCAGGCTGACTGACATACGATGTATGTGCCTATGTACAACGTACGTGCATGTACATGTACATTGTGGACGTCCTGTCCTGTGCATGTTTTGAAGCAGAGGTATTGTCAACGTAAAGTTTTAAGCGTGCGCAGGGTATGTTCGAGTTCGCCTATCGCCTCGAAACTTTGAAATGTTTTAGACCTACCCTTCAATCGACAATTAAAGTAAAAACAATATAAAAACTGCCATGGTTGATTTTTCAGGAATGTTCAAATGAAAAGAGTCTTTTTATTATAACTTCCGGTCTGATGACGTCATTCGCCTAAAACTTCGCACACGTCTTAAGTGGGCCAAGGTCATCATATACACCAATATTTAGGCGATTCCGACAAACCTCGCCACAGACATCTATTCAAAATACATTTTTGCTAATTTTCAACATGTCGCTAGAGGGCGCTCGAAGATTGCATGACGTCATCGGTAGATGATTTGAAGAATTCTATCAGCCAAGACACTAACACCGTTGAAAGCAAGTTCATTTCTATTACCATTTTCAAATAATAAGCCACTTCCGGTTTGGGCCTTTTTCGACCGGAAGCAAGGGTCACGTGATTGCACGCACACTGAATGAAATAAAGACCTGAACCTACTCTACCAGTTGCCGGCAACAGAATGCTGCGGACGCGTACGGTTGATTTCTTATGCATTTTTAAATATTAAAAGTGTCACAATTTAATTGCCTATCAATAAACACAGGATGACGTCATCATGACGTCATCATTCCACAATGTTTTAGGAATTAGGGTCTTTGCTTGGACAAAGAGTGGTGTAAATGAATAACTGGCAAAGAGTCGAAAATGCCCTTTGAAAAGCGACAATTTTTTTTAAATTTCTGTGTACAAAGTCTATGGGAAAAATTAAATATTCAAAAATCTATAATAAATCACGTGATGACGTCAGCATGACGTCAATCTTCGGGACACATCTTTGCTATAGGGACTATGCTTATGCAAACTTTGAATGATGTATGACAAAGATTTATGCCAAAAGTGGTGAGCAGAAAAATCATGTACAAAGTCTATGGGATTTAGGCGACAAAAAGAAGAAGAAAGAAAAAAAAAAAAAAAATGAGAACAAAAACAAAGGCTTTTCCGCATTTTGCGGAAAAGCCAAAAAAAAAAAATGAGAACAAAAACAAAGGCTTTTCCGCAACTTTGCAGAAAAGCCAAATATTTAAAATAAGTAATCAGTTGAAGAGTGTGGCGAAGTTGCCAACAATGTAAATACCTTTAAACCTTAACAAAATTGCTGAAAAATCAACCGCGAGAGATTTAATCCAGATGTTTGCTTCATAGCGCTCAAGCTTTCTGGTAATGACATCAGGATAATGTCATCCTGTATTAGATTACAACAACTAAATATTTCTAGCTTTAATCTTTGAAAATCAATATAAAATCAACTGTGAGAGATCTGATTTTGCTTTTCACAGGAGTTGATAAAATAATCCAGAATCTTCATTTTTATCCCCCTGGCTGTAAGCCGGAGGGGGATATTGCGATAGCGTATTCCTTCTGTGTGTATGTACCAGTTATGTATGTCTGTATGTATGAACAAGCATTACATTCACTGTGTGGACTTTCAAACAAAAAGGTGCACATAAACCAGGTAGCAGCGATGTTGTGTGGACTTGCCCACGTCCACACAATGTTTTCCCCTCTCTGGAAAACAGGTTTAGAGACATTTTTGGGTTAGGTTTTTCCGTCGCAAAATGAAGAGAAACACTCAAGGGAATCATAGAAAAAAATGTGGGTTGAAAGAGTTTTCACAGTGTGAGTAAAATGAGTTTTCTTCACAGGTTTTTGTTTACTAAATGAAAACAAAGGAATGTCCACACTAGGTATGTAACGTAAACGTGTGTGTCTGTCTGAGACATTCCTGCCCAAACCCTGATGCTTGGTCCTCCCCATCTGTATGCTCCACAACTGTAACATCCCAGTATTGTTTGCCTGGTCTCCTGTACGCCATGACACTTCCATCAGAATTGGAGAGTCAAAAATGTGATTCATCAATAATGAGGTCCTGGTTCCGCATTCTTTGTGTCCAGTCCCAATATTGGGAGGCCCATTGAAGACGTCGTTGCCCTGTCTCGCTTGTGAGGTGTAAGGCCTGTGCCATCTGAACTCAGCACTCCGAAGTCTGTTTCTGACTGTCTGGTCACTGATCCCGTTGTTATGGGTACCAGGTGTCTCTCTGGCCGTCTGTCTGGTGATCCAGACAGTATTATCCGATGCAGGACAATATGGCGTTCCTGGCATGGAGATGTCACTCGAGGTTGCCCACTTCTTGGAAGGTCACTAACGCTGGCTATGTTGCGTTAACGAACAACAAGTCTGGAAATCATGCTTGGATGCACATGCAAGTGTCCTGCAACTTCTGCAGCTTGCAAGCCTGCATCCAGCATACCCAGTGCACAACCTCTGTGGACCTCTTTCAGTCGAGGCATGTTTCAGTGTTAAAAAAAGAATTGGTTTTCTGAATGACCAATGTCTACTCTGTCTTGTACATATACACGTACCAAGAGGTTGAATGCCATAATGAATGCAGGATTACAGGAGACCCTGTTTTATTTTTTTTTCAGCAGCATGGCTTCCTATTGGGAGTCAATGAGGCGTGACAACATGGATCATCTGGTTTTTGTGAGCATTCATGAATATAATTTGCACACGATACTCGTCAATTGGAGACAGTGAAATTGGTTCACGAATCCACAGAGTCTGCATGTGGCACCTTCCTAAAATTTCTCCACAACGTACCCACAGGAACCCCCAGCTGCCGGGCTCTGATGGGCAGCCATATTTTCCTCAGTCTATGCAGTTCTACGGAACTAATACGAGGACGTGAATACTGAACACTTTTCGGGCTAGAGGGCAATTCCACGCAAAGGTGGACATGACACCTGAATTTTCAACATTGTTATTTCTTGATTAATTTGGGATCAAAATAAAGCTGAAAGTCTGAAATTTTGAGAAACAACCATAATTTTGAAAAATCCACAAGATTACACCCTTGTTTTTGCATTTTGAATAAGGGAATAACAGTGTGAGGAGCCGGTCTTCACTGCGTGATAATGACCGGGTGTTAATGGACCGAGACGAAGTCGAGGTCCATTAACAGCGGTCACCCCCACACCCGGTCATTATCACGCAGTGAAGACCGGATCCTCACACTGTTATTCCCATTAATAAATACCTTTTTAACGAGATAAACAGTTAAAATGCTCCAATTTTGTGACTTTCTTTTGGCGATATTTCCAGACTTTTTTGTGTTCATGTTCATGGGTAATATTTTAGCTTAACAGCTATAACGACGTAAACTCAACAGAAACTGCTGCCGTAGCGAAACAAATTACAACAATGTTTTCATATCTTTACCTGATGGAGGAAGCTGAAATCTCGTTTACACATTCCTTGTGTCCGGAATTACAAAGATGCTTGGTTTAGGAAAGGTAAATATGTCGGTGGGTGAAGTGTTCAAAGAAAATAAATCGTAGATCTACACTTTCGTCGTAAACATCCTCGGTTAGTATATATACTGCACTGCATGTACAATCTGACGATGTCGTTTCAAAACCTCCTTACACGCGCGCACTCACGCATCCCTAGCAACTGTGTTGCGTACGCGCGCGTCAGTCTCACGCGATGGGGGTTGAGCGCATGTGCAGTGCTCTATTGTTACAAGCTACCGCAGGACTGTTACTATATTTTGACCAATCATTGGCTTGCATGGGGCTGAACGGGGCTGGATCAATGTTGGTTCAGGGCCATTTATTCACTTGATCTTTGAAGCCGGTCCATTATCACCGTTAATGCCCGGCCACGTGATCGAGTCTCGACCAATCAGAAACCATCAACTCTCCAAGGTATTTATTAATTAGCATTAATGAAATCCTAATAATTTCACAAATTGTGTGGATTATTTATGCTGCTCACTGACACAAAAAACATATAGACTTATGTTTGTGGACAAACACAGGGCTGTTTCAGCAACTTTATTGTGACATGTGACATGTAAAGTTTCAAGTATAAGTTCCATCCAGGAAGGTTGTAGAGTTCTGTTTATAATAAATGGTGGCATATAAATATGTGATTACGTTTTCATAGGGCTTTGAATTATGACGTCGCATGTCACGTGATGACGTCATGATGGCGTCACATCAATTTTCATCTATAATAAGGGAATAACAGTGTGAGGAGCCGGTCTTCACTGCGTGATAATGACCGGGTGTGGGGGTGACCGCTGTTAATGGACCGAGACGAAGTCGAGGTCCATTAACAACGGTCAACCCCACACCCGGTCATTATCACACAGTGAAGACCGGATCCTCACACTGTTATTCCCATTAATAAATACCTTTATGACGAAATAAACAGTTAAAATGCTCCAATTTTGTGACTTTTTTCCGGCGATATTTCCAGACTTTTTTGTGTTCATGTTCATGGGCCATATTTTAGCTTAACAGCTATAACGACGTAAACTCAACAGAAACTGCTGCCGTAGCGAAACAAATTACAACAATGTTTTCATATCTTTACCTGATGGAGGAAGCTGAAATCTCGTTTGATTCCTTGTGTCCGGAATTACAAAGATGCTTGGTTTAGGAAAGGTAAATACGTCGGTGGGTGAAGTGTTTCAAAGAAAATAAATCGGATCTACGCTTTCGTCGTAAACATCCTCAGTATATACTGCACTGCTGTACGATGTCGTTTCAAAACTTCCTTACGCGCGCGCACGCACGCATCCTTAGCAACTGTGTTGCGTACGCGCGCGTCAGTCTCACGCGATGGGGGTTGAGCGCATGTGCAGTGCTCAATTGTTAAAAGCTACCGTAGGACTGTTACTATATTTTGACCAATCATTGGCTTGCATGGGGCTGAACGGGGCTTGATCAATGCTGGTTCAGGGGCCATGTATTCCCTTGATCTTTGAAGCCGGTCCATTATCACCGTTAATGACCGGCCACGTGATCGAGTCTCGACCAATCAGAAACCATCAACTCTCCAAGGTATTTATTAATCATCTATAACAACCTGCCGCTAGAAGGCGCTCTAACATTTGATGACGTCACCGTTAATTTTTTTTTGTAATGAAGAACTTTGCCAGAACATACATCATTGAAAGCAAGTTCACATCTTTTACCAATTTTAAATTACAAAAAAAACTTCTGGTTTCAACTAGAAGGAAGGGTCACGCGATGTTGGACGTAATATCAGTAATGAAGACCCTGGATTATTCTTTTAATTGCCGCAAAAGTCATGTTCAGATCTCTCACGGTTGATTTTATATTGATTTTCAAAGATTAAATCTATTAATCTTTAACGTCATCGTGACGTCACTTCATTTTTCATCTATAACACATCCTGGTCTAGGTACATGCCAACTTTCAACCCAATCGGACCTGTAGTTCTGTAGATATAGGCCTTCATAATATGCACCTTTAATGTGACACCACATGACACGCGATGACATCAATGGTCAACACATATCTGCAGGTCCTGGTCTCAGTGTGTGCAAGTATAAAGGCAATCGGATTGATTTTAATGCCCAAAGTTCCGGGAACAAATAAACGTGTACAAATGCTATGGGCAAAATGACTGGGGGAAAAAAGTAATCATAACGAAATCAAAGGCTGTTTCGGCATGTTTGCCGAAACAGCCAATTATAGTTTTTTAAAAGTTACATGAAGTTTCATACTTATTCTTAATAGCTTATATGAAAACAACAATTTGCATATTAACTTTTGCTTCAGTGACCACCTAATTAATATTTCCCAGAAACGTCTTACTGTTAATGAAAAAGAGCTAATTTTTAATATTTCTTTAAATTTTATAAGAAGGAATTAAATAATACTCACAATGCAAATCATACTTCCACAGGCACGTAACATGCATGCACCAAAGTAAATATATTACGTATTGTTAATTAATTATTTCAATTAAAAAGAGGTCACGCTGTTACTTTTTTTGGTAACAGTGTGACAACTGCCATTGAATTACACAGTGAGATAACTTTCTACGCATACCTTCATTCAGGTGAGTGCATACTACCGGTAGTAATGAAGTGCATACTAGTAATGCAGGTAGGATGTGACTCGGCCTTGGGGCAAAAACAATTCGCTCAAGGCCCACTTAATTCTCTTTTGAGAAAACGGAATAAGCCATTCTGCACACAGCTTTGGTAAGTTGTGGAATAATATATTACAGCATCAATGTTGGAATAATCCATTCATTATGGGTCTACAAGCATTTTTGAGGAAAAAACATGCTGATTGTTGGCTGATTACCTAGTCTAGGGGCTAGATGTTTTTATGGTTCTATATATACGCGATAATTAACCTGCCGCGATAAACTGCCACCACAAGAGGGCATTATCACAACCAACCAATATCACCTGCAGCCGAATTCACGAAAAAGTGCACAGCTTGCGACATGTATAAGACTTATGCAACAAATTTGTTGTGCAGCTGCGCAATAAACTTACGATCGATTTCACGAAACTTGGCATAGCTGTGCAACGTTTTAAATAATTTAAACATCTTGGACAAGTATAAAATCAACATTTACGACAGCTATTTGTGTGTGAATTTGTTCGTTTGCGAAACAGTCGTTGCATCACCTCAGCCCGCCATTTTGAAAACTCTCTTGTTCAACTTTCTTCGGAATCGTTCGGCAACTCTAAAAATTATGTAACGAGTAAAATACAACTTCATTTACTTCACACCTAAAGTTGTGAGTGTTTTGTATCAACCTTGATAAGTTGTGCAATAACGGGCTCCACGACAGTCCCGATTTTCTGGTAAAATAGGTCATTTTCAGTCGCTACGCCACAACTTACGCCACCTGAAATTATTCGTGATGCGGACTTTCACACTATCTGACTTTCGTGAGATGTGTCATAAGTGAAATGTTGCGCAGCATGAAATGTTGTGCAGCTTACGCAATAAATTGTGGCGCAAGCAAAGTTGCGCCATTGCGTAAGGTTTCGTGAAATCGGCTGCTGGGAACCTGTCTAGAACAACGTCTGGGGAAATTTGTTAAATCTGTGCCTACATGTGTGGTCAATACTATGAACTCCGACTTCCAAATATTCTTAAAATAGCTGAAGTGCATAATTAGGCAATTAAGTTTGATTAATTAAGAAAAATAGGAAAACCTTGGGCTTGTGGTAATGTAATGTTTAAGTTGAGTTTAAGTCTACAACACTTAATGTAAATTTTGGAGATACTTTAATCTTCTTTCATAAATGCCTAAGACAGTTTACCCATTTCCATTGGTGGAGAGCCCATCACCTGGCTGATCTTAAACACTTTTCCAGTGTCACATGAAATGTGGACTCCTATGAAATCTAGTGTCTTTACCCTTTCATTTGTTGAACATTCACAATCCTCATGTAGGCATGCGCAATACTACCAGTGAGTCTGTATTTAATAGTTCTAAATTCACGACGCACTCGCCACAGCTGCATCTGCACAACATCGTGCAGTACGTGTGACACGCGTGCCAATCTCTATAAAAGGAGTTGTTTACATGTCTTACTCGCAAGCTGGACATTCCATTGTATAGCTAGAAGAGTGTTTGAAAATTATGAAGTGGAATTGTTGAACGTAATCGTTGGAAATTTAAATTTTGCCTTGTTTTGTCTTTTGGACAGTAATTATCACCATCCAGACTCCAAGCAGTCTTAAACATAGTGTTTAACACCTCCCAAGCACAATTTATTCCCTTAGTACATGTATATAGGCTCATTTTCAATTGGACTTTATGCGTAAGCCAGAGGTCATGCTGTTACTGTCGCGCTGTTACCATACGCAGACTCATTTATGGTAACGTATTTCTTGCTACATGAGAAAGATTTAATTTTTTCACGGTGATGTTTTGTAGCTGGATACCTTATGTATACTTACTACATTTAAAAATTGTATTTGGTTCTGTAAATTCACAGGGTTTTAGCAATTCTGAAATGAGTATTAAAACCTTATGTCCTTTTGGTGTCACGCTGTTACCACACTTAGGCCAAACAAAAAAAATTGTGTGTTTACGGTAACGGCCTGAAAAAAAATCCAGGTAGGTAGGTAGGGAAATAATTTTATTTTGTAATTTTTTTTTCATTTCAGATCTGCATGCCCATGCGTGTTCTTTCGCAAAAAAATTGTATAAAACCACTATTCAAGCATTGAAGATATTCAATCGATGCATTTCAATCCAAATTAATTTGTATCGTCGGCCAGGGTTCTCCCCAGGATTTTTTCAAACATGTGGGGGAAGATTTGCTGTGATTCAACAACCCGAAAATGTTTGAACTTTAGAAGCTCTCTGGTGCATTTTAGAGCAAATCTGGGGGTCTTTATCTTAAGATTTGTCCTTGAAATTCAGAGGAGATCTTGTAGGTCACTAATATTTTTGTAATTAAAGAAAAAAAATCAAAATTGTTAACTTATAAAAAATTTAACATTTCACAACCTGTGTTTCATTGCCGAAAAGTATGAATTACATTTACATGTGGAGAAAAAAACAACTTTTGCTTCCGATTACATGCCTTTCAAAATAGCGTCAGTAGGTCGGAAAATTATTTTGCCAATTTTTTGGGGGCGCTGATTAATGGAGCATCATTCGTACTAATCATAGAGCAAGGAATCATGTTTATTTTGTGCCTGGATTATTTTCATTTGCGCCACGAAAATTATCAAGACTGGCTATCAAAAGTGATTAAAACTTGCTTCACCTAATTAAAAATATATTTGAGGTCGGTGATTCCACTTTATGCTTAACATACATCACGGCCGCTGGCACCGCCAACATTCCGCCTGGCTGGCCGAACATCGCGCCGTGCTCACGGCCCACGTGGCCGAAAATCTTGCGCTACTGCAGAAACACGCTACGATGTTTCGCCACAAGTTCGAGCTTTGCAATCTCGTCATTTTAATGGAAAACACATACACAGAAAGTAAAGATCACGTTCTGTGAATTAATTCGCAGAAATTCTTTTTCTCCAGCGATGTTTGTTTGGTAATATTTTTACGATCCAACTTCGGCCCACTACATCATCATGCTACGAAGTATGGACCGGTGAGAGAGACAGTAGTCACTGGTTCCGGTCCTTCATCATAGCATTGATTCCGTTAGCTGGCGAAGGGAACCAGTGTACCATGCTGTATGTTAGCTGGGTGCTGCTGGTGGTCGACGACAGAACACATCATCGTGTGCATTTTGATCACACATGCATCGGAAAAACAGGATTTTGGTCAAGATTTTGCATGTCAAGATGAAATAATGGCGTATGTAACGATCAAATTGTGCATTTTAATGGCGTGTATGATAATTATATTGTGCGTATCAGGGGCTAAAAAAAGTGATCGGCATTTTTTTGTCGGCGTATCGGGCCGGCCGCAATTCCAGCGTATCGGGCCTATACGCACATTTGTACGTGGGGAGAACCATGCCGTCCGTCGGCCAGCCAGGCGTACCCGATGCGTTTGTGCAAAAATAATCGTACTTCGTAGTTTGAGAATTCAAGTTTTGAGATCGTCACGATTTTCGCACGTTTTACACAAGTATGTTTGTGTCAAATCATGGTCAGATTCAAGTGTGGAAAATGGTTTTTGTTCGTGGCAAATAATTAGAAGTACTTGAAATGTTTGAAATTTGTCAATTATCAACCTTCAAAATGGCAATAAAAAGTTTGAGGTCGGCAATTTGGCCGAAAAAATTCCAGGTCAGTCGGGTTACCGTAAACACACCATTTTTTTTGTTTGGCCTTAGTAATATTTATATAATAAAAATTAGAAGGACTTCAATTAGTTTTTTTTTTTTTGTAAAGGTGGTCACAGTAGTGGTAGACCTGTAAGAACAATTTGTTCAAAATCATGTGTGTATGTTATATGCACTTGAAATGTGAAATTCTCTTCTGAAGTGTCAAGCTGTTACTGTCAAATTGCCCTAGAGTATGGGACAGCTATACACATGCTCGATACCGGTGTGTCCACCGCCTCACCATATTATGACATGGACTGTACCGCACTCAAGCTTCTTCTGGGCATTCTTCATGCCACCTTTCCCGAATTTGGCAACATTCCGGGTCTCAGTCGCAAAGCCGTTCCAGCTTCCCACGCCAAGGATGCCATTACCCAACCTGTCCTCATAAACCCTATAATTTAGTCCCATCTGGAATGGTGGCTTTCACATCAGAACTTTATATGCAATATACCCTTGCTCAACAGTAGTGTCTTACATGAAGTTCCGGGGGGGGGGGGGGGCACTCATTGTCCTTCCTTGTGCATACTACTAACATGGAAGCTTCCCAGATGGAGCATCACTAGCCAGGTTTTACTACAACTAGTGCAAACAAGCCACCTGTCTGGCAAAGACAACATGATTGCAGAGTGCGATTTCCACAGAATGCTCTCTGCATTGTCCAATGGCCCAACATGGCTTCAATGTATTGGACACTCCACACAATCCCGGTACATACCGTTATTTCATTTTACCGTTTTGGATTTCCTCACAAACAAAAACAGTAAACAAACCATTGACTGTTTTGTCTTTTTACAGTTTTGTAAAACGGTCGAATGGTATTCAGATAAATACGGTTATTCCATTTTATCAGTTAGTAAAATTCATTACAGCGTAACGATCAATGATTTTTGTTTTACAGTTTTACACAAATAACTTTGAAAAACAGCAAAACGGTCAGTATTGAATACAGACTGTTCAGTGTAACAGTTAACCGTCCGTAGTGCATTTTGTGGCGGTGAGCAAGGCGGTGGAGGGGGATCATGCCGTGCACGAATTAATGCGTGGTGTGATTCCTGGCGTGACCCTGAGCCCATCCACTGCAATTCAGTTGGTGGGGCTTAAACAGTTACAAGCAAAAATGGCACTGGGAAATTTCAAGGAGGAAATTTCACAAGGGATACGGGATGGTATTAACGTTTGAAGACGTTGCAGATTATGTTGAAGGAAATTGGAGTTCGGCGCGGCTCTTCAAAGTTCAATAGCCAATATTCACAAATTCTGTCGTGCGAACGACATAAATGTAAGGAGGGCAATTTGCCAGGCAGTGACTCAATCCCAAGGTGCATTGCTTAATTGCCAAACCTTAATAGTCGACAAGACTATTGACCATTTTGTCATCGTCATGTTTTTGTAAAACAACACTTGAAAAGTAAAGCAACTAACCGTTTATCGCTTTTTACAATAAAAGAGGTAGGCCTAATTGTTTTTTTGTGTGTGACTTTATACCGTTTGACTGTTTTACTAAACTGTAAAACGAGAAAACAGTCAATGGTTTGTTTACTGTTTTTGATTTTGAGGAAATCCAAAACGGTAAAACGAAATAACGGTATGTACCGGGATTCCAAACCCACATCCCTTTCATCCCTTCTATACAGCCAGTTATTTGGATGACTTGTTTAGGCTCATACCTATGAGAGTTTGATACTGGGGTAGCAACTTCACTTCCTTGTGGCACCCATTGTTAGTATTTAACCTTTCTGGCCTTCCCTGGGATCCAAAGAGCACATTATAAAGAACTAATCCTCATTGACAGTGGCTTACATGTATTTGATAGTGAGTTTGGTGACGTTTAGGCTGAAAGAAGCCAAATACCTGGAGACAGAGGAAAGAATAGAAGAATCAACCCTCAGGTAAATCATCTGTTTTGCGTGCACAGACAACTGGAAAAGGAGCAATCAAGTGGGTTTTTTGTCACTCTTACACTACCCAGTCTGTCAGGGCAAGCCACCCTTTCAACTGGGCTACAGCCAAGCCTGACTTCCGGCATCATAACGCTCACATCTACTTAGGCCAAAAAAAAAAATAGTTCTGCTTCCGATTACATGCCTTTCAAAAATAGGGTCGGTCGGTCGGAATTTTTTTTTTTTTGCCAATTTTTTTTATGCAGATTGAATGGGGTATTCAATTATATGCGAAGTTTTAGCCTGAACTATTTCTATTGCACTACGAAAGCTATACACGAAATGGCAACAAAAAGTGAGTAAAACCTACCTTTAATTATTGTCAATATATTTACGTTCGATAATTTCAAAAAATAATGGAAAATTCAGGCCGTTTGCACCATATGCACAACGCTAGTCAAGACGCGGGGAGCTGGCCAAAACTCCGA
Source organism: Patiria pectinifera (assembly GCA_029964075.1). Lineage (NCBI taxonomy): Eukaryota > Metazoa > Echinodermata > Asteroidea > Valvatida > Asterinidae > Patiria > Patiria pectinifera. Next base: position 32,991,024 of record CM057148.1, read on the forward strand.
GGTGTGTAATGCGTGCGTGTGTGGCGAGCGGCCCACCATGGGCCGTCAGAGCTGTTTTTACCGTCAACAATTTCGGGAAACACGCGGCATGTATCACTCCAAATACGAGTAGTGCGATCTCAAAATGAACTCCTGAACACAGAAAATACATACACAGACAAGCTAGATCAATTCTGTAAATTAACTTGCAAAAATGTTCTTTCTCCATCGGTGTTTTCTTGGCATTTTTACGATGTCGAATCCGACCAGTTGACAGTGGCCTGCACTGTACTGATAGCGCGCTATCGGTCACATAGCTAGCTATGGACTGGTTACCGCATTTTCATTATGTCTTCTAAATTGGCCCCTGCGCGGTGCGGCGGGAACCAGTCGTCGCCACGTGATTATAGTCACCGTGCGTGAAGTAGTTATATCGCGAAGCGAATTTGTAATAACGGAGGTTTCTTTGGAAAAAAAAGCGAATGTAAGTAAAAAAACAAATAAATACAAGCATTTTTGGATGCAAAAGGGTTGTTGAGAGGTATTTTGTGAAGACAGAAAAGACAGATTTTATTTGTATTTATTCCATTTTTTTTTTTTTTTTTTTTTTTTGGAATTGCCGATAAAATTTTTAGGGTCGGAGCCTAAAAATAGGGTCGGTCGGGTAACCGGAAGCAGAACTATTCTTTTTTTTGGCCTTAAGAATAATTTCGTGTAAATACTTCATATAAGTGTCCACGCTCAAAAAATCGAATTTTTTTAAACTTTGTGGGATGAAAGGACTTAGGGAGCAAGTAACCTAATGGACTTTGTGAGCAAGTAATGGACTTTTTAAACTTTTATTTTGCCCGTTGCCATGGTTACGGGCCATTATGTGTTTTTGCCATTTTTCGGCAATTTTGAGGCTGCAAAAACTCATTTTTCGCGTCTCTTCCAAACTGTCATTAGCAGTCAACATGGCCACACTTCTGTGGTGCATCCATTGTTACATGGCAAGCAATCTAAATGTATTGGTGCTTATAAATTACAGGGTTTTTTTTTGCATACAAGCAGGGAATGTTTTGTTAATGTGTTAATTAAAAAAACAAACCAACTTCCCCAGCAAACCACAAGTGCTTACAGATTTTATTCCTTTCTGGCGGGTATTTGGGTTTTTTTTCTGAAAGGGATGGGGTACAGCACACTGTGATCCCATGTTGATTTGCATATATACTTTGACCAATTTTCCTACAACTGATTTGGCAGAAAAATATTGGTTGTCCATTACTCTATAATATGACATTCTTGGTTCTATTGCTGTTACCACTAGAGGTGTTTTTTTTAATATATTTTTCCAAACTCTTGTCTAGATAACATTTTGGGCATAATTTCTGTATTTCTGTGTAAACATTCATCCCAGTCAAGCAATTGTATGCATCCATTGTCACTGCCATAGGGACTTATAATTACTGATTCTATTCCAAAAATGTGTGGGTTTTCAACCTGAATTGGTAAAACTGAAGTAAATACATGTATACACAATTGTGGTGATGTTATTTAATGCTCTGCAATTGATTCATGTTATAACTAAAAGAAACGTATACATCAAAACAAACAAAATGGTACAGATTGAGAGGTGAAAATTACATGCGCTTCTCGCACCAATGGCGGCCACGCTACATACTGAGCACGTATTGTTGTTAATTATATAGCCATGAATTTCAGTCATAGGATAATACTTCCGTGATAGGCTTTGAAACTGGAAGTATTTTTGACTTTAGTTTATGAGCACCGATGTCTTTACAACGGTTGCCATGGTAATAATAAGCACACTACAGAAGTGTATTGGGTGCCACAAAACTTGATGTTGATTAGGCAAATACAAATTTGGAGGACACTTCCATTAAAAAAATACTTCAGACTCTAACTACATGTATATAGCCAAGTCAAGTCAGAGTGAAACTCATGCAATCAAATTGATGCTGTGTTCTCTCGGAGCTTTCACTGGAGTGATCGTTGTTTTAAAGTACATGTATTTCAATATAAACAAATAAGAGTTAGTTGCTCTCTAAATCGACAGATCTTTTCCGTTTTGAAAATAATAAAATAAACGTCATTTTGTTCACCACACCTTTTACTGTAATTCCAAAGGAGCTTGCAATATAAACAAATGTGTACAGCGTACATGCATGTGTCCAGATCACCCCTCCCACCCACTCCCGACATACACACCCCTTCTCCTCCTCACTTTTCGGATATTTCAAGCTGCCCCGTGTTGTAAAAAAGCCATCTTACATAATTCAGACTTTCCCCAAGGCCATATGCATGTAAGTAATCTCAACAAAATTGTACTTTTTGACTTGTTGGAGAGGGCGTGGTTATCTTTGAGCTTTGGGAGTGGGGGTGGCAGGGCAAAGGGGCTATCTGTGAGACGGCTGTTGATGTAGATTGTAAAAGGTTCACTTTCAAATTGATATCTAGTATTTACAATTTATTTTAGGCAGATACATGCAGAAATCAAAATTTGAATTTGGTGGCAAAGGAAGGAGCGGGGCCTAGCTGGGAGGGGAGGATTGGACATCATTGGAATAGTGGTGCACTTCAATCAGAGGACAATGGATATGGCAATTATTATTCATTGCGGCTTGCAATCAAATGAGTTTTGCCCATGTGACAATGATTGTACCGACAATGCTAAGTTATTGGTGGGTGGTCACACTCAACCCCAAGCAATGCCCCCGTGGTGGGGGAAGGGGAGGCTGTGAAAAGGAACTCTGTTATTTCTAAAGTGTTCACTTGCATATTATGTATTTCCATTTGTTTCGTTATGCAACATACACATTCAAAATTCAGTGGCACAGGGGAGTGGGCGGGCCCTAGCCAGGTGTGGGGGGGAAGTACACTACCTACTATTCATCCAATGGTCTAAAAATGATAAACAGTCTGATTCTGTTTGTAAAAATGTCCTAGATTAATGAACAATATCAATTATACAAGTTTAATACCCAAAACAAAGGAAAACACTGAAAATACACTTTTAATGGTTTTTGTGAAATTTACCATTTTTGGAGCGCTGCTGCACAAAGGCTATACAATAACCCAACATTTTCTCACCAGATATGAAAAGACCAATGTCTGAACTAACCATAGCCAAAGGAAAATTATTCTGAGTGCCCTGGCAAGTGCCATTTTGGAGGGATAAAAATGGGTAAAAAAATGCAATTTTGCTAGTTGTAAAAACATGCTGTATTATAGGGCCTAAAAATAATATAAAGGAGATTTTTCAGAAGTGTTTTTATTTTTTCTTGTAAGGGTAAGGATGACACTTTGTCATGATATAGTTACTTTTGTGACATCACTTTGCAGTTTAGCTTGATGACCTTTGAAAATAACGGGAAAAAAAAAAGAATTTTTGCAGCCTCAAAATTGGCCCGTAACCATGGCAACGGATTAAAAAGTCTATTTTGGTTACTTGCTCTCAAAGTCCTTTCATCCCACAAAGTATAAAAAAATTCGATTTTTTGAGCATGGACACTTATATGAAGTATTTACACGAAATGACTCTTAAACAGTGTCCTACAGATAAACATGTTCCTTCAAATCACAACGATTGCATGGACCGAAGGAACAATGATTACACAGGACATCAAATTTATGTTCCATTAGCGGAAATTATACCTCTAAAGACAAGAAAACCATGGTTCCTCTTCAAAACACAGCCATGGTTTTCTCTTCGATTTTCATCCTGGCTTCAAAGAAGTCGGGCATTTGACCACCAATCATCAACCTTTGGTCCCTTAATAGTGCTTTCATTCAACCAAATCACTTCCGAATAGAAACATTGGCTACTGTCTGGCAAACTCTCCCTCTGGGTTAGTGGGCCACATTCCTGGGCCTGATGGAAGCCTATTTGTGTACCCTGGCCTTTGCGCAGCACCCCCATATCGTTACCAGTATCACCAAGGGGTTAGTTGCAGTCCTGTGTCTTCAGCATACCATATATGTGCCGTTACATCTACATGTACACGTAACTGGGTGTTTGACTTATTGTGAGTCCCTCTAATGCTTTTTCTTGCCTCCTGGTTCTCATTATCCACCCACCACTTGTCTTTCCAAATATCCAGACCTTCTGGTACAACCAATCCCCAAGACACTTCATCCAGATCCAGACAGTCCTTATCTGTTTGCTTAGATGCTATCAAATTGTCCTTCCAAGCAGGAGGCTTTTCAGATGTCGCTGCAGTACTGGCTGCAAAGAGTACATGGGCTTCAAGTGGTGTTCCAAGAAAACTATCAGTGCCAGGTCTGCATCTTTAACCCTAACAATCCCCATCCAGTCAAACTCCAACACCAGGTTTTGTTGGAATCTGTTGGTGTGAGTGCTGCACTAGTAACTGAGAACAATCTCCACTGCTGAAGATAATGCCATACTACACCAAGATCTCAACAGTTGAAAGTCATGGGCTGACAAGTGGCACATGCAGTTTAACATCGAGAAATGCCACAGCATGACCATATCCCTTCTTCGTAACAACATCGAGTCCACCTACAAGCAGCTGTTTCAGAACACTCCTATCTGGGCCTCTACTTCTCACAAAAACTTTCATGGACCAAACATATTTATAAAATTACAAATAACGCCAACAGGATTTTAGGTCTCGTCTGTCGCAACTAAAACCACTGCTCCAAGGAGCTCAAGGAACGTGCATATACTGCCTTAGTTCGTCCACGGCTAGAATACTGCAGTGTTATATGGGATCCATGTGGGTAATTCCACAAAGTTGGGTACAGAATGTGTGACATGAGGGTGAGTTTTTCAAAATAATGTGAAGAGCACTAAAATAACTTTTTTAGGTGCTGCCATATATGTAGTGTCTAAAATAATAAACCATTTTGAGACATCTTGTCAAACGTTTTATTTTTAACAGTGTTGTTTATTAACAGATGCAAAGCAAGTTTCACCTGTAACATGGACACCAAACATGAGGAATCACCTTTCCCATTGCTATTTTATAGAATTGATATGCTCCAAGTATAGAATGTATTTAAAAGGGCTTGATAAGTACATAAATTAAATTCATACATTTCTTGGCTAATCGTTATGAGATTATTGAAATCAGCTGTGTTCATTCACATGAAATGGGCAAATTATATAAATTTGGCCCTTCATACACATTTTTTCTTGTATTGTCTGTTCCAAAAATGTTTGTCTACACCAAACATGTGTAAAACACAAGGAAGCAAACCCACATTCAACTTATTTTGCCATGTTACCATTTCTTTTACACAAGACAGTATCCATGCAAAATAATTTTGTGGTTTCACTTGTAACAATGACACCAAAATATTGGTGTCCTGTTACACGTGAAACCGATATATGGATTATAAGGTAATAAACTTGATGAAATATGAGAAAAACTTCATTTATATTAATTAAAAATGAACAAATTTGAAACAACAGCTAAAGATGTGAGAGAGTTTAGCTTTGAGACTCCCATATTGGACAGGGTTGGGTTTCACATGTAACATGGATGCCAAATTATCGAACGTTCTGATTACATCTCAAGATGTGATGCCTAAACCATTTTGCCATCCCCATCCTTCCCGTATCCTGTCCCTACCCTCCCCTACCCCAACCCCCCCCTTTCCCACTCCAGTACCCTCCCCTTCCCCACTCCATTCCCACCCTCTAGTACCCATTACATAACAGTGTTGTTGGATGCATTGTTCTATGGATATACCATTCCCAAATGGATGAATTTACTGAACATGCTGAAGCCTAAATCAAAGCAAATTATGAATTTATTTCTTAGGGGAAGATTTTTTTTAGTTTTGTACTATTTATTCTTATGTGTTTTGTTTCTTTTGTCTGAAAAAAATGTTGAAATATCTTAATTCAAACCAGAAAAAGAAAATCATATGATGTTCCACCCCCATTATGAGAATGGAATGGTCTGGCGGTATCCTGGCCTGTGACCAATCAATTTTGACACTTGCCATGTTCCCCTCTTATTTTAGACTAACTTCAGTAAAAATCACCAACTTTCGAACCCCCTTCCAATAGATAAATGAAAAGGACCCCATTTTTAATAGATCAGACGTTGACCATCCAACGCAGGCAAAAGCACAGGCCAAAACAAATAATCGTACCACACCGTCACATGGAAACCACGTCGTGATATTTCCATTACGATGTGCAATTTCAGTTAGGGTTTCTGGACACATATTTAGCGTCATTTGTGAAAGCTTCGCCTCTTCCATGTTAAAAAAAACCAATCAGGTCTTTCCATGCAGAACCTGGAGTATTTGACCGTGCATGAGCATGTTTTATGCCAAATCACGGAAATGGAATATCACATCGTCACGCGGTTACCATTTTGTTTCGTATCCATTCCGTAGCTAAAGTGCAGGTTTCAGCGCGTCAACTATACTGCAACAATTGTTTGAGATGTTATTCATGTTTCAGCATACACAGGGAGTATTTCTTCGGGATTACCAGGCACCGTGTTGGTAAATCTGTAATCTAACCCTTGTGTCCTCCTCGAATGTGGTATACTTCGTAACTGACATCACACCGTAACAAAATGACGCCAAAACTATTGGCACCCACGATGGAAAAGTCGCCGAAAGCACGCGGGTTTCTTCTTGCAACAAAGCAAGGGTTGCATCCGGGTACTTTGATCGCAAGACGTTCATCCAGAAAATCAATAGAGGGCGCACGCACGATCGCATTTAATTATCACATCGTCACGTTTTTCAGTGGATGCGAAGTCAACTCCCAGTGAATAACCACGGTTGTTTTTAAAAAATCGTGTAGTTTTTTTCATGATTTCTGGTTGGATACGAATGGAATGCTACTGTTTCTCGTGGAAATCGTTATTTGGGTCTTCTAAATGACACTTGACATTTTACAATATGTCGGTAAATTTCGGTCTCACCTCGTAACATTGCTGACACGAAATGTTACGATGTGCGCTGAGACTTCCATGATCGATACTCCAGAAATGCAAGACGCATGGAATAAATAACAATCAGGGAATCGTAAACGGTCTATTGGTTCAACTTTATTTGCAAAACATTATTTAAAATATACTCTTGGGAACACAGAATCGTACATTAAAGACAGAGTATGTTTCATGTCACAAAATATTCTTAAAATAAACACGGATACCATGATATTTTGGTGACGTAGTTTGGGTTTTGACCAATTGGAGGTCCCAAAAAATATTTTTTTCTTGTTCGCCCATTCATCCTCAATAAATCAGGATCGATAAAAAATGTGATTAATTTGTCAAAAAAGAAATAACAGCACTTTGTTTTCACTGGACCACTAGTCACTGATGCATTGATTGTGTACCCAACTTCTTGGAATGACCCATATACAAAAATTAACATCAACAAGATAAGCCACTTAACAAAGACGAACTGCGAGGTATGTCATACCATCCCATGGAAAGCATGTCTTCTTTGATATAGGAATTGAATTGGCAATCACTGGGAACCTGTCGGAGAAACATCCAACTAACAAAAATGTACCGGATCTCCCATAAGCAACTACCATCTCTCTGCCTGCATAATTTTTTGACAGTTATCATCAGTTTAAGTATCGTCATGTACTTGTACCAACGTCTACAAATACTCCTTGTATCCAAGAACAATACCTGCAACCTCCCTGCATTGGTTACCTCTGCTCCTTGTCCCAATTCAAAACCACCCTCAGTCTAGCTTAGATATTCATCGTTTTTTTTCGCAACCTTGGCGTGATACCCGAATCCAGGGACTTTGCTAAGCATCAACGTAGAAGCAGAAGTAAGTTTTACATGGAGTTAGGCATGCCACCACTATCAGAGTCCAACAGTTTGGGTGAAGAGTTTCGATGAAGTGATTGATTGTGGTACCCACTTTGGTAGAGTGGTAAGACGTCTGCACTAGTAAGCAGGCATTTGTGGGTTCAAATACCGCCCAAGTACCTTGTGATGTTATTCTTGCGCTGTCAGAAAGGCATTCAGGGTATGGTACAAAACTAGATGACATCCGTCGTAACATGGCTGAAGAGTCGTAGTCATAATGTGGATTTTGACTCGAGTTTAATCAAGTATTGCAAAAAGCAACTGTGACTGTTAATTTTAAACAGCAGGGCTCGCAAAATCAGCTGCCCGATGTCCCGGGACAACTGAAATATTCTGTCGGACAACCAAAAGTTCCAGGTTGCCAGCCCGATGGGCAACCACTTTTTTTTCACCAATACTCACACATTTTGACCATTAGTTTAGTACATGGGATTTTCGACAGTTCCAGAATCCCATACATGTGCACAGCGTCGAACAATAGTCATGATGATATCAACATTTTGTACTCAGCTGCTGCGCTATCGCCATTTGATATTGGTAATCTACGCATAAAACAATAACGGGTACCAGCCAAAACAGAACACAATTTGTATGTACAGTCCGGCTACATTATGCACTAATGTTTCGCGTACGTAATGTGTGTAGGCAGCGAAGGCGTGTATGTACAAGCATTACATTCACTGGTGTGGACTTCCGAACAAAAGAGGTCCACATAAACCAGGTAGCAGCGACGTTGTGTGGACTTGCCCAGTCAACACAGTGTTTCCCCCTAATTCCACATTATACTCTAAAAACCAGTGTGCTTTCCCACAAAATATTGTGCTTTTTAACCCTGATGTTTAAAATTATATGGATGGAAATGGGTTAATCAGGGATGCAACTTTTCCTCGGACCCGCTGATTTCCTCTTTTTTACTTCTCATGAATGCCATTATAAATTGAAAAATACTGTACAAAGTCTTATGTGGTTTGGAGGTGGGTTTTTTTCGGAACAGTTTAGCAAAGCACCTTCTTTGTTGATCTGTTGCTTATGTAACATGTGTGCATACAGGATAATCATTTATTTGACCTGAACAAAATTATCAAACTGAGCTTTCAACCAAACATCAACATGTCAATAAGACATTGTATTTTGTATTTATTTATTTATTTTATTTAAACCATATTTAATGTGAGTAGCCCTCATATGTATCAATCGCTATCAGTGTCGATTTAGGTGAAGTTTACTGGAAGAAAAAAATTCCCCGGTGATAATTTCCAGTGCAGCATTCAAATGTCACCTGATTGCATGTAGAAACAACTGTTATTATACAGGCGGCATGCTATGCCACAGTGTGGCCACTGTATTTAAGATTTGCGCCAGTGTGGTGTTAGATTTTGTTTCTCCTTATTATTACCGGTATCGTGACAACAGATAAATCTTTCCAAATCTTTTTTTTTGCCATGGCACAAACATTATTTTTATTTTGACTCTTCCCATCCCCCCCCCTCCCCAAAAAAGAAGCAGCATTCTTTGGCCCCCCAAAAAAACAACTGTTGTTCTGGGATGTTCAAGCTGAGATTGAAACATGTCTTTCTTTTGACGACATACTTGGTTGTTTATTATATAAGTCTACAGTCATTTAGACTAATTTAGAATATTTAAAATGATAAGGATCTACAGTTTTACAGCAATCCCTCAGTGAATCAATAACCTACATTCATAAATACCTGGACAGTTTACTCATTCCTATTTGTTAAGAGCCTGTCACGTGGGTGGTTTACATGGATGATAAAACACTGGCAAGAAGTCTTTAAAACTGGCCAGAAATAAAGGTGGCCCCTGAACCAGGATAATAAATTTCTGCTTCCGAAAACGTATTCTTCAGAATTTGTACCTTACTACACATAAGGCTTTGTCTTCAGAATATGGTGACAGAGTGGTTGAAGTCGACCGGGTTGCGAAGTTTTAATAGGACCTGTAATCATTACTTTAATGGAACCTTTCTCAACAATCATATTGTTAGTTCAAAAAAGGTGACAGCATTTGAACCCACTCACACTGTCCTGTGGTAACTGGACACAAACATAACAGTTTATATGTCTGGAGCCATATTCATGAAACGTTACTAAGCCTAGTAGGTTATTAAAAAGGCCTGTAGGTTCTTATTATAACACCTCACCCACAGATTCTGTGTCTTGATTGGCCGAGAGCGAGTCACATGTTACTTTCTAATTTTGCTATCTTTCTGTGCACGGCCAAAAGTACTATGCGCATAGCAACCAAAGTACTACACCATTAGCAACCAAAGTACTATTTCCACGGCGCGGTATTTGTGTGCAAATGCATGCTGGTGTGCGCGTTGCGCGTTGTGCGTAGCGCGTATTATTCCAAAGAGAGCGGGCCGCAGACTTGGGTTCAAACATTTCGTGAAGGGTTAGTTTTTAAGAGAGAAATACATTTTCCACCAATTTTGTATTGAAATTAAAGTTTATTTCAACTGTGTTCAGATTTAAATAATGTAAAATATTATAATCAAGCAGAATCTGTGGGTGAAGTGTTATAAAACAAATATTGAATGCTTTATCTCGTGGTGAAGTAAAACTAGCCTCCCTCGGTGATCCATGGACCATTCTATTTTCCCTCGGCTTCGCCTCGGGAAAATAGAATGGTCCATGGATCACCTCGGGAGGCTAGTTTTACTACACCACTCGAAGCATTCAATATTTGTCTACTATGCCTAGTTGGTAACTAATTGGTATTCATGAAACATTACTACTGTGTAAGTTACATTCTAACTTTCTTACGAAAGTTAGTGTTGATCCAGGATAACTCTAAGTCACTAGTTAGCAACTAAATCATTTTATCACTGTCCACCGACTTGACAACATGGCCAGAAGAATTATGGAATTGGCCAAAGAAAGTATTCATATTTTGAATAGTAAACATTTGTCATGTGATAAAACAAAATAGGTTGTTTGAAGCAAATTTGAAGTTCCTAAGTAAAGTATTTCTCAAGTTATTGCATTGACAAGATTTCTATTGTTTTAGCAATAGTGGAAACGGCTTAGTCCACATAACTTCAACACAACCTGCATTATGTGGACATCTTTTGTTCACATTTTCACATAGTGACTGTAAGACAAACTCGCACAGTATACAAGCGCATTCACATCGTCGATCGTGGACATCCTATTGTCCCTTTAATGTTTGTACTCTAACTTTTTAGGAAGACTCCCATAGGTTTTGTACACGACCCCAATCGCGGACGTATGCTGGGAATCGTAGACGATATTGTTCTCTTTTGTTCTTTGGAACTTTTCGTCCACGGTTTGAATAGATGAACACGCCCAGACATAAGCACGCACATACACACAGAAGAAATACGCTATCGCAATATCCCCCTCCGGCTTACAGCCAGGGGGATAAAAATAGGTTGCCCGGCAAAATACTTGATTTCCTTGATAACATCAAAGTGGTATTTGATTTTCAGCACGTTAAGACTTTAAGTTATGAGCTGTAAGCTATTTACAGACTTAAGAACACTCTATCTTCATTATGCACAGTTAACTGTCCTACTTGGCGTTTTGCATGTAACAGTTCAATTTCTAGCTTCAGTATTCGTTCGCAAAAGTCGTGGATTTTTTGTTGTGCCATAATTTGCTCTTTAGGTAGTTTTTTCCCCTCTGGTTGCCTTCTTGACAAGCATTCTCTTGACTCAGATTTTAATTTGGATAATAAAGATAATTGTAAATCATCCTATGATCTTTCAACCTTTGGAAATCTTGCACACTGTTGGCTTACAGTGGCTGCCCATGCATCTTTCTTTTTCTTGGTAGTGTTTTCATCCTTATGCTTGGCATCAATGATATCTTTTAATTCCTCATACTTGTCTGCCATAAAGAGATTCTCTTCTTGAGAATAATGTGCCTTCCTGCCCTTTTTGTAGCCACGTTTGATAACCTAGCTTATGCAATTGCTAGAGAATTTGATATTGATTGACTTACATGTAGTACACTATACCACATATAGGCCTTGGTGTTCTTTCGAACACAAACACCATTTTAAAGTTCTGTCCACGGATCACAAAAAATGGTAAGTGTTCTTTCAGAAAAACCAAAACAATTCAGATAGGGATGTGTGTGAATTGTTTCCTTTTTGCTGAAGGAACACAGGCCTTTTTTTGTGATCCGTGGACAGAAGTTTAAAACTGTGCTTGTGTGCAAACTTACGTAACTTTAAAAGTACATGAGTGATATGAATGATTCTTGTACTAAAAGAAAGCTTATTATTTGGGCTTTCGTATCTTAGATTTTGAAAGTGCTATATGCAGAACTTCATTAAACAAAAATGGTCCTGACATTTAGGGTTTCCTTCTTTCTTTCTTTTTTACTCACCCTGTGTATGCTATATTTCAAGAGAGAATCACAGTATCACCCATGTGTGTAAATGTAATTGATTGCCAAAAGGAGTATGTGTAGGTTCAAAATGTTTTGAAACATTCCGCTGAATTTGGGGTATGGATTCTGCCTAGATTGTGGGAACTGTTTGTAATCTGTCAATATGTTGAGGGGACCAACTTTATTTGGTCTTGTTTGCATGACTTACCAGACACAGGGAAAGAAAGATGATTTTATTGTTAAAACTTGCTAAATATCGGGGTTTGATACTAAATAAGTGTAAAGATAACAAACTTATATTCCAGCTTATTATGTTTGGTTTATGAAGGTTGGGTTCAGAATAATTTGCAAGGGTTGCTCTGAGTGCTCTTGTTACCAATAGCCAAGGTGAAAATTAACCCATTTCTATTGTGTTTTGCTTTTTGTTGCTTGCCTGGTCACCAGGAGCCAGAGGTACTTCATATTTATCTCATTTAATGTGTCTCCTACCAATTGCCTCTGTTTACTGACACACCACTCAGTTGTAACAAGAATACATTACAGCCATTGCAATTCTGCAAGCAGCTTATTTACTCAAATATTGGTACTAATGGAGGAAATCCATCAACTGGCTAGAAAGAACAGTCAGTGGAAAACAATCAACGGAATATATGAATGTGTTGTGTCGGTTTGATTGCAGCAGGCAGTTGGTATTGTTCAATAATGTGATGTTACCTGACAGTGTTCCCTGGTTTTCAAGAAGAGCGTTTCAATTCATATTGCTCAAAAGTGTGACTCTATGTTTTGAGTGGATTCATTTTGAGGAAGAGTGGATTCATTTTGAGGAAATTCTCATCAAACAGATTTAAAAATCGAAAAGGTCACTCAAAATAGTATTAAATTTACAGTCTTTTTTGCTTGTCAGTAAAGCATGCTTTAGTTGATAACAAAAATGTGCTAATTAATAGTTAAAGGCAATATACCACATTTGCAGACATCAAAAATCAAAACTACCAAATTATTATGAAATACCCCAATGGGCTGTTAGTGGGTGACAGTATACAAATATAACATGGTTTGAGGGTGGACAGTTGATATTCGCTCCCCGAGGTATTGGAAATTGACAAACTAGTTCCTGAGGCGAAGCTGAGGGAACTAGTTTGTCAACTTCCAATACTGAGGGGAGCTAATATCGACTGTCCACCCGAAATAAACCATGTTATATTTGTTTTACTATACTTCATACATATTCAGTTGCCAATTTTGTTTTGTATATGCACCTAAAACAAAATTCGGGGAAACTTGTCTTGTACAGCTCACCACAAGAATATTGTTGCTCAACTTCAATTACTAGTTCGGTTCGTTTGCAATATAATACAGTTACTACAGTTGTAAATACAGTTGTTTGTGTACAACTTTCTCTGGTCAGGAGACATCTTTACACGGTCCATAAATTTTCTCCAGTATGGCATCATTGAGCTCTGGAAATTAACATTTACGCGAACCGTGCAACCATGCATATCTCCTGGGCGATGTTTGCGCGTGCGTACTGCACCCGTGTGACAGTTCCTTGGTTGCTCTGTAAAGCGGGTAACCCATGCGGCAGTCTACTACGCATGCGTATTTACCCTGTGCGTGAATCCTCGCGCGAGCGTTTGGTGAACAGCAAGAATGACATCTGGCACGTGATGGTGAATTGACAAGTAAGAGTTCAGCTCTCGATCATGAATATGTATGAGGTATAGTAATCTAAAACATCCTGTGAAATCATGGCACTAGGGCTGTGCATCGGAACCGGGTACCTGAGTACCCGACCGTTAATGTTTAAGAACCAGTTCTAGATTATGGGATTGGGTACCCGTAACCAACTTTACAAATTACTTAGTGACTTCTCAGACACTGAAAAAGAAAGGTTTTGCGGTCATTTGTGGGGAATTTTTAAAATGTAAACCAGGCCACGTGGGAAAACCAAACATATTTCACATTTATGACGATCGTGAAAGCTGCAGTTTACACCGTGAAGCTCTAAAGCTCACTGTATCTTGCTGTATTGATGCGCCGATGCAGTAGTACTATGGTGAGAACCTTTGTAAACAATCTCAACAGCAACTTCCGAGATTTGAATGTTGGCATGTTTGGCGTTGGTTTATATAATGGGTACCAGGGTACCTATATTTTTTATTTCAATCGGGTACCCAGTTCCTGTACTACCCATAAGTGCCCACCCCTACCAGTACATGGCACCTGGATTGCCGTCATTTGCCGTCATTTAAAAAAAAAAGTGGTATTTTTGTATCAGTTTCCAACACTGGTCGGCCGAACACGGTTGGGAAAAAAAATTGGCTTTTTTTTTCAAATACCGGTACTGCCCCCAATTTACCATATTTAGTTCGTCAGCATTTTGATTGCAATTTGAATACACTCCTATGAATGGGTACAAGCCAGCTAGACTGGTTCCCAGACCTCATAATTCCTTGATGTCTATAAATTGGTCTGTTTCATGTGGTCGGGAACCAGATACAAGAACATGATTGTCTTTCTTGGTTTTTCCAGCATCTCCAAACACAAAACTTCAAACAAGTCAGTGTAACAATATTTGCTATAAAATACTAACCCGCGAAATCCATCCATTTCTGAAAATCACAGTAAAAGCAAATGTTGTATATTCTCTTTAATTCAAAATTAGTCATCATCAATTTAGGGAAATGGCTTTGTGAACCCTGGGAGTTTCTTTTCAAGGTTGAAGTAAGATGCATATTCCATTGGTACTCAAAGGTAGCTTGTAGCAGTTCTTTAGTTATAGCAACACACTATATAGCACAAGGATATAACAGCTTTTTTGGATTGATGATCATTTCTCTTTTAAATGACTGATTGCTAATCTGATATGGCACATGATGGGGTTATATGGCATGTCAAGAGAAAGATGGAAATGTATGGTTGGCATTTATCTCTAAGCATAACCCACATCATACTTTCCAGCATTTGGTAATCTGTTCGTCAATTTTGTTAATTGTTTTGTTGTAACAATTATCATTCTAACATTCTTGAAACTCAAGCAGGACGGAACAGATGTGCTAAGATGTCTAGTATAACAAGCACTGTCATACCCCCACCTATCCCCATTTAACTCTGTTATAGTTGTCCATCATAATTTGCATGGCCTTCCTGCCATCACCCCTCACACACATTATCAGTTTTGTAGATCCCATACTGTGTTCACACGTTACTGGAAGTATTAATTCATGCGCTTATTCCCACTCTTACCTCACTCTTACCTTACCAAAAAACTAACTCACTGCAGTGAGAAGACAGAATCATATTTTTTTGCATCAATACTTTGGAACGATCAAAGTTCCCCTGTTGGATTACTGGAAAAAAAGGCAACAAGCCAATATGAAACGATTATGTATCAAATGATGTACAAACTACAATAATGCATAATCAATGAATTATGAACTAGACCAGGTGGATTGAAATGGAGGGGGAGGGGGGTCATATAACGAGACCTGCGTTGTGTTCCGAAAATAAATTTAAAAAAATAATGAAAAGCAGCATTTTGACAAAACGGTCTCCAAAATTTGACCCATTTCAAGAGTTCAGTCAGTGAGCCATGTTTTAAGATTTGCTCCGAACACATTCTCTGTATCAGGCCATGATCATATGGCAGACTTGTATGACTCGTGACTCGGACTTCAGTACAATTCGAGTCCCATTTTGTGTGACTCGGACTCGAACTCGAGACATGATGACATATGACTCGGACTCGGACTCGACCCTGTGGACTTGGACTCGGACGCGACCGGCGTGCAGTATTGGAGTACTCGTACTCAAGTACAACTGGAGTACACGCAAGTACTCTGCCCGTACTTGACGATCAGTACTGGACAATTATTTGGACTTGGCCCATACTTGATTCTTTGTACTCAAATTTTGCATGAACTTGATTGTTTGGTACTCAGTACTCAATTCCAGTACTCGAGAGTATAAATCGATTCCATAGCTCAACCTGGAATGCAACGCTAGCACGGTGGCACGGTTGCAGTCTGTAATACGGCCTTATACTGTGTGCTGGGTACAAGGAATGTTTTTCCTAGTCTAGTTCCCACCTCCCCAATGGTACTAACATTCAAAGTTGAAGCTCTGAGGATTCGTGAATTGGGAGTAGCCCAAGCGCATGCTTCTTATGTCCACTCGCCACTTCATAGTTACCAGTAAGGCCATTTCAGGATTTTTAAATATTATGGTATTGTACTCGGACTCGGACACAGACTTGGGTACTCTGACTTGGCCCAGTACTCAGCGTTTAATGTACTCGTACTCGGTGCTTTGGACTCTGACTCGATCTTCTCAGTATACTTGGACTCGGCCCGGGACTCGCCCCTAAAGTACTTGGAGAGTACCCTGTACTTGGATTTGAGGACTTGACTCCAACACTGCCTGTGTGACTCGAGACTTGACCAAAATTTTGTCAACAATTTAATTATGAATTATTTTGAAGACAATCCTCTCCTGAGCAAGCGTACAGTCTGTGCCTAGCAGAAGAAATGCATCTAAGTACTGAACATACACATTGCATGCAGCTTGCTTGTTTCCGATATTGATTTGGGAAATCAATGTATCAAAAAATGTACCCCATCGTCAACTTGATATTGCGTCAATGCAAGTTTGATAGTGTTTGGTCCCAGATTATCCTTTCCAGACACTAGTGCCTTGCTTTTTTGACCTGTAATAAATGAGAGAAAAGCTGTGAACAATTTAATCATTTACATTGTTAGTTTTCACCTGTACCTACAAATTTATTTCCCGTAAATATTAAAGGTGACTTGTGACTCAGACTCGACCTTTGTGACTCATGACTCGGACTTCACCTAGATGACTCGGGACTCGGAAGAGGTGACTCAAGCTCGGACTTGATGTTTGGTGACTTGAATACGAGTCCGTCGTATGGGCTACAGAGATGTGTAAATGGAAATCCTGTCTTATAGTACCCTGTTATAGTGTAACAATTGATCTATCGCTGTTTGCGAGTTGGCCAGGAATGGAATTTTGTACGTTAAGTTTGTTTGTCTCAGATTTTGCGCGTTCCGCATCCATTGGTATATCATGTAATTGGACAATATTTCACAAGCTGCATTGACGTAATTCCAACATGATAATAATAATAGAGAACATTTATATAGCGCCAAAATCCGTCTAAAAAAGACGCTCAAGGCGCTTTACAAGTTTAAAAAAAATAAACTAATACTATAGCATGATATATAAAAAAAAAAAGAGTAACTGTAACGTTAAAATATTTGAAAAAGTCGATACAAGGAATAAAAATGTGAAAGATAAAAATAGTAAAATAGAAAAACTTAATAAACGCACAATCCAAAAAATATAAAAGTATCCAAAAAATACACACATTATATACACATACAAATATTATACACATACAAATTACCAACCGTTAGAGACATTGACCGAAAGAATTGAAAATATATCAGGACAAGCAAAATGCTAGTGATGAAACCAAATACATATGACAGATATTACTTGGGAAAAACTATATATGCACCCCCTTTAAAAACAAAGAAAAACTGCAATTTTTACAGTAAGGAATCATATGGGAAGAAACAAATCATATACATCTAAAGCATCTTAAAAAAAAATATAAAAAATAAAAAATACATACACATATATATAAGCATCATACAAACACACATAAAATTGATATATTGTATAAAATATACAATTTGCCAATAAAAGCAACTGGACACATCGAACGAATACAATGATCATAACAGACAAGCAGATTTAGTCTGATCCCAAAATCAATGACAATTCTAATGTGACAAGTATTACTTAGCAAATAAATGAGTCTTAAGTGCTCTCTTGAACTGGTTAGTTGAGTCTGCTGAACTTATGTCAGAAGGAAGATTGTTCCAAAGGGATGCTGCAGAGTGTTGGAATGCACGAGTACCCCATGAACGATGGGTGCGAGGGACAACAAGTTTGATCAATTCCTAAGAGCGCAGGTTCTGTGCGGGTAAGTATCTCGGTAAGGCATCAATGAGGTACTCTGGTGCCAGTCCACTAAGTGTACTGGAAGCCAGCAGCAAAATCTTGAATGATATCTGATCACATACGGGCAACCAGTGAAGAGACCTCAGCACTGGGCTGATATGTCCGGAGCGCTTGGTCAGCGTAACTAATCTAGCTGCAGCGTTCTGAAGTCGCTTGAGCCTGTTTAGTTGATATTGCGGAATGTTGTAGAGGAGTGAATTGCAGAAATCCAGACGAGATGAAATCAATGCATGTTGAGTCGCTGTACGGTTCAAATATCGGCGAATAAATCCAAGATTGCGCAGATGAAATCTGACTGATTTGGATATGCTGGAAATTTGGTCGCTGAATGTGAGCTGGGAATCCAAAATCACTCCAAGGTTGCGGCATGTGAGCAGAACCGATCCGTATTGATGAGATGTTGATTTTATTGAGATTATGCTTGGAGCCAAATAAGATGAAGTCTGATTTTGCATCATTCAGCTTCAGAGTATTGGCAGTTGTCCATGTTCTTATCTCATCAATAAATGCTTATAGGTTGGCGATGGCAGATGATGTACTGGATTGTACCGGATCAAACGACACATAGAGTTGTAAGTCATCTGCATAACAATGATACTGGATGCCATGTCTCTGGATTATTTTGCCGATTGGACTGGTGTAGATAGAGAACAGCAAAGGACCACCGACAGACCCCTGCGGGACACCACAAGCAAGAAGAGTCGGAGAAGATTTTGTGTTGTTGATGCACACTGATTGATGACGATCAGTGAGATACGATTGGAACCATTGTAGAGCTGTGCCTGTGACACCGAGAGCAGAGAATCGATTTATGAGAATGTTATGATCTGCTGTGTCAAAGGCAGATGACAAATCTAACAGCACGGTGGCAGTAACTCTGCCCCTGTCAAACCGCTGAAGAATGTGGTGGACAAGTTAGCAAGAAGTGTCTCAATGCTGTGATGCTGGCGATAAGCAGACTAGCGGTTATCCAGAAGGTTGTTCGTACAGAGAAACACTGAAAGTCTGGAGAAAGCAACACGTTCAAGCAGTTTGGAGATGTACATAAGATTTGACACAGGGCGATTAGTTGCTCAGATTGTCCACGTCCAGATTCAGCTTCTTTAGGAGCGGTCGTACAAGAGCACATTTCACTGATGAAGGTACAACACCACATTGAACACTTTGATTAACAATGTTTGCAATGGCAGGTATGATGGCTTCATCACATTGCTTTAGAAGTGACGTGGGTATGGGATCTAACTCGCATGATTTTGTTGGTGCTTTTGCGAGGAGTGCTCTAATTTCCTCAGGAGAGGTTGACTTGAGAAGTGGCAATGTCAACGATGGAGGTGGTTGCAGTAAAACAGTCCGAGGAGACACTGGAGTGAGCATCAGACTGTTCCGAATCGTTAACACCTTTGATGTGAAAAACTGGCTGAGTCGATTTGCAAGGGTTAATTCACAGTCATGTGACGGCAATGATGAAACCGTATTCTTGTTGGGCAGTTGATTTACCACACTGAAGAGCTGCTTCTGATCACCAGAGCACTTCTCAACAATTCTGCAGTAGTGCTTACGTTTAGCTGAACGAATCAGAGATATGGTATGTTGTCATTGTTGACAGTAAATTTGTCAATCAATTTCAAGTCTTGCATTTTGCCACTTACGTTCCAGAAGTCTTCGCTTGCGAATTGCCTCATAAACTACGTTGCTATACCAGCTGGTGTTGGGACGAAGTTTAACAGTTCTTGTTGTAGCGGGTGCATGCTTATTCAAGATGTTACGCAGAGTGGTGTTGTACAATTCGACTCCAGTATTCACATCTACCTCAGAGCATGATTCGGCAAGCCGATGAGCATGGATATCGTTGGAGAAAACATTCACATCGATTGAACGAAGTTTCCTAGGGACAACAGTTTTCGTGGGCATAGATGGCTTTTGGAAGGGTAGACTAAAAAACATTGCAAAGTGGTCTGAGATTCCTTCCTCCATATGAATGTTAGAGAGTAGATTATCATCATCAGAACGTGTGATCAGAAGATCCAGAATGTGGCCACGTTGATGAGTGGCTGTAGTAATGTGATAGGTTAATTATTACCAAGCACATGGAATGTTTTATCTATCACGCAAGCTAATTTAGCTGCTTAGTCTGTACATGCAGAAAATGCAGATGTTGCCTTGTTGCATATAGGTTCTGCAGTAACAAAATAGCATAGATGGACAGTCACACTTTGTTCTAGATTGTTCGTAGAAGTTGAACATCAAAAGATAGCATAAAGTATGATCATGCAATTTCAGAGGAGAAGTGCATTTTCCCCTCGTCTTTCTCTCTTGCTTGCTGCTTTTTAGTTTTTCCTTTGGTCAGGAAAGAGGAATTTTGCAACTTTCAGTTGTGGTTCAATGACATCACTGTTTATACGTTTTTAAGTGTATCAAAAGCTACATATATGATAGCTTCTCAGTTCCACCTATTTTAACCACTGAGCCGGGATTATTTTGACATGGACCGGACTCAGGCATAGGATTGTTTCCAGGAACCTCGATGCCAGACGGGTTCAGGCCGCCATCTGTGGGTAGCACACCCTGATATTTCCAGCCTTGCTCGCTGAGAGCCTCACTCATTGCGTGTTTATCTGTTGTCCGTTCCCAATACTGCAAAACCTTTGCATGTATACACGTCATCCGACGTAAACTGGTTAAAGATGGCAGAAAAGAAAGGACAAATTGAAAGTGATTAAGTGTTTAGAATCATCCCAATTAACAAAGTTGTTTTGTACATTAGTATATGTACACATTGACACATTCCTTCACAGATTTGAGCACATGTCACAATCATATGAAACCCCCCTCCCCTCCTAGCACGCAGACACAATTTAAGCACATCATTGTAAAAAGTATGTGACCTCAGTGGCTGAACACAAACCCTCAAAAATATATTTCATATTTAAAAAAGTATGTAGCACCAAAAATAATAATGAATGAAAAACCAATTTCATACGCTACTTTTAGATGAAAAAAATACTGAAATTGCTTAATCCATTCAAATAATATCACCATTTAGACACACTGACCTTAATACCTCTTTCGTCCAATAATGCGATTTCAAGAATCATCGTCACAATTGTCTTCAAACATCACCAGCGATAAAACCTCAGTTTAAAAATATTCATCGAAGTCCTTTTGAAGGCCTGTCTGTAAAAAATATCATAGTTTGCCTGACCAGACTTGTTAATAAAGATATTCCGCCCCCCCCCCCAAGATCTCGGCCATCGAGTGACGAAAATTTTGAAACTGGGTACGTGCATAGGGCAACTCATCATGAACGTACCCAAGAAATTTCGTGACTATTGGTTAAAGTGTTTTGGAATTACGGCTAATTAATTATTCATATACTCTGTACAAATGGTAATTCTGCTCTGTGTACAACGACGTATACGGGAATATTCACTTTTCACGGCGCGTAGTGACAGAAAAATTGCTGCGCGGCAACCCGTGGTCCGATTTTTAGGTTTTTGGTATCAACAGATGCACAAGGCTCGAGGCTAAAAGTCATAATGGCTCGGGTCTCGGAAAATTGTTTTTTTTTTTTTCAAAGCTATTGCGGAAAAAGTTTGGGGGGGCAGATCCCCCCGGCCCTTTTAGGGTTAAGTGGAGATATTCTTTCAACGGATTGAGCAGTTTCAGTTATTTTTTTCATCTAAAAGTAGCTTATGAAATTGGCTTTCCAGTCATTATTTTTGGTGCTACATAATTTTTAAAATATGAAATATATTTCTGGGTGTTTGGGTTCCGCTTTTTTTTTTAACTCACCCTGTATAAGGGCATTATACTTGAGTTTCCACACAGCTACAAAGGCTTTCAAGCTCAGTATGCTGCTTCCAAAAAGTAAAAATTGCAAATGGAATGTTATGGTGAAAATTCTTGGCATTTGCATGTAATACCGAGTCCAGTGAAGTGGATTGATTGTGATGTGTGGAATTCCAAAGTCTGCCATCATTTCATGTGAACAAGTATACTCATCACCCCCAACAAGTTGGGCAATGCATATTCTCAAGGAAAAGGCAGCAAGAATTTGGAATCGACAGTTGAATCACATGCCCTTAAAGTATCTAGAAACATTTGAAATACTGATTGCACGTGTTTCTAGAACTATTTATTGTCACTGTCGTTGGCAGTTAAGTACAGTGGCCTCTCTTAGTCAGTTTGGGACAGTTTTTGGGTACAGTCAGCACAGGAACTGTCAGACATCTCAACTGCTTTACTTGGTGGCAAATGTCTTGGTGAATGAGTACCAATGTTGCCCCCCCCCAAACAAAACAGATTGTGGCACAAATCTATTTGACTGGACTCCAGTTAGGTAGCATATCAACGGCCATTACACAGCAGAGTGTTGATTGAATGGTATTGGAAGATTCAGGATTGAGGCTTGCAGACAAGGATCTGTCATGTAAAGTGACAGGGTGGGTTCCTGATCAGTGAGGCAACACTCTGCAGGGGTTGGGGGTGCATGATTCATATGACTGGGGATTTGAAGACAAGCACTCAGTGCCATGTTGAAGATGAGATAACAGGTGCATTTTTCGGTTACGGTATTTAGGAACTTAAGAAGCCATCTGATACCGGTTCAATACAGTTCTGTAACATACACCTATAAACTGTGTTTGTTTGTTTTTAAAATCATTTTCATCTACTACTTCTACTACTCTATTGTCTTAATCTCCAGTGCAGTAAGGCCAGCTCGCTAGGATTAATCAGTTGCATTGCCGCCCTTGACAACTCGTACAAAGGAGGTTGCCTGTCCTCATTACACAGGCGGCTCTTTTGTTAAAGTTAACAGGAACAATTTGTTTAAAACATTAATTTAATTAGACGGACATGTAAACCCTGAGGAGAAACAATTAAAATGTCCACCATATGACACTGCCCCATCGGCAAACTGTCTATTCTTAGAGGCAGATTCAGTCTTTCATGATGGCTGCCTTGACATCCTGTATCAAGTGTTCACAGGAAGGCGCAATCCCATGTGGAACTTTATGGACTCATCATTTCTTTTCAGTAACCTTAGAAATTGTTATCTCTTCTAGCCCCCCCCCCTCCCGCTATTCCCCGTGTAATGTGTGTTTGCTAAAATTGTCCCATTAATAGCAAAGGTTCAAAACAACATCACTTGTTAGTTTCATCAATACATGGTTCTGGGTATGTGGATGAGCGTTACTCCATAAACCGCAGCTTTCAAATGTACACAACACAAATAAATTAGTTGTCAACACTGAAAGACATGTTCTATAGTGCTTGAGGGAGACTGGTTCTGTGTGTCTACTTTTTTGTAGTTGTTTATTTTTTCCAACATTGCTACTGTTATTTCATGTCCAAAATAAATTTAAAAAAATTCTAATGAAACTAGAAAAATCCACTCAAAGACACCCAAATGCTATTAAAAAAAGAGTGTCGGATTTCAAAAGATGAACACCAAAATATGTTGCATAATTATGCTGATCTGGGTTCACATGGCTATGGTGTTTACTGGACAAAATATAGAAAATTATATATCAGAACAATTGTCATGTTACAGAATTAGAAGTTTCTGAAACTACTAATTGTGAACTGCGACCCACATCTAGGTGTCAAAGGTAACTTAATCTTGCTCTGGTGTAAACTGCCCAGACACAATTGAAGGGAACAGGTGTTACAGAATCAAGTTGAACTATGTTTTTGAGAGGTTTTAAATGGCCGTCTATCTTGGTCTATGATGGTGCCAAGATTTCTTCAGTGGGTTGGATTTCATATGTCCAATGGAAAGTGGCTTAATTAATGTATTGAGATAAGGTGTTAATTTGCACCTTATCGGTAACCCCCTTTCCATGGTCTCAAATCCTCAAAGCAAGAATTGTTCCATAAGTCAAGAACCATATCAATCCACATGGTGATTTTCTGAACGAGACTGTATTCATACTCAAGGTCAAAACCTCAAACTCAAAAATTCATGATTATCACCTGATTGACCAGTGATAATTAACACACTTTGTTCTGTTGTTGTTGTATTCAAACTGCATGGGTTTGTATTCAAACTGCATTGGGTGAGGTCATAATGGTTTGTTAAAAGGCATGAATGAAGGGATAGTACACCGCTGTTTTCAGAGCGACATTAGGTTTGTGTGCATGTCCATGCGTTAGCTCGTATAACACGCCCTCTTGTGGCCGAATTGTATCAAGTCTTGTTTGCATAAAAAAAAAGCTCACCAGAGGATGTCTTTTCAATCACTTTTTCCCACAGCGGTGTGAAACACGCTGTGGGCTTGAGCTGCTTATGTTGGTTGGTTGGTTGGTTGGTTGGTGAGTAGGTTGGTTGGTTGGTTGGTTGGTGGACACTTTACTGGGCCATATATTGTATTCAAACAACTCTCTATTACAACCTTGCATTCGAAAACCGGTTTTGTACCCGAATTTTTTTCTTTCCTAATCTGACGCTTTGGACTGTTGGAGGATTTTTTTTAAAGGGAAATAAAGTCCGAATTTCGTTTGTTTTTGTTTTTTTAAATATTTTTTTCCTCATGTTTATAAGAGAAGTTAAGTCCAAAACGCCATAGCGTACATCCTCATGCGGATGTCGTTTGGGGGAAAAATTGCAGTATGGCCCGGGTGCAAGGACAGTGCCGTATAGCCGTCTACACACATTGCCCGGCCGCCGTGGGTTGCACCACTTGGTACAAATAAGTTTTTGATATTGGACATATAACATTAAATCGACAAAAAAAAAAGGACTATAATTTTTTTATCAGATAGGACTGTGAACATTTCGGAAAGACACTTGATGAGAAAACACCTCCGAAATATTACCTTTGGCTGTGACGTTTATCGGTGTCTCAATATGAACTAAATTAACATTCACGTTTCTTGGGATTTGTCGTCATCTTGGAAAGTTTACTTAGAATCAAGTGAAGTACCGGTACATGTACCATTGGAAAGACTAATTAAAGGAGAATACCACCGTCATCTATCACAATCCACAGTGCTCAATACATCTCTGCAGAGCTATAATTCTATATATATTATGACTCAACGAATTACATAAAAGTGTCATTGTAATAAAAAACAGATAATCCTCATGTTCTTTCAAATTGGGAGTTGTCCATTTAGAAGACGGGACAGGGACAGGATTGCACTGTTACTGAAGCGCACAGTTCCCCATCGGATGTTCTCAGACAAGACAGTGTTTGTGCCTCGTATTGTACACTCTGGATGATCTTGGTGGAAGCACATGATGGAGTTTAGATGCAGGTTTCAGCATGGATTGGGCGAATGTGAGACACAGATTGCTCCGTCTAGCAAGAGAGGGTAATGAGATGAAGGCGATCTCTGGCATCTGTGTATCCTGTATACTCCTTCCCCAGGATGATTTGGCAGGCTCGCTTTTTGATGCGCTCAATAGACTCTTCCTGTTTCTTTGTGATCCCTTCTGCCCATACATGGTGCGCTTACTCCATGAGAGGTCGGACAATGCTTAGGTAGACTGTCAGGAGGTCGGTATGTTGCAAACTGTGATGTTTCAGGCATAGTAGAATATACAAAGTCGCATTGATGTTATCATGGCAGTCTTAAATTAACTATACTTACCTGATTGCAGAAAGAAAGCTTTATTTAGGACCCTTTTTCTTACCCTGGTTGTTGCTTTCATTCAGCAAAAGAGGCCTTCTTTTTTTTCTTCTTATTTCGTGAAAATAGCGACTTCGCATTTAAAATCTTTGATGAAGATGCTAAATTTATTCATTTTTTAACCTACTTTGGGACAAATCTTATGGCTTCAGTAACTATTTTTTGCATTATGAGCAGTTTTTTGGAAGGCCGTTCTCAGCGATTTGTTCTTACAAAAGAGCTCATGAATATTCATTTTACATCACAGCCCGGAAAAACTGGCGCAAGCGCATAAACCTAATGTCGCGCTGTGAGCCTGTGGAGCAGCGGTGAGTAGAGGGTAGATGTATTATAACAACCTCTGTACTTGATCACCCTGTCCTTAACCAGGTTATTTTCATGAAAACTAATCTGTTATGAGACCCTTGTGGTTGCTTTCAGATTAGGTCATGTATACATCAACCTCGTCCCCAGTGCTTACTTTATTTCCAACCGCGTTTCCAATAGTAAACCCTGGATAGGAAACTTTCTTCCTGTATCCTGATTGGATACCGCAATTGGCTAGTAATGGATTTTTATCGTGCACTTGGTGCTATATATTCACAACGTGCAGTACGTGTTTTCGCGATCATTCGTCCACGCCTTCTCAAAAATTATTATTATTATTATTATTATTAATCATTTCTGGTAATGGAAACCAAGGATTCCTCAAAAGCGCCCTAGGCACTGTAGCTCGCAAGCCTGAAGAAACCTGTGGAGAGAAGACAATGAGAAGAAATTACAGTTTTAGAGGTGGGAGGAAAAGCCCAGAAGAATATTCTGGGGAAAACCTACGGAATCAGGCAGGGACTGAAAACCCAATCCACATATTGGCCCAGGTGGGATTCGAACCCGGGTCACAGCGGTGGAAGGCGAGGAAAGTACCGCTACGCCGACCTGAATTTCCATTCCAATTTGCTCATATTAATATGAAAAATGATACTGCATGTTGTCTCGATAAGATCGTAACAGTTTGATTTCAAAAATCGTGTTTTCGTAACTCACGCCGTGCTCGCGCTGCTACGAATTGACTCTGTTTTTACCCCAGACACCGCATACAAAATCAAACGCTAATGTGTAACGCATATCCAGGCACCAGACTGTTCCTCATTTGCATACGTCTGCAAAAATCTTGCACATGCAAATGATCCAATACCAGGGTGAGAGAGCAGGTAGTGGTGGGCGCGTACTGCTCGACACCCTGGGTACGAGGTTGTGTATTCATCATACTGCATTCGACTTCCATATAATTAAAAACCAAGAAAATGGATAAAGAAATATCCATACTGCTATCTGTGGAGAACCGGGGCCGGTGGTAAGGGGGGGGGGGAAGAGGAAGGAGGGGGCTAGGCACGCAGGTTCACGAGTGTGCACAGGGCTTCAGTTCTCTTCCCTCAGGGGGTTTATTCTGCCATTCTGCCAGTATAGTGCCCCTAGACTGGGGGCCACTGGGCAAAGGGAGAAAGAGGCGGGCAGGCGTTTATTTTTAATTCATTATCAATAAACATACACAATAAACATTAAACAATAAAAACCAATTTGGGCCTCAGCCAATTTTGGGCCTAACTTTAATTGAAATCAACATACTGGACATAGGTGAAAAGGCATGCAGGCAGCGCCGGCTACACAGACAGGTCAGCCCTGGGCGCGACGCTGACCGACATCGCAACGCACACGCACCACACACGCACACACACCCCACACACACAAACCCAAACCACACCCATGCCTACACCGCCATGCCTATTAAACTTTACAGCGAACTATTTAAAGTAATAGATCTGTAACATCCCATGTTACAGTTAAATTACTGATGTCTACTAAGTCCACATTCTATCCCACAATAAATAAAAAATCTAATCCCAATAACCAATAAATCTTCGTAACCCTTAGAACGCACGCCAATCACGTTTTCAAACAATCTCACAACGCAACAACACAATACCTTCAACCCAAACCCGTTCAAATTTTCACTAATCAAATCTTCCTCATTCCTTATTAAAAAAATCCATTTTCAATCCTTATTAAGGTATCCCCATCTGGCCATTAAAAAGTCCCATTTTAAATGGTATTCAAAAGTTTTAAAATGATAATGAAAAAAAAAGTTCTGAAAAAATAATGAAAGATATCAGCAAAAAATGAGTAAAAACCCGCGTTTTTGGGCCGTATTCATGTGCGGTTATGTACCCAAACCCGCCTTCGTAAAACCCTTCATGTGCCCGTGTAGTGAAAGCTAAAACAAACAACTAAAAAAATTGAATCAAAAATAAAAAACCTTCAAAACATAAAAAATGTCATTACATTTCACAAAAAACCCGCATTGAACTTGGATTTCAAGGTGTGAAATTAAATTTCATCTTGATTAAAACTACTGATGACAAACACGTACAAACAACAATGAATAATGGAACAAAAAATATCAATTTATAAAATAAAACCTCACGTTTCAGTGACAACAGTATTTGTTTATTGTTCAACCTATTAATCAAAGACATTTCATTGACAATGAATTTATTGCAGAACAAAAATGGTTAAGAGATCAAAATACAAAACGAATGGCAAAATGAAGCTATAGGACATTTCAAATTTAACACAGCGTATTGGATTAATGAAAATATCATGCAAGGAAAGGTGCACTGTCATGCCTCCATGGAACCAACAGTCCCTGTCTATTATAACACAGTGTAGCGCAAGTCAGACAGAGCAATGGATTGAAATGACTTTCTAAGACATGCACCTTCTGTACAACACTTTCTGTAGCTTTATAGAATAATGCGCTGGCTAATGGTACAAAGTTATCTGATATTGTTCATTTTGTGTTTATGTGTTATTTTGTGCTAGTGTGTTATTTTGTGCTGATGTGTTTATTTTTCACTATTTCTTTTATTGTATTTCTAATACTTGTGTGTGTGTTTTTTTTAGCGTGTGTATTATTTCAGGGTGATTTTACATATGCATGCTCAGTATCCCACCAACAACTTCAATGTGATTACATTCGGAAATCATACCATGATGTTTATGTATATTGTAAGCCCAGCCAATGTTTCCCTGTAAAATGTACATTAGAATTTTTGTTAACCTGAAATTTCTCCCCCAATATGTCATTAGTTGTACTTATTATATCCAATTATTTTCAAAGACATAATTTCTCTCTACATGTCATGCATATTTTATGTGTGGGGGTCAAATGAAAGTCAACTTGATTTCAGTGGAAATTCACAGGCGCATTGCATACCGCGGGAACGAGATTTTGACGCCGGTAAAAGTTTTGGAATTTAAAATAATTCGTTGTTGATACGTGTACGGATAGCGAACGCATCAGACAAGGCTAAGCCAAGGCAAACCTATGCCCATTAAGTGTGTCGGTGGCCGGCTGTAATCACACCACTTTGTTTTTTAATAAATTTTTAATTTTCCCGTCCCGGCGCCATTTATTAATTTGTCTGAAACACAAAATCAGATTTTACTTTTATCCAAATGGATGGCTAGAGTGCTGATACAGGCACTTGTACATTTTGTACGGCAAGAATTGTTTGTACTGTCTTTTTTGCTCAAGAGAGAATTTGGAATTGCTACACGACTGTACAGAAAAACAATGGGTGGTGCCGTACTGACGCCCATCGCGACAGTATAAGCGACCGTGCCATCCCCGGCCGCCCCGGCTCGGTCTCCCCCACCCGGCCCCATTCACGGAACGGGGCGCAGACGCGACGGAACCACACACCATTTTTTTCAAAGTGTATGTAGGAGAGCTACATGTATGTTTCGTACAGCTTCCAAGTTCAGTTATTTCTTTGTACAATGCCATTAGAATTTGTTTAATCAGACAAGAAATAACAGAGATATGATTCGTTAATGATTTATAGTGAAAACTGTTTTGGACCACTTGTCGATGGCCAATCTTGGGAGAAACCGTAGACCCGTTTAATTTCTACAGTTTGCTTATTTTATGTTAAAAAAGTGGGGTCCGTAATACGGCCATTCTTTCTTTGTTCCTGTTATTTTTTTTTGTGGCAGGGCTCCATTTTTCCCTCAAATTTCTTTTGATCGAATGACAATTCTATGCCACTGGGTAGGTGCTGAATATAATCGTAGTACTCGATAAATTTCGGGACTAGATAAATTTCGGGACTATATAGTAGTGGAAGGTTTTCAACTGGGATTCGAACATGTCGTAAGAACGGAGCGTGACTATGTATGTAGCCCATAAGATATAGAATAAAAAGACTAGATCGGCAGCGCCGTGCATATACGCACGGCCTTGCCTGGAGGGTCACGTGCTGGAGGAAAGATACAAATTGCACGCTAGACGTAATCAAAATTGGTTGTCTTAAAACAGGTTTACCTTGCAGAAAATAATCTGATTATCCTGTAGCCAAAACGACAAGCGGCACGCCAACATGATAGCGTGCGTAAGAGCAGCGCCTAAATAGTCGGTGCGCATTTCTAGCTTCAGGCGCGTTGAGCTTAGGTCACGTGCTGGAGGAAAGATACATTTAGCTCCATTACTTTAGACAACAAAAATGGCGGAGATTTATCGCACTGTGAATGGGCGCGTGTAGACGCGCTGCCAATCTAGTCTTTATTCTATATCTATGATGTAGCCACATTTACGGATCGAGGTGAAACTTTGTGTGGTCTCCTGGCCTTGTTTACATTTTTTTGCAAACAATAAAGTAAACAATTTCAAAATGTTCGAGTAACTTCATAATATTTAATATAATTATTGAATCACGATGTTAAAACAACTTGTTACAAAAGGGAAAAGGACTATTGTTTGTGTGGCGAACGTATACATAAAAAGCACCAGGCAACGCGAGGGACTTGACTGGGGCCTGGCGACGTTGCTAACCGTACAACATTAGTCTGTGACACGGTCGACCACATCCACTGCCGTGGTGCGTCGTACGCATATTTTGAAAACAGCCTGACGATATGTCATCTCTTTGGACTGATAATTGCCTGTAAATCATGAAGAAAATTACGGTAGGACTTTTGATGCTCATCAAAAATTTGATATTGATAACAATACTTTGAGTCCTTGGATAAAACGTTTTGTTTTTTTTTTTTTTACGGAAAAACGTCGTAGACCTACCACTGACATCGGTGCAGTGTTGTCCAACATTTTCAGCCTAAAAATGATTTGTTGGATTTAGGCTAGTTGGATTTGGTTAAGAGCATTCAGGAAGTACTGGGTTCAGGTTGTGATGCTTACAGTACATTTGTTAGTACATGAAAATATGAAACAACACATCTCAAAACACTTTGGTCACAATTAGAACAAAGAATTCTATGAGGTTGATGAGAAACAGATGTTATTCTGTACAATGAGCTTTGCATGTACATCACACATTTTTTTTTCATTCAGTACATTTTGTAATTTTAACAGCTAAATTGTGAAGACCCTGATCGAGGTATGAAAATTGATCGAGACGTCTGCTTGTACTGTCAAGAGTGGAATGCACTACTCCAGAAAAGCATACTTGAGTCCCGACGAAATGATTCTTTGGATGGAAAAGACCTCGCGTTGTTATTACTTTTAAAAATGATATCAATGGCATGGTCCACAATCCCCCTTCCCCCCTCCCGGCCTACGGCTTTGATCTGGGGCACGTATAATATTTTTAGAGGTTATACACTTGTCACACTGCCTAATTTCTTTTCTCTAATGCTCAGAAATCAGCTAAAGATTTAATCCAGTTAATTTGTGTTCAGTAATTTTTAATTTATAGGTTATTTCTAAGTTATGCCAGTGACCTAATTCATCACAAAACGAACACACAAATCTGGGATTTCGGATGTTTTCCCCAATATTTAAATTTCGACTTCAGCCTATTGGCGTAGACACTTAAATTTTAAATATAAAATTGATCTCTTTGTGTATATCATTTCCCGGCCTCATTTCAAGTCGACCTGTTTATGCAAAGATTTTCCATAAAATAAATGGTTTATTGAGCAAAAAGTGGTTTATTTTAACCGACAGATAATTCGGGCAGAAAAAAAATCATTTTCTTGATTTTTTTCAAGTAATTATCCTATAGTATTTGGCGACAGTGTAAGGTATAAGTTGTAATAATAGGTGGACATAGAAAAGTCATCTGCTGTGATCAGTCGTGTCTCGCAAAGTCTCTTACGTGATGTGAAAGGATTTTCTGACGGGTAACGGACGCGAAAGAAAACAATGACAACCTCCATACGACGGATGATGACAAATTAGTAGCGAAAAAGTGAATAAAAGCACTTTTCCACTCCTTTGATGAAATTTGATTTTCAGTACATTAAATATTGATATTCCAGGGCATCTGGTTATTGGGCGGGTTTGTAAATAACAATGTGCACTTTCAACAATTACCAATCCGTTCTGAATTGAAGAGAGCAGTCGTCTTTTGCTCCCCAATATCCAACAAGCCTAAATTTTCGGTGTCGTACTGGAGATGAAAGGCTGATAGATGATAAAATAAATACTGGAACTGGTCATGATTTACTGGTACTATGGGAGAATCTGCTGGGTTAATCATTAAAGAGTAGAAGGTTTCACTAAACCAAAAATCGATGCTTCAAAGTAATATTTGCTTGTAGAAGCCCCTCATTGCTTGCTTGAAGTGAAGGGGCGATATCTGGACCAATGTCCTTGCATGTCACAGGCTAGCAGTTAGGTCCAAGATGTCTGTAAATAAAAGAATACACACAAGAGAGAAAACAACTATAACGAAAAGTGAGGGGAAATGAAACTGGACGAAGTAAAGCAGTAAGTGAGATAGATCTTTACACTCTGCATGCGTGCAAGAACCTGAATTGACTCGCCTAGCCAGAAGAAATGGTTAAATAACGACTTGCGTCTAAAATAGAGCGTGTTTGAGATTTTTGGAAAGTTGAATCTTGCCTCGGTAACTTTAAAGGGTTGGTTTTAACTTCATATTTGTAGCCTTAAACATGTCAATAATAAATTTAGAGGGGTTATACCATTTCCGTGAAAGTTTGTATACTGCGTTAGAAAAATGTCTCATCAAGGTTGTTCTCCCTTTGTTTTGTTTTTTTCTTCTTCTTTCCAGTGGTTCATAGAGCTTAAAGATATCAAAGAGTACAAAACCAAGAAGGATATTTTTATGCTTGCGGAGTATGGTAAGTACTGGAGCTGATTACTTATCTCATTTTGGTTCTTTATCCATATTCACACATGTGGTTTGTGCAATCTTTTAGCTTTCTAATTTAAAAACAAAAACTGGAAATTGAAGCCTAGCACAGCTGTTATTTTGGCTTCCACTATTTTCTCTGTGTGGATTGGTGTGATAATGGATTAGTATTGTGCTTTTTTTTTATATATGTGAAACAGCTTGCACTGCCCTTCCAAGAAAATGGTATTGTCCACCATCGTTAAAATGCAAATGAATGTCCACTAAACTGTGTTTTATTGCGTCAGCTTCCGAGTTCACATAGGGAGAGCAGCATGATTCGTTCCTCCAGTAATATAGTAGAAATCTAAATATATTTTAGGTTAGTTCTTTACATAATTTTGTATTATCAGGCTTATTAGTTTATACTTAAGGCTTGCCAGCTTTTGCCAAACTTTGCTGAATTTGAAGTTGGGTGCCTTGCAGAGACCTCTCTTTTAAACGTATCATCCAAAGCCCATTTGGCTGGTACTGCAGAATAACTGGTGCTGCTGCTGACGTCATGATGTCACCTGTGTGGAGTTGTGCAATGAGACATCTGTGACTGTGCCAGGGCAAGGCAATACATACATCAGCCAGTGCACAACTGTAGACTTCACAATTGGGAGATGATGTTTGAATTTAAGATACAAACCACTTCTGTTTCGTGCTGTTTCTGTGCCTTAAAGAGGTTCTGGCTTTGATTGACATCCCTATGGAGTTGCTGAAGAAATTAGACGAAGATGCTGCAAAAATTGTGTACCAATTCGGCGCTTTTAACCTTTGCCAAAGGACTGGAAAAAAGCGGTTTCAGCTCTTTGCCAAACAAAGGAAATATAACCAAATATAAGACCAGCAGGACAATTGTCTCCATGTAAGTAAGACGTCATCAGGGACAGGCTGAAGATCACATTTTCCTACGGAATAAACTGGATTTCCGAAGAGGCCATGGAACACATTGCAAGTTTTTGTCACATCATGGAATAATGCCATGAATATAGAAGGAACCTTTGGTTGTGTTTCATTGACCACAGCAAAGCTTTTAACTTTGTGCAGCTCAATTTCTTTGTGGACTTGCCCTGAAAGAAATGGAAATCCCTTGTCATTTAATCCAGCTAATCATCAGTCAGGGTGTGAGGCAAGGTTGTATCTTTCTACATCTATCTTAAACCTTTATCCTGACTACATTATGATATTAGCACCGGACAATTGGACTGATGGTCTGTCGATATGAAAGCTCAGCAGACTGTATTATATGCTCATGCTACTGCACTTTATTTGCCTCATCTGTGCTCAACATGAGAGAACATACAGGTAGAGCAAAAAGAAAGTAAAATGGAGCCCTGCACCTGTGTTTCAGTGTTCCCAAAACTAAGCTGGTGTTTGGCTAGACGGAAGCTGAAGATCCACTCCTTGTTGATATGGCCAAGTACATCAACTAACTTCCTTGATGGCATGATATCTGCTGAAGGTGGCTGTAGGTGGCTGTAGAAAAAGATTGTAAATGCAAGGGTCTGGCTGCTAAGCTACATTGATTAGTGGCTGTTAATGGATTGATTGTTGGTTGGTTTAATCATCCGCTGCGTTATTTGTTTCAACACTTGTGGGGCTTGAGCTGCCATTCGATATGGTCTTTTGAAATTTCTGATCAAGGCGCCGGAAGTGATTTTGAACTACAAGATGCATATCTCCAGACACCAGGTTTCACTCTTGTGCTTTGCAAATGCCTTGGAGTTGTTGAGCTGAACATTTGAATCTGAAAGTGAAACAATAAAATAAGAGCTGAACATTTGAATCTGAACTGAACATTTGAATCTGAAAGTGAAACAATAAAATCAGAGCTCATGGGAGTACTAAATTGTAGACATACCACACTTTCCTTACCACACCCTCTTGGATGTAATGCAGATATTGGCAGTGAAACATTAGAAACATTTGGCAAGAAAAGGTTCAAGGAATTCCTCTTTTGCAAAGCTGCTGAGTACATGGTTGCTAAATTTCCCTAAATGGTCAGACCAAATTTTGATCAATGCCCAAATTAGTTGATATATCTAAGACAGAGAACTTCAACTTTATCAAGAAATGTACCTGTGTTAATATGAACACTTCTGTTAAACTGGAAAATACAGGATGATTTCTGCAGTACCAAGTTGATGAATTTTCCAATGAAATTTACCAGCTTTACAAGGGTGGTCAGAGCAGTAACATCTAAAGGGCAAGGGCTCAAGGATGGAAATCAGAATCTCGAGTTTCCTCTACTTTGTGAAAAAGCTGGTCTTGTTTTGATTCACAAAAATGCTGACTGTGAACGAATCTTCAGCTTGTGTCACAAACACAGGGCCAGCATGTCTTTGAAGTGACTTGATTGTGAAGAGCAGTTCATGTAAGCCATGGGGAGCAGGTGCTTTGAAGCAGGAACATTCTACTCAGTTGCTCAAAGATTCAAAATTGCAACCTACTCGGATCTGCAATTGAAGGAAGGCTGTGCCAAAACTTGGATACTGCAGATTGCTGGTCCTTTGTGACCATGGTTAGTACAAGAATAAAATATTTTCATACGAGAGTCAAACCCTTTTATAAAAAAATATCATGGGGGCTTAAGTGAGACTGGAACATACAATGGTAAAGCATTCATTAAAAGCTTAGAATAAAATAGGTTTTACTCTGTGGGGATTATAACTGTTCTGTCAGGATTTGGTGACAGTCCGCATTTTCTTCTGTGTATGACTATTGGCTTGATGAAAAGCACTACATGTATTAATAAATGTTGAATATTAAGAGCTCTGGAATTGTCCAAAATCAAGATAAGATTCCAGGTTAAGCGTAAATCTGAGTAAGGTGACCACAGTCAACAAAATCACGGACGAATGGACGCAGGGTGGTGGATATATGTACGATATATATAACAGTTCATTTGCATTTTGGCAGTGCGGGACATTATCATGGAGATGGATACAAGGGGTAATATTTACACCAAATTGCCAATACTGCCTTTGCCTTGTCCTTCCATGTATATGCGTGCAAAAGATCAGTTTTTCCACCGTAACTTAGGAAGGACTTGAAATATCAACTTAATTACTTGGTGTATAGTTCTGTAGTGGTGTCCCAGAAATAATATGAATTTGGACCTCGTAGGTCAAAGGTCAAGGTGATAACCCTAAAAAAAAAATAGACAGAAAGAGTTTCCTACAATAACTTGAGAAGGATCGTTCGTCGTGGTGTCCTTTATTACCGTAAATATTAAGAGTGCTTGCAATTACCCGACAAGCGTAACGGATTCACATTGCTTCGCAGTAAAGTAAATAATATCAGTCTTGAAGCTGCCATCTATCAAATTAGGCAGGACGCGCTGCAAAATCTGCTGGTCAGATTCGAATGCACATTCAGATGAAAATACATTAAACATATCACAGCCTAGGAGTTCAAACCTAGGCGTGCAATGCAGTGCGTTCCACATTATGGAGCTCTCGTGAATAATCACTAAATGTGTGTGAGTTTGTTTCTGCATTCAATAGCGGACGTTGAACACAATAGAGGGTCCCCGATTGTGTTGCAATACACGTACAATATGTACGATAATCAAGAACGTTTGCCAACAATTTTGTTTCACAGACCCGAAACTCAAGGAAACAGTTCGTCATAAGTTTCAGTCTAATATGGCACATGACATTGGATATGCCATGTTGTGTGTGTTTTCCTACATTGCCGCAGCTAGAAGTGCAGACAGTCATACACGAAAGGAATTGGAAGCAAGGATGGCAGGACGTCGACGCCAATTTCTTCACTCTCCTTGAGCAGTGTTGTGGTTTCGTATCACATTCTTCGTGTTTTTTTGTTGATTGTTACTAGGGTTATTTAATATCACATTCTTCTTGTTTCTTTGTTGATTGTTACTAGAGTTATTTAATCATGACAATGTAATGTAAATTAAAAGGGTGTTTGTAGAAAACAAAGTATACTTGTATGTCAGTTAAAATGTCTTCCCGAACCTCCAAAAGCTCTTTTTTGGGGGGGTTGAATAATGAACTTTATGCGTGTTCATAAAGTTATTGTAACATTTAGTGATAAGTGCAATTATGTAATTATGTAAAGGCACGGTGAGTTTTCCACCCTACCTTGCGTTTGCAGTATATACAGGTTACCGAAGCCGATATACCCAAATCCGAAACTCACGTTCAAGCAAACGAGCGTTTCATTTTGCTCTGAGCAAACGCGTGTGCGTATCCGCTGGAGATGCTTTTTGCCGTGACGTTTTTTGACCGTCATGACGCAATAACTCAGTAACTTTGCCCTCCACCTTCCCGTAGAACAAATTTATCTGGAGATTCGCTTGGAGTTCTCACACACAGTCTACCCACTATGCATGCTCTGCGGTGTACTCACATTTAATTCCTCAAACGTTACGTTAAGCTACATACGAAGCCTCTAATCAGTGAGGCCCAGCTTCTTCCCCATGGACTTTATCCAGATTGCGAACATGACGGGGAAATTCTCGAAAAAGCAGGATCCACCAGTCGAGTGGATCCTGCATCAACGAGCTTGGGCGGCGAGTTAGGGTGTTCAAGCCCCTCTTTGGCCTCAAGGGCCAACGGGACGTTGTCACCACAGACTCCGATGACTCTGAACAAACTATGCCCAACAATTTGCTTGTCTGTGACGAATACAGACGACGTTGGGAGGGGAATTTTCTTACTTCATCCCCGCGGGTTGACGGCGTGTTAATTTTTGTCGGTTTATCGATGATTTGCAATATTCTTCTTCAGAATTATTTCGGTATTTCGGAATGCCCCGGCCCTCATTCCGAGTCCCTTTGGAACCTGTCGCCAAAGCAAGCAAAGGAACGCTACTCCACATGAAAAAGAATACGCCGAAACGGACAAGCTTAGTGTATTTCCGCTGCTGACTTCATTGTAAGCTTGTAGGGTACAACATTACGAACCCCACCACCAAGTCATGTCGCCACTAACTGGGCACTCTTTCCAATATTGCAATAAGCAAGGGGCGACTTGCCCAGTTCCCTCGGACGCCCCATACTGACTTGACCATGGAAGGGCTGATTAATGACAAGCCACTCCTTGGAACACTTTCACTCAATTTGCGGTACCACTAAAATTAATCTTGGTTTTTGCCTCTATTTCTTTCCAGACAAGAAAGTTTACTCCAGGTTTTTGATGACGAAAATTTCGTCTTCCCATTACGGCCGTGGTCTTCAAAACTTAATGTAGACCTGGGGATTGTCGCCGGTCGCAGCTGTTTCCAAACACAATAATTTTGGAAGCAAGAATTCAATCCTGCCTAACGCATTGCTGTTCTTACAGATCAGGTCTGAGAAGAATCAACATGTTATGAACGCGTTTAAACTATAAATTTGATGGCTGTTTCAAGTTTATTTTTTTACCGCTTGAAACAGTCGTGCTTGAAACAGTCGTTGAAACGGAAACGCGCAACAAAACTTAGCGTAGTACACAAACTCTCGCCAGAAAAATGACTCTACTCAAATAAATATCAAGAAAGATACGAATTAAAGTTATTCTTGCCCCCCGTTTTATTAATCTAGTTAAAAGTGGACTTAAGTGTTGGCGTATCACTTCATTTTCTAAAAAAAGGTATTTTTATAGAAATCTCGTATCAGCATTCATTTAATTTCTTTCTACAGTGATTGTCTTATATAGGCCGGCACTCGGGTGAAATTTATCCTAAAACGAATTGGGCGCATTCTAAGTAGACTACTTTAGGTCCTTGTGGAATTGGCAGGTCTGTGTTGACCTCGGACTTCCAGTTCTTTCAGCATCCGTTCTTTTCTGCGTAAGCCCCGAGGATTGAAGTCATGCTGTGTGGGTGGACATTTATCCAACGAAATACGCTGCAACTCTATTAACAGTGCAAAACGGCCAACTTCGCCGGAAATATCTGGATCCAGTCATGGCAACTGTAACCAGCAAATCGACAAGTATGGCGTCTTAGACCAAATGGCGTCTGACCAAAAATTTGATGCCAAAGCTCCTCAGGATGTTTATCCAGAGACGCGCCTCTTGTAAACTGAGTTGAACACTCATAAACCCTTGCATTCAATTTACGTAGCAACAGTCAATCGGCAGTCAAATTAATATTTTCTAAAATCTAAGATCCGGACATTTCTATCTCCGAAATACAAGAAGTAGTCACTGCTCCGGAGGATATGAGAAGTTGTTCAAATGTGAACGACTTGAACTTGGTTGCAGAAAAACTGTAACCAATCTAAGTGAAGTGTACAGACGCTGGATTGTATGTGGCTGCCGGTCCAGTCAGTGTTGGAACAATTGACCAGGTGATGAATAAAATGTTACATGGTCACATCGTGGTCACATCGTGGGTCTTTTTCAAGGGCGTTGTCACGCGATAACATTGCGTAAACAGCGTATTGGAAATCTCTAAGGAGAATACTAGCGAATTACCTGTAGAGCACCCCCTCTCCTCCGTACTTAAGGCTCGCTGCAGATCTAAAGGACCTGCACGCTGTCATGAAAAGAGGAAGAAGGTGGTGGGTACACCGCGCGCGGCGAGTCGCTTGTGTGAACCTCCACGGTAGGCTTTGGTGAACCATTGGGCGAAGGAATTGCGCCTTACTAAGTGCTACTATGACTTGGAAAGGTGTGAATTGATATGTTATATCATCACTTTAGTCACCGATGACTGAGCATCATTGATTTGATAAAGCAGCATTTCAGAAAGGAAATTTCACAGGAAATGTGTCATTAGTACTATCTTTAAAGCGAGAGCTATATGACTTTAAAACTCTTATTTTGTCATCTTCTTTTTGGATAGATATCTGATTATTTAGTTCTCTTTTTTTGCACGGAAGACAGGTGTATTAATAGGTTTCTTAAAAGTTATATTGTCGATGTAGGGTTTTTTTTGCCTGAATGGTAGAAGCAACATTCCATTGAAATGTACATGTACACAAAGGAATTAACCGTAGTTGTAAAATGTCAAAAGTAACTTGGAATTTAATGTTACAATGTATAATATCTATTAAATGTATATTGTAACTCTTAATAATAATGGCCTTGTCTTGGACATGTATCAAAATGTATACATAAATCGTATGTCGGTCACGTGTAAGACAGGGTGCATTATTTTAAAATAAGATAATCCAAGCAAACCTTTTCAATAATTTAATTTTAAACAAGTTTCACTGATTTAATGGCGTCAGTTCTGACAAATGCACATCCTTCTGGAATGTCTGTGAGGCCTCCGTTTTAAAACGTAGTGCACAGTTGCGATGCGTTGTTTGGACAGTGCATTGTTGTTCCCTCCGAACTTCGAAAAATAACAAAATTAAAAATTTGAGTAAAAAAAAGCGGAACTAAAACCTCCAACATCAAATTTCATATTTTCAAAATATGTACCACCAAAAATATTGACTGGAGAGCCAATTTCATATGCTACTTTTCTATGAATAAAATACTGACATTACTCAATCCGTTCAAAGAATATCACTATTCTAAACACAATGACCTTAAAACACGTCTCGTCCAAAAAAAGGGATTTCAAGAACCGTCGCCACAATCGCCTTAAGATAGTGTGTTCTACAGTTGTTGAAACACGTACATGTATTCTGTCTTTTCTTTGTTCCAAACAGTCAAAACACGCAACAAATTGGTGTTTTTTTTTTACGAGACTAGGTTTACACCTGCGTTTAAGTGAACGAATTTTTTTTCATCTTAAACTATCTTATTTTTATTTTTGGTTTTGCATATTTTTTCTTAAATATGAAATTTTTTTAGGGTTTGGGTTCCGCTTACCGTGTACAACCGGTAATTATTTGAATTTTTTTTAATCACACCCTCTAAGCGATACACATTTTCTTTCAAGTAATGCATCTTGTTAATATTGTGCTCAACGTACAGCTTCATTTTGTGGTACGTGTAGCTTCATTTCAAGTAAAGTTTATTAATATTTTGTATCATTTAAGCACATGTATTTTCCATACCGCCCATTGTTGTAGATATTTACTTCCCTACTAACTGTTCCTCCTATATTGTAAGATGTATTCAGTTGCATTTCCCTAAAATAAGGTTGTATGAAAAGAACAGCCTGCACCTCTAAAATCATGAATTATTTCAACTTTTGTTTAACCTCATTGTTTGAAAATCGTTGCCGCTCTGTCATCCATTAAAAGTACAAGTAGGGTATCAAAATGGAAAGTAGTTCATTTCTGAAATACCTTCTTTGGTTCGACCAACTTGTTCTTCGTTCCCTTTGACAAGGTGTGAAGCAATGAAACGCAAAACCCGTACCACATGTGAATTAAAATTAATAATTTTCGTATGAAGTAGTAATTACCTTTAATTCAAAACTTTGATATGTACTTTTTGTTGTGACATATTGATCAGTGTTATATTCATATGTATGAGCATAACTCCTGTATGATACCATTTAGCTGATGAAGTAGTTATGAAATTAATGTGTATGAATTTATGTTACATGCAATAACGTAACTTAAAAGATGTATTGTTGCAAAATTATATTACATGACATATAAAATACATTTCCAGTGTGCATTGTACGTGATATTTTTCTAGCACTCTGAGGGATTGGCTCAGTTAACCATACATAGAACTTGTGAAATGTAAACGACCATAAATAATGCTTTTAACTAAATTAAAAGAAGAATCAGTGAATCCTAAATCTTTGCTCATGGTTGTGTTTAAATTTTGTCCCAGTCATGTATATTACCAGCCGTCTAAGCCGTGTATTTTTTGGAATAATAATTGCCCGAATTTCAAAATTCTTTCGATTTTTTTCCAAGTTCAATACCATCAAGTTCAAACATGTATTTATTTCATTAACTTTTGATTTCTGAAGATTTTTTTTTACCATATTCTTTCCCGATAAGTAAAAATAAGGAATTTGTGCACAAAGTTGACCCGATGATCCGTGACTTTTTTAAAAACTTTAATGTGAAATTCTGAAGAGGTTTACGAATTTTTCAGATTTTGTCAAGTTCAAGTTCAAGTTCGTGACCAGGTTCTAAGCTTATTTTTTAAATTATCTTTTGGATTCCAGAAGAGTTTTTTGGTACGAAATTCTGCCGGAAGTAAATTTTTTTGAGGTTCAAGTTCAAAAAAAAAATAATTTGTCTCAAAATCTAAACAAAATGCGAAATTTTACCGGATTTTTTTTTTTTTATCGCTATTAAGCTGTTTCAAGCAACGATCCATTTCAGCCTCAATCGTCTCGAATTCGGTCAGATTTGTTAAAAATTTTCAAGTTCAAGTTCAATTTTTTTTTCTACATTTCTGAAGAAAATTCGAAATTTCAGCGGATTTTTTTCTGTAATTCCTATAGCTGCGATAAGTTTTACATAGACTACTGTTTTCGATGTTTAATGAGGCGTAATACCTTACAATCACATCCTAAACCATTGTTATCATATCGCAGTCTCATAACTTGCTCCTCGCACAGGATTAAGCATCCATCCATTTCTGCCTCCATCGTCTGTAATTCGTTCAGATTTGTTAAAATTGTTCAAGTTCAAGTTCAAGTTCAAATTTTTTTTTCTAAATTTCTCAGGAAAATTCGAAATTTCAGCGGATTTTTTTTTCTGTAATTCCTTTAGCTGCGATTAGTTTTACATAGACTACTGTTTTCGATTTTTATGAGGCTAGGATGTGTCCTAAGCATTGATATCATAGCGCAATCTCATAACTTGCTCCTCGCAACAGGATTAAGCAACCATCCATTTCTGCCTCATTCGTCTCTAATAATTCGTTCAGATTTGTTAACATTTTCAAGTTCAAGTTCAAATTTTTGTTTCTAAATTTCTGGGCTCTGGCTACATTTCTGCACGCATTTCACATCCGATAGACGTGAAACACGGAAAGCAGAAATGGATCATCGTTGCTTGGATGTTTCTTGTGCGAGGTTCAGCCAATGCGATTGCGCTATGATAACGATGTTAGGATGTGATACCCTACGCCTCACTCACCTCGAAAACAGTAGCCTATCTAAAATCAACCGTAGCTATAGGAGATAACACACAAAAAATCTGCTAAAATTTCGAATTTTCTTCAGAAATTTAGAGAATATTGTCTGAAGTTGAACTTGAAGAATGTAACCAAATCTGACAGAATTCGAGACGATTGAGGCAGAAATGGATCGTTGCTGGGAAGTTTCTTGTGCGAGGTTCAGGCAATGAGACTGCGCTATGAAAACGATGTAAGGATGTGACACCCTACGCCTCACTCACCTCGAAAACAGTAGCCTATCTAAAATCAACCGTAGCTATAGGAGATAACACACAGAATATCTGCTAAAATTTCGAATTTTCTTCAGAAATTTAGAGAAATATTGTCTGAACTTGAACTTGAAGAATGTAACCAAATCTGACAGAATTCGAGACGATTGGGGCAGAAATGGATCGTTGCTGGGAAGTTTCTTGTGCGAGGTTCAGGCAATGAGACTGCGCTATGAAAACAATGTTAGGATGTGATACCCTACGCCTCACTCACCTCGAAAACAGTAGCCTATCTAAAATCAACCGTAGCTATAGGAGATAACACACAAAAAATCTGCTAAAATTTCGAATTTTCTTCAGAAATTTAGAGAATATTGTCTGAACTTGAACTTGAAGAATGTAACCAAATCTGACGGAATTCGAGACGATTGGAGCAGAAATGGATCGTTGCTGGGAAGTTTCTTGTGCGAGGTTCAGGCAATGAGACTGCGCCATGAAACGATGTTAGGATGTGACACCCTACGCCTCACTCACCTCGAAAACAGTAGCCTATCTAAAATCAACCGTAGCTATAGGAGATAACACACAAAAAATCTGCTAAATTTTCGAATTTTCTTCAAAAATTTAGAGAATATTGTCTGAACTTGAACTTGAAGAATGTAACCAAATCTGACAG
Organism: Patiria pectinifera; assembly: GCA_029964075.1. Classification (NCBI taxonomy): domain Eukaryota; kingdom Metazoa; phylum Echinodermata; class Asteroidea; order Valvatida; family Asterinidae; genus Patiria; species Patiria pectinifera. The sequence continues at coordinate 33,034,958 of CM057148.1, forward strand.
AATTCGAGACGATTGGGGCAGAAATGGATCGTTGCTGGGAAGTTTCTTGTGCGAGGTTCAGGCAATGAGACTGCGCTATGAAAACGATGTTAGGATGTGATACCCTACGCCTCACTCACCTCGAAAACAGTAGCCTATCTAAAATCAACCGTAGCTATAGGAGATAACACACAGAAAATCTGCTAAAATTTCGAATTTTCTTTAGAAATTTAGAGAATATTGTCTGAACTTGAACCTGAAGAATGTAACCAAATCTGACAGAATTCGAGACGATTGGGGCAGAAATGGATCGTTGCTGGGAAGTTTCTTGTGCGAGGTTCAGGCAATGAGACTGCGCCATGAAACGATGTTAGGATGTGACACCCTACGCCTCACTCACCTCGAAAACAGTAGCCTATCTAAAATCAACCGTAGCTATAGGAGATAACACACAAAAAATCTGCTAAATTTTCGAATTTTCTTCAGAAATTTAGAGAATATTGTCTGAACTTGAACTTGAAGAATGTAACCAAATCTGACAGAATTCGAGACGATTGGGGCAGAAATGGATCGTTGCTGGGAAGTTTCTTGTGCGAGGTTCAGGCAATGAGACTGCGCTATGAAAACGATGTTAGGATGTGATACCCTACGCCTCACTCACCTCGAAAACAGTAGCCTATCTAAAATCAACCGTAGCTATAGGAGATAACACACAAAAAATCTGCTTAAATTTCGAATTTTCTTCAGAAATTTAGAGAATATTGTCTGAACTTGAACTTGAAGAATGTAACCAAATCTGACAGAATTCGAGACGATTGGGGCAGAAATGGATCGTTGCTGGGAAGTTTCTTGTGCGAGGTTCAGGCAATGAGACTGCGCTATGAAAACGATGTTAGGATGTGATACCCTACGCCTCACTCACCTCGAAAACAGTAGCCTATCTAAAATCAACCGTAGCTATAGGAGATAACACACAAAAAATCTGCTTAAATTTCGAATTTTCTTCAAAAATTTAGAGAATATTGTCTGAACTTGAACCTGAAGAATGTAACCAAATCTGACAGAATTCGAGACGATTGGGGCAGAAATGGATCGTTGCTGGGAAGTTTCTTGTGCGAGGTTCAGGCAATGAGACTGCGCTATGAAAACGATGTTAGGATGTGATACCCTACGCCTCACTCACCTCGAAAACAGTAGCCTATCTAAAATCAACCGTAGCTATAGGAGATAACACACAAAAATTCTGCTTAAATTTCGAATTTTCTTCAGAAATTTAGAGAAATATTGTCTGAACTTGAACCTGAAGAATGTAACCAAATCTGACAGAATTCGAGACGATTGGGGCAGAAATGGATCGTTGCTGGGAAGTTTCTTGTGCGAGGTTCAGGCAATGAGACTGCGCTATGAAAACGATGTTAGGATGTGATACCCTACGCCTCACTCACCTCGAAAACAGTAGCCTATCTAAAATCAACCGTAGCTATAGGAGATAACACACAAAAATTCTGCTTAAATTTCGAATTTTCTTCAGAAATTTAGAGAATATTGTCTGAACTTGAACTTGAAGAATGTAACCAAATCTGACAGAATTCGAGACGATTGGGGCAGAAATGGATCGTTGCTGGGAAGTTTCTTGTGCGAGGTTCAGGCAATGAGACTGCGCTATGAAAACGATGTTAGGATGTGATACCCTACGCCTCACTCACCTCGAAAACAGTAGCCTATCTAAAATCAACCGTAGCTATAGGAGATAACACACAAAAAAATCTGCTGAAATTTCGAATTTTCTTCAGAAATAAAAAAAAAAAAAAAAAAATCTGACAAAAATTCGTGATGAAAAAATATTCAACAAATGCAAATACAATTTAAAAAAAATCACCGTCAAGACCTGGTGATGAACTTGAACTTGAATAAATTTAAACAAATCGTTCAGAATTTCGTGATGTGTATAAGAAATACTTAATTTAAAAAAAAAAAATACCGTTAAGACTTTGTGATGAACTTGAACTTGAAAAAAAAAAATCGGCGTAAATTCGTGATGAAAAATATTCAAAAATGCACATACTATTTTTTTTTAAAAAATCACTGTCAAGAACTGGTGATGAACTTGAATGTATTTAAACGAATCGTTAAAAAAATCACTGTTAAGACTTGGTGATGAACTTGAACTTGAAAAACAATTCTGAAATGCATAATTTAAAAAAGAAATTACCGTTAAGACTTTGTGATGAACTTGAACTTGAATGAATTTAAACAAATCGTTCAGAATTTCGTCATGTGTATAAGAAATACATAATTTAAAAAAAAAATTACCGTTAAGACTTTGTGATGAACTTGAACTTGAAAAAAAAAATCGGCGTAAATTCGTGTTGAAAAATATTCAAAAATGCACATACTATTTTTAAAAAAAAATCACCGTCAAGAACTGGTGATGAACTTGAATGTATTTAAACGAATCGTTAAAAAAATCACTGTTAAGACTTGGTGATGAACTTGAACTTGAAAAACAATTCTGAATTTCGTTAAAGTGTATTACAAAAATTCTTCAGATATTTCTTTTTTTTTAATTATTCAAACAATTGAAAAACAAAGGGACTACCAAACAACAAAAAAATATTGGGAAAGATTTTTATTCATTTCATTTATTATTCTTTTTATTTGGATTTAAAGCCGTCATTTACGGTCGCTTAAGATCTTAAAACCACTTTTTGTTTGTTTGAGGTTTCAAAGATATTTCAAGTTTTAATGAACAGTTTTTTCACTTATATATACTTCGAACCCGACAAGCACGCAAGTGAAAAAATGTACATTGCAAATTTGGCTGAACGTTGAATAAAAAAAACGAGAATGCATTTGCACAGTTTTTGAACAATACGGAGTCTTCTACATTTAAATAGTATTCTAAACATAATCACTACACTTAGTTTTACAGGTGTGTAACATTTGACGTTAAATTACGTCTAAAAGTATCTCCGTTTTCAAAACTGCAAAAACTACTACTTTGCAACAACTTTATAAATAAGGAAACCTTGAATTATGATTCTTCGATAGGTCAACTTTAATTGAAACCCAGTAATTAAAGATGCCCGTCACCTAGTAGAAACAAAAATCTCAGTTGACATAATTTTACGCCTTTCCGTGCAATACTTTTGTACATTTTTAAGGGACAGGCGTGTTTGCATCTCTTCGTGAAGATGCAATCATCGAAATGCCTTTTTCTGGCGTCATTAATGTTATTCCGGAATTAATTATCCTTTGCTTACGTAAACTTTTCAGAACGCTGAAGTACCATGTTTTAAAGCACATAGGCAAAAAATACTCAAATTGTCAATTTTGATACGCCCATTCCTTCGTGAAAATTGTGACGAAATTTACAAAACAAGTTATTTGCACGCTAAAAATCCTCCGGTGTAGCAATCGTCCGATGAATGCGTCCTTCCATCAATATGGCAACAGTACAGTGTTGAATAAAATCGTCTGTAAGATACAGCTCAATGACAATCCTGTAATAAGAAATATAAACTGAAATATAAACATATGAATTGTTTGTTTCAAACAATTGGCGACCAAAAAAAACAGTCGTGTGAAATATTTACATTCCTATTCGCTCGATGGCGCTTTCACCGCCTTTAATTTTTAATGTTTTATCGGTCTAACCTGGAAAATTTCGAGCAATAAAACTGAATGATGGACAAGTTTGAGCACTGTTCGTGTCTTAGTACTTACATCATAATATTATGTTGACGTACTCAAATGATTAATACCAAAGAAATTTTAATTGATGATGCTCACAAGGCTGACAATGAGGCTTTCACTAACGTCAGATGATTTATAGCCGAATGATTGCCACGCTAACAAAAGGAACCACATATTTTTATTTGGGGGGGGGGTCACTTTTTTTAAATGACCTACTGATGATAAAAAAAAGTCGGCAGTTTCATTGTATCTGTGGGCTGTGGGCACGTGCATACACATGTGAGGATAAAACCAAGCATTCTGTCACTGGACTTGTCCTAGATATACATGTACAAATATCAAACATGCCCCCCCAGGCAAGACTAGGCTTTCCCAAACAACATACCACAACGAGTTGACTTGTGTTTGACATTTGAGTTTCCTTAATTGTGAATGAATAATACATGTTATACATACCTATTGTCAAAAATATGCCGGCAACATTTGCTGACATCTCTCTGTCTTTATCTGGAAACCGTCTATCCGTCCTTATCATGTAGAACACATTCACATACGCTGCTCCTCTCAGACAACCAGCTACTACCATTAACGCTGGCAATAGTGCAACTGGGAGAAATTTGAACTGGGGAAACAAAAAGAAAAACACAATGGTTAAGTTCATCTATTTAATTGATCAATAGAGCTATTACCATACCATGTAAGTATGGACAGAATTTATGCATTCATGCAACACCGCTGCCCTAATCCCTACAAGCAAGGTGATTTCTGTCCAAAGAGGGTCATTCATAGATTGTCAAGGACAACTGTATGTTTTTTTTTCATGTTATATTTGTTGACGAGCTGGGTTATATTTGTATAAAAAACCTAAGACGCTAAAAAAAAATGATTTTTTTTTTAAAAATTATCATATAATAGAAACAATGAAAATATTAAACGTTTGTTTTCAAGGTCATAAAACATGCAAGCTTGATCAATTTGGTATGAAATCAAATGGTGAAAGTTATGACCTGTGTCGCGTGTAGGGATAAATAAAACAAAAATATTATTCGCAATCAAACGTTTGTAAGTTTTTTAAAAGTGACGATCTAAGCATCAAACCAAACGGTGAAAAATACAAAATCTGCGCCCGAGTGTAGAAGTAAATTGAAACAACGACAAAATGTCAACACGGTCGTCAACATAACAGATTTAAATATTGCGGCGGTTCTAGTGTATGATGCCAACAATCGCATCCAAGTTCGAGATGGATCAGGAGTTACCGCCGCTACGATAAAAATTAAAAAAATTTAATCCAGACCTCTATATCGATACTGACTTTTTAGGAGGTCTTACTGAAGACTACAAACATTGTTATTACGATGATTGCCGAGTCGTTTTACAATACGATCGTTATGGTGGTGATATGGCAACGATTGAGCGTTTAAATAACTCGATCGGGCACGTTAAAAGTAGTTGCGTGTTAGCCTGCAAAACTTGTAAAAGAAAATCAAACAAGCAATAAACAACAGTTTTAATCTCAAAGCTTTTTAGCTCATAACAATAAAACGTTTAAGAGCATTTTTGCCTTAATTTTTTTAAACATCTACTCCAGTAGCTTATAACTTACTGGAGGTTCGGTGTAAACGACTAACTAACTGTACTTGACGTTTCTCAAACTTCGCTTTATATGATCGTCTTTTTCAATCGGAACGACGTCATTTTCATCTAAAGCTTTGATCAAACAGAAAAACGGCTTTGTTAGCGTTATTTTGGTGCAAAGATAAAAATCTTTGCACCAAAATAACGCCAACAAAGCCGTTTTTTGTATGATCTTTTAAAATGCTGTTGTACTTTTGGGTCAGTAACCAACAGCTGTGATTGACGTGTCTTCCGCTAAACGCCATCATGCTTAGCGCACACGTTTTTAACGATATTTAATCTCTTAAATAACGATAAACAGCGTAGCAATACCTTCGAATTCCTTCCTGTAAATATCGATCGCTTCGTTGAGCTTAATGTTGTACAATTTCGGATCGCAGAGGTTATACCGCGGGATCTGCGTGAACCCACTTTCTTTCGATGTACGTTTTATTTTTAAAACGGTAGGGAAAATGATGACTATCGCTTCTATCGTTTTTATAGTCCGACTCTAACAGATCCAGAGTTTTGACGATTTTAAAGCGCAATGCAGTTGTGTCATTTTAACTTAACAGAGATTAACAGAGATCGTGAGGTCACCTTGTCTTTCAGCTTCGGGCAAGTTCGCGCAAGGACTATAGTTAACCATTGGTCGACTAACGCTTGCCCGAACTCTGTCTAGTCGACGATGGTTAACTACGCTAGTCGACTATTTGGAACCAACCTACTGGGGTTGGTTGCTTTGCTGGTAACCATAGCCGTGCGCGTTCATAACGTACAGCAGGGAGCCAGGATCCAGACGTTTTGCGATGACATTTTGACCAGCGTTCGACTAGAGACGTTCGCAATTTGCTATTAGTGCGCAGGCGTAAGATACGTCACAAATCAACCACTGGTCGACTAAATGGTCCTTGCCCGAACTTGGCCTTCTCTGATAAATTGAATGTTGATGCCTCCTCCGTCTCCAAATTTCCTACCGGATCCGTGAGCGGAATTGTCGTCGTTACTTCTAAAATCGAGCCATAGACTGTACTGGTCTTTTAAGTAGTCTCCGAGATCACAACCTGTCAAATTTAAGTCTTTCGGTATCGCTGTCGCCAAAGAACTTGCTAATTTCATTCCAGTGTTGATACTGAAACATGCCTTGACTGTAGAGATGATTTGGTTTACCTTCTAAGGTCAACGATGATTTGGTTATTTTTGGATTGTAAAATCGCTGTGGATGTTTGACCGCGGGATCTTTAAACAAAAACAAAATACACTTGAGACCCCTGATGGGCTGATTGACACTGACATTCCAAAGCGTGTCCGATTTGTTGACGGATCTAACTTCCAGCGAGTGGATTTTATCAAACAGGTATTGCATTAAACCCCGGTGTTTATTTCTGACGGTGATAGCTCTTGGTCACAACTTCGTATTCGAGAGTCAAATCTGAGATAAAATACATCGCCGACGTATCTGTACTGTTGACGACTTTTTCGTGATCGTTAAACTTTATCTCGTACGTCAGAGGTTGGTTTAAACCGCTGGAGTTTTTTAAGGGTGATGTGAAGTCAGTATGTCAATTGTCTAGAGGAATTACAAATATCTGTTACCATAGGCATCCGCGAAAGCTTCATCTTTGCCGTTGTTGGCGCCCGCGTTAGCATCCCCATGCCCCGTTCTTAGTTTAGACACGTTTTCTTTTTCTTGAGCCAATGTCTTTAAAGTTGTGATACACGTCGGCGTGACGATAACTCACGATTTCGTTACCTTGAACTATGACGCTGATTTCGCTTACTTAAATTTCTGGCCAAATTACCAAAAAAATGGTCCTGTTGTCGTCGCTTCAACCTTCGAGTTCTTAAGAGAAAGCTAGTTTACAAGTGCCTGGTACGCTCACATCGTCTACACCCAATTGAGGAAACTTCACCCAATTGAGGAAACTTGACCCTCAGCGTTTTGCCCCGACGATATACTTACTAGGATTGTGGGTGATGACCACCTCTCTTCTCTCACCTTAGATAGATCTGGGTATCTTTAATAGCCTGCGGGGTTGAGTTTTTTTCCGTACGCATTCATTTTAGTTATTAAAAGTTTCAAATTTAAAGGTATCTGTCAGCAAAGAAGCCCACTAATAGCGTTCCTCCCGCTATAAACGCGGGTTCTCTTTCTATTTTTGGTCGCTAGGCTCGTCGCGTTGCAGTCCTACTGGTAGTTCGGTAGATTCTCCACTCACTTTGTTGTAGTAACGCAACGCTCGGTCTACGTCGGAAAATGTTTCTTTAGAGGCATTTGTTTTCTGATACGTTCGTTGACAAAATCTAGATATTTCGTTCGTTCTCGTTGCCACCGATCTTTGGCGGCTGAAAGTTGTTCTACCGCTAAATCGTGTCTCTTACGCTCCTTGTCGACTTGACTCTGTTTCATATTTGAAATTAAAAAGTTTGAACCCGTAAAAGCTAAGGCGTTGACGACTGCGCCTCCTATCATCATATTAACGCTAGCCATGTTATTAACAACGTCTTTTATATTAAATAATATGAAAACATCATCTTAACTGTTATCATAGCCCAAACGGTAATTGGAGAGGTGAAAGCGCCGTCGACCATTTACACGATGCACCAAAATCGATAAAAATGTAATGAGAGATTGGCTTAAAAAAAAACAAGCAATTTGGAAAATTTATCTACCGGGTCCTGCGTATGTACCCAGGCCTACGAGTACTTCGCGAAAGTTTGAAACACCAAACGAAGCAGAACCTTTGGTTTCGAAAACGGCTGATTCCACCAGAGATGCTCTCGTAAAGATTTTCGTTTGCGTTACCCTAAAACGTTGAGAGTATACGCCGGTACCGAATTTAAAGGCGCTTTTAACCAATTGATGACCTAAAAAAAACGTCGAGATTATCGTAATCGAACGCTAGCCGAGAGACTGTTTGGTCATTAGTACGCTCAAGAAATATTAAATCCCGAGAGTAGAAACACGCAATGGGTCGAGCGATTACCCAGCGTGATCCAGGCAACAAACGACGAAACGACAAGATTATTAGCTATAAAGCACCGCAACAGGTCCGACAATCGCCGGCTAACCCAATTAAAATAACAGCAAACAAGACGCCTATGGTAAGATATTTATATTACCCAGGCGAACAACAGGGGGGATACTTCGAGAAGACCCACGGATCCCATTTGGAGTGTAGACATCTTCAACGTTGAAAACAGAACGAGTCAATTTAAATTGGTTAACGGAAAAAAAGTGATGACGGGCCCCAACGCTGTAATTATCTGCAAGACGGCCCAAAAAGGAGTTTTGTTAGACAAGAGCTTCAAGTCGTACCCGAGGACACGCAATTACCGCCGTAGTGACCAAAAGCCAGCGTGTTTACACCGTCCGATATGATTTTCCTATCCAACGAAGACGCCATAAAATTAAACGAGTCTATAAAATCGCATATTTCCGATCGAAAACGAAATATACTTTTCCGAATTTTTAGCGATAACTTGTATTTCCTTTTCATCATCGCACTCTAAAATACTCTGCATGATCAAGTGAGCGTCGAAATTTTGTAGATTGTGAAAGACGACCGGTATGGGGGTAAAACCTGGTTTAACTTGTAATTTTAGATTGCAGTAGGCGTGCGCGGCACCTCTATATCTACCCGTGACGTGACAGTGATATCTCACCTTTCTAAATTTGTCGATTCTCTTTTTTTACAGTCGAGACATTTAGACTCGATAAATCCATTTTTGTTTTCGTACTGATGTCCTTTGATTTGTTTTTCTGTTTTGTATAAACCTGTAGTTTTTAAATTCTAATATTGGCACATCGTTTCCGTCGATTATCCACTCTCTATTGACGTATTTTCGCTTAGCGGTAGGAAATACAATCTTCGACGGATGTGTAGCTATACCGTTACAGTCGCGGTCATGTGTCTATCTAATTTCACTTGCGTACTATAATGGCACTGGCACCTTCGACAAAAATGTTTCTTACTTTTTTTATGTTTTGTAACGTTGTAAACCAATCTCGAAAAATTATTTATCCAGCAGTAGTGATGCTTGTCGCCCTCAGAAAACAAAACCAGATCGATAGGTCGTGACTCTGCTTTGTAGTTTTTAGACACGTATAATGAAGGGATTAAATGAGAACTTACCTGTTTGAAAATTTAATCCTGATTTTATGAGAAAGGGCGAGTGAGATATTACGTGAGATCCCGCCACACGCATGCGCAGTCATTGTTAAAAGCATAAGGATATGAGACCAGATAAAAAACAAATCCCATGGTAATGCTGAAGGGTATCCTGTTTAATGAAAAAGGGTGGGAGTGGAGGGCACATAATCTCTCAATCGCCCTTTTTCATAAAATCAGGATTAAATTTCAAACAGGTAAGTTCTCATTTAATCCCTTCATTTTATTTCGAAATCTCGCGAGAGATTCCGTGAGACTTTAAAGCATCTGGTCAAATATCCACATAAATGGTCAACAAAGGGTGTTTCCATGAATGGTCTTTATGTGTAACATTAAATGTAATAAACAAACTGCAATGAAACCAAAGCTGTGTTACAGTGCTGTTTTACTTCCTTAATTTCACTACACTCAAACCTTCACGTTCAGGGAAACACTATGTTGGTACACATTCATCAATTATTTATTGCCTATCCTGGGCAAGAGGCAAGACAAATTGACATATACACTGTATGTGTCTTATGTTAATAAACTTGGCAAATACCTGAAAACTCCATATTATCTGAAAATGTGAGCACAACAGCTCACCATTTGGTGCTCCCTTTTGTATTTTTTTAGGGAAAACAACAAACTTGTTCAAAAACAACTGTTAATAAAACTCATGACTGTATCCAAGCCAGCACGAATGCATGACTTTCCTCTTAAGTTGGATCGTAACTGGAAAGCAGGCTGTGTGCAATATCTGGAGGAGCCTGCACAGGTTTGTTCTAGTACTTTTGAAAGGTGGTTTCTGTCGCCCACCCTGCAGTTTTCAAAATGACTGAAATGGGCACTCCAAATTTATGAGCAGCTGACGTTGCCGCTGCTCGTGTCGAGGGTGTCTTGAATTGTGATGTATCGACTCCTGCTTGGAGCAGCACTGTGTTCAACCATCGAGCAACGGTGTCCTTGATAACAGCAGCATAGGGGAGTTTAAAACTGATGAAAAGCTGTTGCTCTTTGGTATGTTCCTTGCGTCGTAGGTGTTCAGTCCGAGCAAGAAACTAGGGACCATTAGAAAACCGTGCAGGTACGGGATGCGTGTGCGTATTATGACTTCATGCGACGTTTGCGTATATACGGGAGGGCATCCTTCTCTGTTGATGACGAACAGCTGTGGTGCGTTTCATAAACTTCCCGAATAATCTTATCCTGCCAAAATCAATCTTATCTCCAAAGCAAACCCTGAAATTTACAATTAAACTTATATCCCTTGCAAAAAGCAATTTTAGTCCGGTTTATGTGTTCATTCGTTTTGAACGTACGCAGGACGGGCATTTACGTTTCAGCCAATGAAAAGCTTTGCTTGCCACGCTCCACCCACAGTTACCGCCCACCGTGACCGTCCACTGCCTTACTTTTATTATTCAAATTGTTCGCTGATTCTATTAATCACGATAACAATGCAAGAGGATCCTAAGTCGTTGAGCGGTACAAATTTCAACATAACAAAGAACATTCTAAGTGGCAGGATCGGGAACCATAAAGTGGAGTTGTATAGTGCTGTACCTATAGGCGACATATGACGTGATGAAGAAAAGCACTGGAAATGTTGTACATGTACGTGTATACGTGTATAGGATACTATAGTGCACGTACAACTCAAACTCATGTTGAAATCTGTCGACACAGTTTGTCAACCCTTTTTCCTGTCAATAAAAGTAAACACAAACAAATATCTGTTTCTTTGAAGCTCTATCGTATAATCTCCGATAAATAAAAACTGAAATTAACTAAATAAAAGACTTGTTATCGATTATATCACATGTATTTTAAATAAATAATTGTAAATAAAAAATTGAAGGACTTGCCGAAACATGGGTCAGCTTAGTTTGTTGATTGTAGTTTCAGGTCAATGTACTCTTTAAACAGTTTGCAGCAGTTTTATTCGTTTTTAGTTATGAAAAGAATATGATAAAAATACGGTACATACAAATATTTCTTTTTATTGGAGATTCAGTTAAGGTTAGTTTTAAACATGAAAAAAAGTAAAACTGCTGCAAACTGCTGACTGACTGGATGGACCTGAAATATATAAAACTTAAAATTAATGTGGCCGTTAAACATTTGTGATTTACTCTATAAACTAATGATTTACTCCATAAACCTCTTCTTTGTTTATAAACTTATGGCGATATGCATTTAAAACAGGTGCCCTCTCCTCATCATTGATATTCACACGGGCACATTTGTCGAACGTCCCCCATTTTGTGCCTCACATTCGTCTTGCTTTCAGAGTGACAGTACCCAACGGTACGTGACCTTTAGCTTTAACAGGCATACAAATGTACATGTATATGTCTTGTTAATCTGAATACTGACTATACCTTGCTAAGCATTTATAATCCTACGTACCGTTTTTATTGTTTTTGTAAGTTGCGCTCGTACCCTGCCTTAGCCTTATTATTTCCTTGCGTTCCGAGTGTATTGTTAAAATGAATACTGACTGTTCCCTACGTAATTAAGCCTTTTTAATCCTACATAGTTTCTATTGTAGCGCTTGTACCCTGCCTTAGCTTTATTATTTCCTTACGTGCCAAGTGTATTGTAAATCTGAATACTGACTGTACCCTACGTAAGCCCTTATAATAGTGTCTATTGTAGCGCTCGTACCCTGCCTTAGCCTTATTCTTTCCTTACATTCCAAGTGTATTGTTAATCTGAATACTGACTGTATGCTGTACCCTACGTAAGCCTTTAGAATAGTTTCTCTTGTAGCGCAATCTTGGTTAAAGGTGCAGGCAAACAAAATATGCCCGTGCAGAGAAAACCCATAAACAGAGTGTTGAAGTAATTCCAAAGAAAAGCCAGCTCTTCGTCGAGCAAAAAGTCAACAGGGGTACACTTATCAATAACAGAAAGTAATAACATAGAAAGGAACATGATTGTGGCCACGGGATCCATGACTAAAGGCAGTATGTACAGTAGGCTTAAATGCTGAGAGGACTCCCTGCAGTTTGAATTCATATACCTGCACTAAACTAATTACGTGCGTAATTCTGATTGCTTTACCGACTAGATTTTGTTCAAAACACATCATGTACAATGTACATGTATATGCAAAATTGCTTCGATAGAGAGATTCAGCAGGTATTGTGTCAGACAGCTTTCTTTGTAAGAGATCCTCTTTTGTTATTTAGATTTTTGTACCGCTCAACGAGTTGGAATCCTCTTGCACGCAGCAAACAATTTGAATAATAAAAGTAAGGCTGTGGACGGTCACGGTGACCACAAATTCGCTGCCTTGTGGAGACTCACACACAATAGTGAACAAAACATTGTAAAGGTCTCCACAGGGCAATTTCTATAGATGAATAGGTCTCCAGGTTCTTTTTCAAATAGATATATGGGTATTTATACTCAAAAAACTCAAAAAGGTGTGTGTGTTTGTCGCAGATGGAAGAGTTTTAGAAAAGGGATAAAAGTTAATTCAAATTTCAGCCCAGAAAACAGGAAACTTAAAAAAAGAGCATTTTAAAAATTTTTTTTCAAAACTGAACATACTACACAAAAACAAACAAGAATCTCCACAAGGATACAAATTTTGGAATGGGTGGGCGGTAACTGTGGGTGGAGCGTGGCAAGCAAAGCTCTCCATGGCTAAAACGTAAATGCCCGTCTTGCGTACGCTCAAAACGAATGAACACTACTCAAACTTAACTTTTACACTTGATCCGAATTAATTGTAGAAGTAAAACAATCAATCTTAAATGTAATATTTGGTGGGGAAAATGTTTTAAAATTTAACATTCTGCCAGAGTGAGTAAAATCGCTGCGACTTATCATGGGTTTTTCTGCTGCTTTTGATGAAGAATCCTTGTGCTTTGCAAAGGGAGAGTCTTTAGGGACAGGAAGAACAATTCCCATGCATAGGATGACAATGAAGGTGAACATGATGCTACTAAAGCACTTCACGGGGGCGCTGCCAGGGGCCAAAATAATTCATCACATTTCAGTGAACGTTTGACCTCATATATGGATGAGACCTCTGCAATTCTATTCTTTAAACATGAAAAAAATCTACACATCTAAAAAATACAATGACATGTGTATTTCACGAAGATAACACTTCAATACTCATTGAACTTAACTGATGCAAAAAAGGTATTTTTTAAATAAACATTTCAAAGACTTACAGGTACTTGATTTTTGGTAAAATGTTGCCGAATTTGAGTTTTGCAGACAATGTGGGCCTTATTTACGAGTTGGCAATTTTTGTCGAGTTCTTGAATGTATTTCATCAATTGTTCATTAATGGGATGGCGCCAGACTAATTATGCAGGCACAAAAAATGACTTTAAATATAGGGGAATTGTTAGGATTATTCCCTAAATTCGTGTCCAATAGTCTACAACTATTTATTTCCTCAACAACGAAAGAAACACACTAAACGCAATAAGCTTTTCCTTCAGTGTATCTGTTCTATTTACAACAATTTACACTTATTTACAATTGTGGTAGGCCGGTATTTCTTCACTTGTTACCTTAATGCACTTCTAGAGCATATTATGTCCGTCGTGTTTCCTTTTAAATAAATAGCAATTAATCTTTAAACAAACTTCCACTCTGCAGTTACTTTAAATTATTTTACTCTATACAAGGGTCTTTAAATGAGAGGAGCAGGCGTTTTAAGGATATCAAGCCCACGGTACTGTCTTGAATCGTCTGATGCCGGTTGATGGTTGGATACACCGCCTCCTGGGTTGGGTGTCCTACAGCCGCACCAGTTCGATGCCCTCAGCTAATGGCTACAGCTCGTCCCTTGTCCTTCACCAGACAGCCATCTATTTACAAAATATTCAAGTGATCCTTACAATAAATATCTTTCACTTGACATCAGTAATTTACAAATCAATCATCCATCAGTTATCTTGTTCTACACCTTATATTCAAAATATCAGCTGTCTTATCGAAAGGTATAACTTCATCATAAAAATCCAACACTTATTTCAAACACCAGTCTGATCTTCAAACTAATATTAATCATGCTTTAAAGTATGCTTAATCAACATAAATCAAAGATACTTAACATCAGTCTACCTTTCAAAGATTACTACTGGTTTTCATAAAATCGGAGCAACAATACTATTATTTTCTTCAACAAAATGATAAATTTACAAGTGGATAGTTTAGCTATAAACACTTACGGTTGTGTGGTTTCTTGAAATCCCAGATCTCCTTGGTGTGTTTAACTGAGCACAAAACTGCTCACTGGGGCCTTGAAATTCAAGCCCAAATATTACTGCCTCAAATAGGCTCTCAACTAGTCGACACAAACTGACTGCCTGCTATAGCTTTGCTATGCCTGTTGGCTCAGGTTCATGCAGTGACACACACAAGACAATTCTTCAAAATCACATCTGCTTTCTACCACGATCTGGTTTGCTCTGATCTGATTCCTTCATGATCACTCTCACTTTTCCGTCAGAAACCCACACACACCCAATCACTCCACTGTTCCTTCACTGTTGGCAAAGCAACTCCCTAGTAACTTTTGTTTAAACACCTGAATTCTATTATTCACCAAAGGTGTTGCAAACACCTAATTTACACACAACCATGGCTTTTGTAATGCTACTGGAGATAAAACCCACAACTACCGAAAAAGCTTGCTGCAAAAAACGGTTACATAACGCGCACAGAGTAACAAAGACCGGTTCTGGGATAATGCAGTTAGTGCTATTGGAAGAAACTTTTGAGACTATACCATTTCGCGAAAAGGGGGAAATACACGAAAACTTCTTACAGGAATGTTTAATTACAAATTCTAAATTATTCATTGAAGCAGACTGGAATTTATTGTACATTAAGTTGCTTTCATTCTCTTCGCAAGTTCCAAAAATTAAGATTTTACCTAACTTTCAATGCAATATGACCGACTCGTGAAGAAGGCCCATAATGCCCTTTGTAAACACAACTTCCACACCCATCTTTTCAAATGAAAAGTCCCTTTTGAAAATGAACAAACTTTTAATGAAGAAATTAACATTAAATGTACAAATGTGCAGGGACAATTATTGTTTGAAACATCCTTGCCACTTGAAATATTACTCCAATTACATTCAATGTCTTTGATTTTGTTCGTGAATGTAAGTTATTTATTTAAATAAATAAAGACCAAGTTAATTTGCATAGATGGAAGACACTTCAAGATGAATTTGGTTTCATTAGTGCAACTTGGACTTCTCAATTAGCCTCGACAAAATAACTTTCCTGTACATTAAAGTAACGCACAAGGTGTCAAATAAGTCAATAGGCCTACATGCAACTTCTTTGTCACCAACCGACTGCAAAAGAGACCCGTCTTCGTCTCTTGTCCTCAGACTCCATACTTTGTCTGGAGTTCCAAGGCATCTATGACTAGTTCAAATGTTTCCTATGCTGGTATGGATCCTGCTATCCTGGTATCAGAATAGGAAATGAGATGGTTTTCTGGAGAAAGGCATGGGTCTCTATTGAGTAACAGTTGACCAAACGTACAATTTATTTGTAGAGGTCAGCACAGTAACAACAAAAAGAAAGGTGATTTTTTTCACTAAGTGATTTCAAACCTTCTTGTAAGAGCCACGAACCTAAAAGAAATGATAACATATGGCGCTGACATTTAATCACCACATTTCATCAAAGCCTAATTAAGAAAATCCTGTCTATTGTCAGGCAGAAGAAAACCAGTTTGAGGTCTTGGATTACCTGCAGCCTGAGTCTGGACCTTCAAATCATTCCATTCCTTTCTAACAGCCATCCAGTCTCTTGTCGGTGGTCCTCCGGCTACTCTGATCAACTTGGCTGCTTACAGGGATTTTGCTCCTAGTTTCAACCTGATTAATAACCATAACACTTCAGCTATTTTTGGCATGTGTTGCAGTAAAAGAGCAATAAAAATATCAAATATAATCTGCTCAAGATCTCGTACTGTAAATACCAGAAACATTTTTTTGCCATGCAATATTGCAATTTAACATTTTTAGTCGTGAGGGTTCATTCATAGAGTTGTATATTTGTGGCCTATTTGTTGTTTCTGGCACTCTACAACTGTCTTTTTGAACCGATTCATTCAACCTGGCTTCATGTTCATACATTGTTTAACATAATTATGCCACATGTAGTCCAATATGCTGGGAGAGACAGCCTCCCAACCCAACACATTTCTGGTCCTACTTTTTCTAAATACACAAAGCATTCTGTATGTGCAGTAATATTCAGACATGGAATCAGAATATAAGATTTTTACAGTCTGGCACAGAATTGTTTGGCAGTACACAACAGAATTGGAGGTGAATATTCTAAAAGCTTAGACTCTAAGTCAGTTTAAAACTGACTTGTCAAAAGTCTTAGCTTTACATGTAGCCATTTTCTTTGCTTGCAGCTGAGGGTATGTCAGTCAATTATCTGGCCTATGGACCACCAGCCACTCTTTCAGCACCAGCATTTCTTCTTCCTTGCCAACCTTTCAAGTAATGAAAACAAAAATAATTTGGGTGAATGCCATCAGGACCACAGCATTCAATATATGATTTATCTTAAAACAATACTAGCCACAGAGTTTTGTATAGAGACACAACATCATAAAGGAGCCAATTAAGATTCTTGCTAAAATGCACATTGTTAAACCATGGAGGTATTCTATCTCCATGGTTAAACACACATTAAAACAAGCCTCCTTGTCCACTTCATTATTAACTAATTGATTAATTAATTAAAATGGATATTTATTCACTGATTTATATTCAATTGTACATAGAGAAGTAATTAGAAATATTCGTTACCCAAATAAACTTATTTTACCTTCATGGAGAATGAGGTTGTAGGTTGTGTCCCAGATTCGAATCCCAACTGGGCCATTATGTGGATCAGGGTATTCAGTCCCTGCTTGATTCCACGGGTTTTCCCCAGAATGTCATTCCGGGGTTTTCCTCCCACCACTAAAATTGGAATTTCCTTCCATATCCTCTATCATGCAAACAGACCCAACTGGAAATAAGTTGAGTTAGCCTACTGTCACATTACATGACATAGGTTATCCCAGCCACTCCACTTGTCAAATAATACATACTACTACCTACATGATGTAGGTGTGTATAAGTTGCAAATCGCGGAAGTGACCGTCAGGTTGCAAAACAATTGTTACAAATAATTTGACTTCAGCATGTCCAGACAGTTTGTATAAACAGGGGCCCTACACTACACATTCACATATTTTTTTTAAAATAGGGGGCCAATATTTTACTTTAGTGACAGAAGCCCTTTGCCTTTGTAACATGAGCTTACACAGGCACTTCAGATATATGTGGGTTTTTTTTCACACACAGAGTTGACCATAATTTATAGTTCACGACGAAGCAGGCCATGCTGGTTAAATATCATCATCATGGAGCTATCAAACACGGCGATCATGAAGTGTAGGGCCCCCGTTTTGTTTTGATCAAATAAGGGTCAAAAATATTTTTTATTGCTCAAAAATCACCTTTACAATCAAAAGCAGACTTTTCTCAATTCTAATGACACCCACTTGTGCAATTTTGAAAAGATTCTTGGGGTAGAAATCACGATTTTCCTGCGCGGTTTGTGCCTTGCGATTCAGCGCGCCATGCGTGCTCACGGTACATTGTGCGGTGATTGCCATCTTTATTTTCGGGTGGGGTTGTCGCCGCGCTGTCATCAAGGTCATCGTCATTTTACCCCAAATTTACCTAAAAAAATCAAAACCCTGCCCTTTATCTATGACATACCTGTTTATTAAGAATGTTGCCAACTAGTTTGGTAGGTCTAATAATTTTAAAGTGGATTTTGTTCCCTTATAGGAACCGGGCCCTACATTTCACGATCGCCTATATTTTATCACGATAAGGATGCAACGTTAAACCATACCTCCATGGTTAAACAAAATAAACTTTCGCTGATTTTTTTAGCTGAAAAGTAAAGGTTCAATAATAAAATAAAATCCCCATCACATCTTTGTAATTCTTCTTTTAATAAAACTGGTAACATTATCTGCACACTTTAACTGACAGTTGTAAAATAAAATCCATACGTGAACTTACCATTTTGACGCGGATGCAGAAACGCCGTACGAGTGCGTTGAAATTTACCGCACAAACTGATGACGTCATCCACAGTTTTTCGAGCTGCACAAGCATCCCGTATCTGCATCGTTTTCTAATGGTCCCTACTGTTTTAGGTAGGTGTAAACACACAAACGTCTGTCTGGTGGATAATGCTTTCAAGGTGACCACCAGTCCAGGGCGATTTTGCTTTAATAGGTCGGCAATGGTGAAGATAACCACGTCATGTTTAAGCTGCATCATGTCCAGACGCAGTTTGTGCAGAGTCTGTGTTCTCTGTGCTGTAACCAAGGCAATCAGCATTGCTAACTTGAGGGTCAGGTCTTTGAGGGACAGTGTGCCGGCTGGAGACAGTCGGCGCAGATAGTCAAATACAACTTGAACATTCCAAATTGAACTGTATCTTGGTGCAGGGGGCCTGTGTGCATAGGATTTGTCGCCCTCTTACTGCAAAAGTCAATCCAGCGTTCGATGTACCCACTGTACTGTTTCTGGGCGGATTGTCGCCAGGATGACATGATGATGTTGGTAGCTGCCTCTGGAATTCCTCTGCCTTCGAAGGATCGCCGGACAGTCTGCAACAAAGGAGGTGGAGTTTTTGGTTAATTGGGTTGCAAACACCTGTCACTGGCTGTATGAGGAGATTGTGTGACTTTGGTAATAGCACTGGCGGCTCAATCAGCATATTTAGCAGTTGCGAAAACCAGGGCTTGGTAGGCCATTTGGGAACTATCATGAACCCTTCCGCGTTATCCGCAGCAATTTTGTTAAGGCATCTGCCTATTAGACAGAAAGGAGGGAACGCATAGAACTTTAGGAACTCCCAGGTTACAGAAAATGCATCAACAGCCTCTGCTTCTGGGTCTGGTTTCCATGATATAAATCTCGAAAGCTGTGAATTTAGGCGGGAAGCAAAGAGATCAATCTCTGGTCTTTCCCGTTCCCACAACTGATTAAAAATCTCCCCATTTAGCATCCATTCTTTTTCATCCTGGAACTCTCCAGATTTTCTATCTGCATAGTGTTCTGTATCCCAGGTAAATGGGCAGCAGATACCTAAATACCCCTGTCTATACACCAGTTCCATAACTGTATTGCCAGTAAATTGCAACTGTCAGACTTGGAGCCGCCCATGTGTGCTATGTAGGCAACCCCTCACAGAAAATCTCTTGCAAAATCCTATGTTTTTCCTATTGAAAATACATTTTTAAGCTATTTTCTCCTAGAAAATAGGAACAAAATATATTTTATTTCTATTACATCAAAATGAGTACATGTTGCCACTCTATTTTATTTCTATTTTATGACTAGTTTTGGAGACACATTTTTGTGTGGTCCACAGTCTATTTTTTGTCTATTTTCTGGACACTTACACATGTTTATGAGAACCATGGACTATTTATTTGCTATTTTGTAGACATATGCTCCGTACAACACAATCTGAAGGCCAAGCACTTAACTTGCATACCAGATAAACATCCTGTGTGTGCGGGCAAGCTTCAATTTTGTCAGTTGCATTCTGAGAGCCCTTTGTGAAGCACAGCTGCAGTAGAGATGTGTGCAATGGCGGCAAGTATATCTGGGGTTAAAATGCATCCAAATCACTGTAATGGAGTGACAAGTGCACCACATGGTTAGTAGATTTTCCAGGACAATTATGAGTAACATTCTTGTACCTTTTCAAGCTGTATTTTGCTGAAAAAGCACGCACATCCGTAGCATGTTGAACCAAACTGTTTTAATAACTTGATGGTGCATGATGTATGTGTATGTTAATTGTTTGGACACTGTGTTGTCTCAGTATTATTACTGTTCATGGTAATAGACATACATGTATTTTCTCAATTATTCCATTCTTATGCAGTCATATTGCTTGCTCACTTAATGTCCTGTATGTTTGAGGACTACTATAAAAGATGCTTATTGACCACAAGGACATATGTACTATTACATGTAACATGTATGTCCACGTATTATAAAACAGTTGTTTGAACAGACGCCACTTTGTATTTTTTTAAAATAGCATTTCTTTAAATAGCATGCTATTTTTTAAAAATAGCAACCTGTTTTATCTCTTTTTTACCTCTATTTAAAAAAAAATTCTATCTTCTCGCTATTTTTGGGTGTGGCGAGATTTAAAAAAAATGTATTTTCAATAGGAAATAAATATGTTTTTTCTCTATTTTATTTCGACCTGGGACAGCTGTTGTGTTATCAATGTTCAACTTCACATGCAAGTTTTGCTTTTTTCCACAGAAAGATTTCAGAGCAAAAAATGCTGCAAGACGTTCAAAATAGTTAATGTGAACATCCTCTGATTTCAGACTTTCACTGGCCTTCCAACGTCCCCCCCAGTATGGGTAGACCCATCAGTTGCCCCCCCCCCCCCATCCCTGACCTGATGCATCAAATGCTAACTCTAAATCAGGTTTACCTCTGGAAATGGTGGAAAATGAACTGTCAACATTCTGAAGCCACCAATGCAACTCCTCCTGAGCCGTGCCTGACAAACACATCTGTCTATCAAAATGGCCAAAATTCTCTCTGAGGGCTGTGGTTTTTTCCCTTTCCAAAGTGCGGTACTGTAACGGCCCATATTGTACCCCGGGAAAAGAGGCAACCACCTTGCCTACAAGTGTGGCCACATGCCGAATGGTAAGCTTTTTGGCCTGTACAGCAGACAGACATGAGCCTTGATATCTTGTTTCTTTTAGTCAGGGAGGCGTTCTGTCATTTATTTGGAATTAATAATAAATCCCAAATATTCAATCTCCTGACAGGGCGTGAAAATTGATTTGACCGGATGAATAATAAAACCCAAGTTTTGACGGGTTTGGGCAGTAAGTTGCACAGATCGCTCGGCCTCACTCAATGAGGGTGCAACAATTAAAGTATCATCAATGTAACCGGTAATAGTATGTCCCATGCCCCACAGTGTAGCAAATGGGGGTTTCATGATTTTGGTGAACAAACGTGGCCCAGAACTCAATCCATTTGGCAGAACCCTATATTGATAGAGCTCATTGTCCCACATGAACTTTAGATATTTCCTGCATTCTACAGAAATGGATATTGAATAGTACGCATCTTTGAGATCCAATGAGGCCATATAGCAGTTTCTTGTTATGAGGTTTTTTGATGTATCAAATGTATCCATTTTGAAGTGTCTATACACAGTATTCTCGTTGAGGTTTGAGAGATCCAGTATGATTCTCACTCCGCCATCTTTTTTCTTGCGGGTAAAAATATTGGACACAAACTGTCCATGTTCATAGCAAGTGGGTTCAATGACTTCCTTCTTGATAAGCTTGCTAATTTCCTCATTAACACTGAATTGTTCTTCTAATGCTAGTTTGTACGGAGGTGGAGTGTAAAGTTGTTGAGGAAAATAATAAATTCCCAAAAACTCCAAATGATACCCTTTCATTGCTTGCAGGATAACTTTGTCTGAAGTAAGTTTTTCCCATTCACTGCTATATAGCCTCAAATGGCCCCCAATCCATTCAGAATTTTGGCCTGTATACGTACCTACCTCCATTGCAATAGGTCTTGTGTCACTTAGGACGTCTTCTTTGCATGTTTGAGGTCCGGGACTGACTGGTTCCTTCGCTGATTGTGAGCCGCAGGTCCAAATGGACGACGGTGGCGTTGAAAGTTTTGTAGCATTTTCATGGCATTGATGTTTCCCCCTAAAAAAGGGGCACTGGCACTGCCACTTGTTTTCCAGCCTGCAGCCTGAAAGCGTCTGTTTTCAGTGCTGTAGGGATGGTAGGGTTGAAACCCCCCTCGTTGTTGTCGTGTGAAGCACATCACGCCAAGTGTGGCTTTCTGCTCCTCTTGGAGTTCTTTAACCTGTTTCCCCAAGTCGTCACCAAATAGCAATTGGGTCACTTTTGTGGACGGCTTGCATAAGTGAGCATATTTTTGGTTCATGTCAGGTCGGATGAGCTCTTTTCGCAAACTGTTAAGTTCAACATTAGCTGATGCCAGTAATGCGTAGCCATCCTCCTGTTTGGCAGTCAGTGTGCCCGTACAAGATTGAGCCAGGGCTGTAATCCCTTTGATGAGTGGCTTCTGCACTCTCTGCAGTTTCAAATCCCTGGAGCGGGTTTTAGCTGATATGTTGTCCCATATTTGAGGATTAACCTTTGGTACAGTAAGAGCGTAGCGTCGCAGTTAATACTAGGACACTGATATTTTTCAGCTGTGTCTGTGAGGCTTTTCTCCTCGAGCTTTTCCCTCATAAGGAAGTTCAGACTATTTGCTACATCCTCTTTGATGGGGTTACCCACTACAGAAGGAGCAGTAAATTTCGCTGCAAAACCTTTAGCTTTTGTAGTACTGTCACTAGTGCTCATACTCGTTTCTGCACTGCTGGTGGTAGCAGTAGCACTACTCAGCCTAACATTATGCTCCAAGTCTGTGTCCACCATGTCCACAGGGGAAACCATATTTTGGCCAGTTAGTGATGTGGTCATATCCTCACACTGTTCCAAAACATTGACATTTGAGTCAATATTCACGGCCACAAAGGCTGAATAAGTACTTGCATGATCATCGTCTACGCCACACTCAGACATGTCAGAGTAAGCGCCGGCGGCCATGTTGGAATTCGCCATGAAACTCATGATCATCGCCTGGAAATTGTGACTCTCGGTGGCTTGTTTTGCCAGTAATTCCTCAAGGCGTGTGAGTCTGGTTGACATACCAGTATCATCCTTGGTCTTCAAAGGATGTTGTGAGGCCTTTTTTGGCTGAGAAGAGTCCGAGTTACTCTCACTGTCTTTCGGTTTTGAGCGCGACTTCGTCACAGTCGGTGCAGTTGTACATGCAGGCGTGCTTGTTGCACTAGTACTCGTGGTCATGCCCGTACTGCACGGTGTCGTTGCACAAGCAGCAGTCGGTGAGCACACCGCTGCCTTGTTCGGCGTCTTTTTGCCGTCGTTTTTTTTCTTATTTTTGTCCATGGTTACCATCGATCACAATTCTTCCGTCGAAGATTAAGAAAGGACAAAAAACGAAGTGAAGTATTTGATACAAATAATTATTTCACTCCGTGAAGAAAATGACAGCGGTTCCCGCTATCGCGGGCTGTGGCGTAATGACTGCGCATGCGCGTTGCGGGATCTCACGGAATCTCTCGCGAGATTTCAAAATAAAATGGATATATTTCCCCCTCATAACCGTATACGTTTATCGTTAAACTATTTTGTCTTTCTATCTTTGGTATCTGGTCGATCAGTGTTGGAAAGTCTACGCCTTTAAATTTGAGTCCGTCGTCTTTGGTGTATACAACCGGTTCTTCTTGATGAATTTTATATTTAGGATCGTTTTTTAATTTTATTTTTTACTTTATCCATGTACAAGCCAAGAGCCGCTCTCAAACACCATCTCAAACACTCGTCATCTTTGTTTTTAATGTTTATCATCGCCGTTTTCTGTTTGATACATTTTGGTAGGTCTATGTAAGACCTACCCCTCACGGGATTAAACCTGTTGATGTTGATGTACACGCCATTATCTTTTTTAAAACCCAACCCGATCCTTGATTCGTATACCTTTCATCCTTTCTAAATAGCTGGTCGATGTCTTCTTTTAAAACCTGTTTTATTTGACTTTGATTTAAAACGACTCTCTGATCGCTAAAATGAATAGCTTCAATCGTTTCGATCGTACCATCCGGTTTGGTTTTTTCGTATCTTATTTTGATCACAAGTTCTACTTTTAAACCTCTTAACTTTCTCAATTCCGACAAATTATATTTACAATTTGATCTTTGTGCGTATAAAAAAAATCTGACTAAATCGTCGTTAAAAAGTCTAGGACTCAGTTCCCAGTTTCTAAAGTTGTTTCTGAATCTCCTCGTCGCTCTAAACTCAGCCTCTTGAAAATATTCAGGTTGCTTAGAATTTTGAATCGCTGAGAGTAAATCTTTTTTTAAAAATCGACCATTATAACCCGTCGGTGTAAATTCTAGATCGTAATGTCTACAATCTGTTTGAGCTCACGTAGTGTCTTTTTCCTCAAGTTTCTAAATTGAGCTTCGTAGTTTTTATCCCGTCGATGTAGACTTTTCGAGAAAGATAAGCATTTCGATTGTACGGTATTTTATATCGTTGGACGTAATCACGCAGCGTGGCTTTATTCCATCTAGAAAACCCTTTAACGATTGGCTTGAACGTATTCATCATTTATATCAATATTTAAAAAAAATTTTTTTTTAAGAGGTCAGGACATTTGGATTTATAAGCAATTAGACACATCGGCCAGTGAGAGAGATCTTCAATACAAGAGATATTTGGGGATTGGCGCCGTACCCCTCTCCTGAGGGTTTTGTCTGGTGGGAGAGTGATGTTTTGGCCTGGTGTCCTCCACCATTGCGGGTCAAACAAAGGTCTATATTTTAAAATATTGGTCTTGTACCACTACCCAGACCTATGGTAAAGTCTGGTACCCTCCCCTTATACCTACTGGTAGCAAGTCTCTTTTGTGAGTATGTGTGGTTCTGAAAAGAACCAGAAGGTACGCTAGGGCAACCACATGATTCGTGGCATGTCTTTAGATGGTGGTTTACCAGTATTCCAAGTTAGAGGTACATCAGATTTTAAAAAGGGCCAACAAAGGCTTTTCCAACAACTATGCTGAAACAGCCAATAAGGGAATAAGGAAAAACAGAGGTAATCCTTACTTTTTCTACTTGCATGTACATATTAAAACAACAACTTTTCCAAGTTGGTCCATTACCAAGACTAAGCCCATATGGCAATTTGCTAGTCACTTCATTGCATTTCTTATGACACAAATCTGTAACGGCTATTGACTTACCCCTTCATTTATGAGCCATAGTAGCATGTTAATTGTTAGCACAGCGGTCAGCATACCTACTCGTCTGATCTTCAAAATAGGAAGTGAAGATTGTGAAGCAAAGACACCAGCCTGTGATAAACAAAAGTCATATTCAGTAATAACTTAAAGTCCCCCCCCCCCCCACAGTAGTGTGGTTGGGGTCTACAAGTGAATACTTACCTGTAGAGCGAATACTACATATGCATTGTTCCCTATGCCGGCAGGCAATTTGCTAAGAGTTTTACACAATAGCGCCCTCACGTGTCCTACCCATGACGCCCTGTGACATGCGCACTACGTTAGCGTCCTCTTTTTCTCAAGCGTTACTTGCGTAAGCACTCAAGGAATCGAGTATA
Organism: Patiria pectinifera; assembly: GCA_029964075.1. Classification (NCBI taxonomy): domain Eukaryota; kingdom Metazoa; phylum Echinodermata; class Asteroidea; order Valvatida; family Asterinidae; genus Patiria; species Patiria pectinifera. Next base: position 33,060,722 of record CM057148.1, read on the forward strand.
GTGGGGAAGGAGGGAGGGGTGCTCTACAGGCAGGGATGTGATTGGTCTGTGACAAAAAACCTGAAAATTTTATGCATGAAGTGCAAACCCCGGCGAGCGCGAAGTGCAAAGCCATTACGGCGTGGGGTCCGGGGCCCGCTTAAGGGCCCCGGAAAAATTTTTATTTTAGATGCTCTGTGGTGCAATCTGAGGCAATTACTGGGCACTTTCCTCTGAAATTCTGAAGCAGAATTTGTTTTAATTTTATGAAGAATTTTCCTTTATTTGTTAAAATGTACTCTTGTTCTAATAAAGTTTTTTTCTGTACTCAAAGTTGAGAACCATGCTGTTCTCCCAGGATTTTTTCAAACCTGTGGGGGAATTTTTGTTGTGATACAACCACCTGCGAAGCCACGGCGTGGGTTCGGGGCCCCCTTAAGGGCCCCGAAAAATTTTAAACTTTAGAAGCTTTCTGGCATGTCTGGTGCATTTTACTTTTTTAGAGCATTTCAGAGGAGTTCTTGTAATATTTTTGTTAAAAAAAATCAAAATGGTAAACTTAAATCTCTTCTGCTTCCGATAACATGCCTTTCAAAATAGCGTCGGTAGTATTGTTGGAAACAAATTATTTCACCATTTCTATATTTGTAATAAAGCAAGGAATCGTTTATATTTCATCATGTATTTTGTGCCTGGATTATTCTCATTTGCGCCACAAAAAGTATCAAGACTAGCCATCAAAAGTGATTAAAACTTGCCTCACCTTATTAAAAATATATTTGAGGTGGGTCATTCCACAATTATGCTTAACGTACATCACGGCCGCTAGCGCCGCAAACATTCAGTCTGGCCGGCCGTACATCGCGCCGTACACACGGCCGGCCCGGCGCAGTATCAGCGTCCACTGCTGCACTGTGAAGTGTACGGCCCATCCCACGCGGCCGAAAATTCTGCAGGACTGCAGAAACACGCTACGATGTTTCTCCACAGGTTCGAGTTTTGCAATCTCGTCATCATACATAATCTCGTCAAAATACATACACAGAAAATGAAGATCACGTTCTGTGAATTAATTTGCAGAAATCCTCTTTTTCCATCGATGGTTGTTTGTATTTTTACGATCCAACTTCGGCCGATTACACACGGAAAACGAACCTGTGAGTACTTGCAGTAGTCACTGGTTCCGATCCTTCATCATAGCATTGATTCCGTTAGCACGCGAAGGGTACCAGTGAACCATGCTGCACTCGTCTGCACACCTGACCAGTGCAACACGTGCATCTCAAGTACCGACACAGGAACTAGACCTACATAACCACAACCTCGGCCCCGAGCGAAAAATCACATAATCGCACTAATGGCGACGCATGGTCTTCAACTTCGTTCTCATATTGGGTGTTCAATAATGTGAGTGCGGCATACATATCGATCAACGAAGTTTATGTCCGTAAGTAAATTTCGGATATTTCAGCAAGCAAAACTCATTATGAATAATTAATTAGCACATTCTACCCCCCTATTTTCTCAACGGATTCACACGATTCACGTTGGTGGACTTTTGAGGCCCAAAAAAACGGATTTCCGGAAAAAAACGGAGAAATCATATCCCTGTACAGGTAAGTATTCGCTCGTAGAACCCAACCACACTACTGTGGGGGGGGGGGGGGGGTGTCTACATCACTCTACTTACCTGTAGAGCGAATACTACATTTGCATAGACTCGCACCAAGTAAGGCGGTGGGTATACACAAATTACCGTATGTCTACAGGGGTGTAGGACATGAGGCGTGTCCAAAGGCAAACAACACCAAACCAAAAAACCTACGCCCCAGACGCTCTAGGCTTCACCTCGTAAGGGAAACCCAAAGAGCTCGTGCGCAAAAAGTCAGGGGGGTGTAACCATTATGGGGATGAACACACGATAGGTACACCTAATTAAACTTAATGCCCATAAAAATATATACATGTATATTTATATGCTCACCCGTTAGTGCTTCCGTGAGGCTCGACTGGCCGCCAGCAGCACTTCTCTTCCAGCCTTGCCATCTGCCTGGAGGACATCCTTCGGGTAGCATTCGGAGAACGTGTTAGGGTTCTTCCAGCAGGCTGCCTTGACGATGTCACCTAGGGGGACACCCTTAAAAAAGGCCCACGAGGTGGACACTCCCCTGACCTCATGCGCTACAATGGGTCCCTGGGTCGCTGGCCAGCCGCCCAGTACGGAACGGATAGCTGTCACGATCCAGCGAGTGATTGTATCGCGGGACGCCGGCCCATGGGGCGGGGTCGTCGTGATGAACAATTTGTCATGTTCCATACGAAGTGACTTCGTACGGTTGACATACCACTTAAGTGCTTCGAACTGGGCACCAAAGTTTGTCGTTTGTCTCGTTCGAAAAAGACTTGATGTCCGGGACAAAGATGTCCGGGGGCGTAAAGGTCTCCGACTGGTTCTTTGCGAGAAAACCGGCCGTAGGGATCAGGCGGACACCCCCCGGTTTCCCACCGGATGTGTCCTGTCTGCATCGATAACGAGTGTAGTTTGCTACGTCATCGGGACGTAGCGACAGCCAATAGAAAAGCTACTTTGATGGAGAGTTGTAACAAAGTTGAGCAATTCATTGTTTCAAAGGGAGCCTTCGCCAGTGTAGATAATACACTGAAGAGGTCCCAAGATGGGATTAATGTGCATACTGGGGGATGAGTATTAAACATCCCCTTGATCAGTTGGTTAATTGCAGGGTTGCCGGAAACGGAGGAACCGTCCGAAAATCCCTGATGGATCGCGGCAATGGCCGATCGATAATTTTTGAGGAGGAAATCCCCCACTTCCAGAAGTATTGGGGGGATGAATGGATTGCCGTCTACACCATTTAAAGAAAGGCGTAGTCGGTTATCGTACACTTTTCTGGTTGAGGCTCTGTGGGATTGGGCTGCAATTGTTGCAGCTCGTCGCGAAAGGCCTGCTGAGCGGAGGGATCGCATGACAATACCCAGCATGTCAGGTGAAGATCCCCCGGAGCCTGGTGACTGATTCCCGAGCTGGGCTGATAAAGGAGATCGGCCCTCCTCGGTAGAATTACCAGGCGGTGAACCAAGAGTTGGACGAGCCGGGGAAACCACGGCTGGCGGGGCCAGAACGGGGCTATGAGGAGGATTCGGCAATCCTCCTGCTCGATCTTGGTCAGCACTCGAGAAACAAGGGAGATGGGTGGGAAGGCGTAGGCCGTCCCACCGCACCGACAGGGCATCGGTCTGCCACGGGTTGGGGTCTGGGCCCCTCGTGCAGTAGATCGGTAGCTGATTGTTCATTTGTGACGCGAATAGGTCCACATGCGGCCGGTCGATTAGGCAGAAGATCGACTGAGCCACCTGTGGGAGCAGTGACCACTCTGTCGGGGCGATCCAGCCTCGGGAGAGAGCGTCGGCTGTGACGTTCTCTTCGCCTGGGATGTGGACTGCCGACAGTGCTATCCCGTGATGTATGCACCAGAGGGTGAGATCCCACGTTAGTGCGCACAGATGGCCTGACCCAGTGCCCCCCTGGTGATTAATGTATGCCACCACTGTGGCGTTGCCACATCGTACCAGGACTGCTCGCTCTCTGACGTCCGACTGGAAATGTTTTAGGGCGTTGGTGACTGCCAGCATTTCCAGGATGTTGATGTGGGATGATTGATGTTCGGGGCCCCATACGCCCGCCACCTGTCGCGGGTGAAGGGTAGCCCCCCAGCCGTACCCTGACGCGTCGGTCGTGATCGGGCGGAAAACGCGGCCCTGCGTTATATTGGCCTTGACTAGCCACCAACGAAGGTGGGGGACTAGCCAAGACGTAGTGGGCACCGGATGGTCAATCGGGTCTGTAGAAAGAAAGTAGGTGAAGTTGAATTGGCCTCATCCTCAACCTGCAAAAATCCACCAAGTCCACCAAACTGGTCATAAGGCCCAACAGCCTGAGCCAGGCTCGGGCCGGAGCCACTACCGTCTCCCGGAAGAGGGAAACGCACTGCCGAAGGTTCAGCAGGCGGTCCTCCGATGGACGGGCCAGTCCCCTGCGAAGATCGAGGGATGCACCTAGAAAGGTGGGAACCTGCGAGGGGACTGGATGGGATTTCTTGGTGTTGATGAGAAATCCAAGGTCGGAAGCAAGGTTCCAAGTTAGTTGGAGTGCCGCTTCCGTCTCCCCCGAGAACGACCCACTACTAGCCAATCGTCGAGGTACATGAATATCATGATCCCTCGTCGCCTCAGTGCCGCCCCGATCGTCTTCACGATCCGGGTGAACACCCGTGGAGAAGTGGACAGCCCGAACGGGAGCACCACAAATTCGTACAGTATATCTTTGTATTGGAAACGTAGGAATATGCGGTGCTCCAGCCTGATCGGTACGTAAAAGTACGCGTCTTTCAAGTCTATACTGGCCGCCCACGCGGGCGTGATGATCGATTCGAGAATGGTCCGTAACGTTTCCATGTGGAAACGTTTCGGACGTATGAACTTGTTGAGGGGTTTTAAGTTCAATATTGGACGCCACACGCCGGTCTCCTTCTTGGGGGCCAAGAAGAAGGTTGACATGAAACCTGCCCGGGTCCCCCCTTGGGGGACAACACGAACTGCTCTTTTTAGAAAGAGGGCGTCGATCTCCTCCTCGAGGGAGCGGCGTTTTGCTGTGGCGGGCGGTACGGGCGTTGTCCGAATAAGTATGTCCGAGGGGGGGGGGGTCTTCGTAAACTCGAGTGCGTAACCGCTGCTGACCATTTCGAGGACCCACCGGTCGGGAGTCACCTGCACCCAGGACCCCACGAACTCCTGAAGGCGGCTTCCCACGGGTCCACCGGCGGGAGGCCGCTCGGAGACACATAAGTCACTTGCGCCACGCCCCGGTGTACCGGGAGTGGGCGCACGGAAACCGCGTCCTGACTGGAGACGCTGTTGTCCGGTATGTGGTTGTGAATAACGTGGGCCAACCGTCTTATCGGCGCGCCCACGAAATCCACCACGGGCCGCCCTGACTGGGGGGCGGCGCCGGAGAATGACAAAAGAAGGTTGTTTCTTTGTCTTGTCCGCGGTTTTCAGCTCGGCCGGTTTCTTGAGATTAATTTTCTCAGTGGCCTTGAGGCGCTTTGCCTCGGCCTCCATGGCCTCCTGGAACTTACCAGAAAATAAGTCCGGGCCTGAAAGCGGAAGTTCGTCGAGACGCTTACGTGCTCCCGGTGACGGGAGGAAAAGCGCATCTAGCACATTGGCGTGGCATGACGATGTTGCTAAGGTCGACACTCTAGCAAACTGGTCGAGAGTGGAGCACAGGCCGTGATCGAGGCAATACCGAGCAGCCACCATCATGTCGGCTGGTATCACCAAATCTTCTTCATATCCCAGGGCCAGGTACTCTGATAGGAGAAAAAGAAAGGACGTCGCACGCATACCTATGCGTGCCGCCAAGTCCATTCTACGGGTGGCATTCTCCAGTTTTCCATGGGTCTTGTCCGTAAAAGGAACTTTGGATGAAGCTGTCCCTCGGTCAGCGGCGAGTTTGTCAATGGCCGAGTCCGGCAGGACTGGAGTTGAGAAATATTTCTCAAAATCCCCTGGGGGAAAATGATAATACGAGTCTCCATGTCTTTGCGTGCATTATCCCGTCGATGTGGTCAACGCACACGCGGTCCAGGGGCATTGTGGGAAACGCCCGGACCAGTTCTGTCGTCGGTCCCGATCTCTTCTTGAACGACTGACGCTCAAGAGGAGGAGGAGGTTCGGTCCCAGCAGGAAGATTCAGAACTCTAATCATATCCCGTTGCACCAAGCGGATTTCGGTCTCAGCCACCGATAGGCGTTGCATGGTGCGGGTCAGTTTGCTCTCTCGTCCGCCGAATTGTCAGAGTCCGGGGGGCGAGTTGTCACCGGGGAATGGGAACCAGGCCTCGGGGGCGAAGCAGCGCCGTCACGGTGTCCCGGTATCGAGCCCCGCTTGGACTCTAGTGACACCGATGGGTGTAAACTAATATCGGGCGGGGACGCCGGTGCACAGCCCTACGTGCACGGCATTGTCCGCTGGTTTGTAGTCACCCCACCACGGCCATGATGACTGGCGTGTGGGGGCTGTAATTCTGGAGGGGACTCCGGCGCACGGCTAACCGTGTGTGGTATGTCCCTTTGGCCCGGAGTCGGCCAGCTGTGACCGTAGTCTCCCTGTCGGCCTGACAATGAGGCTGCGAGGGAGTGAAAAGCCTCCAAAAAATCATCGCGTGAAATCGGGTCGCCACCCTTGTGGCATTTCCCACGGTGTGATCGACCGGATGACTCGCTAGAACTCGTTGAATAAACGGCGGCTCTTTTTTAATTTTTTGAAGAACAACTCCGAGTAGTTGTTGAGGATTGCCGGGACACGGGGATGCCCGAACAATGAATAAAATCCGATGTAGAGGCATGGCCCTCCGAAAGTAGCGGTAACGCTCCGGGCGTTAACGCTCCGGGGGAATCCCAGGGATTCGGCTCCACGCGATCAATAGCCCGGGCGGCCCCATGCCGGTAACATAGGCGGGTGCTGTACGGTCGAGCCGGCCATATAACAGCCCATCCCCAGGCATCGTATCATATCAAAACCTGTCCCACCTTGGATCAATTCAAACAACTTGTTAAAACTCACCTGTTCACTCACACAAGCGCATAGAGACTTAATTGTATTATGCGCTATATAAGAACTGTTTATTATTATTATTATTATTATTATCGTGGTAATCACGGGGCTGGGTGGGCCTGGGTGCACTGAGCCATGGAGGAGTACTTCCTCCGGCTGCGTGTGCCCCGTAGACGGGCCAGGGACAGGCACGGTGCGCCCCGTAGCGGGGCCACCTTTTGCCGTACGTCCCTTTTTGGGTACTGCCCCGGCGTCAGACAATTTCTTTGTCTTGTCGGTGCGTTTCCCCTTCAGTTGGGCGGACCCGTGAATATTGACCGAAGACGGTGAGGTTGTACGGCCCCCCGCTTGGTCAACGGGTCCGTCAGCTCCGACAGCCGGCAGTGGCTGAAGGGGCCGACTAGGGGACTGCTGCCGCGGTGACGTACCATCACCGGGTGCAGTCCCCCGAGAACTCGGGCTTGTCTGGTGGGATGTACGTCCCTCCATTATCGACACACCCAGTCCTCCCCAACTTCCTAGATTTACTCACTTTTCCAACTCACTTCACTTAAAATAACTCACTATGATAACTCTACAATAAACACTTTCTCTTTATATCTGATAAATAGCTTTCTCCCAGCAAAGAGGCATAAATAAAACAGTGAAATTCGGGTCGGTGAAAATTTCACGATATACCTCGCCTGTGGCTAAGAGAAAAAGAGGACGCTAACGTAGTGCGCATGTCACAGGGCGTCGTGGGTAGGACACGTGAGGGCGCTATTGTGTAAAACTCTTAGCAAATAGCCTGCCGGCATAGGGAACAATGCATATGTAGTATTCGCTCTACAGGTAAGTAGAGTGATGTAGACTGTATTATTTCAAAAACATTACTTCAATAAAAAAAATGAAGTTTTAAATTCTTGTGTGGCATTCAAGTTAGGTGGTGCTTAAAGGCATACAGGATCATTCGTTCAATATTTTGTAAAGGAAAATCAATACAGATCATTCTCAATTTCTAACTCATAAAATTCTTGTAATTACCATGAACATTAGTTGGTATTGCAGTATTAATGTAACAAGAAAAGTTTACCATTTTTTTTCTTGAATGTGTTCGAGGAAAAACTTTTGGGTCATAGTACTAATGAATTTGCCTTTAAAGTGCTTACTGATTCCATAAAGTCAAAAATAAAACCCAGTCTGATGATATCACTGATCATATTTGACCAACTCCACAAAAAAGGATATTATGTCACAAAAGGTTGTCTACAACAGGAGAGCGCAAGGTCCCATGGGACTGAGCATTTGAGTCAAGTAAGTCAAAGTATCACACACGAAAAGTGAATTTGAGTTACATTACATGGTGGTAAAGCCAACAACGTAAGCTTACAATAGCGCTCCATAGCCCCTCCCATTATAAATTACTTCCTTGGAGTTCAAATTACACAACTGAAAAAAACCCAAACAAACAGGCTTTGGATTTGGGCCCGATGCACTCGAAATTGTAATTTTAAAGATGTCAATCATGAAAAAAAAGTGAAAATCACATATTCACCCAATCAACGTTGAGCAGGCCATTATACGATAATGCAGAGTGCGACTAAATATTTTGATTGTTACTTGTGTGTAAAGTATGGAAGGACCTCAGTTAAAATCTTAGACGGTCCTGAGTAACCTCCCTCAACTCGCTGAGCGTCACGGCCCATTTAGGATTTGGCTTAGAAGTTTCCAGTTACTCAATGGAACATATTTGAATAATTTATTGGCCAATGGATTACGCAAACTTCTTGCCACTCACAGGTGGACGGTACATGTAACGTGCAAAGAGGCAGATTCGTGGTGAACTACGCACGTCTGCTTCCCTGACGTGAAAATTCTAGGCCTCTGTTTTTGTCTGTGGGCCTGACTTTTTCAGCAGTAATATCAGTAGTAATAGGTACTGCTTGTGGCCATCGAGTAATTTGATCTACACATATAAGCATGTAGGTAAATCCATGAGATGGTGGTAATGGACAAACTATATTAATGTGGACATGGTTAAAGAGAGCATCAAAGCTGCTGCTGATAATTATGCCCTCAAAGAACTCCGGTCACCTTCTGAAGTACTAGCTGGCTGTAACCTTCCCAGAATAACCACGGGCATACAAGCCACATGCTACACAAGTGGCATATGAAGCGAACGCCTGAGTGTGACTGGGGGGGGGGGCACCTACTGATCAGAGCGCAAGGCACATTGTCAACGGGTACCCAATCAGAAAACTGGACGGTTGCATCTATCGTTCGTCTGGCCAGCTGTGACCTGATCACGACACGGTGGCTGTCGGACATGAACCTTGGCAATTGATTCAGTGTTGCATACAAGAGATAGAGAGGTGTCACAGAGTGACGCTGTACCTTAACACGTTGACACTTTATGCACTTTCTGGTTGATGATCAAATATCTTTGTTAATTGGATGGCCATGTATGAATCTTTGTGTGATTGAACGTTGAGTAGCTCTTATTCCTGGGTGAGATGTACCATGAATAGAATTAAAAACATTATGCCAAAATTCAGGAGGTATGTATGGACGTGACTGACCAGTGGATTTGTCACATGTAATACTACCGTGGGTTGTGAAAAGTGGCATTTCTTGAAATTGAAGATTCAACGATGTATGTAGCTTTACTAGGTCTTCATCGGTCTTCTGTTTACAAGCAATTACGTCAAAATCCACTGTAGTAACTGATGTGATTGCGGGAGCCATAATATCAATATGGAGTCTGGAAAGTGCATCTGCTGCAGCATTTTCACTGCCTTTTACATAGCGTAGATGTATATCTGTGCTAAACTTTGACATATAATCTAAGTGACGGATCTTCCCAGGTGAATAACGATCAGGCTTCGCTGTAAAAGCATATGTGAGGGGTTAATGATCGGTTAAGATGCAAACGAAATTCTAACATATGTCTACAATGACGAGCAGACAAATATAACCTAACAACTCGGGACCAAATCTACCGTATTTAGTTTCTGCCGGCTGTAAACGTTTTAAAAGGAGGCAATGGGCATCAAAACCTTATGAATACACTGGTGGAATGCTCCTCCAATTACAACACTGGACACATCAGTCATGATGCAAAGTGAGCTTTCCGCATTTGGGTGTACTAACAAAGTAACTTCAGCTGGACAGGTTTTGGCTGTCTGAAATGCTTTCAAGGCAGTATTGGAAAGTTTGGTTGCTTTTTTTGGGGGGGGGGGGGTTAGGCCTACCTATGTGGGGTGCTGTGGTCCAATATGGTTACAGTGTTCGATTCGTGTGCTGTGGTACATGGGTTCGAATCCTGACCGTTGGAACATGCATGCTTGTGCTCTTGAACAAGGCACTTTACCATTATTGATTCGTCCTTCGGATGGGACGTAAAGCCTTAGGTCCCGTGTGTTGTGTAAAGAACCCAGTAACACATTGCTTAGAGAAGGGTTTGCCCCGGTGTTTCTGGCAGTGGCTGCAATATATGCGCCGCAGCACCTTGAAATATGCATTGTCCTTTTGGCAAAAAGTTGTGTCCCGATGAGTGACGTCATGAACACGTGACGTCATCACAAACGTGCATATTTTGAAGTCCTATATTTACAGAACAGTAAGTGCGATTGGGTTGAAACTTGATATGTGGGTAGACCGGGATGTGTTAAAGATAAAAAATGAGGTGACGTCATGATGATGTCATCATTCGATTTGATAAGAATATTGACATTTTGGGACCTTTTAGCCATATCTCACGAACGCAACATGCAAAATTCTTTTTGTATTTGGTTTGTTAGGTAATAGGTATTTGCATAAAATTTGGAAAAATGTGTGACATCACCACGACATCATCAAAAATGCGATTTTTCAAAACACATAAAAAGAAAGGTCCGATCGTTATGAAACTTGGTGGGCAGGTAGATAATGGTACTAGTATGCAAAGTCCTTAGTGACATCACGATGACGTCATTGTTTGATTTTTTTATGATTTTTAAAATATTTAAATTTTATTCTGCTTCCAAAATTGCACACTGTAAACTTGGTTCAAACCAAGACCACAATGACAAAATGTGCATTGAGAAGGGTTTTCAAGATGACGTCATCGCAGGGCATGTGACGTCATGTGATAAAGCTTTATTTTTGGAATTATTCTATTAAAGCTGTTGTGAACAACCTTAAACTGTATTAAACACTTTTAAAAGTGACTGCAAAGGACAAACATAGCATAAACATTTATAAAATGCGAAAAAGCCCTGTGTCCTGTTTTCAAACAGACATATAGCTCTAGTTTCTTTTCTTTTTGTTCTAACCCAAATCCCTTTGAGTTTGTACATGTTTTTTAGTACCGGGCACTTTTGACCCAAAACACAGTCCTATTCCAATAAACCTTAACTCAGGTAGAGAGACCCCATAGTGAACTTGTGTCCCGAAGAGTGACGTCGTGATGACGTGATCATGGGTCACATGAGGTCATCTTAAACGTGCATATTTGAAAGTCGTATATCTAGAGAATTGTAAGTCCAATTGGGTTGAAACTTGGTATGTAGATAGACAGGGATGTATTATACATGTTGGTAAAAATTGAGGCGACGTCATCATGAGGACGTCATCATGTGATTTTATGTGGATTTTTGAAATTTTAAAGTTTATTGCCATATCTCACAAAGGCAACATGCTCAATTCAAAATTGCTTTTTGTAATGGATAAGTTAGGTCATACATATTTGCACAAAACTGTGACAAAATGTGTGACATCATGATGACGTCATCAAAATTGTGAGTTTTAAAACACACATTTTTGGTGCTAGCTCAATATAACATGAAATGCAGTCAGATTGACTTTCAACTAGGCACAGACAAAGACCCTAAGGTTAAGGTGGTCCCAGACAAGTGACACCATGACGACGTCACCATATGTCATGGACGTCATCTTAAAGGTGTATAATTTAAGATTATATCTAAAGACATGTAGGTCTGATTGGGTTGGAACTTGGTATGGACATGTAGACAGGGACTTGTTGCAGGGGGAAGAAATGGGGTGGCGTCATTATGACGGCATTGTGGGGCATGAGACATCATCTTAAAGGTGCATATTTTAAAGCCCTATATGTGGAGAACTTATAGCCATGAAACTAGGTTCTTGCATATAATTTACCTGACTTGTTAAGGACAAAACAAAACATCAACTCATAAAAACATAATGCGGAAAAACCCTATATTCTGTTCATTGAACAGACATAGTTCTAGTTAGGTGTTGGGCCTTGAGCCCAATACCTATTGTTTTTGTAAGATTTTACTGTTTGTATTCTTCTCAGCATATTATGAGGAATTCGTTTCCGGAACTGTTTGGAGAAATGGAAACATATATGAACTTCATTTGTCAATACATGAATGCCAAATCCACTGCACATGGTCTTTTTTGTAATTACATCATCATGACGTCATCATGGGTCACATAACGTCACTTGAAAGTTTAATAAATTTAATCTTTGAAATTCCATATAAAATCAACCGTGAGGGACCGGAACCTGAAATTTGCAGGAATCGACATGGTAATACATGTACATGAGCTTCATTTTATCCTGTGCGCGTAAAATCATGTGACCCTTCCTTCCGGTCGAAACCGGTAGTGCCTAATAATTTGAAACTGGAAAAAGATATGAACTTTCTTTTAACGATTTAAGTGTCTGCCTGAATTGACCTTTAAAAAAAAAAAAAATGGGTGACGCCATGAAGTGTTGGAGCGCCCTCTAGCGGCAGGTTAAAAAACGTCAAAAACGCATTTTCACTTGATGTCTGTGGCGAAGTTTGCAGTTATCGCTTCAAAATTAATGTTCATGATGACCATAATGCAGACAACACCTGTGCGCGAAAAAAAATTGATTACGTCATCAGACCGGAAGTTACAATAAAAAGACCTTTAAACCTTAAAAAATTGCTAGAAAATATACCATGATAGATATAATCACGATTTGGCTGTATACAGCACAGTAAATATAGCTCTGGAGGTTTCTGGTAATGACGTCACAATGACGTCATCAAGTATCATATTACAAGCAATCAAAGATTTCTAGATTTAATCTTTGAAAAGCAGTGTAAAATCAACTGCTACAGATTTGATTTTGTTTTTTATGGCAATCGATAAAATATTGCAGGGTCTTCATTTTTGGTTTTAAGTGCAAAATCACGTGACCCTTCCTTCCGGTCAAAACCGGAAGTGCCTTATTACCGTAATTTTCGGAATATAAGCCGCGGCTTATACGTTGAATTTGCCCATGAAAATGTTTACTGCGGCTTATACACAGGGCGGCTTATACGCCGAGCCTTGAAGAATAAAAATAAGATTCACATGTGTATTTAATGTACAAGAAGAGATGTGTTGCTGAAATGAATTATAAACTAAGAAAGTCATTAACAAACCGAAACCACGTCTCACGTAAAGGTACCGAGCGGTAAAAAGAATGGTGATGAAAGCTGTCTTCGACAGTCACTTGCGACCAGCTGTACGTGATACTGGTACAGTGCAGGGTACAGCGATATGCAGCATACTTTCCCCCAGCGAACCACACCATTTGTGGTAATAAAGGGGTGTTCTTTCTTGGGAACCATAATTACCAATATTTCCGCTGTTTAAAAAAGGAAAAAAGATGACTAAAATTTTTATGGCGTTCGAAACATTTTTTTATTACATAATCAGTTGTTCAACGTCACAATATATTTTGTTTTTTTGAAATGTATTCAAGAAACGATGTAAAACTCAAAAAAGGGACTAAATCACCCCTTACAAAATTAATGGATTCGTCTATTAAAATGTCCACTTCGTTTTGACTATTTCCGAAGAAAGTTACGATCGAAACTTGAATTTTTATCGCAACTACTCGTTAGTAATCGCAACAATATGATAAGTTTTGAGGTTGACAAAACAAATCAACATCTGTTGCCACAAAGCAAGATTTGTAGCGCTCCAGTCAGACAACACACGGTGGGTTTCATACTCTCTCACGTGCTGTGGGAAAATGTTGTCATTCACCGGCATGCATGGCTCAGGCTGCGCTGCCGGGCTATGCACTAACTTTTAAGGCCTGGGACCGGACGGGGCAGCCGGCAGCAGTTCCCGGTGTTTATTTCTCATCAATTCCCATATTTTTTTGTAAAAGTATCGATTGTAAATGATTTGATATAACTTTTGTGGCCCTTTAAATGGCTTCTGTAGTGCAAATGGAACTGGTTCAGAGCATTTTGACTAGAATTTGGAGGCCTTACAAATTTGAAACCGCTGCGGTCGGTGCGGCTTATACGCCAGTGCGGCTTATACGCCAACTTAAAATCTTAATTTGCAAATTTTTGCGTGCTGCAGCTTATACGCCGCGTGGCTTATATTCCGAAAATTACGGTAATTGAAATTGGCAGAAGATGCGAACTTGCTTTCAACGATTCAATTACCTGCCTAGGCAGTATTACTATACCTCATACATAGTGATCATGATCGAGAGCCGAACGTTCACTGGTCAATTCACCATCACGTGCCAGATGTTATTCTTGCTGTTTACCAAACACGCGCGCGAGGATTCACGCACATGGTAAATACGCATGCGTAGTAGACTGTCGCATGGGTTACCCGCGCGACAGTCTACTACGCATGCGCTTTAAAGAGCAATCGAGGAACTGTCGCACGGGTGCAGTACGCACGCACGAACATCGCACAGGAGAGATGAATGTTTGCACGGTTCGCGTAAATGTTAATTTCCAGAGCTCAATGATGCCGTACTGGACAAAAAGTATGGTCGTGTAAAGATGTCTCCTGTACAAAAGAAAGTTGTACACATTGCAAACAACTGTATTTACAACTGTAGTAACTGTATTATATTGCAAACGAACCGAACTAGTAATTGAAGTTGAGTCTTTTGGTGAGCTGTACAAGTTTCCCCGAATTTTGTTTTAGTTGCATAATAATAAAACAAAATTCGGCAACTGAATATGTATGAGGTATAGTAAAACAAATATAACATGGTTTATTTCGGGTGGACAGTCGATATTAGCTCCCCTCGGTATTGGAAGTTGACAAACTAGTTCCCTCGGCTTCGCCTCGGGAACTAGTTTGTCAACTTCCAATACCTCGGGGAGCGAATATCGACTGTCCACCCTCAAACCATGTTATATTTGTATACTGTACAACAATTTTACAGGTGACGTCATCAAATGTTAGAGCGCCCTCTGGCGGCATGTTGAAAAGTCAAACATGTATTTATACATGCATATTTTGAGTTGATGTGTGTGGCATACAGTAGTTTGCGGTAATCCATGGCCCAACACCGTGTAATTGTTCCTACAACCTCTAGTTATCTTTGTCTTTGTGCTTTTCTCATCCCCTGTAAGTAATATATTGATGTTGCACATCTTTTAACATGAAAAGCGCATCGCCCAAATCTGACCAGCTTCATCCTAAAATAGGGTAAGATAACATGATACAAAGACAACACAATAAAGCCCAATTGTAGACAGGATCTTGTAGTACAAAGGTATTTTGTTATATTGAGTTCCTATTTAAATCTTACCTGAAAGCAGAGTTGTAATGATGCATACAGCTCTGGACAAGAGGCGGTATCATGTTTTGGCCTTGCCTTGGCAGCTGCCACTCTTATTGTGTAACTGCTAAATTGTACAACAGCCAACTGTAAAACAAGCAGCAAAGAAACAAAAACTAAATATTTCCAGAGTCACACATATACAGGGTGTCTCACACACAAAAAAACAAGCCCTCAACTTTAATTTAAAAAAATACACAGCAAATTATCTACACATATTTAGAGAGTATAATCCATTAGTTTTCCAACAACATAAACGTATTTCCAATCAGGTAAATATTGATTGAGTTGTGGCCAATTGTAAGCAAGTACCGCTTTTTAATTTTTTCCACGGCGACTGATATTTTGACAGCTGCAATAAGAACACGGGCCAAAACTTGCATTTGAGAAGAAAGACTACCAAGTAGAGGGCAGAGACAACCACAAAAAGCAGCAAACTAAACATCTAAGAAGTTAATCAAACAGATCTTTTCGGGACTATACCATTACTTCCAAAAGGACAAATGACTATTGTTGCAAAAATAAAATAATAAAATGAACAAAATAAATAAAGAAAGATTAAAACATTAGACAGAAAAAAAACTTCCCTCACCCCAAATCCATTACATTCCTAACAAATGACAATTGAGATAGGATCAGATTGAAAAATCAGCACTTATTTTGAATTGGACAAAACTCAATGAAACTTAACCCAATCGAAAAAAAATTCATTGTCGTAAAGCTAATGGACTATACTCTCTAAATATGTATAGATATTAAAGGGAAAATACAACATTTGCAAACATTAAAAAAAATAAAACTACCAAATCATTTTGAAATACCTTGCTGGACTGTTAGTGAATGACAGTGTAAAGCATCCTGTAAAATCATGGCACCTGGTATACTGTCATTTTCAAGAAAAGTGGTACTTTTGTATCAATTTCCAATGCTGGTCGGCCGACCAGCGTTGGAAAAAAACTGGCTTTTTTTTCAAATACTGGCCCCAATTGACCATCGCACTTGTTTGCAATCGTTTACACACCTATGAACGGGTACAAGTCAGCTAGACTGGTTCCCTGACCTTACAATTCCCCAATGTATGTAAACTGCATGGAGTCAGGGAACCAGACTACAGGAAAATGATTGTTTTTCTTGGTTTTATATCATTTTCGAACCCAAAACCTCAAAAAAGTCAGTGTAACTATATTTGCTATATATTTCCAACCCCCCAATTCCATCCATTTCTGACAATTACAGCAAAAGCAAATGATGCATATTCCCTTTAAGGATGAATTGTTTTTAAAACTGTGAAAAAGAGGACACTTTGAGGGTTATTTTTTTAACACCCTGTACATATATATCGAATAGGAGTGAGTTCTTGAATTTGGGCTTTAATAACATCCTCCTAGTAAAAGTAAGAACCTACTAAAAATGAAAATCAATGTCTCAAAGAATTTGGGCTATCTATTCTCTAATGGACTCCGGGCATGCACTGGTTTGTTCGTATATGGTGCACAGTAAATTGGCGAATTTTCCTGAAAGTCGAATTCGAACCTGGAGCCCCTGGAATAACGACACCTGTCTGAGGCGAACGCACCCGGTTACCCAAGTCCAAATGGTACCTTAGACCCTAGAAAGTACTCAAGCAATCTAAAGGCCCTAGGGAATGAGCTTGTTTTGGGAAAATATATAACTGCCGACTGGTTACTGATAGTCTGTGCTCTGCATTAGCCTGAAATAAACTCTCAGGGACCGAAAAATCTTCTTTGATTCCGAAACATTATGGATGGTTTATTTACAAATCTGACACAACTGAAAGCCTGTACACATGTGTAAGCTATTGATTAAAGAACCTCTATAAACAAAAATAATGAATGTTAACTCGGCAGCCTAACACTAGCCGCTATGTCCACACGATGTTTACCTTGAAAACAATGAATTAACATAAACCCCTAAAGTACATTGTGGGCCACCTGTTATTTTATGATTAATATAAGACAAAACAATTACGTCCTGTGCAGACCTGTCAATCAATGACCAGACTTGTTCCCAGTCGTTAACCCTGTCTCGTCACAGTATGTAAGGCTCATTCTATTCTGAATGTGCATATTAAATGCAGAATAGCATCAGACATCTTCGAAAATGCATGACAAGAACCCAATTGCCTCTTAGTAATAGGGTACTTGCACATGGAGTCATAATCTTGCCATTCCGCTGTAATGTCAAGAATCATAACAAGAGTAGCTCACACACTGCACACAGCAGATATATAGCAATTTTTAAAATATATTTCAAAAAAAGTCAAAAATCCTCCTGGCTGTTTTGGAAGATTTTGTAGGATTGAGATGTGTGCCACATACAGTATCAATTGATTTTGGAGGATTGAGGATGAATGACATCCCTATGACACTTAACACACTTTGCCTCCCATTCTTGCCAGTTTTAAGTGCCTCTACAAGAACCTGATAGTTTAATATTTTATGGTACATGTATGTCTTGTTTTTTTTGTCTTTTTACTGCCAATGTACTCATGTTACTGTTCATTAATCTTCTTAATTATATCTTTGTATCGTTTCGGTTTGCGGTAACACCATGTGGTAATAACTACTGCTTAGAAGATATTAGTTCTGGAAAGAACTTGTCCTGCTTATTATCAACTTTGCTAAGTAGGTTTTTGTTCTGATACGAAAAGTCCTGCTGTAAGTTCTTAACGAACTTGTCTTTGGTCTCAACGTTTCGACTAGCCTGCTCTAGTCATCGTCAGGAGTGTTTGTTGTAACTGATAGGTCTCCCCAGGATAAACAATAAATAAATAAATAAATAAATAAACTAGACATATGTTTGTGGACAAACATAGGGCTGTTTCGGTAGCTTTTTGTGACATGTGACATGTGTTCCATCAACGAAGGATGTGTAGTTCTGTTCATAATAAATGGTGGCATATAATATGTGATTCCATTCGCATAGGGCTTTGCATTATGACGTCACATGTCACGTGATGACGTCATGATGACGTCACATAAAGTTTGATCTATTACTATAATATTATGGTAAAGAACAACTAAGCCAGAGCAAACATCGTTGAAAGCAAGTTCGCGTCTTTCACCAATTTTAAATTACAAAGCACTTCCAGTTTCAACCAGAAGAAAGGGTCACACGATTTATTTGCACATATTTAAAAAATGAAGACCCTCGATAATTCTATCAATTCCCGCAAAAATCATGTTCAGGTCTCGACCACCTAATTTTTTTAAACCTATAACACATCCCGGTCTAGCCACATACCAAGTTTCAACCCAATCAGACTTACAGTTCTGTAGATATAGGACTTCATAATATGCACGTAAATTTTCAAAAATCCATAAAAAAAAATTAGGTGATGACGTCATCATGACATCATAGTCTTGGCATAATTTTTGTATGAGGGTCTTCCTTGGCTGTAACATTGATGACGATTCCAGATCGCCAAGTTATAGAAATGGTGGCTTGAAAACGTGTACAAAGTCAATGGGCTAACACGTGTACAAAGTTAACGGGCTAAAAAAAAAATACCCACTGCAGAAACATTGCACCTTTAAATTTGTAATTTGCCTTTGAACTGAAACATTTTTATGAAATATTACTTGATATTCTGACCCTTAGGAATATGTTCAATCGAATGACAGCGCGAAAAAAAATACGATTTCTCGTTCCTTAGTTATTCTCGGCTGAAGTTCAGAACTACTTAATAAGATATCAGTGTTGTATAGGAAAAGACTTGTGGAAAATCCCACTGCAGAAAAACTGCAACTTTAAATACGTAACATAGGGCTTTTCGGCATTATGATTTTTTATTATACGTCCCTGACTATGGGCACGAATGAACATAAAATCTGTCAAAGTTAGCCGAAAATCGGCTAAAACGGTCACTGTGATGTGGACAGGATTTGACCTCGGCAACACGTGCGCTGCAGGCTGACTGACATACGATGTACATGTACGTATGTGCGTAACGTACATGTATGTACATATATACGTTCTGTGCATGTTTTAGAGCAGAGGTATTGTCAGCCTGAACTTTTAAGCGTGCGCAGGGCATGTCCGAGTTCGCTTATGCCTCGAAGTTTTTGAAATGTTTTAGATCTACCCTTAAATCGACAATTAAGGTAAAAACTAACATAAAAACTGCCATGGTTTATTTTTTCAGGAATTTTCAAATGAAAAAGGGTCTTTTTATTATAACTTCCCGTCTAATGACGTCATTCGCCTAAAACTTCACACACGTCTTAAGTGGAACAAGGTCATCATATACACCAATATTTAGGTGATTCCAACAAACTTCGCCACAGACATCTATTCAAAATACATTTTTGCTAATTTTCAACCTGTCGCTAGAGGGCGCTTGAAGATTGCATGACGTCATTGGTAGATGATTTGAAGAATACTTTTAGCCAAAAGACTAACACCGTTGAAATAAAGTTCATATCTATTACCATTTTCAAATAATAAGCCACTTCCGGTTTTGGCCTTTTTCGACCGGAAGCAAGGGTCACGTGATTTCATGCACACTGAATGAAATAAAGACCTGAACCTACTCTACCACTTGCCGGTAACATAATGCTGCAGACGCGTACGGTTGATTTCTTATGCATTTTTAAATATTAAAAGTGTCACAATTTAATTGCCTATAAATACACACCAGATGACGTCATCATGACGTCATTATTACACAATGTTGTTTGAATTAGGGTCTTTGCTTGGACAAAGATTGGTGCAAATGAATTACTGGCAAAGAGTCAAAAATGCCCTTTGAAAATCAACATTTTTTTTTATTTCTGTGTACAAAGTCTATGGGAAAAATTAAATATTCAAAAATCTATAATAAATTAGTCGATGACGTCACCATGACGTCAATGTTCGGCACACAACTTCAGGTGCTGGTCTAAGTGTGTGCCAAGTATAAAGTCAATCGGATTGATTTTAGTGCCCAAAGTGCCGGTAACAAAAAAACGTGTACAAATGCTATGGGGAAAATGACTGAAAAAAAAAACCAAAAAACAACTAGAAATTGTGGTTGTGAACAACCACAGAGCTGTTCCCAATATTGATTATCTGTTGGACCCATAGGAATATAAGTAGAGATCTATGTCTGTTTGCAACAGACGATAGGGCTTTCTGCATTATGATTTGTTTTCATCAACGTCCCTGACTATCACTATGCATGAACATAAAATCTGTCAAACTTAGCCGGAAATCGGCTAAAACGGTCACTGTGGACAGGATTTGACCTCAGCAACACGTGAGTTGCGCGCGGGCTGACTGACATACGATATGTACAACGTACAATGTACGTGCATGTACATGTACATTGTGGACGTCCTGTGCATGTTTTAAAGCAGAGGTATTGTCAACCTGAAGTTTTAAGCGTGCGCAGGGCATGTCCGAGTTTGCTTATTGCCTCGAAGCTTTGAAATGTTTTAGACCTACACTTAAATAGACAATTAAAGTAAAAACTAATATAAAAACTGCCATGGTTGATTTTTCAGGAATTTTCTAAGGAAAAAGGTTCTTTTCATTATAACTTCTGGTCTGATGACGTCATACACCTTAAACTTCGCACACGTCTCAAGTGGATCAAGGTCATCATATACACCAATATTTAGGCAATTCCGACAAACTTCGCCACAGACATCTATTCAAAATACATTTTTGAAAATTTTTAACCTGTCGCTAGAGGGCGCTCGAAGATTGCATGACGTCATCGGTAGATGATTTGAAGAATACTATCAGCCAAGAGACTAACACCGTTAAAAGCAAGTTCATATCTATTACCACTTTCAAATAATAAGCCACTTCCGGTTTTGGC
The DNA here is from genome assembly GCA_029964075.1 of Patiria pectinifera. Taxonomy (NCBI): domain Eukaryota; kingdom Metazoa; phylum Echinodermata; class Asteroidea; order Valvatida; family Asterinidae; genus Patiria; species Patiria pectinifera. Next base: position 33,081,728 of record CM057148.1, read on the forward strand.
CTTTTTCGACCGGAAGCAAGGGTCACGTGATTTCACACACACTGAATGCAATAAAGACCTCAACCTATTCTACCACTTGCTGGCAACAGAATGGTGCGGACGCGTACGGTTGATTTCTTATGCATTTTTAAATATTAAAAGTGTCACAATTTAATTGCCTATAAATAACACCGGATGACGTCATCATGACGTCATCATTACACAATGTTGTTTGAATGAGGGTTTTTGCTTGGACAAAGATTGGTGTAAATGAATTACTGGCAAAGAGTCGAAAATGCCCTCTGCCAAATCGACATTTTTTTTCAAATTTCTGTGTACAAAGTCTATGGGAAAAATTAAATATTCAAAATTCTATAATAAATCAAGTGATGACGTCAGCATGACGAAAAGTTTCGGCACACATCCTCAGATGATGGTTAATAACTATGCTGAGTTTAAAGTTGATCGGATTTAAAATAATTGCCAAAGTAGCTTGTACAATAAAAACGTGTACAAAACCTATGGGGAAAAGTGGAAAAAGAAAAAGAAGAAAAAACTAGAAATTGTGGTTGTGAACAACCACAGAGCTGTTCCCAATATTGATTATCTGTTGAACCCATAGACATATAAGTAGAGATCTATGTCTGTTTGCAACAGAACATAGGGCTTTTCCGCATTATGATTTGTTTTTATCAATAATACGCCCTGACTATGCATGAACATAAAATATGTCAAAGTTAGCCGGAAATCGGCTAAAACGGTAACTGTGGACAGGATTCGACCTAAGAAACACGTGCGCTGTGCATGTGCGCGGGCTGACTGACATACGATATGTACAACGTACGTGCATGTACATGTACTGTACATTGTGGACGTCCTGTGTATGTTTCAAAGCAGAGGTATTGTCAACCTGAAGTTTTAAGCGTGCGCAGGGCATGTCCGAGTTTGCTGATTGCCTCAGAGCTTTCAAATGTTTTAGACCTACCCTTCAATAGACAATTAAAGTAAAAACTAATATAAAAACTGACATGGTTGATTTTTCAGGAATTTTCTAAGGAAAAAGGGTCTTTTCATTATAACTTCCGGTCTGATGACGTCATACACCTTAAACTTCGCACACGTCTTAAGTGGGTCAAGGTCATCATATACACCAATATTTAGGCGATTCCGACAAACTTCGCCACAGACATCTATTCAAAATACATTTTTGAAAATTTTCAACCTGTCGCTAGAGGGCGCTCGAAGATTGCATGACGTCATCGTAGATGATTTGAAGAATACTATCAGCCAAGAGACTAACACCGTTGAAAGCAAGTTTATATCTATTACCACTTTTAAATAATAAGCCACTTCCGGTTTTGGCCTTTTTCGACCGGAAGCAAGGGTCACGTGATTTCACGCACGCTGAATGAAATAAAGACCTCAACCTACTCTACCACTTGCCGGCAACAGAATGCTGCGGACGCGTACGGTTGATTTCTTATGCATTTTTAAATATTAAAAGTGTCACAATTTAATTGCCTATAAATAAACACCTGATGACGTCATCATGACGTCATCATTACACAATGTTGTTTGAATGAGGGTCTTTGCTTGGACAAAGAGTGGTGTAAATGAATAACTGGCAAAGAGTCAAAAATGCCCTTTGAAAATCGACAATTTTTTTTAAATTTCTGTGTACAAAGTCTATGAAAAAAATTAAATATTCAAAAATCTGTATTAAATCAGTCGATGACGTCACCATGACGTCAATCTTCGGGACACATCTTTGCTATATGGACTATGCTTATGCTAAGTTTGGATGATATATGGCAAAGATTAATGCCAAAAGTGGCACTGAGAAAAAAACGTGCACAAAGTCAATGGCATTTGAAGTGGAACAAAAAGAAGAAGAAGAAGGAAAAAAAAACTAGAGATCTATGTCTGTTTGCAACAGAACAAAGGGCTTTTCCGCATTATGATTTTTTTTAAGCAATAATATGCCCTGAATATGCATGAACATAAAATCTGTCAAAGTTAGCCGAAAATTGGCTAAAATGGTCACTGTGGACCTCGGCAATACGATGTATGTGCGTGTGTACAAGGTCTTTGCTTGGACAAAGAGTGATCTAAATAAATTACCATGATTACTGGCAAAGAGTCGAAAAGGCACTTTGAAAATCGACAAATATTTTTAAATTTTTTGATGACGTCATCGTGACGTCACTTCGAACTTTGCATACTAGTATGATTAACTACCTACCCACCAAGTTTCATGACAATTGGACCTTTCCTTATATGAGTTTTGAAAAATCGCATTTTGATGACGTCATGATGGCGTCACACATTTTTCAAGTTTTGTGCGAATAGCTATTACATAACAGACCAAATGCAAAAAAGAATTTTGCATTTTGCATGTTGCATTCGGGAGATATGGCTAAAAGGTCCAAAAAAATAAATATTCATATAAAATCTCAGGATGACGTCATCATGACGTCACCTCATTTTTAATCTATAACACATCCTGGTGTAGCCACATACCAAGTTTCAACCCAATCGGACTTACATTTCTGTAGATATAAGACTTCATAATATGTACGTAAATTTTCAAAAATCAATAAAAAAATTAGGTGATGACGTCATCGTGAAGTCATAGTCTTGGCATAGTTTTTGTATGAGGGGCTTCCTTGGCTGTAACTTTGATGACGATTCCAGATCGCCAAGTTATAAAAATGGTGGCTTGAAAACGTGTACAAAGTCAATGGGTTAAAAATCCCACAGCAGAAAAACTGCACCTTTAAATACGTGATTTTCCTTTAAACTGAAACATTTGTATAAAATATTACTTGATATTCTGACTCTTGGGAATATTTTCAATCAAATGGCAAACGTAAAAAAAATACGATTTCTTTTTCCTACTCATAGTAATTCTCGGCCGAAGTTCAGAACTACTCAGTAAGAAATATCAGTGTTGTATAGGAAAAGATTTGTGGAGAAAGCTGTGTACAAAGTCTATGAGAAAAATTAATTATTCATAAATCCATAATAAATCACTTTTCGGGACACATCTTGGCTATAGGGACTATGCTTATGCCAACTTTCAATGATATCTGACAGAGATTAATGCCAAAAGTGCTATAATACATCCCTGTCTATGCGCATGCATGAACATAAAATCTGTCAAAGTTAGCCGAAAATCGGCTAAAACGGTCACTGTGGACAGGATTTGACCTCAGCAACACGTGCGCTGCAGGCTGACTGACTACGATGTATGTGCCTATGTACAACGTACGTGCATGTACAGGTACATTGTGGACGTCCTGTCCTGTGCATGTTTTGAAGCAGAGGTATTGTCAACGTGAAGTTTTAAGCGTGCGCAGGGTATGTTCGAGTTCGCTTATCGCCTCGAAACTTTGAAATGTTTTAGACCTACCCTTAAATCGACAATTAAAGTAAAAACAAATATAAACACTGCCATGGTTGATTTTTCAGGAATTTTCAAATGAAAAAGAGTCTTTTTATTATAACTTCCGGTCTGATGACGTCATTCGCCTAAAACTTCGCACACGTCTTAAGTGGGTCAAGGTAATCATATACACCAATATTTAGGCAATTCCGACAAACTTCGCCACAGACATCTATTCAAAATACATTTTTGAAAATGTTCAACCTGTCGCTAGAGGGCGCTCAAAGATTGCATGACGTCATCGGTAGATGATTTGAAGAATACTATCAGCCAAGAGACTAACACCGTTAAAAGCAAGTTCATATCTATTACCACTTTTAAATAATAAGCCACTTCCGGTTTTGGCCTTTTTCGACCGGAAGCAAGGGTCACGTGATTTCACGCACACTGAATGAAATAAAGACCTCAACCTACTCTACCACTTGCCGGCAACAGAATGCTGCGGACGCATACGGTTGATTTCTTATGCATTTTTAAATATTAAAAGTGTCACAATTTAATTTCCCATAAATAAACACCGGATGACGTCATCATGACGTCATCATTACACAATGTTGTTTGAATTAGGGTCTTTGCTTGGACAAAGATTGGTGTAAATGAACTACTGGCAAAGAGTCAAAAATACCCTTCGAAAATCGACATTTTTAAAAAAAATTTCTGTGTACAAAGTCTATGGGAAAAATTAAATATTCAAAAATCTATAATAAATTAGTCGATGACGTCACCATGACGTAAATCTTCGGGACACATCTTTGCTATAGGGACTATGCTAATGCTAAGTTTGAATGATGTATGGCAAAGATTAATGCCAAAAGTGGCACTGAGAAAAAACGTGCACAAAGTCAATGGCCTTTGAAGTGGAACAAAAAGAAGAAGAAGAAGAAAGAAAAAAAAAAAAAACCAGAACAAAAAGAAAGGCTTTTCCGCTTTTTTGCGGAAAAGCCAAAAAAACCAGAACAAAAAGAAAGGCTTTTTCGCAAAACTGCGAAAAAGCCAATGAGAACAAAAACAAAGGCTTTTCTCTGCACTTTGCGGAAAAGCCAAAAAAGAAAAAAAAAAATCAAAGGCTGTTTCGGCAAAAGTGCCGAAACAGCCAAAAACAATTGATCGTTTTGTTCAAGAGTTATAGGTGAAAGAATATCATCATTTTTTCAACAAAATTGCTTGTAATTTGACACCCAATGACGTCATCATGACATCAGAGTAATATGTACCACTAGGGATGAGGGCCGATATAAGTTGAAAGTTACAAGTTCATACCATATACCGTTTAGGAGAAAACCCACGAAAACGTGCCGTACGGAAAAAAAATAAAGATTAATCGGAACAATAATAGAGAGTGGTCGGGTTGTGCCCGACCACTCAATAAAAACTGCCATGGTTGATTTTTCAGGAATTTTCAAATGAAAAAGGGTCTTTTTATTATAACTTCTGGTCTGATGACGACATTCGCCTAAAACTTCGCACACGTCTTAAGTGGGTCAAGGTCATCATATACACCAATATTTAGGCAATTCCGACAAACTTCACCACAGACATCTATTCAAAATACATTTTTGCTAATTTTCAACCTGTCGCTAGAGGGCGCTCAAAGATTGCATGACGTCAATTGGTAGATGATTTGAAGAATACTTTTAGCCAAAAGACTAACACCGTTAAACGCAAGTTCATATCTTTTACCATTTTGAAAAAATAAGCCACTTCTGGTTTTGGCTTTTTTCGACCGGAAGCAAGGGTCACGTGATTTCACGCACACTGAATGAAATGAAGACCTCAACCTACTCTACCACTTGCCGGTAACATAATGCTGCGGACGCGTACGGTTGATTTCTTATGCATTTTTAAATATTAAAAGTGTAACAATTTAATTGCCTATAAATACACACCGGATGACGTCATCATGACGTCATCATTGTTTGAATTAGGGTCTTTGGTTGGACAAAGATTGGTGCAAATGAATTACTGGCAAAGAGTCAAAAATGCCCTTTGAAAATCAACAATTTTTTTTATTTCTGTGTACAAAGTCTATGGGAAAAATTAAATATTCAAAATTCTATAATAAATTAGTCGATGACGTCACCATGACGTCAATATTCAGCACACAACTTCAGGTGCTGGTCTAAGTGTGTGCCAAGTATAAAGCCAATCGGATTGATTTTAGTGCCCAAAGTGCCAGTAACAAAAAAACGTGTACAAATGCTATGGGGAAAATGACTGAAAAATAAAAAAAAAAATAAACTAGACTTATGTTTGTGGACAAACACTGGGCTGTTTTGGTAATTTTTTGTGACATGTGACATGTAAAGTTTCAAGTATAAGTTCCATCCAGAAGGGGATGTGTAGTTCTGTTGATAATAACTGGTGGGTATAATATATGATTACATTCCCATAGGGTTTTGAATTTTTATGTCACATGTGATGTGATGACCTCATGATGACGTCACATCAATTTTCATCTATAACTATATTTTTGTTTGTAAATAACAACTATAGCCATAGCATATATCGTTGAAAGCAAGTTTACATCTTTCCTCAATTTCAAATTACAAGGCACTTCCAGTTTCAACCGGAAGAAAGGGTCACATGATTTGCACATCATATAAAAAATTAAGACCCTGCGTTATTCTATCGATTCCCGCAATCGTTAAGTTCAGGTCTCTCAAAGTGGATTTTATATTGATTTTCAAAGATCTATTAATCTTTAACGTGACGTCACGTGACCCATGATGACGTCATCGTGACGTCACTTCAATTTTCATCTATAACACATCCCAGTCTAGGCACATGCAAACTTTCAACCCCATCGGGTTTTATCTTCTTCTGTTAACATCCAAAATGTGTTTTAAGACCCTAAAAGGCACCCCCAAAAATTGGTGAAAGTTATCGGGAGGGTCCCCATATATTCTCATCTATAACTTGTGTATCCGGGACGCGTTAGTTATTCGTGGGAACAAATTATTAATTCGTGCGAACAAATTATTAATTCGTGCGAACGAATTAGCAATTCGTGCGAACGAAATAACAATTCCTGAGAACGAATAAGCAATTCGTACAAACGAATTAGCAATTCGTGGGAACGAAATAGCAATTCGTGCAAACGAAAAAACAATTCGTGCGAACGAATTAGCAATTCGTGCGAACAAATTAGCAAAATCCCCCCCAAAAATTTCACCCTGTTCCTTCCCCGGCTTCATACAAACCCATTAAAGACCATATATATCAGATAAAAGAGGGCATTTTCATAAGAAATTGACCTCAAAATACACTTTTTAACCTGATTTGATATTCTGCCTTCTGAGAATGGCCTTTAGATTAAATCTGAAGATAGTTCCTTCTATTGCACAGTATAGTGACAAAATGCAGATGTCTTACAGATATTCAGGTTTTATTAAGACCGGTTGGAGTCCGGTTTTAAACAGAGTGTTTAATACCGACCAAAAACATATTTATTCCCATTCATAAATACATTTGTGGTCAAAAAAAAAAAAATCTTTTTGGTCCAAAAATCAAAACAAGCCAAAAACTAGACGTTGCCAACCATTTTGTTCAACAATTTTACTTCATGTTTTATGAAACACCCCTCTGACTATAATATGGAACACCCCTCTGACTATAATATGGAATGTCCCTCTACAACTCCTTCCCTTATAAGGAGATTGGCGGGTGCGTACTGCGCGATGTCGCACAGAATGCACCTGGGGCATTGCGTTGTGAATTTAGGACTATAAAATACTGACTCACTGGTAGTATTGCGCATGCCTACGTGAGGACCGTGAACGGTTCAACCAATAAAACGGTAAGAGGCACTGGATTTTTAGGAGTCCACATTTCATGTGATTAAGAACAGCCAGCCATGTCTTTATCATCCGTTTAAGACCGGCCACATGACAGGCTCTCAACCAACAGGAATGGTAAACTGTCTTAGGTATTTATGAATACACTGTTCAAAGTACATGTATTAAATTGACAAGGAAAATCACATGCCCCATCAATAATAACTTTTGTTGCTTATGCCAACCTACATGTAGCTCACTAGGTCTAACAAAAAGCTTTTATTATTATCACTTTTTTTTAATTTAAGAAAATAACCTTAAACTGCTTTGTGGGTGTGACTTGTGAAATAGACATGATAATTGCAAATTGCTTTTACAACAGTCTTTTGTAGTAATACTTACATTGAATGCTAACCATGCAACAAGTCTGAAGCATCTTCTGATTTGCAGGAAAAATTCCTTGATTTTAGCTGAAAGAGGTAAAACGATTTCTTCATCTTTGTCAGTGGTCAACAATGCATCCCTGCTGCTTTGACTGCTGCTTTGACTGTGTGATGATGTTTCACTGAGCACCTCTTGCTGCACTCGTAAAATATCTAAAAATAGAGACAACGATAACACATTGAGTAAAAAAAGGCCGTCCCGGCACTACGTGGCTTTTGCCACTGTGCAGCACCCTGTGGCATTCTCAACTGTGCTGGGGGACACGGGTAATTCAAACCAGTGGCGTAGCCAGAAATTTTTCAGTGGGGGGGGGGGGGCGCTGGGGGGGGCTGGAACATTTCATGGGGGGGCATCAAGCAGGGGCGTCAATCGCTTCTCAAAAGTGGGGGGGGGGGACATACCTTGATCATAACTGATGTAAGCGCGAAGCGCGAAGCCCTTACGGCATGGGGTTCGGGGCCCGCTTAAGGGCCCGAAAAAAAAAATGGACTCTAGATGTTCTGTGGTGTGATTTGAAGCAATTTCTTACGACTTTCCTCCATGCTTTAACTAATATTTTCTTGGCAAAAGATACTTATTTGAACATCGTTTTCGAGGTTGGAGACATTGAATCAGTTAATCGGTATTCTGAGCTATTGGCGTGGGGTTCGGGGCACGCTTAAGGATTTTCGATGCTCTGTGGTGTGATCTGAGGTAATTTCTTACCACTTTAACCAATAATTATCTTAGCGCAAAAGATAATAATTTAAACATAATTTCGAGGTTTTCTCAGCTAAAGGCATAAGAAAATTTTGTGAACATTGTTTTTGAGGTTGGAGTCATTGAATCATCTACCAGAATTCTGAGCTATAGGCGTGGGGTTCGGGGCCTGCTTGTCAGCTTACTTGTCCGCGGTTTCCGGTCGAAGGGTCGTTTCTCAGTGGTCATCATGTGGATCATTCGCGACTATTTAGATTTAGATCAATGATAATTTTTTAGAAACTCAAAATCTCAGGGGGGGGGGGGCGACAAGGTTTCATGGGGGGGGGGGGTCGCCCCCCCACTGGCTACGCCACTGATTCAAACCCACTGCCCCGTGTTCGGTGATAGGATGGAGGGTGTAGTGCAGCCCATGTCTGGACTACGTTTACCTTGCCAACCCTTCTTAGGTTGGCTCCGGCACAGGAGTGTAATTTAATAACTTTGCCGGAGCAGCCCTTTCTGTTTGGTTGTTCCGACTAAGCTGGCCGGAGATGGAGACTGTTTGAGGTCCCCTACTCGGCCAACGGAGCTGCCAGCGCCCGCAGCTAGCTGTGGCTGCAGGTGGTGGACAGGGGACTGCTGACGCGGTAACAAGTGCTGCAACAGATCCTCAAAGTTCGGTTTGCTTCCGTTCGGTTGTGGTTCGATTTTTTCTCTCCAAACTTTGGTTCGGTTCGGCTTTGGAAGTGCGTAATGTACATGTCCATGGTACAATGTACTGGGCTACAATGAAAAGCATATAGGCTGTTCCCCTGTTCGAACAAACACGTGTGCAACGCGCACGTCTGACAGAAATAGGCACAACAATTTCCACATGCTATACAACACAAGTTGACGGATGGAATCTTATTTTTGTTGTGTAAACAAAATACCGTTATAATTTGACTTGATGAGGTTGAGAAATGAACATCGTAAATTGCTACCGTGTTACCCATCGCAGCCCTATCCGGCCAGGCAACTATGATAAAATTTTCGCACACATGCTGACGGTTTTCCCGACGAGTTCTGTCCAGTCTGAGCATGCCCTGAGAGCACTAAAAACTTGATTCATAACAATAATTGCTGATTAGTTTTGATTTAAGAACAAACAGGTCCTTTTACTGTGCCAAACTTTTGAAATCATAATTATTTTATCAACAAGCTGACAAGTAGCTACCATAAAAAAATTATACCTTTTCCATTCACCATGAATATTCATTCTGTGGACGAATCCATTAGTTTTGTAAAGGGGTGTTTCACCCTCTTTTGGGAGATTACATCGTATACATTCTTTACAAAAAAAATATATTGTGAAAATTAAGAACTTATACTGAACATGGGAAAGAATTCAGACTCCATAAAAAGGATTTTTAAAAGTTGACAAGGTGAAGAATATGAAAATGCTGGTAAATTGTGCCGAGGAAAGCGCACCCTCCACCGCAAATGGTTTCCTGCCGCATTCCATTGAGAGAATTGCAGGTACATACGATTTTTTCAAGGCGTATCGACCCGTTATTCCATTGTATGCCTGTCTAGAACATCGTAAATAACAAAGATGAATGCTGAGACTTTTCAACATGGTAAATTCAATCATCTGTGCACACTAATTTTGCCCTTTCATTGCAAGCCTTAGGATTCTTAGCGCCATCAACAACTTTTTACCGAACTCTTCCGAACCGACTTTTGGATTTGGTTCGGTTCGGTTCGGTTCGGTTCGGTTCGGTTTGGTTCGGAAGGCAAAATTCGGTTATTTTTAGTTCGGTTCGGCGGTTCAGCTGCAGCACTAGCGGTAACGGCGCAGCATTACCGGCAGAGTCCCCCGAGAACTCGGTCTGTCCCAGGGGAGATTGCCTTCTCCCAGTTGTGACAGGCCAGTTCTCTTATTTTTCATGAAATAATCTCACTACCACACTACACTACACTACAACTCAACTTCAAACTCTTATATCAAAAACTTATCTTAAGCGATAAAGGGCAGTAGAAAAAAAAACGAGTAATGATAAGAGCATATTACAAACATGTCCTCACCGACCTGCCGCTTAGAGAAAAGAGGAAAATCACGTGGCATACATGCTGCGGGGCACTATGGGTAGGGCACCAGAGGGCGCTATTGTGTAAACTCTTAGCGTAAATACCTACTGGTCTAGGGAAATATGCAAAGAAGTAGATTGCTCTGCAGGTAAGGTGAGTGACGTAGACAGCGAAATGTTAGAGAATCGCAGGAACTTAAATATTGGGTTTTGCCCTTCACGGATGTATTTTACAAACACTGTATGCTCTGTGTTGTCCCGAGTAATTGTGAGAAAAAAATCACTCAGGTAGGACTCAAACCCATGACCTCCTGATTACTAGTGCAGACTTCTTACCACTCAACCGGCGATCTTGCCGAGTTGGCTGGCCAGTTGGTTTGTGGTAACCTCAGGAACATTTGGTTACAACAAATTGGTTTTTATTATTTGATTTCCCTCAAAATGTGTGATTTTTTTTTTCAAAATTCTGTCTTTTGAGTTAAAAGACATGTAGGAACATTGGTCAAAATGTGGAAAAGCAGCTACTGATTTCATGAGAAAATCTGCCTCAAAATGAAGACAGGGATAGTTCTAAGTACCCTGTGAAATTAGTTCACCTGAAATGGTATCGTTTATAAGAAAACAATAATTGAAGGTGGTTTTAAAACATGGGCACACCTTTGTATGTGCTTTTGCAAAGGAATCCGGTTACAAGACCCGAAAATGTCTGCAAATGCTGTCTCTGTTTTCTCCAAAATGTATTGTTGACACTGAGCTATAGTGGAACACCATTGACAATGAAATTACCCGGTAGAACAATGCTGTCCTTGGGCCATTTTAATCCTTATACAAAAGGGCGCTCCTATCACAATATGTAACATAGCTTTCCCTCCTTAGTCACACTCCTTAGCTTCACTCTTTCATTAGCCACATGGTTTTCATATAAGGTGTCACCTCTATTATTGATCTAATCCTCATTGTAATTATTCTTTTTGTCTCCATCTTCAGTTTCCAGTCTTGTGTTTTTTGTTTTGTTTTTTTGTTTGTTTGTTTTTTGGTGTTTACTCCTATTGTCCCGGGTCTCTGTGTCTGTGTAAAGTTGTTCTCTACAAGCCAAGGTTTATACCCCTTCTTTTTATTGACAAACTTAAGTTGAACGGCTTGTAGAAAGTACGGAAATAAATGTTGCTATTGAACTGAATTAAATTGAATTGAGTTAAAACTTCCACATGCTAGTTGTTATGCACCCATCTTCAGATTTGGATCAAATTTTGGTGCTTCAAAAAGGGGAACAAGCACACAAAACAAATGATCCCAAGTAACTTTAACTTGTGATGCAGAAAGACATACCTGTGGTATTTATCAACAGTGGAGTTGTCTGGTCATCAACTGAGGATCTGTTGCATATTTGTCTTTGCTTAGCAGGTTTAGCACGCTCTTTGATTAGACGTAATGATACTGCAAGGTATACAACCACTGCTGGTACAATACTGATGAATGCCCACCTGAATAATTGCCAAGAAAACCATTTCATTCATTACATATCACATGTTGAATCCCTTTGAAACAAGAGGGGAGGGACCACCTCCTCTTTTGTGTTGGTCATTATGTTTCCGTTATCGCAGGAGTTGTTTGAGATATCTAGTGGGATGTGTAACAATAGTATAGTATACAAATAATGAATGTTTGTGAGTGCAATAGTAAGAATAATTTTATGAGGTTACAGATGAAATGTTCCATTCCACAAGTTTTCACTCCAGTGAAAGTTTTTTCCAACTTTCACTCGGGAGGTAACACACTGAGTATACAGTGTTTAAAAACGTCGTTGAAAGGCAAAACCTAATTTGACATTCCACAAGGCGAAGTCGAGTGGAATGGAGCATTTCATCTGTCACCGAATGAAATTATTCTTTCAATTGCACGAACGTGAAACATTCATTATTTGTTTTACATGTATATAACACCTGAATAAATCCTTGTCATCTGATTGGTTGACTTTTAATAGCCAATTTATTCAGGTTAAAAACTGTTTAAAAGTGCGACAAGTTCATCATATCTATCTTAATGCAAACTGTTCGACAGGTTAAGAACAATCATATTCAATTTATCTCAATTTAAAACAGCGCCACCACCAGCAGCAGCGACACCGTGCAATGGAAGTTCTATTCACTGTGCAATAGAACTTCCATTGCACGGTGCGCTGTGCGCGCGCGCACAGTGCAATGGAATGAATAATTCAATGACATGTGATCAACGATCCACCAATCAGATGACTGGGATTTATTCAAGTGTTGTATAAAGTGTGACAACAGTCTTGTCTGGAGCATTGAATTCGTGGTCTGCGGGTTATTTTGCTGGTTGTGGATTCGAGTCAAGCCTCAGGTAATGGTGTGTGTGCCCTCGGGTAAGGCATTTTGTAACTCATTGCTTCTCCCCACCCAGGAGTAAATGGTGAGCTAAAATCAACCACAATAACCATCTCTGTACCTGTGAGGGCAGAGATGGTTATTGTGGTTGATTTTAGCTGCTTTGTGCTGAAATGGCAGCATTGAGCTGTATACTCCCCAGGGACTTGAGACGTCTGAAATCCTACACGGTATACCATGTCCAAGAATGTTGTTGTGCTCAATTGACAATTTTGCAGTGATGCATACCTGAAATTAAATGAAACTCAGAGGGCTTGAGGCCAAGGCTTAGGATTATCTACACAACCAAAAATTGTTAAAATTGACTTCATAGTTTTGTAGTTATTTTAAAAACAGTCAGAAGGACACTTTTTTTGGGACATACTGTAGTTGAGTCTCTATAAATATTTTGCATTGTTGGCAAACAAAAATTCCACTACTTTCTGAAAATATTGTTTTCTCAGGGATGTATTCTATACTATTCTGTACTAGGATTCAGACCTGCCAACCTTTGGGATCGAAAAACTGTATTCAGAATCTCCAAAAAATGTATTTTTCATACAAAAAAAACCTGTATTTTTCAAAAATATGCATATACGGGCTATACGAACAAATAAATGTGGCTGCAATGCTTTATTTTTAATACATCTTAATTAAAGTTATAAAAAAATGACCAGAGGTCTCTCTGCGGGTGGTAAACCCAATCAAACAATTTGCATGAATAAGGATATTGATCATGTACCTTATTCATAAACAAACTGCTTTAAAAACTATTCAATGCAAGTCTACTTAAACATAAACTAAAGACTAGACTTCCTCATGTTTGAAATATATAAACCTATAATGCAGGTGAAACGTTCACATGACTTCCAAGTAATTGAAGTATAATCTAAGATTATTCATGTTTTATCACGTCGCCACCAAGTGCGTTTGATTCTTAAACCATAATTCACGTGTACGCACTACTGAATGTTTAAAAAATACACAGCGATCGAACAGAGTTTTATTTTAAACTTGGCCCACCCGAAAAAGAAATCAATTTCTTGCATTTGCTGGCTGATTTACCTGCTTCGGTTTGGGCCGCCCGCTTTAATTGTTGATTTTTCTGATTTTTGAATTGGTTTCAAAACGTAGTATCAAATTTTACTATTCTAAAAGTTTGACATAAACGGAACACCATGTGCACGCACGTTGTGACTATCGTACACGAACATCAAAATGTATTCTGTGTTTCGTGCGTGCACTGAGAAAAAGAAAGTCTGTTGACTGCACGTAAGATCTGCCGTACGTACTCCTACTGGTACATGTATGTGTGTACGAATACAGACTTTTATTTTGCGGCGGGGTGCCGCTGCTTGAAGTATCGGCACATTCCGGGAATGGACTGGTTCTAGTTTGTGATACCATGTAAACATCGTACAGTGGGAATAGCGAAACCAGATTCATTTCTTGCATGCAGTATATACATCGGTTGCTTGGCTGCTTGCAATTTACGTTGTTTCAGCCAATTGTATCCGGCAGAAATCTACACTCACAGCCGCTTTGAACTAGGATTTCTCCAGGCGTGTCAAATTGGTAAAAAAAACCTATTTTATGGGGAAAAAATGTACAGTCGTATTTTCAACCAATTCCTGTAGAAATACGGCAGAATCATACTAGTTGGCAGGTCTGAGGATTGGACCTTGTCTTTATCGCAAAGAAAAGCAACATCGCCCCTTTGATGAGGACTTGATGTCACACAATTCGTTAATATTATTTTTTTTAGCTGTTTCAGAGTACAAACTCTGAAACACCTCTTGTTTTTGTTTAAGATTTGTTTTCCCTTTTTTCTTTCTTTTTCAGACTCCTCAATGTAGGTTTTGTGCACGGTTTTCTTCTACCCATACACTTTGGCACTTTCGTATATCCGATCGACTTCAAACTTGGTACACTCATACACAACCACCCTAAGATGTATGCTGCAGATTTTCGTCAGGATGATGTAATCAGGTGTCAAGTTACGTCCCATTAAAGGTGCATTTTTTCTTCATAGGTTTTGTACATGTTTTTCTTCCAACTCTACACTTTGGCACTTTTAAATGTGTAATTGACTTTAGGCCAAAAAAAAAAAGTCTCCGGTTTCTGGTATGGAGCTTGCCCCAAAAGTGGTGCGGCGACGCGGCTTTTTTTTTTTTTACCTGTTTTTTTTTTTTTTTGGCTTCAAATGTCGGCTGATGACTGCAAATGGTGCCCGACTAAACTTAGTGCAAATATATGGGAGTCCAGAGAGGCCACATAAATCTTATTCTCGATCATAACCCCTTCTAAAAACACGTTAACATTGTGCAGCAGCAGAATTCCAGTCAAACCAGTGAGTTTGGCGGTTTTGAAACATCATCTTGTATTGAAAAAAAAACGTTTTCATTTTGCCGACGCGCATGGCTACGGCGACGCGCGCGCATACCAGAAACCGGAGACTTTTTTTTTTTGGCCTTAGACTTTTTTTTTTTTTTTTTTACATTAATAAGGCAAACACTGTGCTGCATGATGAACAGGCATTATCTGCATCACTGTCATGTCAACCAAGCATATGGGCGCAAAAGTTCAAATCAGAAATTTAAGAAAATGACCATAAATAATCTGTGACTTACTTATCCAGGTTCCGCATATCTTGGGAATGTTCCTCACCATTAATAAAGCAACCTAGTGAAATAAAAATAATTTATTAAATGGCTTCAAAATATTTTTCAAGTGCTTGTTGGGACACGGTAGGCTTCTAGTATTTAAATATTGACTGCTTCGAGTGGTGTGGTAAAACTAGCCTCCAAAGGTGATCCATGGAATGTTCTGTTTTCCCGAGGCATTTTCGTTAATTTAAAAAACATCATGCTAATAATATGTATTTTTTAATTGTAAAAACAAAAAATAAAAATCTCCTTTCTTTAAAGGTAGAGTACATTATTTGCAGCTATCCAAAAAGTAACTGCAGAAATTATTGATGAAAAGCGTACTTGGTTAAAAGATTGTAATGACACTAATAATTTCCCTGAGTAATTATTCTTTCTGGCATGCAGTCGTTTTGAAAAAAAATAATACAAGGTCAATTCAAAAGATGCGTCTAAAGATGTTCCATTAGTAGTTTGTTTTTAATTCAGTGAAGTCAAGAATGTGTGCATGCAAGCGTTGACGCATGCGCAGTTGCTATAATTTGTCGGTTCAGTGCGTGACATTATGTAGCTGCAATTGGCTGAAAGAGCATGTGTCCTGGACGCTGAATTCGGGCGCCATTCAAAACATGACAAAGCAAAATTGAATTGAAACTGAGATCCTAGAATATTTTTTTTTTTTGAATGTAAAGCATTCACAGAGATAAAACTTCTTCCGGTAAGTTGTCAAGCACCCTTCTTTAGATTTTGGTTCCTTTTGTTGCTTGAAACAAACAAAAAAAGCACAAATGACAAATGATGTACTCTACCTTTAATCAGTATCACTGGCTGCATGCCTTTTAGGCGAACCTTTGAAAAGAGGCTTATTTCAGGAGTTTAAATGCCCCAGCCTACACACACCTACACCATACATCATTAGAAAGCTTAATGTGTCTACTTAGGCATGATGTGGAGCTTGGAAATTGGGAGAAATGTGTTTTTGGCTCATTTGGGTCTAAAAAGTCACATTTGTGGTCAAACATATGATTTTCAAAATGTGGTATTTTTGATATCTGTGAAACCAGCCTCAACCATCGCGGCAAGTTTGAGACCAAATCGACGTTCCATAACTTCAAAATAGCCATCTACAGATTACAAAATATACATTAACTATTGGAAATATTGAGTGAAAATGTGCACTTTTCTCAGAATCGTCTTTCTACGAGCAACATGAAGGTACAATTTTGGTTATTAGCCAATTGCCCAACACCAAACACACCTACATCATACATCATTAGAAAGTTTAACATGTCTACTTTCAGATTAGGCCTGATGTGGAGCTGTAAAACTGGGAGAATAGTGTTTTTATGGCTCATTTTGGTCTAAAAGTCACATTTTTGGTCAAAAAGATGATTTTACAAATTTGGTATTTTACATACCTATGGGACCAGCCTGAACCATCGAGGAAAGTTTTAGACCAAATTGACGTTCAATCAATTCACAACTACCATATTAAGATTACAAAATGTAAAGTAACTATAGGCAATATTGAGTGAAAATGTGCGTATTTCTAAAAATAGTTTTTTTTTTTAAAGCAACACTAAGGTAAAATGTTTGTTATTTGTCCATTGCCCAACACCACACACACCTACACCATACATCATTGGAAAGCTTAATATGTCTGCTTTAAGGATAAGTATGATGTGGAGCTGTCAAATTGAGAGGAATGTGGTGTTTTTTTAAAACCCTTTTTGGTCTAAAAGTCTCATTTTGGGTCAAAATATGATTTTGTTATTTTTTATATCTGTTAGACCAGGCTCATCCACGAAGGCAATTTTTATACCAAATTGATGTTCCATAAATTCACAATTACCATACCAAGATTTCAAAATGTACAGTAACTGTAGGCAGTATTTAGTGGAATTGTACACTTTTCTCACAATTGTGTTTCTGAAAGCAATATTAAGGTAAACTTTTGCTTTATTACTGAACTCATGCTCATTTTTGAACTTTATGAATGTGAAAATAGTAGATAGATCTTTCACATTCATAATAATGGTACATACTGTGAAGCTGCAAAGTTTGATCGAATGTATTACTGGGCCTTTTTTTGGTCAAAAATACTCATTTTTGGTCCACAATATGATTTTTAAGACATTAGTATTTTTGTATATCTGTGGAAAAATCCTTATCCATGAAAGCAAGTTTTAGACCAAATTGAGGCTCCATTAATTCACAATTACCATTTTAAGATAACAAAATTTACGGTACATATAGGCAACATTTAGTAAAAATGTGCATTTTGTTTCAAAATCGTGTTCCTAAAGGCAACACAACTGGTGAAATTTGGTTATTTAGCAAAATCGTGCCGTTTTGTGAGCAAAGTAAATGTGAAAATGGATGACAGATCATTTGCACAATAACTTGAGTACGGCTGAGTGTATTTTCTGGCCATTGGATTTAATAATTGTAGACATCTATGGAGCAAGTCCCAACTATGGAAGCAAGTTTTACAGCTAAATGTTTATGACCTCCCATAAATTCACAACAGGCATCTTAAGGTTACAAAATGTACAGTAACTGAAGGCACTATTGGGTCAAAGTAGTTTTCTCAAAATCGTATTTCTAAAAGCAAAGTAAAAGTAGAACTGCTCAAATGTTTTATTTAGGCATGAGATGGAACTGATGAGTGAAATTATTTTGACAAGAATATGATTTTTTTTTTCTGGCATGAACTCTTATCAGTGCTGGAGGTTCTCTGATATAAATCTGAAAAGTCCATCACGTGTAGCAGTGTTGAAGATGTGGCAGGTCTGTTTAGTTCACAAGACAGAGGAAGATGATACCAGAATGTGTCTGCATGTTTCATCCTCAATCATCAAGTCCCTGGACACACGGTTCTCGCAGCCAACTACTTTCCCAGAATGGAATCACTGGATTCTAACTTTTGCCTCATTCTTTCTGCTGTTCACTGATCGGATATAATGTCTTCCCCATTTGGATTTGGCAAGAAGGTTTTGAATATTCTGAAGGCCAAGGGTACAGTGTAAGTGCTTTGCCGATCTCTCCAAACCGGCAGAAAATGAGGAAAAGGTGCCAAAAAATGCAGTAATAAAATAGTTAGTGGCAAAAGCCGTGTGACCAGAGCGTGAAGGGTAATGAAGATAATGTGGAATATATGTAAGGTCAAAGGTCATAGATCACAGGTCAAATGAGGTCAATTATGATGCAACTGAAAAAGTTTTGGTTCAGTTTTTGAAAAGATGTCAACTTCTTCATGCTATAAATGGCTTTGATGCAACTTGGAAACAGTGACCCTTGGATGAAAAGACACAATTCTTCATCGGATTACTGAGGTCAAAGGTTATGCAGGGGTCATTTTAGGTCATTGTTCAAATATGCTTCAAATTTTCTTTGTCAACAGAATGTAGATTTTCACGTAACTTAATTGTATGGAGTGTTCCTTTATTGTAAGCGGGTTCATCACATGCGGTCTGCGAACCACTTGTTCACAAAACTAGCCAGAAAATACACTTGGCCGAATTTTGCAGCTTCACACTAGAGTAATTATGAATGAAAATGATATATCAACCATATTTACATTTTTATTTAGCTCGGAAAACAGGCACAAAAGTTTAGCAAATAACAAAAACGTTACCTTCATGTTGTTTTTAGAAATACGATTGTGAGAAAAATGCACATTTGCACTTAATACTCCCGATAGTTACTGTACATTTTGTAATCTTAGAAGGGTAATTATGGACTTATAGCAGCTCAATTTTGTCCAAAAATTCGTGAGCAGTGGGCCGGGGTACATGTAAAAAATCCCCAGCTCCATACGAGTCTCGAATCTACCGTTGCATGAAAATGATTCCTATGCTTCATTTCTAAAACTTCTTTCTAAAATCGGCGCACATGGTGAAAAATAGGCTGCTATACCTGCTAGATAATAAAGCGGACCGCCCACGACTCGTTCGAATCAGCCGGGGTAAATTTGTACACGGATTCCAGCACTCGACTGGTTCCGTGTTCATTGAAAGCAAGGTACCAGTGTATACGTAGCGAGTGCATGTACTTGTGCTGTGCAGTGAATTGTTTAGTCTTGGCGGCATGATGATGGTGTTCGCCGCGGTAAATAAAATCATGGGAAAGGAACAGAGAATAACGTAATAATCTCACAGTTTCACAGGAAACTGTTTGAAAACAAATACGTAGTAGAATAACATGTACACTGTATTGCACGTCAAAATCCACGGAGCACGGCCTCAGAAGGTGACACAGTTATTCTTTACATGTAATTTCTAGAGCTTATGTTGTTCATTGAATTTTCCGGGAGCCGATTCCGACTCGGAACCGGCTCTTTTTTGGGAACCGGAACCGGCTCCAGAAATATTGGAACTACTCAAGCCTAGTGCTTAGCCACGTGACAAACACATTTCTAGTTTATTATTAATTCTTGTGGATATTTGGCATTGGAAAAAGATAGGAAGTTCCAAGTTGCTTTCAGAACATGTTGCTGTATTTATTAATTTATACATTTTAATTTTGAAGAAACTTACCAAAAAGAACATACAAAAGCGCTCCCAGAAGCCCTCCTAAGCCATAGCCACTGGCCCAAGCTGTCACATTGCGACTGTCAAACCTTGATAGATAGCCTAGTGCAACACTAAAGAAAAAAAAAACAATCATGTTCTGAATTAATTCTTTCATATTGTATATGGAAATTAAAAAGTCAACTCATGATAATGGTCTATTATCACAACAGCCAATGATTGTTTTGTTATACCATGGTTGTATTGTTTTTTTGACTTTTTGTAATTTTTTTTTTGTCTTGTGTAAGTACTGATATATATTTTTTGGACACCCCTACCGATGCATTTTAGTTAAAGAGTCTAATGCTTTGGTCTTTAATGAAATGGGCGTGTGTATTTGATAAGTCTGCATTGACAAGTGCACACGCCCCAGGTAACTTGTACACAGGGTCTATTCTAGCGGAGTTGTCCAAAGCAGCAGGGACAAAAATGTTCAATAGTCTTGGGTGATACAGTGGAATGCCGCTATATAATGAACATCGCAGGATCCACAGAAAACGTTCCTTATAATGATCATTCAGTGTACAGGTAGCAATTTTGAGCTGCCAGTACTTAAATGGTGTGTCTGTTTAAATAGCTCTCTCGTGTGCCCTACTTGAAGTGCGCTCTCTTTTGACTGGATTTGTTGTGTTTATTTATTTTCCCTTTTTTGCCATTTCGATGTGCAAAAAGGTTTCTTAAAATGTACATTTTGTACTTTTTAATTTTATTTGAAGTACTATGTTTTTAAGAAATTGCTGGAAAGTTTATATATTTTTTTTTTCATTTAAAAGGCTTTATTTATGCAATTTATGGTTGTAAAGTGTGCAAAGTAAAATCAACACAATAAATATAAACATCACTGAGAAGAAGAGAGGCGTCTGGAAAAGGGAAAGGAATGGCTGGGATAAAGGTATGTTTTCTATTTTTTACCTATTACTTTTGTTGTGTTCATTGTTCATTGTTCATTTACTTTCCACAGTGTCACATTTTTAAATTATAGTAGTTAATACAAAAAGGTACTTTATAGACAGATGGTGACACTGTAGAGGAACCTACTAAGAAGCTAAGCTTGTAATCGTTGGCCGCTTGTATACACATTTAAAGTTGCTTTTAATACACAAAACACAGGACAAACAATAGACAAGGACAATACACAAACTTTACATGCCAGTTAACAAGCAGGATAAGATTTGTAGCATGAGCAATCTCGAAGTTAATGGGTTACACGCGACAACAATAATTATGCAACAGGGTCGATTTATATTTCCGTTTCAAAGTAGACAAATTTTTAGATGTTTTCAGGTTCTCGGTAAATGAGTTCCACAGCCTGGGTCCCTCATATCTAATAGTTTTTTTGGCTAAAGATGTGCGAGTCAATGGGAGATGAAAATTAGAGACTTGACCAGTATAATGGGAATGAACATCCAAATTCCGGACAAAGATTGAATGAATGGAAGATGGTGAGATGCCAGAAGCAGATTGACACATTAGAGACCCAAGCTGGTGGAAATAATATCTTTAACTTTCAAAACCTTCGTTTAAAAAATGGGGATCGGTATGGGCATTAAAATCAGTAAAATTAATTATTTGAAGAGCCTGTTGAGATTACCGAGGGAACATGCTCCCCAGGCTAGAATACCATTACTGAGGTATGACAATATTAATGTATTATACAGGGAAACTAAAATTGTGGGAGGGATAAAATATTGATCTTGTTGATAACACCTATGTTTCCTCGCAATGCATGATTTTACATAATCTATATGATTAGTCCATGTTAATTTAGAATCTATAATCCAAGAAATTTAAGACAATCAGCTTTTTCCATGACCATGTCATTAATTCCCCCAAATCAAAGGTGATTTGGGAGTCCGCGAAGGGACGATACTTACCTGTTAAACCTACAATTTGCATATTTCTCTAAGCCTTAGGCTTCCACGCTAGATTTTAATACCACAAAAGGGCACCCGCCCCCGCTCCCACCTACGACCAACTCGTCCTCTTTTCTCTAGTATCTAACTTTAGGGTGAACCACTGAGGGGAAGGGGGGGAGGTTTAACAAGTAAGTATCGTCCCTTCGCAGACTCCCAAATCACCTTTGATTAGGGGGAGTCCACTTCAGGGACTCCCTTACCTGTTAAACCTACAATTTGTATAGACTAGCACCGAAAAACAGATGGCGGGCTTCAGAGCGAGCCTATCCAAAAACCACGCTTTGGGAAACCTAAACCTTGTCCCTTCACGTTCTCCCTAACCAGTGGTGTACATGGCAACTTAAAGAACTCACCAGTAACTGGTGTTCTCTAATGACCCTGAGGGAACATCCCATCACTTCCGGGTAGAACCTCCCCTGGATGCACCTACTGAGATGGCTGTACGGCCTGTCCGTCCTTCTGCTTGGAGAACATCCCGCAGGTAGCAGGCCATGAAAGTTGACGGTGTTTTGCCTGTAAAATGTCTGGAATAGGGACCCCCTTGAAGTAAGCCCATGACGTTGTCATGGCTCTCGTGTCATGTGCCTTGACCGGATTGGTTGGTGAATTCGGCCAGTCTTTGACTGACGCTTGGATAGCTGTAACAATCCACCAGGAAATAGAGTCTGCCGACACCGCCCCGTGCGGTTTATTTGTTAAAATGAATAGTTGGGTGGTTTCTCCTCTTAAGGTTATGGTTCGAGCCAAGTACCATTTCAGTGCTCGAACTGGATACCATAATTTATCTTGTGGGACGGAGGAAAACCCTTTAAGATCCAGAACAAAAATCGGTGGGGGAAGAAGGATGGAGATTGATTCTTCGTTAAAAACCCATGACGAGGCACCAGTCGTATCCCGTTAGGTTCCCATCGGATATGCCCCGGTTCCACCGAAAGGGCATGAATCTCGCTTCTTCGTCTAGCCGTGGCCGTGGCTAACAGGAAGACCGTTTTGACGTATAGGTCAAATAAAGAGGATCATGAGTTTGTTCTTCACACCACCTATGATAATGTCGTAATCGGCTGTCGTAAGTTCGATGGGTAGACAGTCTGCGGCCTCCGGCTGCCAATGAGGCAGCGTCTGCTGAAAGGCCTGCTGATTGCAGTGACTGCTCGACAGCATCCAAGATGTTAAGTGAAGCGACTCTATCCCTGGGTGCGGAATCAGAGACTGCGGCTGACGCAGTAGGTCTGGTCGCCCCAGAAGAATTATCGGTGGGTTGCACAACAGCCTAAAGATTTGCTGAAACCAAGGCTGGCGCGGCCAAAAGGGAGCAATGAAAATGACTCTGCACTCCTCTGTCTCGACCTTTGTCAATAGTCTTTGCAGGAGCGAGATTGGTGGAAAAGCGTATGCCAGCATGCCCTTCCAACTGATGGAAAACGCATCTGCAGTCCATGCCTTTGGGTCCTGGTTGCGTGCGCAATACACCGGTAACTGATGGTTCAGTGCCGATGCAAAAAGATTGATGTCGGGTGAAGAGTCCACTCTGTTGGAAGGACCTTCCCCCGGGACAGAGCGTCCGCCATGATGTTCAGTTTCCCCGCCACGTGGACCGCTGTAAGCGTAACCTGTCTCGCTTGACACCACAGCAGGAGCTCCCATGCACAACTGCGTGCACAACTGCGGGGACCGTGTCCCTCCCTGGCGGTTTATGTAAGACACGACGGTTGAGTTGTCCGATTTTATGAGGACTACTTCCCCTGTCACCCGTCCGACAAAGTGCTTAAGAGCCCGAAAGACCGCAAGCAGTTCCAGGATATTGATGTGGCACTGTCTGTCCGCCTGGGACCAAGACCCTGCTGCTGATTCTATTCCAATATGTGCCCCCCAACCTGTGTTGGAGGCATCCGTCACCAGAGTCACAGAAGGTTGTGGTCATGGAAAAATCAGTCCCGCCTTGATGTTTGTTCGCTTGAGACCACCAGTCCAGATGGGGGCGAATCATGTTTGGGATTGGCACTGGCCGTTGGATTTGGTGAATGCACGGTCGGTAGTGGGCAAGTAGATGTAACTGTAGTGGGCGCATCCGCATCCTGTACCATGGAAGCACATCCACCATGCTTGCCATTAGGCCCAATAGCCGAAGCCAGGCTATTGCCGGGGCCACGCTGGCAGTCTGGAACAGGGCGATGCAGTCCACAAGATTTTGGACTCGCTCCTCGGTCGGGAAAGCCAGCCCTCGCTGGAGGTCCAACTTTGCTCCTAAGAAAACTGGGTGCATCGTTGGGTTTGGTTGGGATTTTTCGACGTTGACCAGGAACCCCAACTCTGAAATGTTGTTGCAAGTGAGTTCGAGTGCCCAACTCGTTTTCTCCTTTGTCTCCTCCACAATGAGCCAATCGTCCAGGTAAACAAAGATTTGCACCTGGCGTTGTCGGAGGATTCCAGCTACGACCTTCACCAGTCGCGTGAATACCCTCGGGCAGTGGAAAGGCCGAAGGGTAGCTGAGGAACTCGTCAGTCCGCTGACTGTAACGAAAACGAAGGAATGCCCGATGTTCGTTCCACAGCGGTACATGTAGATAGGCGTCTTTGAGATCGATTGACACCGCCCAAGTTGGAATGGGTCCAAAACTGTCCTCAGCGACTCTATCCAGAACCAATTGGGCTGAAGGTTCAAAATCGGTCGGCATTCTCCCGTTTTTTTCTTTGGCGCTAGAAAGAATGTCGAGAAAAATCCTCGAGCTGCATCCTCTTTCGGCACTCTGCGTATTGCCCCTTTCTTTAAGAGGGCGGATATCTCCGACTCCAGAGCGTGACGCTTGGTCTTGTCGGATGGAATTGGTGTTACTCTCGGTAAGTACGCAGACAGGGGAGTACTCGTGAACTCTATTTCGTAGCCAGAAGTTAATAATAATAACTGTATTTATATAGCGCTTTTTGCCAGAGGATACAAAGCGCCGGGGGAGAATGCAACCAAGCCAGGTAAATGAAGTACATGAACATTATGAGACCCATTATTTAGCACCTTTTTGCTAAGTTCTGCGGCGCATAATTGCAAGTTACTGTTTTGAGTACCCACCCATCGTTGCACAAAAGGACCCAAGTCCTTGCGAAACATATGAGTCAACCCCCTACGGGCCCTGGATAGGGGGCCGTGGGAAGGGTGCCGTCACCGGCGCCAACCGCCGCCCCGGTAACCTCCGTGCAAAGCTTTGGAGCGGGGGGTGAAGCCAACTCTACCCCGGGTATGCGACCCAAAGGCCTGACTCTGTCCCACTGTTGTAGTGGCCTTGTAAGACGAGCCCGATGGGTTGGAGGCAAACGGCTTCAACGGTTTACGAGGGAATGTCTTGCCCTTAGTCGTTGCACTGCCACCTCTGGCCAGACGAGAGCTGCCCTTTGGACTCGGCTGTCTATTGAGATTGATCTTGTTCGTAGCTTTTATCCGCTTCGCTTCAGCTTGCATGATCTCTTGGAATTTCCCTCCAAACAAGTTGGAACTCAGTCGGGGGAGGGATTCCAGGCTGGACCTCAAACCATCAGAGGGAACAAAGATTGTATCCAACACGTTAGCTCGGCGGGCGTTGATTGTCATCAAGGACACCCTCATAAACTGGTCCATGCACAGCCGTAGCCCGTCGTCAAGGCAACAAAACACTGTATGAGTTCCCTCTGGTGACACCGGCGAGTCTGCCTCACAAGAACACACCAAGTATTCTGACAAAAGTTGTAGAAAACATGCCACTCAAATTCCTGCACGTGAAGCTGTGTCAATCTTCAGTAATGACTCTTCAAAAACATTCTTTTCTTTTGATGGAAAAGGTGATTTCACCGAACTTTGGCCACCAGAATTCGCTGCGATTTTATCACGTTCCGTAGCAGGCATGGGCGGCACTGATAAAAATGTATCCGCCTGAGGTACTCTGAACGGGCAAGTTTCACGGCGCACGAACGGACATATTTTTTTAACCTCCGAAAGTGCGCTCATGCGATTGGCGCACAGCCGATCAATCGGAAGAACCGGAAAAAATTCCTTTGGTTCGACCGCGCTTAAACGATTATCTAGCACCCTCTACCAGTTCTTCTTCGTCCTTCGACAGCATATGTAGCACCCGTATATGGTTATCCTTCATGACCACGCGCAATCGCTGGTCGGTCGTAAATTGGTAGGATGATTAATCTGAATCCACCGAGGAATCACCCTCCCCCCTTGGGGGCTGTTCCCGGCCATCCCGTTTTTGTCTCGAGGGAAAAGTTTCCTCATTCCCTGAGGGTTGTTCGGTACTAGGGACCGCTACTGCTACCGAAACCCGGCGTGCGTCCCTATCTGACACACTCCCCGGGTCGGTAAATTATCCAAGACGAGGATTGACATCTCATCCTCGGCCCCCGGTTCCGGCAAAACCTGCCTGGGCTCCGGTGGAGTCACCGGTTGAGCCAGCGCTGTCGGTTTCGGTATCAGTGACGTAATACTGGCCGTCAATTCACGGAACCCCTGTAATAAACAGGGCCGACGTGGGATCTCCCCGTCTGCTGTGATGCCGTCAACGTCCTCGTGGCGATCTGCTAGCGGATGACGATGAAGAGCTTGAACTAGTATAGCTCCGCCGTCTCTTACGCCGGTGGCGTGTCTCACCATCGGAGCTGTCCCGGCTCCGGTTGCGTCCGTGACTCGGAGCCGGAGCCGGAGCTACGGAATCCTCAGCCGGGGGACCGGCAATCGAGCCCGGTTCCGTAGTGGCTGCGTCCGCAGTCTGCATCCCGTGTTTCCTAACACCCAATGCCATCTTTGGGCTGGCTCCGGTGTCGGTCGCACCGGTCCCTGCCCCGGACCCACCGGGAACCACACTGGTTGCGGGGGCTGTTCCAGTCACACCGGGGCTAACGTGGCCCGTCGCTATATGCCCCGCCGGCATAGCTTTGGCCCGGGAATTATCCTTTTTCTTCCCCGGCTTACGTTTGGAAGCGAGCATGGACTGCCCGGCTGGGGGCGCCGTGTCGGATCCCTCACTCAAACCTGCCTGGGGCATGTCCCCCGATTGAGTGGTAAGGCTCGGACTCTCGGTGCCAGTGACTCAACTAAATTCCAGAGGCCTCACCGGCACGGATTTAGTAGTATGGCCTGATGCTTTACTGGTGGCCAGAGACCCTTTAGGCATGACCCCAGAAAGCGGTGATTGTCCCGCCGATGTCGCCTTGCTTGGTGCCCCGGAAGACACACTGGCTGCCGAATCACCCGAGGGAGACCGGGAACGCGTCCATGCTGCTATGGCCTCCCACTCTGCTGACCCCCACTTCTTACAAACTGAGCACGGCACTCGCCGGTTACACGGTCTGCAACGGGGGCATAAATCATGCAAATCTTGTTTGGGGCGGGGCTTAATACGCCGACAAGCAGAACATGGAACAAAATTCTTTGGCGTCACACCACGCTTACTTTGACGTGTGTCCGCCATTACTAACGTGAAAATAAACTGTAGATTCACAAAACAACCCCAAAGAAAACCTGACACAACCCGTGTATTTCTTTTATTAATAAACAGATAACCAGCGTACGTATTATTTTATTCTGAACGTATTATACAAAACAACGCAAGCACACAATGCGATATATATAACAAGAAGAGAATGACACACCTCATGTTTGACATCTTTATTAACAAATCAACAGCAAATGTACTCCGTACACTAACCTGTAAATGTAACAAAAACAAAACCTGGCACTCTACCAGAAGCACCGCATCTTGTAGTATAACTCACAAAAGAAATAACTCACAAATTTCTTTCAAGATGTACAAAAAAACACACTCTAACAGAGGATACGTCCGTAGGAGATTTGAAAACACGTCCGTCTTCCATGAACGCTAGAGAAAAGAGGACGAGTTGGCCGTAGGGCGATGGAGGGCGCCCTTGTGTGGTATTAAAATCTAGCGTGTAAGCCTAAGGCTTTCGAGAAATATGCCAATATTGTAGGTTTAACAGGTAAGGGAGTCCCTGAAGTGGACTTAATATGTTGGAAGGGAGATTACTGGAAGTTTTACTAAATAACATACAGTTGGTTTTCTTAATGTTAAGTGACAACTTATTAACTGCAAACCAATTACAGATTATGAGTTTAACTCATAATTAACTGTGTTAGTGAGAGTAGTCAAATTGCTATTCGAGATAAATAAATTGGAGTCATCAGCAAATAAAATAAATGAAAATACATCAGATGATTTAACAAAGTGTAACCGGGGAGAGTGAAATAAATAAGTTAAAATCCTGCCGACTAAGCCAAGTGTAACCTGGAAGAGCAATATTTTAATTTAAATGGCTCACTCTCCTCCCAACCGAGTGGTTCCACTTATTTAAAATAATTTGGGCAGAGCGAAGTTTTCTGTTTGTCTCAACAATATAAAAATATTTTATTTACAACACAATATGAGACAATATATATATACAAATGATCAGGTATTTACAATTGAATAATAATATATAAGAACTTTGGGTAAATAGAACTTTGATATAAAAAGAACTTGGGTACA
Organism: Patiria pectinifera; assembly: GCA_029964075.1. Classification (NCBI taxonomy): domain Eukaryota; kingdom Metazoa; phylum Echinodermata; class Asteroidea; order Valvatida; family Asterinidae; genus Patiria; species Patiria pectinifera. The sequence goes on from CM057148.1 coordinate 33,110,147, forward strand.
TAAAAAGAACTTTGTTTGGTATATAAGAACGACAGTCAAAAGGGAAAGTATATAAGCTGAACTGTCACTCCAAGGATCTGAAATGCATAAAAACAATAAATCACTAATGAATTATGAGAACACTTTCAGATCAAAGTACATTGTTGAAGACAATAAATTCAAATTAATTTGGGGAAACACTGTTTTCCTTATTTTTAAATCAAATAATATTTTTTTTTATAAATACATTAGTCAGTGAACAAAATGTTGCATAAAAATTGACTGTTGCATAAAAAGATTCGGGCATAAACAGCTTCAGGCATAAAAGAGTTAAATAACACACATGGGATTTACTCACCACTTGGGATGATCTGCGTTCATGCCTTCCTCTCCGTGCTCGATGTTAAAAATCGAAGATCGGCAGCAAAATAGACGAAAATAGTGCAGAAAACTGCAGTGCCGGCAACAACGGATATAAAATTATTTTGCTGCTACGACGGGGAGCCGCACCCAAAATGTGCAGTAAAAGTGGAGAGTGTAATGCTCGTTATAAATGCTGGTCGCAAAGCATTTTAGGGCCTTACAAGTTGAATTTGAACCGCCTATAGAAACATACTGTTGTCTGTCTGAAAGGTAACTTCTGAACCACTCTAGCGCTACTCCTCCATAACACCATAATTGGAAGGCTTATATAGCAAAATGTCATGATCAATGGTATCAAAAGCTTTTGAAAGATCGAGGAATATCCCCAGAGTGCGTTCAGAGTTATCTATGGCAGTTGTTACTTTATCAACAAAATCAAGTATTGCATGTGTAGTTGAATGATTACTTCTAAATCCATATTGACAGTCGGTTAAAATATTACATTTAGTAAGAAATTAAACACATAAACACATTTTTAAAAAATCTTTGAAAACAGGTCAAAATAGAAATGGGTCTATAATTGATATATAAAATGGGTCTACTAATGGCAGTTATAGTGTTTTTAATAATAGAAGAATTTATAAGGTCGTGACCAGAGCTTGTTTTGTTCTGTAAGTTGTTGATGATATCAATCACTTCCTGTTCAACTACTGGTTGTAAAAACAAAGACCTTGGGTTCGGATCATTAAGAAAATCAATAAATGAATCATGTGAACTTGGAACAGTTTTAGCGAAATTAGGGCCTACATTAACAAAATAATCATTAAAGCAATTTGCAATATGAGTAAAATCATTGATTAACTTGCCTTCGTGCATGATACTACTAATATGTTGAGAGAATAACTATTATTAAGGACTGAATTTATGACCTTCCACGTGTTATGAATGTTGTTCTTTTCCTTCTCAAACTGACAAACAGACAAACATAATATTGCATTTTAGAATTTCGTAAGAGACCAGTCAAATTATTGTTATATTTCATATATTTAAGTTTTCGCATGTTTGTCGGATTAACAATGTAATGACATATAATTCATTTTTCTTATTAATTGATTTAACCTTTTAACCTTTATTTTCAAAATCAGATTCCGCCCCCCCCCCTAAGATCTCGGCCATCGAGTGACGAAAATTTTTGAAACTCCGCACATACATAGAGCAACTCTTCCTAAACATACCCAAGAAATTTCATGACTATAGGTCAAAGGGTTTTTGAGTTATGGTTAATTAATTATTCATATGTACGAATGGCAATTCTGCTCTGTGTACACAACGTATATGCAAAAATTCAGTTTTCACGCCAGAAAATTTTTCGCTACGCGACAACCCGTGGTCCGATTTTTATGTTTTTGGCATCAAAAGATGCGCAAAGCTCGAGGCTAAAAAGTCATAACAGCTCGGGTCGCGAAAAAATTTTTTTTAGAGGCTATCACGGAAAATGTTGAGGGGGGGGGGGGGGGGATTCCCCCCCCCCGGCCCCTTTAGGGTTAAGGTGTTATGAGCATTCGGGAATTCGTTATTAGGGCATGGTATTATATTCTCATTTCATTTTATAACATAACTCGGTGAATAATTCATTTCTATTTTTGGATTTAAAATTACATTACATGTATTTAAAATATTCATATTCCTGCATAATGGCCATTTAAATAATTCTTCTGTTTGGGCAACAGTCATATTATGCCACAGTAATTCCCATAATTCATTAGTCATTTATCGTTTTTATACATTTCAGATACCATCCTTGAAGTGACATGTAGTTCACCACCCTATTTTCCCTATTTGACTGTCGTTTTTATAGACCCAACAAAGTTCTGTTTTTATATACTCACCGAAGTTCCTAATATAATTCTTTTTGTAAATACTGTACCTAATCATTTGTATATAAAATTATTGTCTCAAATTTGTACTATAAATAAAACATTTCATATTATTGAGACTACAGAAACATTCGCTCTACCCAAATCATTTTTTTTTAGTGGAACCCCTCGGTTAAAAGGAGAGTGCCACATTTTAAAAACTAATAAAATTCCACTCTCCCCGGTTACATATTCCTTGGGGAAATAATAGCCACTTATCACTCTTCAACATTCAAACACGATGTAACCATGGGTCGTTTGACATCCGGGAATTAAAAATGGCTCGAATAGCGTTAATATATAACCGGTAGGCTTTTGTTTTTCTGTTGTTTTTTTTGTTTGGTATGTTTTGAACATAAAAACCGGAAGCCAAGGAGGATGTTCGGTATAGCGGTGTTCCACTGTATATCTGAAGACAGCATTACCTAGCTTTCTCACATTCACTTTTACGTGAACATTTTACGTGTTTCGTGAACAGTTTCCAGCCAATGAAATTTCACAATTGATTACGATCATAACACTTCTTGTACCTTTCGTACAACACCTTGATCGGTCTCAATCTCAATAGCCACATTTGTTACTTGTAAATTTAAACTGCGAAGATGGCAAAAAGCTCTAATGGGTAAATCTTGATAAGTGTCAGCACTTGGTACTTTTACTTTGAATTTGACTTTGAATTTTACCGAGACTGTGGTTAAATTGATTGAGCTGGGAAGATACTGTTCACAAATTTGTGATCCCATCCTTGTTTGTCATTAAGTATGACAAATTGAATGCTGCTCTCTTCTATCAGTGATGATATAACACCCAAGTAAATCCTTGTCATTTGATTGGAGGATTTGTAGGTCACACAGCATTCATTAATTGAACCATTGCATGGCCCACATCATATCCTAAAAAATCACGTGGAGCATAAGGGAGGTGTTTCTATGCAGTGTGACCTTCATGCTATGTCCCAAATGTACTACATTATTGGTTTACCGACTCACACTGTTTGCATGTGACTTTCCATCTCGGGAAAATTGGCCTGGTCAGTTTTAATACTGGGAAGAGTTTAGCCGGTAAAGTAACCACTGAACTTAACTTGCTTATTTTGCTCATATGACCTTGAGTTTTACACTGGACGAAAGTGTAAAGTTCAAGAAACAAAGTTTATGCACAACACTCTCGATTTCAATCATTCCTTGAAAGTTAAAATCTAGGTTGAAAAAAGTGACTTGCCGACTCGTGGTCCATTGGGATAGCTTAGTCAATAAACAATGTGGTACTCAAAAGGTTAACCTGATTCATTTATGATAAAGAAAAATAACAAAAACTTACTTTTCTCCAAAAGCATTTGATGCACCAACAAGTACCTGTCAAGTGAGACATTTAAAACTTGAGGTTTATCTATTTACATGTAAAATGTACAGGACAGTTGAAATGTACTTTATGGATGTGTGGATATCTTGAATTTGTTTTAGAAGATCCCTAATGCGGTTGTCACATGCTAAAATTATTAATAGCATCATTCATTGGTGGAAAGTTCTGACATGTAGCAATGCTATGGAGACAGCATGCAGGAAGTTAGTCATTCTTGATTTAACCTCTGATGGAAAAAAGGCAACATTTTCAGAAGAATCTACAGCCGTTCTGCTGTCTTCAATGATGTTTTTTTTTTTTCCCAATCATTTTTTATACCATTGTCAGTGCCTGTATTGGTGGAATCCAAAGCTAGGTTTTAAAACCCTTTTCTCCATCAAGATTGTTCAGTAACACAGTTACTTTTTAGATTACCTTTTTAGCGTGATGACTGGCCTCTCACATTCTAGCCTATTTTACATGGCAATGCATAGGGAATTATCATAATAATAATAAAAAACATAATAATACTTTGGGAGGCTGATTATCCTTACTCCGAGCAGAGAAGCTGTATTGCAAATGCAAAGGATGCGGCTACCACATGGTCGAGCCGCAGGCATGTAAAGGCACCTTTGGCAGCCAGCCATACGACCCATATATGATCACAGAGTACAGTCGGAGATCAAAACTGTTTGATTTTTCTCAGAGGGAGGAAACAAGAGAAAAAAATCTAGTGCCGCAGGAGAGAACCAACGCACAACTCTACTTACGAATGGTCCTAGCCGGGAACGAACCAGGGCCACAGTGGTGAGAGGCGAATGCTTTATGCACTAGCCACCCATGCCCACAATCACAAATAAAAACACTGCTTCAATTAGCAGGCAAGCATAGCGTGTTTGTAATGCTTTGTGATATACATGTAATGTGCGTAGAGAGGGAGGGGGTTTGGAACCACTGCGTACGCCATACATACAGGGGGATGGGGGGTCTAAAACGTTGGCATTTCGTGCGTACATACTTTATGGACGGCCCCAAAGTCTTCTGAGCTGAGGTGTCACAAGAAACAATGATCCTCAAGGGGAAACTCCTCAGTGAATGGACAGCTGATGCTGCCAGGGGCCAAATGAGGCTGAATCCTTACTGTTATTATAGACACTGTCATCATCAGGATTCAGGATAGGGACTGAAGTCTGAGAGTTTATTGGTTAATCAAGTGCCTTAGACAACAACTGCACGTCAAGTATTTTTGGATGCATTTAAGCACTTTTTATTTTTAAATTTCAATCAGCAACTAATCAAAAAGTTGTTTTGAATCACAGAATGGTTATGTCACAATATATGCAACCTGGTACCAGCAATTTCCGGTCAGGTAGTGGGTATCTGGGAAAATACCTTGTACTGTACTGCTAGAGGGAGTTTAAGGAATGTAAGGCCAAAACCAACAAAATTGTGTTGCCCTCATCTGACTGACCCAAAAATATGGATTAATTTTTTTTAACCTTGACAGTTACTGTTTCTTTGCCATTCCACAATTTTGCATTTCGTTACAAAACGTACATACTTGAATGGTAGCACAGTTCAAATTTACCATTTGGGGCATGTGGTGAGATGTACTGCATACATTGTATACATACATGCACTGTACTCAGTATAGTTGGCACGTGCAGTACATGTAGCCTTAACGTGTCGTGTAAATTGGTAGAGAGGAACTGGTAGCCGAATAGAAGGGTATGCCTATATGTGAACTATGAATACCCTCCCCCCCCCCAAAAAAAAAAACAATCCCAAACTGACCGACCCTCCTGATATTTTTCAAGTGAGGGCAACACAACAACTGTTGTTTTTTTTGGGTGTGATGTCCAGCAACAGGCTCCCTTCTTCTTTGTGCATTGCTTATCAAGCAAAGAGTTTGAGCAAAGAGAAACTCCATGATGGTGTGTGAAGTACTTTGTACCGTACCTATGTGCGGTACGGTTCAATGTGTTCTGTGAAGTGATAGATACTTTACTTTTATAACTGTCATAATATAAAACTCACTTTATAATGAGCTTCTATGAAATTCACAATGACTGACCAATTAACACGTTTCTTGACATGTTTACAGCAGCAATCATAAATTACAATGTATCATCCCAAATGTTGATGTATCATTGTTTTGGGATAAAATCAACCCATTTCTCCTAACACGTTGCAAAACAGTGACTTTTTCAGTCCCCCTCAGTTCCCCTTAACACTGAATATATGATTACTTACAATGGACAGTATAGCAAGAGCAAATGACTTGGAAAACGCTAATCCAGATATTCCTGTGGTGCAAAAAAATAAAAAAAAAAATAAAAAAATAAATAAAGAGGATACTCAATATCAGTTTGAATTGTCTTGTTGCAGAATGTTCAGAGACCGGAATACAATATTGGTCTTGCATGCAATTCTGTCTTGAATGACTATTATTTGTTCTCGCACAAATTTTTGGTCTAATATTTTGATCTGATCTTATCCATACAAGCATCATTGCATTCTTGGTACACATGTGCATGTATGGTGTATGCAAGAATGCATGTTCCTCATTATACATGTACATACATTCAGTATGTCATAACAAGAGAACAATGATGGACATGACATTATTGTTACAAAATGGCGATTGTTAGTAAAAACTGATGTGAAGTTTCAACCCGACCAGATTAATCATTCTTGAAATTTAGTGATTAGGGCAATTCTTCGGAAATTGAAACCAACTTAATTTTGGGGAAAAGAGACTTTTTTAATGTGATGTACACATATAATACAATTGATTACTGTCCACCAAAGTGTTGCTAGCACATGTAAGATGTTTCATACGTTGGCCTTTCTGTGCATAAATTTGAATAATTTAAATTAAAAAAATGTCCCACACACGACTGATCCAAACTAAAGCGGTTCCATTGAAGACAAATTAGAATTCTGCGCAGCGTCCTCTGCATTCTTCGCTGCGTGCTCATGGCGTCCAATAAGTTCGTACGACTTTCTTTGAGTCCTTATCGCGCGCTTGATGCGACCTTAAAACGTACGTGTGACGTCAGCAGCCAGAAGTGCGGCATGTATTAATACTTGGGCCAAAATGGGCAATTGTCATTGAGTCTTCACATTTTGAACAGCATAGACGCAGGAGACGCGCTGTCCTGATGCACGCACATCCGTGGAGTTCTCATGACGTCGTTTCTGTCTGCCTGCGCATTGCCAGTACGTCATGGCCATTCGCGAGGACTAAGCGCAGAGTCCTGACCGCATTCTGGTCAAAACGCCGAGGTACGGCGCTTGTTTTGTGCATTTCCAAAATGAACGTGGCAGTTTGGCGTTCAGCGAAGTCCTTGGAGTTCCTCTGAAGTCCCCAACCAGCATCAATGAGTCCTCACGCCGTCATCTGCGTTACCATCGCATTTTACTCAAGTTTCTTGGTCGCGGTACGAACTCCATGCATGAACTTGACAGTGTGACAGGGCCTTTAGAACTTTGGAGAAAAGCTTGAATTTCTGGTATGGGCCAGATAACATTTTTACATCTGATGTCACACACATGACCAAACATCAATGACCCCTCCCGTGGCTACGCCACTGTAAGGTACACAATAATTGCCAAATTAATATATTCACGATGTCATAAATAGAGTAAAAAAATATAAGCACTCTGAAAGGGCACTGGAATAATAATGATAAGGTTTTGATTCGTCAGCTGCTGCATCAACATTCTGAACAGAGTCTTTAAACTGTTTACTAAATGATAGAATAGCATTTTGTTGAAAAGAATGTCCGTGCGAAAAAAGTGACGATGAACCATTCTTGGAGATGTGCTGTTGAAACATTATCCGAGTACTGTTTGCAGTATCTGAGTATTATTCTCAGACAACTAAAAAAACAACACATTGAAGCAATGACTTGACTTTTTAGCATAGTTTTTGAGAGCTACTATTTTATTTCTCCTTGGTCAATGTTTAACTTGATTAAATAGCAGTGAATACCTTGATAAACAATAACGGAACAATTAAAATTAACTTTTGATTTACTTAAAGTTATTTGCTTAAACATTTTGGCATGCTTGAAATTAAACTGGGCATGCTTGCCCCTCCTTGCCATGCTTGGCATCACTGGGCCTAAAACCTTGGCACGCTTGCCAACCATTCACTAGCCCCACCAGAATAAACGGGTGCTAGCCAAAGTGTTTTTAATTTTGTCACGTGACTCGAATATATATATGCAATAATTACTTAATAAATTGGAAAAGTAGCCGATTTGTCCCACCGCTCGTAGATACGGTTGGCATGCCCATCAGTACAAATGGGTGCTTGGCGTACTTTTTTACAAAGAATAAACACAACCTGGTAAATGTTTAACGTCCAAATTCAAAGTCTTACTTAAGAACATTTTACCCAACTTATTTATTTAGATTGAATTGAGGAACTGCCAGTTGCTCCCAGCCAATTCCTGCCATTTATAAATTCATAAAACATGGAGGGTGAAGGGGAGGAGGTTTATTTTTGATGTGGCGGTCTAAAAAAACTAAGCTGAACTGGTTTTTCTTGCCCCATATGCATGTAGCGTGTCTATGCACACGCGTGAACTTATTACATTTGCATCACCCTTAAAAAAGTACCAATTTTTAAGCCTTTGAACATCGTTTTTTTTGCTTCATGCCATCAAAGGGCGGCCAGCTGCAATTAGACCAATCGATATGTTTACTTTTGTTTACTTTCCTACACCATAGCAACCATCAGCTGATAAAAGAGAGTTTGGGACTCAACCGTGTGTTTGTGGAGAATAATGTATCTTATCTTTCAGTGATAAAATGAATTGTTTGCATCATCTGTGCATTGTTGTAGCTGATAGGTATGTCTGTACTGAATCTGGGTAATCAATTTTCCCAATTTTGTCTGCATTTCATTGCACAGTCAGCACTAATTACATGTAGTTTATCAGTGTCAGGCAGCACATTTTAGTTCATCAGTGGCTGTGCATATCTCTGTATGCTTTAGAATGTAAAGTGCGAGCATCCAATTAATTAATGAGTGGATGATGTGAACTCTCAGTGTGAAAAGTTTCAACTCTCTACGTCACACAGCGAAATGCATATAGCCAGACAGATAGACAGACAGAGTTGAAGGCCAGGGTCATTATCAGAGTCCAGACTCCAAACCGGTCTTAAATTTATTTAATTTATTCCCATTCAAAAATGTCTTTTCAGTCAAACAGTCAAAACAAGTCAAAAATTATTAATTTCCAACAACTTTGTTCAAACAACCCACTAGCTATGTTATGGTATATATGCTTCTTACAAAGTAGTCGTAAACTACTTATATGGAGATTGGGGTGCACGTTGCGTGTACTGCACGAGTGGCACAGAATGCAGCTGTGCCAGTGCAGTGTGAATTTAGGACTATGAAATACACTCATTGGTAGTGTTGCACATGTCTAACTGAGGATTAGGTCAACCAATAAATTGGAATGTCAAAACAACTAAAGTTGCTGCGGACGTTCACATGTCATCATCTGGATACATAAACACACACTTTTAGAAGCTCTTTGCAGGACCTATTGACGTGCCAGAACAAACCCAGCCACACCACACTGCTGCTGCTTTTTAATACAGCACAAAAAAATATGTATTTTATACATCTTTGAAGTGAACATTCAAAATTAGAGTGTTTTATCAAAATCGCTTCTAAACAACACTTGGACGGAAAAACTGTCAAAATGACTGATTTGGTATGGATGATGATTGAGAGAACATGAATCATTGCTTAACCAAATGCTAAAAAGCATTTTCGCCAATGTTGGACGTCGACGTTAACTGCAAGTTTTGGGCCTCCAAGTCCTTGAGTACTTGTCTAAACTGTTTCCAGCCAAATAATGATAACTGGAACGGTGTGAAGACCGGGAACAAGCTCGTAATTCAACGACAACAATGTGAAATGTGTCACCCAGATGTTATTGAAACAATCTAAAACTGGAGATTTCAGCAAGTAATGTCACAAAATTGAAATTGTTTTTCTTTGTCCACATTTTTTTTCTGAATTCATGTATTTATTTCAGGTTGAAAAGTCAGATTTTGAATGTTCAAGTTACATTTGTTCCAATTGCCACTGGCACATGCACATGGTCACTCAGTCTGCCACGAATGGTGACAGCTTGCAGCATACATTTTGTTGTCATTGTTTTTTTAATGTACATGTACATGACTTGAATATCCTTCATTTTAAGTTGATTCTGTTAGCCTAAAATATTGCGTTGTTTTAGTTAGAATTCATAAATACCTAAAACAGTTTACCCATTCCTATTGGTCGAGACCCCGGTAAAACACCACTGCGTTCTGCATCATATCGCGCAGTACTCACCACACACACCAATCTCCACATAATCAGATTTTAGCACTATGCGCGCAAGGCTCATACCATAGACATGGAAAGAGGGGTGTTTCACAAAACATGATGAAAAATTGTTGAACAAAATTGTTGGAATTTTGTAAATTTTTGACTTTTTGACCTAAAATCAGACACAGGTGCATTACACTATGTACGTCATTTGCCTGTATGTGTCTCATGTAATCATGTGTCATTCAATTAAACCAAATAAATGTGGAAACAATTTGAATTCCGATTTGAATAATTAAATCATGTACTTGTACAAGTCCTGACACTACACTTACCTGAAAGCATAATGACACTGTTTGCAAAGAATCGAGCACCATAAGGCATGTTGAACAATAGAAAGGCATTTATATCTGCAAAAAGAAGGAACAACAAACAAATATTCAAGCAACCGGTACAAATAAATGCATTGCTCCAAACTTCTTCACATTTGTGAATTCCCCCCAAAATAGACAGATCAGAAAAGTTTGGCAACCATCAAAATTCCCCCCCCCAAAGGTGGGGGCCGATTCTACTACCGAATAATTACCTGTAGAGTATTTCTACATAATACATTATTCCCTAGAGGGTGCTAGCCATTTGCTAAGATTTATTACCCACAGTACCTTGCGGCCCGTCCGCCATACTTCCTCTTTTCTCAAGCGTAAGGTGCATAAGTGAACGCGTACATGAGAGTGGGGAGGGGGTGGGCACTCTAGGGTAAGTATTCGCTAGTAGAACTGGCCCACAGCTTGGTGGTGGGGGGGGGGGGGGAGATTCTACTACGCTCTACTAACCCGTAGAGTATTACTACATATGCAGAGTAGCACTGTATTAGGACACAAGAGTGTATGATGTGGAAAGTGGGCCGCATGGAAGCGTGAGCCCAAAACCAACAAGATTAAACCCACTAAAGTAAACCAGAGGAAACAGCTATTACTATAATCAGGTAAGCCGTCACTGGTCGGTACAGCGGGCGCCAGTGGAGGAAGGAACCAGATCCGGTTGCGCCGCTGGGGCAGTAGGGAGGACTACACACGGTTCTGCCATCAACTTGCAGCACATTCCTGACATAACAGCAGATGAAGGTGTTGGAGGATTTCCAACGTGCCCCTTGCATGATATCTGCAAGGGGTACTCCTTTGAAAAATGGCCCAAGAGGTCGCCATGCTGCGAACTTTGTGAGCTTGTACTCTGGCCAGGATAGGCCAGTCTGATGATGGGAGTTGTATGGCCGTCACAACCCGGCGAGCGATTATATCATGGGTTGAGGGGCGATGCAGTAAAACCGTGGTTATAAACAGATCCTGGTGGTTACCGCGGATCAGTGCAGTCCGATGGAGGTACATATTACCACTTGAGGATTCCAGACAGGACAGAGCTTGTCCTCTGTGATGGAGAAGGACCATCCCAAAACCTCAATGTACAGTTGCAATTGCAGAGCGATAGCTCTGGACAATGAGAACCACAAGAACCCGATTAGTAGAGGAGAACAAAATAATTGCCAACTTTGGTTAGAGTTGTAGCCAAGGGATCTACCGTACGCCGTACGGACCATTTATAGAAATGCCGTAATTGGCTGTCGCAAACAAATCGAGTTGACTGACGCCAACCATGGGCTGCAATGGAGGCAGCCTCTTGAGAAGGCAAAGGAATGGTAGACAAGGCAGACAAGTCGTGAAAACCACGGCTGTCGGAGCCAAAATGAGGTAATCAAGGGGCCTTGCAGGGATCCTGCTCGATCTTCCCCAGTACTCAGGTTAGTAGGAAGATTCGAGGAAAAAGCGTAGGCAAATAAGTTGGTCCATGCAAAGGGGACGGCGTTAGCATGCCACACCCTTGGCTCCGGGAATCTTGAACAGTACACCAGGAGCTGGTGGTTGAGTAATATTGCGAACAGGTTGATATGCGGATGGTTAAATTGTGATAAGATTGTCTGCATGACCAAGGTTCGGAGGGTTCATTCCATGGGGTGAATTCAGTCCCGGGAGAGTGCATCGGCTGCGGTGTTTTCCGTGCCCGCCAGATGGATCTCTCTGAGACAGATGGCATGCTGGCGACACCGATGCCGTAAATACCACATTGTGTTGGACAACAGTCACCGCAGGAGACAACAGATTGACCCTGCACCATGCTGTAAAAGCGGTGAAGGGTGATAAGACTGCTGTCATTTTGATAAAATTGATGTGGAGGGTGGCCTTTGCTGAAGTGCAGAGCCTGTCACCACTAACTATAAAACTCGACTTTTTAAAGTGATGACCCCGGTCAAAAAGAAACTAAAGTACAAAGACAGAAAGAACTGACGACGAGAAACAAGGAAATAATTCACCAATTACTTATATTCATAAACTCAAACTATTTACAATATTTACAAAGATCCGGACTCGGGATCAAACTTCTCATATTCAATCTCAGTTAGGAGTTTTACTTTCTACTCCAACAACTCAGTCTACAAATTCAATTTTCTTAAGCTTAACTCGGAAATTTCAAAAAATCACAAATCTCTAACTGGATGTACAACGACACAATCCAAAATCAAATCCAACTGTAGAATATGGCTATAAAATTCAGCCGTAACTCTTGTTTAAATTCAGCCTTAGCTCCAAAATTCAATTCAAAATTCAGTCAAATCAAATATCAACAATTGGGATCTAAAATCCAACCGTGCCTATATCACAATTCAAAATTCACTTCTGTCAAATATCAATACTTCTGTTTGGTTCTGATAAACTGGGTATATCAAAGTAATCAACCTTTCGGATTAGAACGCTCAATTCGACAATTTCAAATATCAATACTTCTGTTCACACTTAATTCCTTCAAACAGCTAAATCAACTTATATGTGTTATGATTATTCCAAAACCAAAATCTCAGCTTTCTGCAAATTTAAAACTTTACATTTCTAACTGTTTAGTGAGGCACTTTCCTTAGTAGAGGGTCTCGTCTCCGTGGCACGTTTCCAGCTGATAGGACACGGTCAATCGGCACGGGACACACTATGTACAGACTGACATCGTAGTCGTTCTGCAGTCGTTTCTACATGCATTCATTATGAACCCAACTCGTAGGTTTCCGGCCATCTACAATATAAAACAGTTACCGAAACCCATCCAGTATTTTGTTCTAAAATTACAGTATATCCATAAATCTCAAGATGTCACGTATAGCTAGACTTCGTGTCAAGGTTGCACTTCATCTCAATGTATCATTTCAAGCACTTTTTACCAAGAAATTTATTATTCTTAACAATCACAATCAATTGGTATAAACTACAGATTCTAATTTTCGGAAGTTGAGATATAATATTAAATACAACACTTACGGTTATTTCTTCATTATGATGCTTGTGAAGGCTGAGTGTTGCTCTGAGCGTGGTCTACAGGACCGGGAACGTGGCTTTTAGCCTTGCCGAGACTATTTTGGCACTGATTTTGCCAAACTGGCGGATCAGACAAGATCGGTGGCAGATTTCACCGATCTGCTGACGAAAACCTGCTGTATCAGGCGTCTCCTAGCAAGATGGTACCGGTCTCTGTCACACTCAGCTCAGCTCTCTCTAATTTGTTGGTGCGTCTTCTCTCTCGATCAGAGAATGCACTGATCAGAAAACGCACACAACTTCTACTTGACAACAACCAACATTCTTTCACACAATGCTCACATTCACAGAAACAAACGGACATCAATAACCATGGCCACACGGACAATAATAATTACGTAACCCGACGCACGGCGTTTTAGCAGGTTGACCAAATCAATGCCTTAATTTTTAGTGGCTGGAAAAGAAACTACCGGGAAAATGTGCGTACACGATTGGAGAAAAACTTATGGCATGATCTACTTTACAATACGGGGGTGGCGCGATAGCCGTAGCGCGCGTAACAAATACAATTACGTAACAGAAACGAAGCGAATTAAAAACGATTGTGACAGAGCCCAACCATTTGGTGAGATTCCATCCGCGCGCCCCGACCCAGCTGAGACGTATCTGTTGTGATCATCATGGTCGGATGAATGGTCGGATGAATGGGCTGGAAAGACCCTGACTAATCTAGTCCAGTTGGATCCGCCACCGGGTATGCGGCCGGGTATTCTGTGAATACGGTATCACGTGGGAAACAGGATGGAACCATGTCAAAATAATAAAAAATAATAATATCGGTGCTTATATAGCACAGTTGCAAATTAATGATCAATGCGCTTTACAAACAAAATTTGAGTTGATTAATTTTATGGCTTGATGAATAGACTGCAAGGGTTGGATCGAATGTACATTGGGTTCTTTTAGTGAAATGTTCTGACTAGGCTGCAAGAATCGCCTTGGGTGGTGTTTACCCCCTCTTCTGCCTTTTCTTGTGGGTTGCTTTGATTGCAAACCAAGGGCCTTTATTTTGTGCCATACCTCAGTGGGCACTGGGCAGTCTCACTTCCATTGGAACTCTCAGCTGGAGCAGTTGTAATCTTTGTTGCAAACAATGGAACCAGATGATGAAGACTGGTGGAATGTGTTAATCATTTGTAGCCATCCGAAAAGTAACTGGCGTAATTATTGTTGAAAAACATACTTGGTTAAAAGATAGTAAGGGGACTAAACTCCCTGTGAAATTATTCTTTCTGGCAAGCTGTCATTTTGAAGTAATCAACGAAAGAAGGCCTTTCCAATGGTGCGTCTTAAGACGCGCCGTAGGAAAATTTAAATTAGTAGTTCGTTTTGTTATTCGGCGAAGCTCGCGCAAGCAGTGGCACGACGCACACGCGCGCGCGGTTGCTATAATTTGTCGGATCAGTGCGCGACATCGCATATAGCTACAATCGGCTCAGTGAGAACGTGTCTTGGACGCTGAATTCAGGCCCAATTCAAAACATGATTCAGCAACTTATGATTTGAAATTGAGATCCTAGAATGCTGTTTTTCTCGGAATATACAGCTGAAGCTGAGCTGAAACTTCATCAGGTTAGTTGTTTAGTATCCTTCATTAGATTTTGAACACTTTTGTTGCTTCAAACGAACAAAATGCACAAATTACAAATGATGGACTATATCTTTAAGTACTGAGAACAATGCAAACAATAGGACTGTTGCCCAGAGAAAGCCACGGATGGCTTAGCGGACCAAGTCCAAGAGGTTCGCCAGTAGGCCAAGGGGGAGGCACATTGATAAACATTGGCGGAGAGCTCCTGCGTCTGCGTCGGGTAAGCCCATAGAACTGTATTAAATTACTAACTTGACGTACAAAGTAATGCCTGATGGGCGCATCAATGTTTGTGCACAAACCTATGGAAAACTCGAAATTTTGTACGGCTTTTGTACGGCTATTTGCATATCTGCATTTGTATTCCATACCGGTGCGTCATCGAAGCTGATACGCCCGAAACCGAAACACACGATCAGCAAAATGAGCGGGGTTTTTTGCTCTACGCAAACAGCGCAACATGTGCGCGTCCCTCCGCTGTAGATGCTTTTCGCTGTGACGTTTTTTTTACCGTCATGAGTGCTTTAGTTGTTTGCGTATCTTCTACTTGCGTGTTGCATTTAGAGTACACTTTTAAAAATTCAATCCATCTATTTTGAAAGTGTTCTTCAAACACGCACATAAATTCAAAATGTCTGCACCCAGAGCGGCTTCAAAGCGTCTTGGCGCAAGAATGAGGAGTTAGCGCTCTAGTAATTTAATATAGCTCTATAGGTAAGCCATGTCCCGTTGTACATGTAGAAGGAGGACGACCCCCCGAAAAAAGTGGGCCGTTGGGACGGGATTTGGACTTGTCGATGGAAAATCCAGGACCTTTGGAGATTGAGCAGGTCTGACGGACTGCGTAAGCCGTTAATGCCCGCTATTTGTTGATGATAAATCTGTCGTTGAGGTTTATTATTATCTATAAACCTTGATGATGGAGGGCACTGGCCAGTGTCTTCACAATTCTGGTGAAGACCCCGAGTCTGGCAGATGAGTGTGGCAGGTGAGAGTGCTTGACAAGGGGGCACTCGTGAATTCCAGGCAGTAGCCGAGTGAGACGGTGTCGAGTACCCACCAGACTGAAGTGATTTGGTCCCAGTACCCGTTCGAAATGGGTCAAACGGGTTCTCACAGGTCCCGTGAGGGGGGTTGGGGACGTTATTGTCTGTGGGCATATTCACTTCTGCCAGCCGAACTGTGGCGGTAGAGGCTGAAGGACAGATGGTGGCCCGTGAATTTGCAGGGTGACGAGCGGTGGAATGAAAACCACTGCTTGACGGCTTTGGAAGAGGGGAAGACAGTTTTGGACGAACCTTCATCAAAGTGATCTTAGCCGAAGCAGTCTGACAAAAAGCCGGCAAAGAGGTCTCGCCCTTGGAAGGAAGGGACTCGAGACATTTGCGAGTTCCATAAGAGGGTAGAAATACGACATCAAGAATGGCTGCCCGTCGTGCCTCTGATGCCGTGACAGCAAACTCGAGTAAGTTTACTGAGAACTGCCGAGAACAAACCTGATCAACAGGAACCCCAGGGATAGGATAGAGGGTAACTAGTGAGTCAGGAGCAGTTAGTCGTTTTAACGATCTCGGCTGTGTAGTAGGAGTGGGGTTCACAGAACCCTAATACGTGCATCATGTCTCCTACCAGGTGATAAAGTGTGGTCATGGAGGCTGGCATAGTTGTGTCCTCTTGTTCGGCCAAACGAGGTGACAGAGGAGAGGAAACGTCCTGGGCAAGGGATTCAGACGGCGAGTCCGTAGGAGTGCCGAGAAAACTATGGGCAAACACCAACACGACTGGTGCGTTGGGAGGACGGAAGAAATTTGTGTGGGGTATGTTAGGGTTTGTTGCTGGCCGCAGCTGAGAAGGAGACGACGAGCCTGGATCAGCCGCAGCAGTCTGCTTGGAGAAGGCTGCCAAGGTTTCGGACTTGTATATTGGTCAATACACTGCTGTGAGATAACGAAACTGCCAGTAAAAATAACGTGTTCATTTTGTAGGCAAAAGCACCCAAAATTCGGTGCAGCTTTGCTAACAGTAGATCAATATACACCAATGTGAAAATAACTGCTGGTTAAACAACGGTGTTCGTATTGAAGGTGAAAGCACCAAACACGTTCAGTGCAGCTTGAGGGATTTGATAAGTAGCAAAATATCACGCTGATGGGTCAGTAACTTAGTAGTGTTGGTAAGGGGTGAGCCGCTTGCAACAAGTGCGATGCTAGCCCCATGCAAAGTCTCACTCGTTTGACACAGCAACACAGCTGTGAGACAAGGAAAGCTGCTGGTTAAATAATAGCGAAATCCCGGATATGACAAACAAGCGTATATAGTGAGTAGCCCGCAGCCTGTGAAAGGCCTCACTTGCTCCGTACGACGTGAGCTACTTGCAGCCTGTGCGAAACCTCACGTAAATAGTGGTCGTGTAAATAAGCTTAGCAATGCAACGTACAGCCTGTGCGAAGCCTCACTAGTTTGGTATGGCGTGAAATACTTACAACCTGTGTGAAGCCTCATGGACACAGACTCGTAAGGACCATGTAACAGGAGTGAGGAACCGGCAATCTGTGCTGTGCGAGAACTCACTCCCGAAAGGTAAACGTAACAACCAAGAAATATCACCCAAAAACGACCAAAAAGTTACAAAAACTCACTGAACTTGTAAGAACAACAACAGATACCGGTAACTACTGGTACTTGAATAAAAATCATGAACTTAGCTATTTTGAATGGCTGAGGAAAGACTTACAGTAATTTTCGGAATATAAGCCGCGGCTTATACATTGAATTTGTCCATGAAAATGTTTACTGTGGCTTATACACAGGGCGGCTTATACGCCGAGACTTGAAGAATAAAAATGATATTCAAATGTATTTATAATGTACTGGTATAAGAAAAGATCTGTTGCTGAAATGAATCATCAATTAAAAAAGTCATTAACAAGCCGGCAAAAGCACGTCCCACGAAAATGTACCGAACGGTAAAAAGTAAGGCGAGTGAAAGCTGTCTCTTCATCCATGCTTCGACATCGGCCGTACGTGATACAAGTGCTGCATGCATGCTGCATGCATTCTCCATGGACCACACCATTTGTGGTAATAAAGTTGTGTACTTTCTTGGGAACAATAATTACCAATATTTCCGCCGTTTAAAAAAAGAAAAAAAAAACTAATTCTTTTTATGGAGTTTGAAACATTTCTTTATTCGATAATCAGTTGTTCAATGTCACAATTTAATTTGTTTTCCTGAAGTGTATTCAAGAAACGATGTAAAACTCAAAACAGGGGCTAAATCACGCTTAACAAAATTAATGGATTCATCCATAAAAAGTTCAGCATCGTGGTAACTGTTTTCGAAGAAAGTTACGATCGAAACTTGAATTTTTGATGAAACTACTCGTTAGTAATCACAACAATTTGATACGTTTTGTTGTAAAAACGGGACAAAACAAGACAGGGTCTGTTGCCACAAAGCAGGATTTGTAGCGCTCCAGTCAGACGACACACGGTGGGTTGCATACTCTCTCAAGTGCTGCAGGAAAATGTTATCATTCGTCGGTGCAGGCTGCCGGGCCATGCACTAACGTTTAGGGCCGGGGACCGGATGGGTCAGCCAGCAGCAATTCCCTTTTGTATTTCTCATCATCAATTTCCATATTTGTTTGTAAGAGTATCGACTGTAAATGATTTGATATAACTTTGTGGCCCTTTGCGGTCGGTGCGGCTTATACACTGGTGCGGCTTATACGCCGACTTCAAATCTTAATTTGCAGATTTTTGCGTGCTACGGCTTATACTCCGCGCGGCTTATATTCCGAAAATTACGGTAGAATTAGCAAACAAGAGCTCCGTAAATATATGTCTGTCACGTAGCGCCGCTAAGAGAAAAGAGGAAGTATGGTTCTGTAGATGCATTAAAATGGACGATTGATAAATGGACAAGCAACAAAATATTAAGGCAAAGGGTTATCAATAGTTCTTGATAATCACTTACTTTTGACCACTATTGTTGCTCCATTTCCAGCTCCATATACAGTTGCCACAAAACTGCTTTCATTATAGCTGCAACCCAAAAAAAGAAGATAAAAGTTCAAATGAACATCAATTTTACATTTTAAGGTACTTAGTCATAAGGCAAAAAAAAAAAAAAACGTTGTGTTTCCGGTAACATTGCAAAAAAAAAAAAGGGGTCGGTTGGGTTGGTCGGCATTTTTTTTTTTAATGTGTTAATGGTATGTAGCTGTGCATCAATGCCAGTATATATTTTCATGTTAATATAAAGATAGATAATGTCCTAAGAACAACTTTTTATACCTGTATCAGGGCTCAAATTAGCGGGAGCAAGTGATTACAATGCGCCAGTAATCTCCAAAATGTTCATGTTAAGCTCTGATGTTAAGCTCTGACTCCCTGTGAAATTATTCTTTCTGGCAAGATGTCATTTTGAAGTAATAAACAAAAGAAGGCCCTTCCAGCGGTGCGTCTTAAGACGCACCATAGGAAATTTAAATTAGTAGTTCTTTTTGTTTTTCGGCGAAGTGCGCGCAAGCATTTGCATGACGCACACGCGCATGCAGTTGCTATAATTTGTCGGATCAGTGCGTGACATCGCGTATAGCTGCAATTCAAAACAATTCAAAACATAATTCAGCAACTTTTGATTTGAAATTGAGATCCTAGAATGCTGTTTTTCTCGGAATATACAGCTGAAGTTGAGCTGAACACTTTTGTTGCTTCAAACGAACAAAATGCACAAATTACAAATGATGGACTATATCTTTAAGGTTGATGATTCTTAAGAAAAACGGAGAAGTTCAGTCTTGCACACCAACATTCTCAACGTTACTCACAACGGCCGCTGGTTAACTCCAGCCATATTGCTGATACCAGTGCTGAATTTTGTTAATTTGATGTACTTTTTATAGGTAAGGGGTGTGGAATTTACCCATGGGTAATATGACTACATTGCGCTACTACCGAACCCGGGCAAAGTAGGAATTTTGGTCAATTTAATGTGCTACTGATAAGGGATGTTAAAATTACCCATTGGTAACATTGGGAATGATGCTTACACATGCATGTTACTTTGAAGCTTTCTCATAGAATCTGAGGGATAATATTTTTGATAATTGAACACCCCTGTGAGTGAGTGCGCAAATGTTGCCTATGACAAAATTTATGTTGGCACCTTGCTTTCCTTTGTTGTAAAGCTACAGACTTGCATTGTCATTCACCTCAATGTAATATTTTGCTTACTCTTTTCATCCGTTAAACTGTTTGTAGCCTTGAAAATATTGTCAGTCACAGACTGAAGATTTTTTACTCTGCCCTACTTTGAGCAATGTAGAAATGCGGCTAACTAGCTATGAATATTATTCCCACTTGCCCGTGTTCAGTAGAAGTGTAATGTGGGAATATTGGCAGCCGGTAATTTCTACAGCCCTTATCACAATTGCCCTTATCACAATTGCCCGTAATTCCCACTTTACCCAGGTTCAGTAGTAGGGCAATTCCACGGTTTGATGGATATGGCTAAGAATTTTTATTTTTTATTTTTTAACCCTGTTTCACATTTATATTACAGATTATACATTCAAGTATGAGAAATTAACAAAGAAAACCGAATTTTATCAAACATTTTTTGAGAAATCGTGTCGTAAAGTGAAAAATATTTTTTTACTACAAAGAACTAAAAAAAAAATTGTAAAGTTTAAACATTGATTGCTATTAAGGCAATTAGAGATATTTCAATCATAACCTTATTTCTAGCATGTATGATAGTCTTAATCTCTGAAATAAGTCAATTCACAGCCGTCATCCATTTTTAGATGTCAAAAAGTAGCATTTTATACCTTTTTTTGGTCAATGTAACGTGAGTAACCGAAAAGATATAAAAGTTTTTTCTCAGAAACATTTCTAATGAATTAAATTTTGGTATTTAGGATTATCATTCTTTGCATGAACATAGACATAAATATAAGTACATTGTTGACACTAATACATACATTTAAGAATATAAGGCAACTAAATTTGGTAACGTGAGTAGCAAAAAATGTAACGTGAGTAACCAAGTTTATTATCCCAAGTCACTTAAACTATACCCAAACTGACTTTTGCTTGATAATGTTGATTTTGGTGATAACTGTTCATCTTACACCAAAGAACCTCAAGCATTAAAAATACTTTTAAGCATATTTTATCCTGTTTATAGTGCGAAATGGTCTTTGAGACAGCATAATTCTTAAATTGAATCTAATTACAGTATTTTATCAAGTGTTTATGACGTTTAATGGAATAAGGAAGACACCTGTATGTCCCTACATTGAAATTAAAATGTTTATTTGGAACAAAAGCTAAATTGCATTACATGTAGGCACTTGACACTAAGCTACCAGTACATTGGTATGCCCTGGATTCCCTGGAACCCACTCTCCACATCATGGTCTCTGATAGTGTGGCCTTTCCATGGACCCAATATTCTGTGCTATAGTGGCATACATTAAGTTTTAGAAGACTCTCAGCATAGGCCTTTTCACACATATCCGTTTCGAACCGTGTTGAAACCTACCCGGATCCAACCCGGTTCAGCCCAAGTATTTTTCGACACGGATCGGAGAGACGCGACGTACACACTGTCCTTTACGGGAACGGCCGCTACGTGAACCGTGTAACGTTCAATCCGGCTACGGCCCCTGTGAATTCACACTACAAATTCTCGACACGGATTGCATTCGGCACAGGGCGCTGCGATGATTTTCTCAATCCCGTAATGCATTGCGACGCACGCGGCTGCTGCGTGCACGAGGCTTACGGACAGGCCGGTGTGCACTAAGCGTGAATTTACTACTCTGTGAAATACGGACTCATTGGTAGTATTGCGCATGCCTATTAGGAGAAGGACCTGTCACGTGAAAGGGTTTGACCAATAATAAGAGAGTAAAGGAATCCGATTTGGGAGTCCGATTTTTGTACGACACCAGTGCAGCTGTGTGCAATATTTCCAAAATGGCTCCGGTCACCAGCGCAGCTGTGTGCAATATTTCCAAAATGGCTCCGGTCATTTCGTTAGACGATTCGTTCTATTTAACATTAGAAATGTACATTTTTGGGGTACATTTTGCGGACCTAATACAAGCCCAGACTCGGTAAAGGATGCTCCATACACCGATACATAATTGGATGATAATTAGGGAGCGATTGTTTCGTGATCGGTGTTTGTGACGGCGATAGTGGTGGAGGGAAATATTATGCACGGCATGTCAGATTTTCGGTAAAATGTCGGCCTCAACTCAACACGGATCGGCCGGGAGTGACTCAACCCGGGGCGGTTCACACTATCATTTTCGACACGGTTCAGGCCGAAAAATGCAATTTCAATCCGGGTTGAGATTTTCAACCCTGGTCCCTCCCAGGGTTGATTTCGATCCGGCTAGAGCACGCTACCCGGGTCGGAACCGGGTTTAAATTTTAGAAGTGGGAAAAGGGTTGGAAAAAATCCTCGGGGTTGGAACCGGTTCCAACCCGGAGATTTTGGACAGTGTGAAAAGGCCTCATGAGAAGTTTGTTCTGATGGCTCAGCATTAGTTAAAAAAAAAATTACAGCTGGACTTAAAAGGAAATATCAAATTCCTGATAGGGGATCAGTATGCACTGTAATAGTATCAGAATAATGTCAGATGAAAACCTTTATCTTGGAGTTCTTGCCATTGGAGATCCAAAATGCAAATTTTAGTCAGAGATTTTAGTAGTTCTGATGCCTATTGGGTAGAAAAATACTAATTACGATAATTTAGTCCCAAAAAAATCATGCCATAAAATGCTGAGATGGGTCGGACAATGTGGGTGCCAATGAGGAATTCAATGTGATGAAGATAAAATGACCATGTTTCAACATGAGTGATAATATTTACCAACATAAATTGCACATATCATCATAAATTAATGAATGCCACGTGACCTTCAATCCTGCAATCAAATGACAAGGATTTACTTGGGTGTTACATTAATCACACTATTGCACCACCTACATCATTTTTGGTTCCATTCACCGTGCATTTATGTCCCATCCCTTTTGATCTATTGCACGCCGCACGCACTCTAAGACGTACCGAAGTGTGACGTCATTTAGAACTGGGAAGTGTAGTGCAAATGAATGGAGTACGCGGGCTGTTGGTTTATGGCCGAATCACCCGCTTAAATGTCTTTTACACACAAAATTGTTCTCATAATTCTCATGTACATTTACTTCATTTACCTGTCTCTAATAATAGACATAATTTCCAGCGCCTTGAGTACCTAATTGTTGGTAGATACCGGTACGTGTGCTATATAAGACTTCTGTATTATTATTATTATTATTTACTTGGGTACTCTATACGATTGTTGCGCTAGTTAGACCATATCATGCATTATAGCAGTACAAAGCTTGCCTTTGAAGTTAATGCAGTTGCCTTGATGATTTGCTTGCATTGTTTTAAGAACTTACAATGTAAATTGTCATTAATGTCAATGATTCGACTTTTAAACCTTCGTTAGCCTTGAACAAGCTGACAAAATGTAGTGGATATGATTCAATTTTGTGAGTTTTGTTTGTTCTTAAAGTTTTATCCAATCGAATGACAAAGATCTACTTGGATGTTAGGCCAAAAAAACCAATAAATCGGTCTCTGGTCAGCGCGCGCGTCGATTTCAATCATGCGCGTCCATCTTTTTTTTTTCCAAAATGTTCCGCGGTAGCTGCAACAGCGCCCTCTATTTCCACACCTCCTCAATTTTTTTTACCAAAGATTACCAAGGAATGGGAAATTGCACCAAGGCAAATGATCGAAAGCACCAAGGCAAATTTTGGAGGTCACTTATGTACATGAGGACACCAAAATAGCAAAATAGTACCCCACCTTGTCCGTACAATCCAAGCTTGAAGAAAAAAAAAAAAGAGAGAGAAAAAAAAAAAGCCGCGTGGCCGCGTCAATTCCGGAACTTTGGTCTGACCAGAGACCGAATATTTTTATTTTTTTGCCTTATATAAAACAAATAATGAATGTTTTGCATTCGTGCAATGGTGAGAATATTTTCATTCGTTGAAAGAGTGAATGTTCCATTCAACTTGTTTTCGCCTCGTTGAATGGTACATTCAATCTTTCAACGAATGAAAATATTATCATATATCACATATCATACTTATCAATGTCTGAGCTAGATCAGAAACAAACCCAGGTAGAATTAAAACTACCGGTATGTGCTAACAATTTGTTACAAGAACAGTCCTATTCCCGTTTTAACTTAAATTTTAAATAATCAGTAGAAAGGGCCTACCTTTTTTCTTTTATTCCTGGCAATTAGTCTTGCTATCTTTGTAAATACTTGTACATTGTCCATGTTGATTCCTGATATATTTGCCTGTCATTGTTCCTATCAGTGTTGTAATTTGTGTGTGTGTATTAATTTCATTTCATTTATTTATATTTTCATTTTTTTAATGTCTTAATTCATGTACATGTATTTATATTAATTTTAATATTTTTACTGATTTGTAAAAAGAAACACAATTCGGCCCCTAGCTGCAAGGTCTCTTTTGATTGTTAAAAATAATCCATTAATTAATTAATAATACTTATTATTCTAGATCTGACAAGGCATATGTCCAAACATTATCGATCATTGTCCATTTGTTGACGCAAGTGGAAAATAGAACCCTGGTTCACCGCTGTTTTTAGGGCAACCTTAGGTTTTTCCGTGCTTTAGCTTGTCCGTGCTTTAGCTTGTATAAAACTCCCTCTTGCGGCTGAATTGTATCCAGTATCATTTTGCATAAAAACAGCTCACCGGAGGATGTCTTTTCAATCACTTTTTTATGCTACAAATAAGTATTTGATATTCGACATAACAATAAATTGACAGAAAAAGGACTAAAATTCATTATCAGGACTGTGAACTTTTTGGCAAGACACTTGATAGGAAAACACCTCCGTAAAATTCCCTTTGATTGCGACGTTTATCAGTGTCTCAATCGGAACGAAAATGACGTTCACGTTTCTTGGGATTTTCCGTCGTCTTGGAAGTTAACTCCAAATCAAATGAAGTACCGTTGGAAAGACTACTTAAAGGAGAATACCACTGTGGAAGACTTAAGACAACAACCCTCGATGGATCCACATACGAAGCTATTTAAATGCATACACTGAATGTAAACAAATGGCGCCATATGTGCACAAATCCAAATAGCAGGCACTATGTATATTCCCGTCGCTAAGAATTGTATACACGCGGGGCACGGGCCAATCACGCGTCGGCGTGGTAGGCCTAACTTGTTTGAATTGTGAACCCCATACATACTATGCAGTTGATTTGCGAAAAACACATCCATTTGCAGGCGAGTTTAGGGGTTTTCTCTTTCGAAATCACCGTTAATACAAAATGTAAAGTCTAATCGATGTTTTCATGGCAGTCTTAATATTAGGCCCCAAAAAAGTCTCCAGTTTCTGGTCTGCACGCGCGTAGCCGTAGCTGTGCGCGTCGGCAAAATTAGTAAGTTTTTTTTCAATATAAGATGATGTCTTAAAACCGCTAAACTCACTGGTTTGACTGGAATTCTGCTGCTGCACAATTTTAAAGTGTATTTAGATGGGGTTACGATCGAGTATAAGCTTTATGTTACCTCTTTGGGCACTAAATTTAGTTGGGCACCATTTGCAGATGGTGTTGTAATTTTGTAATTGTGCGTCTGGAAGCCAGACTGATGGTCGTGTATGGGTCGAGATCGTAAGTGGGTGCAGAATTCTTAAGCCATATGGCCTTACTGAGGTCACCTCAAGCTCCACTCTGAAGGATATTTTTGAGAATTTTAAGGGGATTGAAGCATCATCTGCAACATCAGCAGTCATTTGAAGAAGAAAAAAAAGTAGGGGGGGAAAAAATAAAATAACCGCCGCACCAATTTTGGGGCAAGCTCCATACTAGAAACCGGAGACTTTTTTGGGGGCCTTTGCTTAACTTACTTGATTGTAGAAATATTTTTTTTATAGAAGTTTCGAGAAACAGAAGTAGCATTTTCCTCTGTTTTGTGATGGAAATTTGAGTTCCCCTCTGTTACAGTTCTTATGCTTCAAAAATGTTGTTTTTGGTTGACTATGAAGTCTCATGTCGTCCCTATCCACCACTATAGATTTTTAAACCAAAAGATGAAACATCACAGTCTTGCACCATTTTGAAAAAAAAAACAACGTTGCAATGTCCCGTCTGTCACAAAAAAAAATGAACAAGTTGTGTATTTTTTAAGAAGACCTCACCTAGAAAGTAAAAATAAAATATCCTTTGATGTATAGTTGATCTGATATTTCATCTCAAACTCTGTCCTGTCTGTCACATTTTACCCATTTGTTAAGTATTTTTGTTCCGTCTGTCACACTTTTTTCAATCAACTCCAGGTTAAAACAAAGTTCAAACATACATTTTTTGTAGACTCTTCTGGTTTTTTTAAATACAGGGTGGTTCAAAAAAAAAAGGACACCCACCTTTGACAGCAATTCTTACCTACTTGATGAACTTTTTAAAAATATTTTTTTCACACAGTAGTAAAATATAGTCCTTTAACCATGTATGGTGAAAAAAGCTTAGTAGAAGTAGATATTAGATTAGTAGATATTATGCTAATTTGAATACCAAAACTCAGCCATGCCCACGGGTTATTCAATGTAAATTGGAAGTTTTCGTAGTTCATAAAAATTAAAAAAAACCTTCCCACCAAAATAGATTTTGCCCTAGTAACTTTCATTGAAGCTGTCCAATTATTCAAATCAGTGTTAAGATCATCTACTCAATGAGCTGTCAGCTTAAGTTCATTGTTGCATAACATTACATAACTTAACAATCAAATGTCATGTCTTTTCAAATAAAGCTCCTATAGCTGAGCTCAGTCAAGCGAAGGGAAAATACCTCCGTGGACAAACAGGTTTCGCACATGAAATGTTCAAATTTGCATAGCTCAACGACGAAATGTGCAAATGCAACAATTTTTTCGTCACATTTGCTTAAAGGCCAGTACTTTAATAGCTACTAATCGACAGTTAATTTTTTTTTTTTTAAATAGGTGAAAATTCCTGTCAAATGTGGGTGTCCTTTTCTTTTAACCACCCTGTATTACATGTCCTTACAAATAATAAATGCTTGTGCCTACATTTATTCAGCACATAAATGTGTCACATGTTACCCATTTGTTTGTCCCATCTGTCACATATTTTCAATCACCTGTTAAAAAAAAAGTTGAACATACATTTTTTGTCGACCCTTCTGGTTTTTAACATACTACATGTTCTTCTTAAAAATAATAAATGCTTGTGCCTACATTTATTCAGTTCATGTAAAAATGTCCCGTCTGTCACAACATTAATGAGCCTGGTGTTTCCAGTTCCATGTTTTGAATTACTAAGTAAAGTGTTCACTGATTATTTGCATAAAAGTTATTAACTTTAAAAGATAAAAAACAACAATAAATTTCACAGGGGAACAGATAGCTTTTTCCAACTAAAGTCATTTTTAAAATATGGAGTGTAGTTTCCGTCCTGTCCGTCACACTGATTTCACTTTGTCACTATATAGCCACTGAATCATCTAGTTTGATGGATTGGTTTTTTAATGTGAAATATACAAGGTGGATAAAAAAAATGAATTTGAGATATTATTGATAATTGGAACAGAAGTAGGGCACATGTGAATCAAAGGGTGATATCTCTGTTTGGGTTAAATCTCCTCTTTAAAATGACACCCTGATCATGTCCTTACATTCACGGTTGACTGAGCAGTGACCAATTTGATGAAAGGGTCTATTAAGAGAATTGCGCCACTTTTCATGGTGACATCTCTTTTTTTCCCCCCACCTGCCTTGATTGGCAACCATAGCCTTTCACTCTGTGACAAATTACACCACAAAAACCACAATTGAAAAGTGGCGCAATTCTCTTAATTGACCCTTTCATAAAATTGGTCACTACTCAGTCAACCGTGAATGTAAGGACATGATCAGGGTGTCAATTTAATAGTCCGGTCAATTTAGAACAAAACAGGGCCTGACCTAGAACAAATTGCAATAGAATTTATTTTAATGCTATCACGCTAAGGAAATATCACTGAAAATCTAATTTCATCAGAAGAGTGGAAAAGTGTTTTTATTCACTTTTTCACTACTAATTTTTCATCATACATAAACAGCCGTATGTTTTCTTTGGCGCCTGTTACTCGTCAGAAAATCCGTTCAGAGACTTCGCGAGACACGACTGATCACAGCAGACGACTTTTCTATGTCCACCAATTATTAAAATATACTGTAATTTACACTACGGCATTGAACACAAATCAAGAAATTTGAGATTTTTTTGCTTCGTGAAATATTTATTGGTTAAAATAAATCACTTTGTGCCCCCCCAAAAACTTTTGTTTCATAGAAAATCTTTGCATAAACAGGTCTACTTGAATAAAGGGCGGAAAATGATATACACAAAGAGATACATTTAAATTTAAATTTCAGGTGTTTACGCCAATAGGCCAGAGTCCAATTTAAAATATAAGGGAAAATATCAGAAATCTGAGATTTGTGTGTTCCTTTTGTGTTGAATTTAGGTCATTGGCATAACTTATAAATAAGATATAAATTGTCCAAAAAAATAAACGTTTACTAAAAAAAACTTACAAAAGCCTGGCAAATTAACGGGATTAAAATTTTGCAGTGAAATAAATTTTTAGCTGAATTCTGCGCTTTAGAGAAAAGAAATATAGTGGGGGGGGGGGAACCGTGCCAATGAGATCATTTTTTTTTAAAGTAATAACAACGCGGGGTCTGTTCCATCCAAAGAATCGTTTTGTCGGGACTCAAGTATGCTTTTCTGGAGTAGTTCATTGCACTCTTGACTGTACAAGCAGATGTCTCAATCAATTTTCGTACCTCAATCGTGATCTTCTCAATTTAGCTGTTAAAAGTTGTACAGAACTACATCTGTTTCTCATCAACCTCGCCCATTAACCTTTTTTTCTTTGTGATCCAAGTGTTTTGAGATGTTTTGTTTCATATTTTCATGTACAGTAAACTCTGGCTAAACCGGCACTCTCGGGACCCGAGAATTTGTGAAGACTTACGCGAATGCCGATATATGCTACAAGTCGTAATTTTGCTGACTTTAATACATGAATGGTCTTTTGGACACATGATTCATTGAACTTATTGGCTTCGATTTACCCTGGATTATCTCCTTAATGCTTGAGATGAATCCAGCAAATTAATCCTTGAATTGTATCATCACATTTGGGGTATTGATAGTGGAGACCACGATACATATGTACGTGCACAGTAACGAATGAAATGTGTGCGTGGTCCGGTATATACCACACACGCATTGACTGCAGCATAGCATGCAGTAGTCATTCAATAAGAAAACCCCCAAAATGGACAGAGCGCATGCGTCCAGCCTAGAGGGGGTACTGGTATTGATATGCTCACGATGCATACATGCGATGTATGCAGCAAAGATCCTATAGCGTCGCGTAGTGGTATGCAGTAGGACACCCTTTTTTGACACCGATGCATGCTGCGATCACGGGCCGTGCGAAACCACTTTTCACTTGACACTTTGCCAACCGCAGTACAGGAAGTCGATGCCAATGCGTGATTTGTTGAATGCCGACTTACACACAGGATTTTGTAATGCTTTTTATGGAAAGGGGACCGAGAGTAACACGACGACTTGAGCGAAATGGCAACTTCTAAAAGCTGACTTAGAAATAAAAAATTCAATGGAAATGCATTACAGACAATCGGGACTTTAGTCAGACGGCCGACTTGAGCGATTTGACAAGTTGTACGATGTCGGTTTAGCCGGAGTTTACTGTACTAACAAAATGCACTGTAAGCTTCACAACCTGAGCCCAGTAATTCCTGAATTTTCTAAACCAAATCCAACACATCATTTTCAGGCGCTCAATCAATAATATTTTATTACAGATTTTCGCTTTATTTTTAAAACGGTCCATGTATGCACTGTCCAACCATTTTCCATCTGTGTATGATCAAAATGATGTTTAGACATCCCTAGCCCTTTTTGCAAATAATTGTATCTTGTCTGTGGACTTATTGCGCAAAGTTTAGGCGGAAAATCGTTCACTCCATCGGTAGTGCCCTGTATAAACTTATCATTTGAAACAGTCGTCTGCTGCACTTGCCTGTGGTCATGAATCCTAAACATTAGCTTACATGTATATAGACATGTAAATCCCATCAAGTCACCAGATGAATTGTTCGAGGACAAAATGTCCAAAAATTTTATCTGAAAAAATGCTTGAAAAAAAAAAATACCCTTCCACTCCACAGAAACAATTAGATTTTTCACATGTTGTTTGCGTATTTATGTTAAGTCATTTGACGCTTGAATGGTTTCTATTGCAATTTGTTCTACATGTAGGCCTTCACGTACACGTAAGTTGACCGTACCGGTACTATAAAGAGGAGATTCAACCCTAACAGAGGATATCTCCCTTTGATTCACATGTGCCCTACTTCTGTTCCAAGTAGTAATAATATCTCGGTGTTTACTTTGACTTTATACATAAATTAGATGGTTACACCTTACATATTGGTTGTGGCAGGCCTTTGACAAAAAAGGTAGTGTAAATCTGTCCCGTCTGTCATGCCGGAATTGGCCTCAAGTTAACGGTATTTATTCTTGAACCTACTTTGGGAAAATTCTGATGGTTTCCGTAAATATTTCATGCATTTTGACCATTTTTTTGGAAGGCCATTCCCAGCGATTTGTTTTTATGAATGAGTTCGTGAATACTCATTCTGTGGCACAGCCCGGAAAAACTGCCGCATGCGCATAATCCTAATGTCGCGCTGTGAGCCTCTGGAACAGCAGTGGATTCACAACGTAAAGTGAGACTGTCCTCTTAGTTACATAGTTATAGTTTACAAAGTAAATTTCGTTCGAAAGGGCATGTTCAACGATATGAAACAGAGTTTGTAAACTTGTACGTTGTAATGAAAAGCGCAAAATATTATGCATAATCGGTAGTTTTATGGTTAGTTTTATAGGTAGTAAGACAAGAAATTTGTGTTAACACACCATACATCGTAACGCGAGAGGTGAGGCACGTTCGATGCATTTCCTTTTTTTGGCATGTAATTTCCAGGTTTTTTGGGCCCTTATATTTTTCCAAAAATTGTCTTGGTTTTAAATTTCTAATTAAGTCCAGTTTCTATTTCAAGGATAGGTAGTTTTGATTTTATTTTTGTAAATTAAACACCGGCAGATCACCGGGAAGACAAATTGTAAAACAATCATAAGATTCATATCATACATGGTTGCACAGGTCTCTAACAGAAAAAGTCATCGGCAATTGCAATTTCCATCTACTACAGCACAATTTGAAGGAGGAATCTCTATTTTGTTATGTAAAAAATTGTACCGTAAATAATTGTACATGTAGTAGATGATGACATTGAGTAATAAACATCGAGAATTGCTACCTAGCGGTATATCCCGGCCTGCGCTGCGCCGGTGAACTATGATCAAATGTTCCCGCATGCATTGTCAGAGCATGCCCTAAGAACAAACAGGTCTCTTTTTACTACCAAACTTATCAAATTGTTTTTTTCAATAACTATCTAGTTACATGTATGTCAAACTTTTCGAATTTCCTCGAAAGAATTTGGCAGTCGCCATGATAGGGACGGATCATCCATTGATACCGTAAGGGGTGCTTTAACCCTTCTTTTGGAGTTTTTGCATCGTTTCTCGATTTAAATTCTTTACCAAAAATACATTGTGATGTTGAAGAACTTATTTTCGACCAAGAAAATATTTGGAACTTTCTAAAAAGTATTATTTGTCAGTTAAAAACGGTGGAAATGCTTGTAAATAATTCTTAAAAACGAACATGGTTCACCCCCAGACCGCAAATGGTGTGATCCATGCTGGAACGAACTACACAGCACTATCATGACTATAGCAGCCATGTGTTTGCGAAGGCCGATTTCTAAAGGTTAGGTAATACTTTATTTTAAATGAAACAACATGCACACAGACATGTGGATGTTTGCCGGCGAAACTTTGAAAATCAATTTGTCCCGTTTGGAAGACCGTATCTTCATACAACTTTCAGGGTTTGTTTTCCTTATAATGATCACACTACATGTATGTGCTAAAAATCGTTTTGATACATTCAGTATTTTTTGTTTAAATTGGAAAAACAGGCTTGGGTATGTCCATTTTTTTCAAAGTTGTAACACATGGTGTTTACAATATCTGTCAATCTTCTCAAGCCGCACGAATATTAATTGATAAGGTTCCTATCCATTATGGTGTACAGTAAAAATTTGCTGTATCGCTTCCTTTACAAATTATTAATTAATAAATATCACCCTTTTTGCCGGCTTCCATTGGTCGATACCAACACCCACACGAAGTCACGCCGAGTCACGCTAAAGAATACACATGTATATATATATATGCTAAAAGAGTAATATGCGCTTCCTCATTGTTGCCCCCAAATGGGCCAATCTGATAACCATGCATGTGAGTTTGGCGGGCAAAAAATCCTCGTCAAAATTTTTCCTTGGAGATAGTTCAAAGAGTAACACAAGTGCTTGCTACAACAGATTAAGTTGAAATTCGGAATCAGATGATTTCCCCCCCCCACAGAAGTGTGGGATGAGTCTACGAGTGATACTTACCCAAATAGCTACTACATATGCATATTTATTCAGCCGACAGGCTCAAACGCTAAAAGATTTAATCAACCACTGAGCGCCCTCTCGGGGCCTACCCATTATGCTACGTCATGAATCCGCCATTATACTTCCTCTTTTTTCTCGCGCACTAAAGGTGAAAAACCATCGTAACGCGAGCCGAGAGTGGGGAGGAGGGCGGGAAGCTATTTGGGTAAGTATCACTCGTAGACTCGTCCCACACTTCTTTGGGGGAGTCTACTTCATTCACTTACCCAAATAGCTACTACATATGCATAGAGTGGCACCGACAACCGGTGGCTGGGTAGGCGAGACGCCCTGAAATCAAATGGTTAAACAACAGTATATAGATATATATACATAATGATTTAGACCATTTAGATTGAATATACATGTAAATGTATTACCTGCTTAGTTAGTCTCCTGGTCAGGCCGGGAAGGACTACTGCGCAGGGTAGGGTTCGTAGACGAGGACTGGTGTTGTGTCAGTACCGTCTTCCCCGTGTTCCCTCCAGTCTGGAGTACGTCACGTAGGTAGCAGGATGTGAATGTCGTGGCAGACTTCCAGCATGCTGCTTGAGAGATCTCTGAGATAGGGACCCCCCTAAAAATGCCCAGGACGCCGCTACAGCGCGTACGTCATGGGCTCGGACAAGGCCTTGGACAGAAGCGTCCCTTTTGGATGGCCAGTCCGCATTAGCGAATTTGATAGCAGCTACTACCCAACGCGCAATGGTGTCCCTTGAGGCGGGGCCATGTGGCTTTATGGTTGTAATAAAGAGCTGCATGCATTTATCCCTGAGTGACTTGGTGCGTGCCAGATACCATTTTAGGGCGCGCACCGGGCACCATAATTTGTCTGAGGGAATAGAGGAGGTCGACTCTATTTTTGGGAGGAAAATATCAGGAGGGCTGAAACTTGCCGTCTGATTTTTCGTCAGGAAGGACGCCTTTGGGATCAGGCGAACCCCACCTGGTTCCCAGCGGATATGTCCCGAATCTAAAGTCAACGCATGGATCTCGCTGCTCCGCCTAGCGGTAGCCGCTGCGAGCAGGAAGGCCAACTTTATAGATACATTAATGAGGGGTGCTTGGCCCAAGGGCTCGTATGGAGCCTTGGCCAACATGTTCAGGACCTGACCTAGATCCCAGGATGGGACCAGTTTCCGGATTTTAGGTCTCTCGTTGAACATTCCCCGAAGTAGGTTAGTGATTGCAACATTAGAGGAGATAGATGAGCCATCAGCAAAGCCCTTGTGCACCGCTGCTATGGCTGATCGATAATTTCGTATCGTTCCTACTGACAAATTGGCTCTGAACAATGACAGTAGGAATTCTGAACAATGGCTTAAAGAAGCACAGAGCGGATCCACAGCCTGTTCTGTGCACCACCTACTATAATGTCGTAGTCGACTGTCATAGATTTGTCGTGTTGAGAGACGACGTCCCTTTGCGGCCAGAGTTGCAGCGTCTTCAGAAAGACCTGCTGCTCGGTAGGCACACTTGACAGTGGCCAGCACGCTAAGTGGAGATCTCCCGGAGATGGGTGTCGGAACCGGGACTGAGATTGAACGAGTAGGTCGTGACGATCTGGGAGGATTAGAGGGGAGCCCACTAGGAGCCTCACCAGTCGCGGAAACCAGGGCTGACGCGGCCAAAAGGGGGCGATCAGCAGGATCTTGCACCTGTCTCTCTCCAGTTTCCCGATGACCTTTGTAAGGATTGAGATTGGAGGGAAGGCGTAAGCGAACATGTTTGTCCAGTCTATTGATAGTGCGTCCGAGGCCCATGCATGAGGATGATGGGCTCTCGAGCAGAACACCGGGAGCTGAGTGTTGACCGCTGAGGCGAACAGGTCTATGTGTGGACGACCTAGGATCGAGAAGATCTGACGTACGATCCTCCTGTTCAATGACCACTCTGTGGGAACTACTTTGCCCCTGGAGAGAGAGTCCGCTATGTCGTTTTCCGCACCAGGAATGTGAATGGCACGTAGATCGACTTTGTGTCTGATTAGCCACTGAAACATTTCCCAAGTCCGGTAGCACAACTGGGGTGATCTTGTACCGCCCTGTTTGTTGATATATGCTACCACTGTCGTGTTGTCGGTCTTGATTAGAACAGACCGACCCACTACGTCTGCTTGAAAGTGGTGTAGGGCATTGACTACAGCCTGGAGTTCTAGAACATTGATATGTAGGGACCGAGTGTTGTCGTCCCAAGTGCCTGCAGCTTGTCGAGGGGGAAGGGAGGCTCCCCAGCCCTCGTTGGAGGTGTCGGTGGAAATTATGACGTGAGGATCCCCTCTGGGGAAGCTCCGTCCGCACCGAATGTTCTGTTCCTATAGCCACCATCGAAGGTGTGGCCGAATGACATCGTCGATCGAGACCAAAAGAGAGATCGGATCTGTCTTTGGTCTGTAGTGTGCCAGAAGATGCATTTGTAAAGGACGCATCCTCAGTCTGCACCATGGAACCAGGTCCACTAAGCTGGCCATGAACCCTAGAAGTTTCAGCCAAGCTCGGGCTGGAGCGACTTGAACGGATAGGAAAAGTTTGACGCACTTCCGCAGGCTGGTAACACGTTCCCCTGTGGGGACGGCTATGCCCCTGCGTAAATCGATCTCTGCTCCCAGGAAAGTGATTTCCTGGGACAGGATTAGGTGGGACTTCTTTTCGTTGATGATGAAGCCTAGCCCCGTTGTCAACGTATAAGTATCCCCCAAATTCTGAGCAGTCTGGCCTTCTGATTTTCCCACTATCAGCCAGTCGTCGAGATACATAAAAATCATTATGTTTTCTCGTCGGAGACGTGATGCAACTGCCCGCACAACCCTGGTGAACACTCTTGGCGAGGTTGATAGCCCGAAGGGAAGGGCAGTGAACTCGTAAGTGCGCTCCTGATACCGAAAACGCAGGAATCGGGAGTGCTCTTGGAAGATGGGGACGTGTAGGTACGCGTCTTTTAGGTCTAATGACGCTCCCCACACTGGTGTGGGTAATGACTCTAGAACTACATGGAGATTTTCCATTCGGAAACGTTTGGGTCTGACAAACTTGTTGAGCGGTTTCAGATTGATTATCGGCCGCCATTCGCCCGCCGCCTTCTTTGGTGTTAGAAAGAAGGAGGACAGGAAGCCTGTGAACTGCTCCATTGGTGGCACCAGGCGGACCGCTCTCTTCTCGATGAGGGATGAGATCTCTTGCTCGAGGGCTAATCGTTTGTCTGTGTTTGCCGGAACCGGTGTTTCGCGAACACATATTTCCGACGGAGGGGTGCTTGTAAATTCTAGTTGATAGCCGTGGCTGACTATAGAAAGCACCCATGCGTCGGAGGTGATCTCTCTCCAGGGCCCTACGAAATTTCTGAGACGACCCCCGACGGGCCCCAGTGTCGGGGTCGGCTCGGTAGGGGCGTCACCGCCAACACCCAGAGCGGGGGGCGGATTGCCCACCGCCACGTCCCCGGCCGCTAAATTGGCGTGCAGGGGCAGAGTAGGGGCGTGGAGCTGAAACCATTGCACCAGTTGATGCCTTGGCCGTCTGTTGGCGAAAAGGCTTGAACGGTTTCTTAAGGGCAGGGCGAAACGAGGGAGCACCCTTCGTTGCCTTCTTCCCAGAGAACTTGGGCTTGTTAGTGGCTGAGGGCTTCTTCAAGCTCAGTTTGTCTGCTGTCTCCATTCGTTTGGTCTCAACTTCCAGAACTTTCCTGGAATTTGCCTCCGAAAAGGTCTTTGCCCATAAGAGGAAGGTCTTCTAACTTCTTCTTAGCGCCTTCGTGTGGTATGTACAGTGCATCCATCACGTTAGTCCTACGCGACTTGGCAGACAGGAGAGAGATTCTCGTAAATTGGTCTAGAGAGAAACGGAGTATTTCGTCCAGACATCGGAAGGCTGCTGCTAACATATCGGCTGGAATTTGTGAATCTTCCTCACATGCGCAGACGATATATTCAGATAACAGAAGTAAAAAGGCGCTTGTTTGTGAGCCAAATCTAGCCGCCTCATCGACCTTCTTCATTGTATCCTCCATCTTTGCTCTAGTCTTATCGACAAATATTGACTTGGTCGGGGCTTTGCCGCTATCTCCAGTCAATTTGTCCTTGGCCGTATCCGGAATAGAAGGAACCGTAAAGAAATCATTTCGGTCCTTTTCTGGAAATTGGAAATAGGCTGCCGACCTTTTGTTGAAAGCCGTCCATTTCTTTGAATCGGCGATGCGTTGTATGCGATCGGCGCATAAGCGATCCACCGGCATAGTTGGGAAAGCTGGATCCCGAGGTTCCTCGACGCCAGTCCGGCGTTTGAAAGAACGACGGGTGGTCTCTGGTTTACTGCTCTCTGGTAGTTGCAGTACCCGAACCATATCTCTTTGAACCAGCCTCAGCTGAGTCTCGAATGGTGAAAAATTGCCAGGGTCAGTGGCCTCATCATCCCCAGAGCGCTCATCTTGTGAGTGAGTGGAAGGGGGGTGAGTATCATCGACATCTATGTCAGGAGCATCTTGAATAGAAGTGCCCAAATTCATAGATGGGTGCAAGGAAATTCCCGCCTGTGATCTCGGGGGCGCCCAATCGCGGCCCGGAGTAGGTGGATTATCTGAGCAGACACTGATGGTAACCCCAGGATCTGGGGGCCCAGTGTGTTCCCCTCTCATCCCGCCCGAAATCGGCAGGATTGCGCCCGGATCCGGCTGAATTAAGCCCGGATCCGGCCGGATCGCCGGATTCGGCCGGATCACACCCGGATCCGGCAGGATCCGGGTGTGATCCTTACGGTACGTTCGATAATTCGTAAAAAATAATGGAAAATTTAGGTCGTTCGCACGATATGCACAACGCTAGTCAAGACGGGAAGATGGCCAAAACTCTGAAGTGTGTGATGCACTGTGCATGTGTGGCGCACGGCCAACAGACCTCGTTTTACGGTCGAAAATTTCGGGAAACACGCTGCATTGTATCACGTCAAATATAAGAAGTGTGATCTCAAAATGAACTCTTGAACACAGAAAATACATACACAAACAAGCTACATCAATTATGTGAATTAACTTGCAAAAATGTTCTTTCTCCATCGGTGTTTTCTTGGCATTTTTACGATGTCAAATCCAACCAGTTGACAGTGCACGTGCCCAAATGCATAGCCACGCTATCGATCGCATAGCCGTGCACAGACTAGTTACCGCATTTTCATCATGTCTTTTAAATTGGCCCCTGCGCGGCGCAGCGGGAACCAGTCGTCGCCCCATTGAGCTAGGTTTACGCACGTGATTATAGTCACCGTGACATCGAATTGCGAAGTAGTTATATCGCGAAGCGAATTTGTAAAAATAACGGAGGTTTCTTTTGAAAAAAATAGCGAATGTAAGTAAGAAAACAAATAAATACAAGCATTTTTTTGACGCGAAAGGGTTGTTGAGAGGTATTTTGTGAAGACAGAAAAGACAACAGGTTTTTATTTTTATTTATTCAATCATTATTTTTATTTATTTTTTTGGAATTGCCGATAAAATTTTTAGGGTCACAGCCTAAAAAAAGGGTCGGTCGGGTAACCGGAAGCAGAAGTATTATTTTTTTCGCCTCATTATATTTGATAAGGGGACATTTTTACCCCTTTTCGGGAGGAACTTTGGCGGGCTTTTTTACCCGGGTCTCGGGGTAAAAATGCCCGCCCACCTTTTTTTTTTTAAACGGCTATAGTCATATTTAATTGTAAATGTAATTGATTTAATATTGAGGGATACTACGTGAAGTACAAATAACTTTTCAAACACAACTGGTTAATTACAACTACAAACTCAATCATTGCAAACAGGTATTTTTATGTGGAAGGAAGTGGAGCATTAGCGTACATAATTTGCCCACAAGAAACTTGTAGACTTTTTAATATGTATAATACCTACCAACATTGAAAAGTTTATAATTTCAATCATGTTTAGCCCAAGCATAGTCCATGTTATTAGGCATATGTATGTTTCTAGCCTACTGATGATAACCTAAGGCTTTATCAAAGGAGAACTACTACGATATGCACATCTCTGTAACAACGAGACACATTTCTTAGAGAAAAGAAATGCGTTTATGGAGAAACTTCTACTCCATAACTACAAGGAAGAAATTGCCAGTCATAAAAGACGTAACATTTGAAAACTGTGAAAAATACATCATAAATGAAACACGACCAAAAGATGGTCTTCAAGTTAATCTGCACACCCCCCATCAAAGCCCAGCAGCTAACAAAAAAGCATTGCTGACTCACCCCACATCAAAACCCGGCAGCTAACAAAAGCATTGCTGAAACACTGGCATTTAATTCCGGAACACTCGAAAAAATGCAATCTATTTCATTGCAATTCTTGCCTAAAAAAGGGCCAAAAATCTGAAAAGTTTACTGTACTTGTCAAATCAAGGTTTATCCATAAACGGGAATTGGACTCATCACGAGGTTCACACAAAATTTTATTAGATGCACTTTTGTATCTTATTCTATTAGATGCACTTATGTATGCACTCTAACATTTGACACGACTTTAGCCGAACATAAAACATTGGCTTACTACTTATGAAGCTCTGCCATTAGAGCACGAGAGCAGAAACCGGTCTAGCTGGGTTTTAGAACTATTTCTAGTCATTTTTGGCAAGCTGCGAAGCAGATGCGAGCCTATGTAATACCAATTTCCGTCCGTCTGTCCGGCCGTCCGCGTTCAGATAAAAATGTTGAAGTTTTTGGTTCTAGCTAACTTGGGGAACAAAATGCAATTTACATGCATCATCTCTATAAATTACAATTAGGTTCATTTCATTGTAACTAATTTTATGATTTTATTGAGGAATTTTAATTAAAAGGAAAATGTTACAGTTTTTAATTGTTAAATGTATGTATACTGGTATAACATGATTTATAACACCTCACCCACATATTCTGTGTCTTGATTGGCCGAGAGCGAGTCACATGTTACTTTCTAATTTTGCTATCTTTCTGTGCACGGCCAAAAGTACTATGCGCATAGCAACCAAAGTACTATACCATTAGCAACCAAAGTACTATTTCCATGGCGCGGTATTTGTGTGCAAATGCATGCTGGTGTGCGCGTTGCGCGTTGTGCGTAGCACGTATTATTCCAAAGAGAGCGCGCTGCAGACTTGGGTTCAAACATTTCGTGAAGGGTTAGTTTTTAAAAGAGAAATACATTTTCCACCAATTTTGTATTGAAATTAAAGTTTATTTCAACTGTGTTCAGATTTAAATAATGTAAAATATTAAAATCAAGCAGAATCTGTGGGTGAAGTGTTATAAAACAAATATTGAATGCTTTATCTCGTGGTGAAGTAAAAACTAGCCTCCCTCGGTGATCCATGGACCATTCTATTTTCCCTCGGCTTCGCCTCGGGAAAATAGAATGGTCCATGGATCACCTC
This sequence comes from Patiria pectinifera, assembly GCA_029964075.1. Taxonomy (NCBI): domain Eukaryota; kingdom Metazoa; phylum Echinodermata; class Asteroidea; order Valvatida; family Asterinidae; genus Patiria; species Patiria pectinifera. The sequence continues at coordinate 33,150,232 of CM057148.1, forward strand.
GGGAGGCTAGTTTTACTACACCACTCGAAGCATTCAATATTTGTATAATACCTGTGTAACATGTACACTATGCATTTTGGGGAGCATTCATTTATTAATGTGTATATGTACATGTGCTTCTGATTTGATCTTTTAGTTTTATGGGGTTGGAGTAGGGATGGGTAAGGATAGGTAAGGGTGAGGTAATGGAGGGGTCGGGGTGGGGGATAGGGGTTTGGGTTTGTGTGGATGGGTAGGGATGGGGTATGGGAGGATGGGGTAGGGTGGGGGATAGGGGTCGGAATAATGGGTTTGGGTGGGGTGGGGTGGGGACAGGTAGGGGAGAGAGGTCGGGGAAGCACCGGCGGCGGAACCGGGGGGGGGGGGGCAAGGGGGCAGTTGCCCCCCCACTTTTGAACGGGTAGCTATTTTGCCCCCCCCCTCCCACTTTTTACCAGGAGCGATTTAAAAAAAAACAGGTTAATTAAAATGATGCAAGAGGTAAAAAAGATTTTTGAACACGTGTCTCATTTATAGGGCCCTTTTAATAGTATTATGTACTACAATGTATCTTTTGCTCAGAAAATATTGGTTAAAGTGGTCAGAAATTGCCTCAGATTGCACCACAGAGCATCTAGAATCCAAAATTTTTTTGGGGCCCTTTAAAGCGGGCCCCGAACCCCACGCCTCAAGGGCTTCGCGCTTCACGCTCGCATCAGTTCTGATCAAGGTATGTTCCCCCACTTTGGAAAAGCGAATGACACCCCTGGTTGGGGTTGGAATTTGACAATAGGCCTTATACCTAAGTGAGTATGGCGACACAAAATTAGAAAAATGATTCGAAAAATAGGGATATACCGTAATTTTCGGAATATAAGCCACGCGGTGTATAAGCCGCAGCACGCAAAAATCTGCAAATTAAGATCTGAAGTCGGTGTATATAAGCCACCTTCAAAAATTCTAGTCAAAAAGCTCTGAACCAGTTCCAGTTACACTACAGAAGCTATAAAAAGGGCCACAAAATTTATATCAAATCATTTTCAATCGATACTCTTACAAACAAATATGGAAATTGATGATGAGAAATAAACACCGGGAAGTGCTGCCGTCTGCCCCGTCCCGGTCCCCGGCCTTAAAAGTTAGTGCATGGCCGGCCAGGCAGCCTAGCTGCGCCGCGCTGGTGAATGACAACATTTTCCCGCAGTACAACTTATTATCTAATAAAGAAATGTTTCGAACACCATAAAAAAGTATTAGTCGTCTTTTATCGTGTTTTTTAAATGCAGAAATATTGGTAAATATTGTTCCCAAGAAAGTACACCCCTTCATTACCACAAATGGTGTGGTCCACTGGGGGAAAGCATGCAGCTAGCTGCACACCACCCATGGTATCACTTTTTACCGCTCGGTACCTTGGTTTCGGTTTGTTAATGACTTTTTAATTGATAATTAATTTCAGCAACACCTCTCTTCTTATACCAGTACATTAACTACACATTTGAATCTTATTTTTATTCTTCAAGGCTCAGTGTATAAGCCGCCCTGTGTATAAGCCGCAGTAAACATATGTAGGTCACACGTTTCGGACCAACTTCACACTTTTCCCATTTGCTTCGATTTTGCTCCGGAAACAGTAACTGGACCTTGCCCCCCCCCCACTTTTAAAAGTGTTCCTCTGCCGATGAGGGGAAGGATGGGGTAGGTGGGTGTAGGGGTTGGGTTATGGGGGGTGGGGGAGGGGACGGGATACAGGGATTGAATTAGGGTTTGGTCGGGGATGTGTTGGGGTGGGTGGTTGTAGGGGTTGGGTTATGGGGGGTGGGGGAGGGGACGGAAGGATGGGGTAGGTGGGTGTAGGGGTTGGGTTATGGGGGGTGGGGGAGGGGACGGGATACAGGGATTAAATTAGGGTTTGGTCTGGGATGTGTTGGGGTGGGTGGGTGTAGGGGTTGGGTAAGATGAGGGTGGGGGAGGGGGTGGGATATAGGGATTGGAGTAGGGTTTGGGGTGGGGATGTATGGGTAGGGGAGAATGGGGTGGGTGGTGGTAGGAGGTTGGGGTAAGGGAGGGTGGGGTAAGGGGTGGGGGAAGGGGAAGGAGATGGGGATTGGAGTTTGGGTGGGGTTGAGATGTGAAGGTGAGGGGGGGGGGATGGGGTGGGGATGGGTAGGGGGAAGTTGGAGAGGCAGGGGGTTGGGGTGGGTAGGGGTGGGGGTTGGGGTGGGTAGGGGGTGGGGGGGGAGGGGCGGGGCAGGGATGGGGTAAGGTTTGAGGCATGTGGTGATGATGCTGTGTATACCCATTCATGTTCCGCATTTGTGGGGACTATACACAAGAGTTCTTCCAAGGTAATACATGTATGGGGACAGAAGACGCTGTGGGGGCTACAAAAGGGCTCCACAACTGGGTCCTAATTACCCTAACAATGGCAAACTTCCATGTATAAATGGAAATACATGTACATGTTTGTATTTATTAGGACATTTGTTCACTTTTTATGTTGGCATTTAAAAACTGACCCCTACACCTTAGCACATCAACGAGAATCCTGATCCCCATCATGCCCATCCCCAACCCTACCTTCAGCCTCCCTTCCTGCCTTCGACAGCGAGCCATGGCGGCTTCGCCGTTCTAGTTACTTATTAAAAGTACACTCAAATCACCATAAAGGTGTTATTTTGCAGTGTTGTAGTCAAATATTTTTTCCGAGTACCGAGTACTGCAGAGTACTTAGGTTACCGAGAGTAGGTATAAGAGGAGGGTACCAGACTTTACCATAGGTCTGGGTATTGGTACAAGACCAATATTTTAAAATATAGAGTTTAGAGCGTCGAGGAGATTCAGAAACAACTTTAGAAACTGGGAACTGATTCCTAGACTTTTTAACGACGATTTAGTCAAGTTTTTTGATACGCACAAAGATCAAATTGTAAATAAAATCAAGTCGGAATTGAAAGAGCTAAGTGGTTTAAAAGTAGAACTTGTGATCAAAATAGGATACGAAAAAACAAACCGGATGGTACGATCGAAACGATTGAAGCTATTCATTTTAGTGATCAGAGAGTCGTTTAAATCAAAGTCAAATAAAACTGGTTTTGAAAGAAGACATCGAACAGCTATTTAGAAAGGATGAAAGGTATACGAATCAAGGATTGGGTTGGGTTTTAAAAAAGATAATGGCGTTGTACATCAACATCAACTGGTTTAATCCCGTGAGGGGTAGTTCAAGACCCAGCAAAATGTATCAAACAGAAAACGACGATGATAAACATTAATTGTCTATTTAGGGGTAGGTCTAAAACATTTCAAAGCTTCGAGGCAATAAGCAAACTCGGACATGCCCCGCGCACGCTTAAAACTTCAGGTTGACAATACCTCTGCTTTAAAACATGCACAGGAAGTCCACAATGTACATGTACATACGTTGTACATATCGTAGTCAGTCAGCCTGCGCGCAGCGCACATGTTGCTGAGGTCAAATCCTGTCCTCAGTGACCGTTTTAGCCGATTTCCGGCTAACTTTGACAGATTTTATGTTCATGCATAGTCAGGGACGTATTATTGATAAAAAAAAATCATAATGCGGAAAAGCCCTATCTTCTGTTGCAAACAGACATAGATCTCTACTTATATGTCTATGGGTCCAACAGATAATCAATATTGGGAACAGCTCTGTGGTTGTTCACAACCACAATTTCTAGTTTTTGGCTTTTTCGCAATTTTGCGAAAAAGCCTTTCTTTTTGTTCTGATTTTTTTTAATTAGCTGTTTCGGTGTACACACCGAAACAGCTCTTGTTTCTGTTATTTTTTTTTCTCTCTTTTGTTTTTCAGACTTTTTTCTCATAGGATAACACGTGTTTTCGTTCTACAAGTCACTTTTGGCTTTTTTCCAAATCCGATTGACTTCAAACCTGGCACACACTTAGACCACCATCTGAAGATGTGCGCCGAAACTTTTCGTCATGCTGACGTCATCACGTGATTTATTATAGAATTTTGAATATTTAATTTTCCCATAGACTTTGTACACAGAGATTTTTTTTAAAATGTCAATTTTCAGAGGGCATTTTCGACTCTTTGCCAGTAATTCATTTACACCAATCTTTGTACAAGCAAAGACTGTAATTCAAACAACATTGTGTAATGATGACATCGTGATTGATGACGTCATCCGGTGTTTATTTATAGGCAATTAAATTGTGACAATTTTAATATTTAAAAATGCATAAGAAATCAACCGTACGCGTCCGCAGCATTCTGTTGCCGGCAAGTGGTAGAGTAGGTTGAGGTCTTTATTTCATTCAGTGTGCGTGAAATCACGTGACCCTTGCTTCCGGTCGAAAAAGGCCCAAACCGGAAGTGGCTTATTATTTGAAAGTGGTAATAGATATGAACTTGCTTTTAACAGTGTTAGTCTCTTGGCTGATAGTATTCTTTAAATCATCTACCGATGACGTCATGCAATCTTCGAGCGCCCTCTAGCGACAGGTTGAAAATTTTCAAAAATGTATTTTGAATAGATGTCTGTGGCGAAGTTTGTCGTAATCGCTTTAATATTGGAGTATATGATGACCTTGACCCACTTAAGACGTGTGCGAAAGTTAAGGTGCATGACGTCATCAGACCGGAAGTTATAATGAAAAGACTCTTTTTCTTAAGAAAATTCCTCAAAAATCAACCATGGCAGTTTTTGTATTAGTTTTTACTTTAATTGTCTATTTAAGGGTAGGTCTAAAACATTTAAAAGCTTCGAGGCAATAAGCAAACTTGGACATGCCCTGCGCAAGCTTAAAACTTCAGGTTGACAATAACACTGCTTTAAAACATGAAGAAGGACGTCCACAATGTACATGTACATGTACATGCACGTACGTTGTACATATCGTGGTCAGTCAGCCCGCGCGCAGTGCACGTGTTGCTGAGGTCAAATCCTGTCCACAGTGACCGTTTTAGCCGATTTCCGGCTAACTTTGACAGATTTCATGTTCATGCATAGCCAGGGACGTATTATTGATCAAATAAATCATTATGCGGAAAAGCCCTATCTTCTGTTGCAAACAGACATAGATCTCTACTTATATGTCTATGGGTCCAACAGTTAATCAATATTGGGAACAGCTCTGTGGTTGTTCACAACCATAATTTCTCTTTTTTTTCCTTCCACGTTTTTTTCTCATAGGATAACACGTGTTTTTGTTCTACAAGGCACTTTTGGACTTTTTTCAAATCCGATCGACTTTAAACCTGGTACACACTTAGACCACCATCTGAAGATGTATGCCGAATCATGACGTCATCATGACGTCCTCACATGTCACATGACGTCATCCTAAAAGAGCATAATTTAAGGCCCAATATCTACAGAACCGGAAGGTCGATTTGGTTCAAACTTGGTATGCAAGTATTCCGGGACGTGTTATAGACGAAAATTGCAGTGACGTCATGATGACGTCATCGCGTGATTTTATCAAAATTATTCATTTTTGGGACCTTTTACTCATATCTCATAAACGGAATGTGGTAAATTCAAAATTCTTTTTGTAAAAAGTTTGTTAGGTTATACATAGATGCACACAATTTCGTAAAATGTGTGACGTCATCATGACGTCATCAAAAACGTGATGTTTTGATTCACATATAAGGGTATGTCCGATCGTTATGAAACTTGGTGGGTAGGTAGGTATAGATAAAAGCATTCAAAATCTGAAGTGACGTCATCATGACGTCATAGTCTGATTTTTTATGACTTTTTCAAATTTTAATATTTTCTTCAAATTTTGCAAAAATTATACAAAATAAGGTCTGATCGACCTCACAGAACCTGATGTCCGATTGGGTTCAATGTTGGTATGCAGTTATTCCAGGAAGTGTTATAGACAAAAATTGCAGAGACGTCACGATGATGCATCATGTGATTTTATATGAATTATTCAATTTTTGGACCTTTTACTCTTATTTCATCAATGGAACGTGGTAAATTCGAAATTCTTTTTTGCAAAAGGTTTGTTAGGTCGTAGATAGATACAGAAAATTTCAAAAATGTGTGCCGTCATCATGACGTCATGAAAAAATGGGGTTTTTTTTTGTACATAGGATAGAAACTTTTTGTATAGAATACACATGTACATGTTCAACCGACCTGGATGAAACTCCTTTACGGCAGTCATTAATAAAACAGTCGAAACAGCTCAGTGTTTGTCCACAAACACATTTCTAGTTTTTCCTTTTTGGCTTTTCCGCATTGTTGCGGAAAAGCCTTTCTTTTTGTTCTGATTTTTAGCTGTTCCCAATTTCAATTGGGAACAGCTATTGTTTTCGTTAAAGTTTTTTTTTTCCTTTTTAGCTGTTTCGGTGTACACACCGAAACAGCTCTTGTTTCTGTTATTTTTTTTTTTCTCTTTTGTTTTTCAGACTTTTTTCTCATAGGATAACACGTGTTTTCGTTCTACAAGTCACTTTTGGCTTTTTTTCAAATCCGATCGACTTCAAACCTGGCACACACTTAGACCACCATCTGAAGATGTGCACTGAAACTTTTCGTCATGCTGACGTCATCATGTAATCTATTATAGAATTTTGAATATTTAATTTTTCCCATAGACTTTGTACACAGAAATTTAAAAAAAAATGTCAATTTTCAGAGGGCATTTTCGACACTTTGCCAGTATTTCATTTATACCAATCTTTGTCCAAGCAATGACCCTAATTTAAACAACATTGTGTAATGATGACGTCATGATGACGTCATCCGGTGTTTATTTATAGTCAATTAAATTGTGACACTTTTAATATTTAAAAATGCATAAGAAATCAACCGTACGCGTCCGCAGCATTCTGTTGCCGGCAAGTGGTAGAGTAGGTTGAGGTCTTTATTTTATTCAGTGTGCGTGAAATCACGTGACCCTTGCTTCCGGTCGAAAAAGGCCCAAACCGGAAGTGGCTTATTATTTAAAAGTGGTAACAGATAGGAACTTGCTTTTAACGGTGTTAGTCTCTTGGCTGATAGTATTCTTCAAATCATCTACCGATGACGTCATGCAATCTTCGAGCGGCCTCTAGCGACAGGTTACAAAATTTCAAAAATGTATTTTGAATAGATGTCTGTGGCGAAGTTTGTCAGAATCGCCTAAATATTGGTGTATAGAATGACCTTGACCCACTTAAGACGTGTGCGAAGTTTAAGGTGCATGACGTCATCAGACCGGAAGTTATAATGAAAAGACTCTTTTTCCTTAGAAAATTCCTGAAAAATCAACCATGGCAGTTTTTGTATTAGTTTTTACTTTAATTGTCTATTTAAGGGTAGGTCTAAAACATTTCAAAGCTTCGAGGCAATAAGCAAACTTGGACATGCCCCGCGCACGCTTAAAACTTCAGGTTGACAATAACTCTGCTTTAAAACATGCAAAGTCCACAATGTACATGTACATGCATGTACGTTGTACATATCGTATGTCAGTCAGCCCGCACGCAGCGCACGTGTTGCTCAGGTCAAATCCTGTCCACAGTGACCGTTTTAGCCGATTTCCGGCTAACTTTGACAGATTTTATGTTCATGCATAGTCAGGGACGTAGGATAGACACTCATTGTATAGAATACGCATGTACATGTTCATTCGCCCTGGATGAAACTCCTTTACGGCAGTCATTAAGAAAACGATCGAAACAGCTCAGTGTTTGTCCACAAACACATTTCTAGTTTTTTTTTTTTTTTTCTTTTTCCGCTTTCTCCATAGGTTTTGTACACGTTTTTATTCTACAAGCCACTTTGGCAATTATTTTAAATCCGATCAACTTTAAACTCAGCATAGTTAATAATCATCATCTGAGGATGTGTGCCGAAACATTTCGTCATGCTGACGTCATCACGTGATTTATTATGGAATTTTGAATATTTAATTTTTCCCATAGACTTTGTACACAGAATTTTTTTTAAAATGTCAATTTTCAGAGGGCATTTTCGACTCTTTGCCAGTAATTCATTTACACCAATCTTTGTCCAAGCAAAGACCCTAATTCAAACAACCTTGTGTAATGATGACGTCATGATGACGTCATCCGGTGTTTATTGATAGGCAATTAAATTGTGACACTTTTAATTTTTAAAAATGCATAAGAAATCAACCGTACGCGTCCGCAGCATTCTGTTGCCGGCAAGTGGTAGAGTAGGTTGCGGTCTTTATTTCATTCAGTGTGCATGAAATCACGTGACCCTTTCTTCCGGTCGAAAAAGGCCAAAACCGGAAGTGGCTTATTATTTAAAAGTGGTAATAGATATGAACTTTCTTTCAACGGTGTTAGTCTCTTGGCTGATAGTATTCTTCAAATCATCTACGATGACGTCATGCAATCTTCGAGCGCCCTCTAGCGACAGGTTGAAAATTTTCAAAAATGGATTTTGAATAGATGTCTGTGGCGAAGTTTGTCGGAATCGCTTAAATATTGGTGTATATGATGACCTTGACCCACTTAAGACGTGTGCGAAGTTTAAGGTGTATGAAAAGACCCTTTTCCTTAGAAAATTCCTGAAAAATCAACCATGTCAGTTTTTATATTAGTTTTTACTTTAATTGTCTATTTAAGGGTAGGTCTAAAAATTTTGAAAAAGCTCTGAGGCAAGCAAGCAAATACATGCCCTGCGCACGCTTAAAACTTCAGGTTGACAATACCTCTGCTTTGAAACATACACAGGACGTCCACAATGTACAGTACATGTACATGCACGTACGTTGTACATATCGTATGTCAGTCAGCCCGCGCACAGCGCACGTGTTGCTTAGGTCGAATCCTGTCCACAGTGACCGTTTTAGCCGATTTCCGGCTAACTTTGACAGATTTTATGTTCATGCATAGTCAGGGACGTATTATTGATAAAAACAAATCATAATGCGGAAAAGCCCTATGTTCTGTTGCAAACAGACATAGATCTCTACTTATATGTCTATGGGTTCAACAGATAATCAATATTGGGAACAGCTCTGTGGTTGTTCACAACCACAATTTCTAGTTTTTCTTTCTTCTTCTTCTTCTTCTTCCTCTTCTTCTTTTTTTCCCAAAAGCCCATAGACTTTGTACACGTTTTTTCTACACGCCACTTTTGGCATTAATCTTTGTCAGACATCATTCAAAGTTGGCATAAGCATAGTCCCTATAGCAAAGATGTGTCCCGAAGATTGACGTCATGGTGACGTCATCGACTAATTTATTATAGATTTTTGAATATTTAATTTTTCCCATAGATTTTGTACACAGAAATTTAAAAAAAATTGTCGCTTTTCAAAGGGCATTTTCGACTCTTTGCCAATAATTCATTTACACCACTCTTTATCCAAGCAAAGACCGTAATTCAAACACCATTGTGGAATGATGACGTCATGATGACGTCATCCTGTGTTAATTTATAGGCAATTAAATTGTGGCACTTTTAATATTTAAAAATGCATAAGAAATCAACCGTACGCGTCCGCAGCATTCTGTTGCCGGTGTCACATGAAAATCCGACTCCTATGAAAATCGGACCCCTTTTCCCTTTTATTGGTTAATCCCTCTCACGTGACCGGTCACTTTCCTAATTATCATACTTACGCATGCGCAGTATTACCAATGAGTCCGATTTTCATAGAAACGTAAATTCACGCTACACCGGCAAGTGGTAGAGTAGGTTGAGGTCTTTATTTCATTCAGTGTGCGTGAAATCACGTGACCCTTGCTTCCGGTCAAAAAAGGCCAAAACCGGAAGTGGCTTATTATTTAAAAGTGGTAATAGATATGAACTTTCTTTTAACGGTGTTAGTCTCTTGGCCGATAGTATTCTTCAAATCATCTACCAATGACGTCATGCAATCTTCGAAGGTCCTCTAGCGACAGGTTGAACATTTTCAAAAATGTATTTTGAATAGATGTCTGTGGCGAAGTTTGTCGGAATCGCTTAACTATTGGTGTATATGTTGACCTTGACCCACTTAAGACGTGTGCGAAGTTTAAGGCAGATGACGTCATCAAACCGGAAGTTATAATGAAAAGACCCTTTTTCTTTTGAAAATTCCTGAAAAATCAACCATGGCAGTTTTTAAATTAGTTTTTACTTAAATTGTCCATTTAAGGGTAGGTCTAAAACATTTCAAAGCTTCGAGGCAATGAGCAAACTCGGACATGCCCTGCGCACGCTTAAAACTTCAGGTTGACAATACCTCTGCTTTAAAACATGCACAGGACGTCCACAATGTGTACATGTACATGCATGTACATTGTAGATAGGCACATACATCGTATGTCAGTCAGCCTGCAGCGCACGTGTTGCCGAGGTTAAATCCTGTCCACAGTGACCGTTTTAGCAGATTTTCGGCTAACTTTGACAGATTTTATGTTCATGCATGCGCATAGACAGGGACGTATTATAGCACTTTTGGCATTAATCTTTGTCAGACATCACTGACAGTTGGCATAAGCATAGTCCCTATAGCCAAGATGTGTCTCGAAGAGTGACGTCATGGTGACGTCATCAAGTGATTTATTATGGATTGATGAATAATTAATTTTTCTCATAGACTTTGTACACAGCTTTCTCCACAAGTCTTTCCCTATACAACACTGATATATCTTACTGAGTGTTTCTGAACTTCGGCCGAGAATTACTGTGAGAAGGAAAAAGAAATCGTATTTTCTTACGTTTGCCATTTCATTGAAAATATTCCCAAGAGTCAGAATATCAAGTAATATTTTATAAAAATAATTCAGTTTAAAGGCAAATCACGTATTTAAAGGTGCAGTTATTCTGCTGTGGGATTTTTAACCCATTGACTTTTGTACTCTTTTCAATTCACCATTTTTATAACTTGGCGATCTGGAATCGTCATCAAAGTTACAGCCAAGGAAGACCCTCATACAAAAATTATGCCAAGACTATGACGTCACGATGACGTCATCACCTAATTTTTATTGATTTTTGAAAATTTACGTGCATATTGTGAAGTTTTATATCTACAGAAAAGTAAGTCCGATTGGGTTGAAACTTGGTAAATGTATGTGGCTATACCAGGATGTGTTATGATTAAAAATGAGGTGACATCATGATGACGTCATCCTGAGATTTTATATGAATATTTGATTTTTTGGACCTTTTAGCACTATATCTCCCGAACGCAACATGCAAAATGCAAAATTCTTTTTTGCATTTGGTCTGTTAGGTAATAGGTATTCGCACAAAACTTAAAAAATGTGTGACGTCATTATGACGTCATCAAAATGCGATTTTTCAAAACTCATATAAGGAAAGGTCCAATTGTCATGACACTTGGTGGGTAGGTAGATAATCGTACTAGTTTGCAAAGTCCAAAGTGACGTCACGATGATTTCATCAAAATTTTTTTAAAAATTGTCGATTTTCAAAGTGCATTTTCGACTCTTTGCCAGTAATTCATTTAGATCACTCTTTGTCCAAGCAAAGACCATATACACACGCACATACATCATATTGCCGAGGTCAAATCCTGTCCACAGTGACCCTTTGACAGATTTTATGTTCATGCATATTCAGGGCATATTATTGATTAAAAAAAAACATAATGCGGAAAAGCCCTATGTTCTGTTGCAAACAGACATTGACCTCTAGTTTCTTTTTCCACTTTTCCCCATAGGTTTTGTACACGTATTTATTCTACAAGCCACTTTGGCAATTTTTTTACATCCGATCATCTTTAAACTCAGCATAGTTATTAACCATCATCTGAGGATGTGTGCCGAAACTTTTCGTCATGCTGATGTCATCACGTGATTTATTATAGAATTTTGAATATTTAATTTTTCCCATAGACTTTGTACATAGAAATGTAAAAAAAAATGTCAATTTTCAGGGGGCATTTTCGACTCTTTGCCAGTATTTCATTTACACCAATCTTCGTCCAAGCAAAGACCCTAATTCAAACAACATTGTGTAATGATGACGTCATGATGACGTCATCCGGTGTTTATTCATGGGCAATTTAATTGTGACACTTTTAATATTTAAAAATGCATAAGAAATCAACAGTACGCGTCCGCAGCATTCTTTTGCTGGCAAGTGGTAGAATAGGTTGAGGTCTTTATTTCATTCAGTGTGCGTGAAATGACGTGACCCTTGCTTCCGGTCGAAAAAGGCCAAAACCGGAAGTGGCTTATTATTTGAAAATGGTAATAGATATGAACTTGCTTTCAACGGTGTAAGTATCTTGGCCGATAGTATTCTTCAAATCATCTACCGATGACCTCATGCAATCTTCGAGCGCCCTCTAGCGACAGGTTGAACATTTTCAAAAATGTATTTTGAAAAGATGTCTGTGGCGAAGTTTCTCGGAATCGCCTAAATATTGGTGTATATGATGACCTTGACCCACTTACGACTTTTGCGAAGTTTTAGGCGTATGACGTCATCAGACCGGAAGTTATAATGAAAAGACCCTTTTTCTTTTAAAAATTCCTGAAAAATCAACCATGGCAGTTTTTATATTTGTTTTTATTTTAATTGTCGATTTAAGGGTAGGTCTAAAACATTTCAAAGTTTTGAGGCAATAAGCGAACTCAGACATACCGGTACCCTGCGCACGTTTAAAATTTCAGGTTGACAATACCTCTGCTTTAAAACAAGCACAGGACGTCCACAATGTACATGTACATGTACGTTGTACATACGCACATACATCGTAAGTCAGTCAGCCTGCAGCGCACGTGTGGCTGAGTTCAAATCCTGTCCACAGTGACCGTTTTAGCCGATTTTCGGCTAACTTTGACAGATTTTATGTTCATTCATGCGCATAGTCAGGGATGTATTATTGATAAAAAAAAATCATAATGCGGAAAAGCCCTGTGTTCTGTTGCAAACAGACATACAGAGCTAGTTTTTTTTCCATTTTTTTTCTCATAGGATAACACGTGTTTTCGTTCTACAAGTCACTTTTGGCCTTTTTTCAAATCTGATCGACTTCAAACCTGGCACACACTTAGACCACCATCTGAAGATGTATGCCGAAGCATGACGGCATCATGTCCTCATCACCTGTCACGTGACGTCATCCTAAAAGAGCATACTATAAGGCCCTATATTATACAGAACCGGAAGTCCGATTTGGTTCAAACTTGGTATGGAAGTATTCCGGGACGTGTTATAGACGAAAATTGCAGTGACGTCATGATGACTTCATCGTGTGATTTTATATAAATTATTCAGTTTTTGGACCTTTTACTCATATCTCATAAACTGAATGTGGTAAATTCGAAATTCTTTTTGTAACAGGTTTGTTAGGTCATAGATAAATGCACAAAATTTTGTAAAATGTGTGACGTCATCATGACGTCATCAAAAACGTGATTTTTTGATTCGCATATAAGGGTATGCAGGGGTGTGAGTGACCACTGATAAAAACAGCTGAAAACAGCTGAAAAAGGTGTAAAAAGGCTGAATTTTGGAAATCTCCTATACTTTTGTACACAGCAAGTGAGGGAAAAAAGATGAAATCTAAAACCCAAAAAGCTGAAATCAGCTTTAAAGCTGAGATTTCATACCCCTGGGTATGTCCGATCGTTATGAAACTTGGTGGGTAGGTAGGTACAGATAACAGCATTCAAAATCTGAAGTGACATCATCATGATGTCTTCATCTGATTTGTTATGAATTTTTCAAATTTTAATATTTTCTTCAAATTTTGCAAAAATTATATAAAATACGGTCCGATCGACTTCAAACCTGGCACACACTTATACAACTATCTGAAGATGTATGCCGAATCATGACGTCATCATGACGTCATTACAGTACCGCCCAGAATTTACCATCCCCAAATGCCCGCACCAAAGTCCCTTTGCCCGCTGTGTGCGATCATGGTCCCGCATGCCCTTTGCCCGATGCCCTTTGCCCGATCCCCCTTCCTTAGAATTCGGTCGTTAATAGAGGGCATCGTGTAAACCACAGACAGAAATCCAAGAGCATACAGCAAAAGGGCATCGTGTAAACCACAGACAATAATCCCTAGCAGTCAACAAACTACCTTCTGAAACGGGCAACGTGTAAACCGAGCCATAACAAAACAAGAGGCCTGGAAGCTGACGTCGGGAAATTCACCATACACACGACGTACACAAAAAGCTGACAGAAAACAAAGAGCCGAAAAAAAAGGAGAGGAGTACAACTTCTTTATATTTTTGGGGGACTGCATGCTCAATATAAAAAGAAATAATGCGGTCGGGTGAGAGGAGTACAACTTGTTAATATTTTTGGGGGACTGCATGCTCAATATAAAAAGAAATAATGCGGTCGGGCGAAAGGAGTAAAACTTGTTAATATTTTGGGGGGACTGGATGCTCAATATAAAAAGAAATAATGCGGTCGGGCGAGAGGAGTAAAACTTGTTAATATTTTTGAAGGACTGCATGCTCAATATAAAAAGAAATAATGCGGTCGGGTGAGAGGAGTACAACTTCTTAATATTTTTGGGGGACTGCATGCTCAATATAAAAAGAAATAATGCGGTCGGGCGAGAGGAGTAAAACTTGTTGATATTTTTGGGGGACTGGATGCTCAATATAAAAAGAAATAATGCGGTCGGGCGAGAGGAGTAAAACTTGTTGATATTTTTGGGGGACTGGATGCTCAATATAAAAAGAAATAATGCGGTCGGGCGAGAGGAGTAAAACTTGTTGATATTTTTGGGGGACTGGATGCTCAATATAAAAAGAAATAATGCGGTCGGGCGAGAGGAGTAAAATTTGTTGATATTTTGGGGGGACTGGATGCTCAATATAAAAAGAAATAATGCGGTCGGGCGAGAGGAATAATGCGGTCGGAAAAGAGGAGTACAACTTGTTAATATTCTTGTGGGACTAGACTGGGTGCTCAATATAAAAAGAAATAATGCGGGACGGTCGGGCGAGAGGAGTAAAACCTTGTTCATATTGCGACACGGCTACTGTCACTGAGAAGTTTGCCAAATCAACGCAAACTTCAGGACCACGAGGTACGTCGACCCGCGGGCAACAAGCGTGGTGCGGCATTGTTGAAACTAGACTCCGTGTTGGTCTGATCATGGTATTAGGCAGTCCCAGGCATCGCAGGGGAGCCTCCTAGCAACAGTATTTCTAATCAACCAGTTTGGGAATGTTATGGGCATGCAGCCATGCACCTGTGGCTCAGATCACTCCAGTTGCGCGTGGAAGGAAGTCATATTCATGAAAGCAGACGGTCCGTGATGAAAGCAACCAATGGCATATTTATTTGCCGGGAACCGGCTCATTTCATTGGCTGAGATACCATCATCACTGTTTATCATCTAAGAATCTTCCAATTGCTGGCGGCAAGTTCTCAAAGGCCTTGAAGTTCGGTGGCCTACAGCTGAACCCAAATGTATATGCTTTGTAACGAACAAGAGTGGCATTGTATCAATTTGAACAATGTGGCTATCAATCATTCTCTGGAAAGGCTTTTCGGAGCTGAGATTTTATTTGGGTGTTTTTTTTTCTCAGAGACAGGGGAAAACTTTCGACCTCCGAGAACCTGATGTCCGATTGGGTTCAATGTTGGTATGCAGATATTCCAGGAAGAGTTATAGACAAAAATTGCAGTGACGTCACGATGATGTCATCATGTGATTTTATATGAATTATTCAATTTTCGGACCTTTTACTCATATCTCATCAATGGAACGTGGTTAATTCGAAATTGTTTTTTGCAAAAGGTTTGTTAGGTCGTAGATAGATACAGAAAATTTCAAAAAATGTGTGCCGTCATCATGACGTCATGAAAAATGTTGGTTTTTTTTTACTTAGGATGGATACTTTTTGTATAGAATACGCATATGTACATGTTCATTCGACCTGGATGAAACTCCTTTACGGCAGTCATTAATAAAACGGTCGAAACAGCTCAGTGTTTGTCCACAAACACATTTCTATTTTTTTTTTCTTTCCCTCTTCCCTACTCTTTTTGTTCTATCCCAAATCCCATAGATTTTGTACATGGTTTTGTTGACATCCACTTTTGGCATTAATCTTTGTCATACATCATTCAAAGTCAGCATCTGGAGGCATAGTCCCTATAGCAAAGTTGTGTCCCAAAAAGTGACGTCATCATGGCATCACCATGGGTCACGTGACGGACGTCATCACAAATGTGCACATTTTAAAGTCCTATGTACATGTATCTACGAAACTGTAAGTCCAATTGGGTTGAAACTTGGTATGTAGGTAGGCCGGAATGTGTTACTGAGGTAAAAATTGAGGTAACATCATCATGACGTCATTGTGTGATTTTATATAGATTTTTGAAGTTTTGAAGATTATCACCATATCTCCCGAACCCGACATGCTAAATTCAAAATTCTTTTTGCATTAGGTTTGTTAGGCAATAAGTATATGGACACAATTTTTAAAAATTTGTGACGTCACGATGACGTCATCAAAAACGTGATTTTTAAAAACACATAAGGGTACTGGTAAATCCGATTGTCTTGACACTTGGTGGGTAGATAGGCACTGTAGTGTTACTAATATGCAAATCCCGAAGTGACCTCACGATGACGTCATCGGTAGATTTTTTTCAAAACACATATAAGGGAAAGTCCAATCGTCATTAAACTTGGTGGATAGCTACTGGTAGATACATGTATGGTACTACTCGCAAAATCCGAAATGACGTCACCATGACGTCATCGGGTGATTTTTTATGATTTTTTTTAATATTTACAATTTCATTCCGCTTCCAAACTTTAACACTTCCAACATGTCCAAATCCGAAGTGACGTCAACATGACACCATCAACTAATTTTTTTAAATTTTATATCTGTTGGCTATACTAGCTCAATATAACTTTTTATGAACTTTGAACAAAAACATATAATTTACATGACTGCACATTGGCAAAAAAACATAAAGTCATACAAAAATAACTGAAGGTCAAGGCGTTTGTTGAGTTACAAATGCAGAGTGGTCAGGCCGACAACTATTTCATTAGACACAACCCAGTTAAGTTATGAATAATTTTATGTCAGAACATAGGATCACGAAAATTAACCTTTCCAGTACAACCAATGCTTTTGTTTAAAACAAAAATGTATCAAATTTCAGTATACATTTAATTTACACTTACAAGTTATTTCTGGTTTGATGACGTCATCAGTCCAAAAAGGGAAATGGAATACTGATTTAGTTCGGAGAGGACACATGTTCATTATGAAGTTAAAATAACGTATGAAAATGTAATTTTTTTAAAATTATAATTGTTATTCTGCTTTCAAAAATTTACACTTCTGTTCATCCATTTGACTTCAAACTTCGTGCAAACAAAGACTACAATGAAAAGTGTGCATTGACAAGTGTTGTTAAGATGACGTCATCACAGGGCATGTGACGTCATCACGAAAGTACATTTTTCAAGTCTCGTATTGAGAAAACTGTCGGTCCCATGGGGAAAATATTCAGTATAGGAACGTAGTCGTACACGTGTTGTAGAGGCAAATTTACCGAGAGGCATTGATAAACATCATCAATGTAATTTTATATCAAATTTCAATTCAAACAAAGTCTGTACCGGTATTTGTAACCATTCAATGCAAATCTTTCTGATGAACACTGCTGCTTGTGCAAAGCAAGCAGCGCCCTCTTGTGGCAGAAAAAAAAAAGGTTTGCCTTTTGGGTCAGAAATCCGTATTTTTCTTTGTTTCTTCTCATTTCTTTAACAACAGGGGATTTGTGAAATAATGGAAACATCATCTGTCAGACCTGATTTGTTCATAATAAAGGAACACAGATTTGATTTTGCTTTTTATGGGAATTGATAGAATAATCCAGGGTCTTTCCTTTTGATAAAACGTGCACAATCGCGTGACCCTTCTTTCCGGTTGAACCGGAAGTGCCTTTATTTTTGCAATTGGCAAAACATGTGAACTTGCTGTCAACGATGATAGTCTGTGGAACGGGTGGCTTTTCAAAAATCTGACGAGTGACGTCATGCATTATTCAAGCGCACTCTAGAGGCAGGTCATCACAGGTATTGCAATGTAGTCTTAAAAGTGCATATTTTAAATAATATACCGGTATATCTAAAGAACCGTACCGGTAGGTCCAATTTGATTGAAACGGTGTACATGCATAGTCAGGGACGTGTTATTGATTAAAAAAAAAACGTAATTTGAAAAGCCCTATGTTCTGTTGCAAACAGACGTAGATCTCTCGTTTTTCTTTCTTCTTCTTCGTCTTCTTGTTCCACACCCAAAAATCCCATAGACTTTGTACACATTTGTTGTCTGCCACTTTTGGCATTAATTTTTGTCCTACATCATACAAAGTTAGCATAGGCATAGTCCATATAGCAAAGTTGTGTCCCGAAGATTGACATCATCATGACATTATCATGGGTCACATGACGTCATCTGAAATGTGCAAATTTTAAAGTCCTATATCTACAGGGGTGGATTGCAATAACCAGTCTTAAAACTGTCTATGCGCATTAGACAGTCTAAAAGCTCTGGCTGTCAGTCAGTCTATAAGTTAGACCATTGCAGTGACACAGTTTAAGTAGTAAGACAGTCTTAAAATAGTTAGCCTGGGTTGGGCTGGCTTAAAACGGTCTATAGTTGGGATTTTTAAAATTCACTGGTGTGTTGAATTATTCTTTCCCAAAATATTTTTTCCCAGTTGATGAGTGTTTGATAATTAAATCTTAAAAAAGCAGAACACTGCTTGGAGGGAACATTCTCTGGGATAGAAGGGATCTTCTGGAAAAATGTAATGACACTGAGTTGTACTGCAAATACAATTTTCTCAACACAAAATTTCGGGAATTGACATTTGATTTTGTGTACAGGTGTACAGTAGGTGTACAGTATGTAGTAATAACACCTAACTTCCGCTTTGATGACGTCACAGCATTAAAGATTCAAAGGTCAACATTGTAACGGATATCATTAGGCCAAACAAAAAAAATGGTGTGTTTACGGTAACGGCCTGAAAAAGATCCAGGTAGGTAGGTAGGGAAATAATTTTATTTTGTAATTTTTTTTTTCATTTCAGTTCTGCATGCCCATGTGTGTTCTTTCGCAAAAAAATTGTATAAAACCACTATTCAAGCATTGAAGATATTCAGTCGATACATTTCAATCCAAATTAATTGGTATCGTCGGCCAGGGTTCTCCCCAGGATTTTTTTCAAATATGTGGGGGAAGATTTGCTGTGATTCAACAACCGGCAAATGTTTGAACTTTAGAAGCTCTCTGGTGCATTTTAGAGCAAATCTGGGGGTCTTTATCTTTATCAAATTAAGAAATTAAGGTGGAGAAAAAACAACTTTTGCTTCTGATTACATGCCTTTCAAAATAGCGTCAGTAGGTCGGAAAATTATTTCGCCAATTTTTTGGGGGTGCTGATTAATGGAGCATCATTCGTACTAATCATAGAGCAAGGAATCATGTTTATTTTGTGCCTGGATTATTTTCATTTGCGCTACGAAAATTATCAAGACTGGCTATCAAAAGTGATTAAAACTTGCCTCACCTAATTAAAAATATATTTGAGGTCGGTGATTCCACTTTATGATTAACATACATCACGGACGCTGGCACCGCCAACATTCCGCCTGGCTGGCCATCACGCCGTGCTCAAGGCCCACGTGGCCGAAAATCTTGCACTACTGCAGAAACACGCTACGATGTTTCGCCACAAGTTCGAGCTTTGCAATCTTGTCATTTTAATGGAAAACACATACACAGAAAGTATCACGTTCTGTGAATTAATTCGCAGAAATTCTCTTTCTTTAGCGATGTTTGTTTGGTAAAATTTTTACGATCCAACTTCGGCCCACTACATCATCATGCTGATATGAAGTATGGACCGCAGAGAGGCAGTAGTCACTGGTTCCGGTCCTTCATCATAGCATTGATTCCGTTAGCTGGCGAAGGGAACCAGTGTACCATGCTGTATGATAGCTGGGTGCTGCTGGTGGTCGACAGAACATGTCATCGTGTGCATTTTGATCACACATGCATCGGAAAAACAGGATTTTGGTCAAGATTTTGTATGTCAAGATGAAATAATGGCGTATGTAACGATCAAATTGTGCATTTTAATGGCGTGTATGATAATTATATTGTGCGTATCAGGGGCTAAAAAATGTGATCGGCATTTTTTGGTCGACGTATCGGGCCGGCCGCAATTCCAGTGTATCGGGCCGATACGCACATTTGTACGTGGGGAGAACCATGCCATCCGTCGGACAGCCAGGCGTACCCCGATGCGTTTGTGCACAAATAATCGTACTTCGTAGTTTGAGAATTCAAGTTTTGAGATCGTCGCGATTTTCGCACGTTTAACACAGGTATGTTTGTGTCAAATCATGGTCAGATTCAAGTGTGGAAAATGGTTTTTGTTCGTGGCAAATAATTAAAAGTACTTGAAATGTTTGAAATTTGTCAATTATCAACCTTCAAAATGGCAATAAAAAGTTTGAGGTCGGCAATTTGGCCGAAAAAATTCCAGGCCGGTCGGGTTATCGTAAACACACCATTTTGTTTGTTTGGCCTTACATGTGTATTTGGGCTACGAACAACGTCATAAGACAGGGATCAAATGATAGAATTTAAAACAAATGATCATTTTTAAATTCTCCCTACAGTAACTTCCAGTCTGATGACGTCATTATTTTGAAACCTAGCAAAGTTATATGTAGTTGATAAAAATTAACAAGGGGTGACTTGGTTAAATTGGGACAGATGGATTTTAAATAATAAAAAAAAGAAAACCCTATTTGGTGTACCGCTAGAGGGTGCCCTTTCAAACTATTACATCATAATGTTTTTTTGTGTGTCCATTAGTCCGTTGTAAACACTCTCGGTAACACCGGAAGTGAAGGTCAAGCAGTTTTGCACCCGGGAATACGAATTGTTGCCTGAGGCATCATTTACAACCTCACGCAAAAACGAACACGATCGTTCTAAAGATATAGCTGAAACTATTTTCACAAATTTGGCCCTTAAATTGCTTGTAATTTGATACCTGATGACGTCAGATTTTTTTAAAAACATTTTCTGACGGGGGTTTAAGTTCACCCAAGGTTTTATCATAATCCTGTACATCATTTGGAAGAAATTTGGTTCGTTTTGATTTTGAGGCCGCTGTCTGTATTTTAAATTCACCTAACTTTGACCTTCCAGTTGACCGGGAAGAAGGGTCAAGCAAGTTCACGTACACGACAAAAATGTTTATCACTTAACGGTCTATCTGAATACAGAATACAAACATCATTGATGATTTTGTTCGAGAGTGATACATGTAGGTGAAAGTAATTGGTCACTTTTTCAGCTAAAATTGCTTGTAATATGACACCTCATAACGTCATCATGACGTCAGAGTAATATGCACCACTTGTGATGAGGGTCGATATATATTGAAAGTTACAAGTTCATATCATAAACAGTTTAGGAAAAAACCTGCGGAGAAGTATTGTCAAAAAAAGAAAAAAAGAAAGAAAGACTAGAACTGTCGAAACAGTACACAGGGCTTTTTCGCTTTCTTTTATGTAGGAGAATTTCTTCGCCGCACAATTTTGAAGTGATTGCCTTAAACTTCGCTAGAGACATCAACAGTATGACAATGTGGCGCTTGGACGGTCCGCGCCCTCACGACCACGTGCGTGTGTGGTGTATGGGAAGCAGGCGATGCCGAATCTGGTCAATGTATACACGCACACACTTGCGCTTTATGCTTGGATGAGTCGACTCAGCATTTTTTTACTCTCTCTGCCGCAACTTGCGCAAGGGTATTTTTTTGCCGACGCCGAGTCAACTGTGTGAACAATTTGACAAGCTGGGAACTTGGCACTGTTGAGGCAAATGTTTACGCTATCATTTAATGGGCAATTCAAGATTATATCTGTACGGATTGATTTGTTAGCAATTTTTGGAAAAGGAAAGGTCTTTTTAACGTAACTTCCGGTCTGATGACGTCATACGCCTAAAACTTTGCACACGTCTTAAGTGGGTCAAGGTCATCATACACACTATTATTTAGGCGATTCCGACAAACTTCGCCACAGACATCTATTCAAAATACATTCTTGAACATTTTCAACCTGTCGCTAGAGGGCGCTCGATGATTGCATGACGTCATCGGTAGATGATTTGAAGAATACTATCAGCCAAGAGACTAACACCGTTAAAAGCAAGGTCATATCTATTACCACTTTCAAATAATAAGCCACTTCCGGTTTTGGCCTTTTTTGCCTGGAAGGGTCACGTGATTGCACGCACACTGAATGAAATAAAGACCTCAAGCTACTCTACCACTTGCCGGCAACAGAATGCTGCAGAGGCGTCCGGTTGATTTCTTATGCATTTTTAAATATAAAAAGTGTCACAATTTAATTGCCTATAAATAAACACCGAATGACGTCATCATGACGTCATCATTACACAATGTTGTTTGAATTAGGGTCTTTGCTTGAACAAAGAGTGGTGTAAATGAATTACTGGCAAAGAGTCGAAAATGCCCTTTGAAAATCGACAATTTTTTAAAAAATTTCTGTGTACAAAGTCTATGGGAAAAATTAAACATCAAAATTCTATAATAAATCAGGTGATGTTCTATAATAAATAATGCAGGTGATGTTCTAAGTATGTGCCAGGTTTGAAGGAAATCAGAATTGTTTTAAGGCCAAAAGTGGAAGAAGAAGAGGAAGAGGAAGAGGAAGAAAGAAAAACTAAAAATGTGTTTGTGGACAAACACTGAGCTGTTTCGGTTTTATTAATGACTGCTGTAAAGGAGTTTTATCCAGGTCGAATGAACATGTACATGCGTATTCTATACAAAAGTGTCCATCCTATGTAAAAAAAGAAGACATTTTTCATGAAGTCATGATGACGGCACACATTTTTAAAAATTTTCTGTATCTACGGTGTATGTACATGTACGACCTAACAAACCTTTTGCAAAAAGAATTTCGAATTAACCACGTTCCATTGATGAGATATGAGTAAAAGGTCCAAAAATTGAATAATTCATATAAAATCACATCATGACGTCATCGTGACATCACTGCAATTTTTGTCTATAACACTTCCTGGAATATCTGCATATCGAGATTGAACCCACTCAGACATCAGGTTCTCTAGACAGTGTTGGAGCAAAGGCTTTGACCCTCAAGGCCAAGGCCAAGGCCAAGGCTTTGACCCTCAAGGCCAAGGCCAAGGCTTTGACCCTCAAGCCTCGAGGCCAAGGCTTAACCCTCAAGGCCAAGGCCCTGGTCCTGTTTTATGAAATAACCACTGATATAGAACTAATTATAGTCACATGAGTGACACATCATCACACAAGGGCGGATCCAGAACACAATTTGGGTCCCCCCAAAAAAAGTGGGTCAAAAAATTACGGCTTGGGCTTCGGGGCCCGCTTAAGGGCCCAAAATAATTTTTGTCTATAACACGACCCGGAATACTGGCATACCAAGTTTGAACCAAATTGGACCTCCGGTTCTGTAGATATAGCGCCTTAAATTATGCACTTTTAGGATGGCGTCATGTGACACGTGATGACGTCATGATGACGTCATGATTCGACATACATCTTCAGATGGTTGTATAAGTGTGCACCAGGTTTGAAGTCGATCAGACCGTAATTTATATAATTTTTACAAAATTTGCAAAAAATATTAAAATTTGAAAAATTCATACAAAATCAGATGATGACGTCATGATGACGTCACTTCAGATTTTGGATGCTGTTATCTATACCTACCTACCCACCAAGTTTCATAACGATCGGACATACCCTTATATGTGAATCAAAAAATCATGTTTTTGATGACGTCATGATGACGTCACACATTTAACGAAATTTTGTGCATCTATCTATGATCTAATACACCTGTTACAAAAAGAATTTTGAATTTACCACATTCCGCTTAGGAGATATGAGTAAAAGGTCCAAAAATGGAATAATTTATATAAAATCACACGATGACATCACTGCAATTTTCGTCTATAACACGTCCCGGAATACTTGCATACCAAGTTTGAACCAAATTGGACTTCCGGTTCTGTAGATATAGGGCCTTAAAGTACGCTCTTTTAGGATGACGTCACGTGACACGTGATGACGTCATGATGACGTCATGATTCGGCGCACATCTTCAGATGGTGGTCGAAGTGTGTGCCAGGTTTGAAGTCGATCGGATTTGAAAAAAAAAGCCAAAAGTGACTTGTAGAACGAAAACACGTGTTATCCTATGAGAAAAAAAGTTTGAAAAATAAAAGAGAAAAAAAAAATAACAGAAACAAGAGCTGTTTCGGTGTGTACACCGAAACAGCTAAAAATCAGAACAAAAGAAAGGCTTTTTCGCAAGAATTGCGAAAAAGCCAATAAATCGTAACAATTCCAGACAGTGGTCGGGTTGTGCCCGACCACTCAATAAGCGTAAAAGCTTTATGTTCTGTTTTCAAACAGACATAGACCTCTAGTTTTCTTCTTTTTGGCTTTTTTCAAATTATTATTGAGTGGTCGGGCACAACCCGACCACTCTTTGGATCTGTTACGATTAATCTTTCTTTCTTTCTTTCTTTTTTTCTTTTTTTTTTCGGGACAATACATGTACTTCTCTGTAGGTTTTCTCCTAAACGGTATTTGGTAGAAATATGTAACTTTCAATATATATCGACCCTCATCCGAAGTGGTGCATATTACTCTGACGTCATGATTACGTCATCAGGTGTCAAATTACAAGTGATTTTAGGTGGAAAAGTGACCAAATTCTTTCACTTATAACTCTTGAACTAAATAATCAATGATGTTTGTATTCTGTAATGAGATAGACCATTATTTGCTCAACATTTTTTGTCGTGTACGTAAACTCGCTTAACCTTTACTTCTGGGTCTACCGGAAGGTCAAAGTTAGGTGAATTCAAAATGAAGACGTTAGCATGACATCAAAACAAAGCAACATTTCTTCCGAACGGTTCACGGTTTGATCACAAAACCTTGTGTGAACTTGTACCATGTTACAAAGATGTTATAAATTTTGTTACGGCAGCATGACGTCATCAGGTATCAAATTACAAGCGATTTAAGGGCAAATTTTGACAAAATAGTTTGCGTTATATCTTTTGAACTAAATAGAGTATCGTGTTGGGGTTTTTTTTCGTGAGGTTGTAAACTATGCCGTGAGAAACATTTCTTATTCCCGATCACAAAACCGCTTGACCCTTACTTCCGGTGTTACCGGAAATGCAATAAAAACTGAATATAACTCAAAAGCGGAAGCATTTTACTACAGACATATATATTATGCAAGTGTTTAGTGCGAAATGCAAGTCACAAAAAACAGTGTGATGACGTGATCGTCCGAAAGGGCGCCCCCTATCGGCACATAAAATAGTGTTTGTTTTCTTTAATCTGAAGACCATCGGTTCTAATTTTACCAAATCTCTCCTTGATATTCTTAAACCAAAGATGACTTGGCAAGGTTTCAAATTCATGACGTCATCAGACCGGAAGTTACGGCTATGAGAATTTGAAAACGATAATATTTTAAATTGAAATCTATCATTTGATCCATGTCGTATATCTTCATAGCCCAAATAACGATATCCATAACAATGTAACTTTTGCTTCCAAATACTAGTGACGTCATGAAACCGGAAGTTAGATGTTATAAATGCATACAAATGTTTTCCATATTTCCATACGTTTTTTTAACTTCACAATAAACATTTATCCACTCCGAACTAAATCAGTATTCACTTCCTGTTTTTTTAATAATGACGTCATCAAGCTAGAAATAACTTGTATGTGTACATGAAATGTTTATGAAAATTTATCACACCGTTAAAGATGCATTGTTAAACAAAATAATTTATTGTGATGGAAATGATATAATTTCGTGATCCTTTAACTCGGCAGTGTTTTATAAAAAGAAATTGGCTGCCCGACCACTCTGCGTTTGTAACAACAAACGCGAACCTCTAGTTATTTTTATTATTATTCTTATTTCTTCTTTTTGTTCCATGCAAAATCCCATAGACTTTGTAAACGATTTGAGTACACGCCACTTTAGGAATTTATCGATGTCATACATCATCCAAATTAAGCATATATGCATTGTCAATATAGCAAAGTTGTGTCCCAAAGAGTGACGTCATAATGAAAACGTCATCATGGGTCACGTGGCGTCATCACAAACATGCATATTTTGAAGTCCTATATTCCTAGGTTCTATTGGGTTGAAATTTGGTATGTGGGTAGACCGGGATGCGTTATAGGTAAAAAAAATGAGGTGACGTCATGATGACGTTATCATGCGATTTTATATGAATATTTGAATTTTTTTACCTTTTAGCCATATCTCAAGAACGCAACATGCAAAATTCAAAATTCTTTTTGTATTTGGTTCGTTAGGTAATAGGTATTTGCACATTTTAAAAAATTTTTGACATAATAAAATTTAATTTAATTTTAATTTATATTCAATTTTTACATCATAATTCAAAGCCCTATGAGAATGTAATCACATATTATATGCCACCATTTCCCAATAATTTTCCACAGAACTACACATCCTTTCTGGATAGAACTTATTTGAAACTTTACATGTCACAACAAATTTGCCAAAACAGCCCTGTGTTTGTCCACAAACATAATTACAGTCATGTGGTTGCTAAGGCAAAGCGTTTGCCTTGTTAAGCAAAGCTAATCCGGTGATTTTTGGCTGTTTCGGTACTTTTGCCGAACCAGCCTTTGTTTTCGTTAAGATTTTTTTTTTTTACTTTATTATTTTTTTTCTTTTTCAGTCATTTTGCCCATAGCATTTGTGCACGTTTTTTTTGTCCCCGGCACTTTGGGCACTAAAATCAATCCAATTGCCTTTCAACTCGGCACACAATTAGACCAGCACCTGAAGTTGTGTGCCGAACATTGACGTCATCGTGACGTCATCATGAGTCACGTGACGTGACATTATATGCGATTTTTCTTTTGTGACCGTTTTCTAGCAGAATTCGGCTAGATCTGACAGATTGGGCTATATATCTCCAGAACTACAGGTCCGATTGGGTTGAAAGTTTATATGCACCTAGATTGGGATGGGTTACAGATGAAAATTAAGGTGACGTTATGATGACATCATCATGTGACCTGTGACATCATATTGAATGTGCATATTGTGAAGGCCTATATCTACAGAACTACAGGTCTGATTGGGTCTAAAGTTGGTATGTACCTAGACTGAGATGTGTTAAAGATGAAAATTTAAGTGACGTCATGATGACGTCATCACATGACATGTGACATCATATTAAAAGTGCATAATTGTGAAGGCCTCTATCTACAGAACTACAGGTCCGATTGGGTCGAAAGTTGTTATGTAGCTAGACCGGGATGTGGTTGACATGAAAATTGAAGTGACGTTACAATGACGTCATCACGTGACATGTGACATCATATTAAATTTGCATATTTTTGAAGGCCAATATCTTCAGAACTACATGTCTGATTGGGTTGAAATCGGAAGTGCCTTGTCATTTAAAATTGGTAAAAGATGTGAACTTGCTTTCAACGGTACAGAAAATTAATGGTGACGTCATAAAATGTTAGAGCCCACTCTAGCGGCAGGTTGTTATAGATGGTTTATAGATGAAAATTGATATGACCTCATCATGACGTCATCATGTGATATGTGATGTCATAATTTAAAGCCCTGTGAGAATGTAATCACACATTTATGTGCCACCATTTAACATAAACAGAACTACATGTCACATATGTCACCAAAATGATGCCGAAACAGCCCTGTGTTTGTCCACAAACATAAATCCAGTTATCAATTAATAACTCGTGAAGGAGGCTTTTCTCAAAATTTTTACTGCACACCAAAATGGATTGGAGCCTTATTAATATGGGTGAGGCTTGAAAAGATTGACAGCTATTGCAACGTCAGTGTCACAACTTTCAATGATGCCCATAGCCAGGCCTATTTTTCCAATTTAAACGAAAGTAATGAACACATTACAACGATTTTTAGCACATACTTGGATCATTATGAGGAAAGTAAACCCTGAGAGTTGCATGAAGATTCGGTCTTCCAAACGGGAGAAATTAATTTTCAATGATTTCGTCCGCCAACGTGAACATGTGTGCGCACAAGTAGTTTCATTCAAAATGAAGTGTTACGTAACCTTTAGAAATCGCCCTTCACAACCACATGACTGAGTACCAGTAAATCTAGTTTAACTTTCAATCATACTGAGCATATTTTCTGAGAAACACAACGTTCAAAAGCCATGTTTTTGGGATGCATAAATTGCACTGCTCTGTTACAGCTCTGTTAAGTACGTAATTGGATTAACTTTGTTAAACAACGGCGATGTTTAGGCCTTCGCAACCACATGCCTGTAAACATGTGCTTTTCATGCATGTCGTTGCACTGGAGAAGACCTACGTGTAAGTACGTATCATGTGTTGTGTGTTTTGGAGGATAAAAATTAGTGAGATTTTCGCGATGCAGCCGTTGGGAGTCTTTCCGTCACGTGGCAGCCCGACAAATTGAACACACCATTGAGTATTATTTTCACATAAATTTTGCATCTCACAAAGTGCGATTTAATTAAGAAATTGCGTAGCATTCTGTGGATACTGCATCGCAAAATGCGATGTGATACAGGGCAAATCACTGACTGTGTACCTAAAGAAGACACCACAACATTTTTTGGTCAAAATGTACATTTTAATCAACATTTCATTTTGCAACAAATATAATTATTTTCACTGTTTATTGATTAAATTGGTTTCCGTTGGTGCACGATAACCCCTTTTTCCCAACCCTATTGTTGACAACCATAACCATTGCTCCAATAGTAAGGAAGCATTTGCTACCTGTTGTCTAGTGAATGTTGAACAGTAAGAGAGAAGTTTTCGTCATACGGATTCAAGCATTTACTTTTCCCTCAAGTTTGAACTCCAAAGTAAATGCTGTTATTGTTTACTTAAACTTCCCAGCATTTGCTAGTTTTTATTCACACGACACAATGTTTCAGTTATTGAAGGAGGCCTTTGTTATAGAAATGATACATGTACACGGTACATGTAGTATACCCAGATTGGTCTATATGTTAATGCTTACGGTATATTCAAGCCACAAAGTACTCAAATCAGAGCCTGCTTACATGTATGTGTTCCTACCATAAAACTGTGTACTGACGACTGGAAGAATAGATTAGAACATTTCCAAAATAGACAGAGCTGTAGACAAGTACACTGTACAAGTAATTTGGAAGCAGCCAAATACTGTGTAATTGACAAATCATACTCATGCCTGTCTGTTTGGAACATGTACAGTAGTTAGCTGAGCTTAAATTAAATGACGCATGAGTGGAAGATACTGTCCTACCTTTCAGCAATTGTATTTGCAGCAGTATTCATGATGGTGTAGGGGAAATGTGTGCACAGTCCAAGTAAGAAGAATCCAATCTATTTCAACAATAAATAAGTAAATTAACAAGATGAGTTAATAAAACTTTTACTTTTTACATGTTTACTTTCAAATATGACAGATATTAGAAGTATTCGATGTACGGTAACTCTCGTTACATGTATGTAACTCAAACTCGGATAACTCGAAATAGTGGACCAGCCAAAGTGGAATTTTACACTGTGGACGAAATTTTTTGGTAATAGCATGAATAGCAGGCAACCATTCATAGGATAGGGAAGAAAATATAGGTGGATTCCATCCTTGATTTTGACCCTAAAGGTAATTTTCAAGGTCAAATACGGTCAAAATGTGTATTTCTTTAGATTTTGGAAGAATTTGGACATCAATTATTGCATGCATTTGTAAGAAAATACCTTTATTTTATTGTAGGTGTACTCCAGAGTTGTAATAAAGTTACACATGTACTATAAAATATTTCACATCCATGTATGACATTATACTGCAAAAAAGTGGTGTGTTTTTCGTGAAACACATAAAAACATACGCCATCGTATTAATTTGAATTGACACTTGGCACTTCAGTCACGTCGGTCATCACTCTGACGGTTTGTACCATTTTGGTATTTGGATGGTAGTTCTGGAAAATAAAGTGTTTTACTTAATGTCTTCAAGTATCTATATTATTGCATTGGCCAGCTGGGTTGCAGCAGTCAGTGGCATCACAGGAAAGCGCACACCTCAGATTCCTTTATGCAGAAGCAAGTGTATCAGGTTTCTCTGCCCATCAATATGATAAGGTTACATTCATCATCATCATGCTTCATCTGGAATGGAAAACTCAGTATGGATGAAACAATTTTTCTTCGTCATCTTTTCCTTTAGATCTCATGTGCTGTGCAATGCATAATTGTTCTAGCCATGATGTGATGAAAAACCTGTCTCTGGCTTGTTCATTGTAATGTGCATCAGTAGAAGCGTGCATGGTTGAAGCGCCTTGGGATTTATTTGGAACAAAATTGTCATCAATGAACCCAGCATATGATGTATGAACTGATGGTGCTGGAGTTTCATGTTTGCGGGATAGACAAGTTCCCTTTAGTTGTACATGTACGTTTTAAGAGTAATTTTGTGTAAATACTTCATGTAAGTGTCCACGCTAAAAAAAAAAATCGAATTTTGTAATACTTTGTGGGATGAAACGACTTGGGGAGCAAGTAACCAAAATAGACTTTTTAAACTTTTATTTTGCCCGTTGCCATGGTTACAGGACATTATGTGTTTTGGCCATTTTTTGGCAATTTTGAGGCTGCAAAAATTCATATCAATTCCTTCCATAGTAACATCGCTCCTTTTAAAACTGCTATGCCTGCACTCTCATCTCTTAATCTTTGGCCTTGAGCATTGTGTAAACACACCCACTCTCAAATTTGTATCCTTGTGGAGACATTTCTTTGTTCTCGTGTAGTTAAGTTTTTGATTTTGAAAGTGAAGTTTCAAAATGCTCTTATTTTAACCAGAATTAATTTCCTTGGCTATAATTTGGACTTAATATCCCTTTTTTTTTAAACTCTTCCATTAGCGACAGATTAACCCACCTTGGAAATTCCTAGTTTTTGAGTAAAATCCATATATCTATTTCGTGAAAACCTTGTGGAGACCTATTCATCTACATGTATACATAGAAATTTCCCTATGGAGACCTTTACAATATTTTGTTCACTATTGTGTGCGTGTCTCCACAAGGATACAAATTTGAGCACACCGTCACGCAGACCACCACACACGAGCGAGGAAGTGGCCCACTGCATTGTGTATAGCTGTCCATGGATCAAAGAGCCAACTTTATTGGATGGATATTCTTTGTCTTATTTTGGTTGGTGGTTAACATTGCCCAATCATGATGAATTTTACATCAATGATAGTTAGCTTATGAATCACCAAGTCTACTGTGCGATTAAGAAAGTCAAAGGAGGGCGGTAGCGGAAGTTATGGCGAGTTGAAGATGGTCAGTACGGCATAAACTGAGCGGAGAAGCGACTTTACACACAAATTTGAACCAAAAACTAGGGAAGAGCTGTGAAGTTTATCTCAAAAAAGACGGAGTTTAATCGGCTTCTTTTCTAATATAAATCACATTAATTGGAAACAGATTACATATAGTCTTCATAATACTCGATTAAGGACGAAAACTTTTACCAAGTTTGTTAGTTATGACATAAAAACTGAAAATACCCCGCTGACTCCATGTATCGTTCCAACGGAGGATGTTCGAGCGGTTGCATTGAAAAGGAGCGAAAAGGAATTGAAATGTCAATTTTTTTGCGTTATTTCTAAATGTCACAAAAGTAACTATATCACGACAAAGTATCATCCTTACCCTTACAAGAAAAAAATAGAAACATTTCTGAAAAATAACAGCGTTGCTGTTGAAACCCCTCAGTCAGAGTCAAGTTATCATCCGGAAACCATGATACTTTAACTCAACATGGTGACCTTGACCTTTTGACCCAAAACCAATCCCAACTTGCCTGTACCCAGGGGCAACCCCCTACCTAAGTCAGGCACCAAAATCTCATTTCCAACTCAAGTTATCATCCGGAAACCATTTACCTTTAACTCACCACGGTGACCTTGACCTTTGACCTTTCGACGCCAAAACCAATCCTAACTTGCCTACTCCCAAAGGCAACCCCCTACCAAAGTTAGACAGCAAAATTTCATTTCCAACTCAAGTTATCATCCGGAAACCATTTACGTTTAACTCACCACGGTGACCTTGACCTTTGACCTTTTGAACCCAAAAACCAATCCCAACTTGCCTACTCCCAGGGCAACCCCCTACCGAAGTTACAACCCCCAATCACATTTCTAACTCTCACATTTCTAAGTTATCATCCGGAAACTAAGCTGCCCGGATGGACGTCCGGATGTCCGCCCTTGGTGATGACAACGAGTCTCTTGGCTGAGGGGTAAAAATCACCTTTATATTATTGTTAGGCCCAACAATAAAGCATGTTTTTACAACTAGCAAAATTGCATTTTTACCCCATTTTTAACCCTCCAAAATAGCACTTGCCAGGGCACTCAGAATAATTTCCCTTCGGCTGTGGTTAGTTCAGACATTGGTCTTTTCATATCTGGTGAGAAAATTTGGGTTATAGTACATGTATATCCTTTGTGCAGCCGCAGCACGTGGTTTAATTGTTGCCCGCCACACAGGGCAGTCATGCATGCTGACAGTGCGCCGTGTGCGCGATATATGACCAGTGCTGGCCAGCGGCAGTCCTGACTAATGTTGAGCATAGTACTGAGGTCGAGGATTGAGGCTTGAAGGCCAAAATGTGTGGCTGATGTTGGAGGATGTCAAGGTCTAAGACCAAACCTTGTGCTGTCTCAGCCGTGCATACTTAAAATCCTCCGCAATGCTCCAGAATGTGACACTGGCTCTGCCTCAACATATTGACAGTGATTGCTGAAGGATTTTGCAGGATTGAGGCAGTGGTCACCCCTCCTAGGACCATATCCATGAAATAACGGATGATTTTGGAGGATTGTATGAGGCTGTATGCAATTTTCACATGGAGGCAGTTGGGGGATTTTGTAGGATTGATGTAGCATCCTAGCGAAAATGCCTAGGGAGTTAGAATTAAATAACTTACTAAATTCCGGTACATAATGGATTCTCCTTCTCTGTGTGTGTCAATGCCAACTTCTTGCTGACATTCTTCAGCGATGTTATCTTCATTCTCCGGCATGATTTTCTTAGATGACTGTGGTACACAGGCTGTAAATGAAGTTATCAAAGATACAAGTATGTACAATGTAAATATACTTCATGCAAGTGTCCACAGTCAAAAATAGATTTTTGTTTAAAAGCTTTATGGGATGAAAGGAATTGGGAAGGGAAACTTTTAAAATCCATATTCAAAATACATTTTTGAAATTTTTTAACCTGTCGCTAGAGGGCGCTCGAAGATTGCATGACGTCATCGGTAGATGATTTGAAGAATACTATCAGCCGAAAGACTAACACCCAGTGTTGGAGGTCTCGAGGCCGGCCTCGGCCTCGAGGCCCATTTTCATGGCCTTGGCCTCGGCCTTGGCCTCGGAGGTGCAAGGCCTCGGCCTTGGCCTCGGAGCCTTCCGGCCTCGGCGAACCGGTCGAGGCCGGCTCGAGGCCGCTCATTTTGATGTGTTTTCTATTCTAATTAATTTAAAATTTTTACCGTATCAAGTCCTCGAGATTCTGCCGCAGTGGGTTCCGTGAAACGAACGCATATACAATGTACGCGCGAATGAACTGGAAATGGTTGAATTGAACGTACTCACGTACGTAGCATCTTCGCCTAGCCTGCGCTTCAGCTTTCCACGTGCGTGCAAGCGTTATAACTGTTACCGCGTGCCAGACTACATAAGTCTGGCACCAATCCCATTTGCGTACAATAACATGTGGTAGTAGACTAGTCTGGTTGCAGTGTTGTACACAATTTTCTCGTTTCGCCTCTGTACCCCGACCTTTAAAAATGATTTGCGGCAAGGTGCAGCAAGCTTAATCATTTCTTTTTATAGGCCACTGTTTCAGTACAAGTCGGAACTTTCTGGGTACGATCGAGTGTACTAGTCCGTACCATTTTTTTTCTCATAAAGATATGATAAACACAATTACGATTTATCAAGTAGACTTTATTTTTACACGGTGATTTAAATGAAAGTTCCAGCTCACACGATAATGTTTGGCGCAAATGGTCGATATGGAGAGCGCGATTTCAGAATTCGTTTTTCCATCCAAATGAATGCAAAGTTCTGAATGAATGTTTTAATAATAGGAGTCAGTATTCCTCGTGGTACCAGGATATTTTTTGGGTATTTTTAGAGCCATGTTGATACTTATTACATGTATAAGCACGGTTTGAAATTGACTAATATTGCGTGGTTACAAATATACAGCCAAAACCTCTGGACTCCTAACTCTTGCCATGATCTTAAAATACTTCGAAGCCAAGTTGGATTCAAATCGGATGATCTGAAAATTCATGGTCATTTTGATGAACTGAGTGATATCATGCACGCATGTTCCGTGTTGCCGTGCTGTTTGGAGCGGGATTGGCCATTGACGGACTTTGTCTGGTACCGCGGTATTAACAGTGATAATGCGTGGACACTTATCCCGTTGTGTGGACTGAGCGGGATTGGAACTATGCTCTGCCCCTGCGTAACGGCGGGCCGTCTGGCATTGTCTGGTCGCATCGCGGTGTTTGCTCGGCGCGCGCCTGGACAGTGCGAAGGTCGGGGGGGGTCGTAACTTTTTGGTTATGAGTGGTAAAAACCTGATTCAAAAATCAAGTTGTTGTTTATTTAATGGGGATTCCTCTGAAACTTTGAAACTCAAAATTTGGCCATTTAAATTGTTGTATCTCCAAAGGGCAAACACCTATGAGCCTGATTCAAACGCCATTGATTTTGTTGTGTAATTTGCTTTCAGTGATACAAAACTTGAGATTTCTTTCTTTAAAAAATAAAATTCGCCGGACTCCCTACTTGAGGAAACCCATTGCATGCTGTAAATTTGTAAGCCAGGCACTCCAAAACTCAGTGTATTCAAATAAAAAGATGTTAAAACTCCAACATAATCTTATCCTTGTTTTAGTGATTTATATTTTATTACGTGTTTTGATAGCTGGCCTCGGCCTTGGCCTCGGAGGTGGTGGCGTCGGCCTTGGCCTTGGCCTCGCGGTTGTGGCCTCGGCCTCGGTCTTGGCCTCGGAGGTTGTGGCCTCGGCCTTGGCCTCGGCCTCGGAGGTTGTGGCCTCGACTACAACACTGCTAACACCGTTGAAAGCAAGTTCATATCTATTACCACTTTTAAAAAATAAGCCACTTCCGGTTTTGGCCTTTTTCGATCGGAAGCAAGGGTCACATGATTGCATGCACACTGAATGAAAGACCTCAACCTACTCTACCACTTGCCGGCAACAGAATGCTGCGGACGCGTACGGTTGATTTCTTATGCATTTTAAAATATTAAAGGTGTCACAATTTAATTACCTATAAATAAACACCGGATGACGTCATCATTACACAATGTTGTTTGAATAAGGGTCTAATTTGCTTGGACAAAGAGTGGTGTAAATGAATTACTGGTAAAGAGTTGAAAATGCCCTCTGAAAATCTGCAATTTTTTTTAAATTTCTGTGTACAAAGTCTATGGGAAAAATTAAATATTCAAAATTCTATAATAAATCACGTGATGACGTCAGCATGACGAAAAGTTTCGGCACACATCCTCATATGATGTTTAATAACTATGCTGAGTTTACAGTTGATTGGATTAAAAATAATTGCCAAAGTGGCTTGTAGAATAAAAACGTGTACAAAACCTATGGGAAAAGTGGAAAAAGAAAAGAAAACTAGAGATCTACGTCTGTTTGCAAGTGGCTTGTAGAATAAAAACGTGTACAAAACCTATGGGAAAAGTGGAAAAAGAAAAGAAAACTAGAGATCTACGTCTGTTTGCAACAGAACATAGGGCTTTTCCGCAATATGATTTATTTTATCAATAATACGTCCCTGACTATGCATGAACATAAAATCTGTCAAAGTTAGCCGAAAATCGGCTAAAACGGTCACTGTGGACAGGATTTGACCTCAGCAACATGTGCGACGCGGGCTGACTGACATACGAGATGTACTACGTACGTGCATGTACATGTACACATTGTGGACGTCCTGTGCATGTTTTAAAGCAGAGGTATTGTCAACCTGAAGTTTTAAGCGTGCGCAGGGCATGTCCGAGTTTGCTTTTTGCCTCGAAGCTTTGAAATGTTTTAGACCTACCCTTAAATGGACAATTTAAGTAAAAACTAATTTAAAAACTGCCATGGTTGATTTTTCAGGAATTTTCAAAAGAAAAAGGGTCTTTTCATTATAACTTCCGGTTTGATGACGTCATCTGCCTAAAACTTCGCACACGTCTTAAAGGGGTTAAGGTCATCATATACACCAATATTTAGGCGATTCCGACAAACTTCGCCACAGACATCTATTCAAAATACATTTTTGAAAATTTTCAACCTGTCGCTAGAGGGCGCTCGACGATTGCATGACGTCATCGGTAAATTATTTGAAGAATACTATCAGCCAAGAGACTAACACCGTTGAAAGCAAGTTCATATCTATTACCACTTTCAAATAATAAGCCACTTCCGGTTTTGGCCCTTTTCGACCGGAAGCAAGGGTCACGTGATCGCAAGCACACTGAATGAAATAAAGACCTCAACCTACTCTACCATTTGCCGGCAACAGAATGCTGCGGACGCGTACCGTTGATTTCTTATGCATTTTTAAAAATTAAAAGTGTCACAATTTAATTGCCTATAAATAGACACAGGATGACGTCATCATGACGTCATCATTACACAATGTTGTTTGAATTAGGGTCTTTGCTTGGACAAAGATTGGTGTAAATGAATTACTGGCAAAGAGTCGAAAATGCCCTTTGAAAATCGACATTGTTTTTTAAATTTCTGTGTACAAAGTCTATGGGAACAATTAAATATTCAAAAATCTATAATAAATTGATCGATGACGTCACCATGACGTCATTCTTCAGGACACATCTTTGCTATGGGGACTATGCTTATGCTAACTTTGAATGATGTATGACAAAGATTAATGCCAAATGTGGCACTGAGAAAAAACGTGCACAAAGTCAATGGACTTTGAAGTGGAACAAAAAGAAGAAGAAGCCAAAAAAAAAAATGAGAACAAAAACAAAGGCTTTTCCGCAACTTTGCGGAAAAGCCAAAAAGGAAAAAAAAAAACTTAAACGAAAACAAGAGCTGTTCCCAATTGAAATTGGGAACAGCTAATTACGATTTATCAAAGAGATTATATAATTTTACATGTGCCTTAAAATCAAAGTGGCGGCGCCCACGGTAACATCCCCTCTGAATGAAATCATTGGGTAATAGGAGTCAATATTCCTCTTTATGTCAGGACACTTGATTTATTTTTAAAGCCATGCTGATCCTTATTAATACTGTTTGAAATTGACTTATTGGTTACAGTGGTTACAGATACACAGCCAAAAACCACTCCCTAGTACTAGTAGTA
The DNA here is from genome assembly GCA_029964075.1 of Patiria pectinifera. Lineage (NCBI taxonomy): Eukaryota > Metazoa > Echinodermata > Asteroidea > Valvatida > Asterinidae > Patiria > Patiria pectinifera. The sequence goes on from CM057148.1 coordinate 33,187,756, forward strand.
GTCATGTTTTGTCCAACGAGGCCCCATATTTACTAGCACGGCACTGAGACGCTAGCGCTGTACTTGTGTATCGTGTTTACATCCCGCATCCGATGTTTCTAACGACTTTACTAATATGAATTTGGACTGTTATTCATATTTATGCGCACAGTGAAATGCATGCATTACGTGTCCATAGAGAGGGCCAATGATAACCCGGCTGTATCGCTGGGGAAGCATCCATTATAAGAGTAGGGATGCAGTTCGAAGCATGCTTGATCAATGCTTCTTCTTCTTTTCTCTCTCTTTTTCGAACTGTTTTTGTTAAAATATTACACTCAGTGGTAAAATAGAAAATGTAAGGTCAAAATCTTGTTTTTCGAATAAGAATATAATGATGATGGATTCCAAGCGACCCAGGAATTAGCTTTCAACCCCACGAGTAATCGATTCGCTCCAGGCTGTGTTGCATGGTGATGCATTCACCACGTTCATTAGTGAAATATGACGCCTGTGCGAATGTCACACTGCACCGCACTGAGCACTTCGCGAGACGTGTAAATGTCCGGTGTAATATAAATGTCCTCCTGATTCTTAGCCAATCAAAGTGCTCCATCCAATTTTGGTAGCGATTTCCATGCCTTGTGCACAACGGTGCTGCAGATTATTCAAGTCGGTAATTGGAATTGACGTATATACACGCACACGCGGGGCCGAGGATGCAGGAATTGTTCCCGCGTGTTAATACCACGCGCTTCGCGTAACCCCAGGACGGTATGCGGTAGTCAACACTGGTGGTACATGTACGCTGCAGTATGCAGTGACACAGGCTTGATCTAGCGGCGTATGTACAATCTAGCGACGTCACTAGATTTTATAGGGCTGGTCCCTAACTAATTCTAAAAATTAGAAGGCTTCTTTCTCTAACAGAGAGAAGCTTTCTAATTCTAGAAGTAGTCCCCGACCTGTTTATATCATCTCAATGAAGGTTAGTCATGTCGAAAATGTTAAAAAGACATGAATCTAGGACTGAGAAACATTTCCAATTTTGTTAGGAAATACTTTGAAAATGTTCTTGACTCTCAATACTGACACTGTAGTGTTTTTGGCTGTTTCGGCACTTTTGCCGAAACAGCCTTTGTTTCGTTAAGATTTTTTTTTTTTTTTCCAGTCATTTTGCCCATAGCATTTCTATCCGATTGCAAATCAATCCGATTGACTTTATACTTGGCACACACTAAGACCAGCATCTGAAGTTGTGTGCCAAATATTGACATCATCGTGACGTCATCGTGGGTCACGTGACGTCACATTATATGTGACCATTTTCTAGCAGAATTCGGCTAGATCTGACAGATTGGGCTATATCTCCAGAACTACAGGTCCGATCGGGTTGAAAGTTGGTATGTACCTAAACCGCAATGTGTTACAGATGAACATTAAAGTGACGTCACGATGACGTCATCACGAGTCACGAGTCACATTGTTTAGAAAACCCGGCATAACTGCATTTCCCCATTGCACGTTGTAGGTATGGACCAAGCTGTTTAAAAAATCTGGCATAACTGCGTTTCCCCATTGCACGTTGTGGGTAATGGACCAAGCTGTCTGGAAAAACCTGGCATAACTGCGTTTCCCCATTGTACGTTATAGGTATGGACCAAGCTGTCTAGAAAAACCTAGCATAACTGCGTTTCCCCATTGTACGTTATAGGTATGGACCAAGCTGTCTGGAAAAATTTAGCAAAACTGCATTTCCCCCTTGCACGTTGTGGGTTTGGACCAAGCTGTCTGGAAAAACCTGGCATAACTGCGTTTCCCCATTGCACGTTATAGGTATGGACCAAGCCGTTTAGAAAAACCTGGCATAACTGCGTTTCCCCTTTGAACGTTATAGGTATGGACCAAGCTGTCTAGAAAAACCTAGCATAACTGCATTTCCCCATTGTTCATTATAGGTATGGACCAAGCTGTTTAGAAAAACCTAGCATAACTGCGTTTCACCATTGTACGTTGTAGGTATGGACCAAGCTGTCTGAAAAACCTGGCATAACTGCGTTTTCCCATTGCACGTTGTGTTTTCAGCCATTCCTCATAGCATTTGTACACGTTTTTTTGTTACCGGCACTTTAGGCACTAAAAATCAATGCGATTAACTTTATATCGGGCACACACTTAGACCAGCATCATGTGGATCATTTGCGACTATTTATATATTTTGATCAATGATAATTTTTTTAGAAACTCAAAATCTCAGTGGGGGCCGACTGGGGGGGGGGGGACAAGGTTTCATGGGGGGGCGGTCGCCCCCTCCCCCACCCGGTCGCTACGCCACTGTGTGTGTGGCCTAAAATTTGGCTGGTGTGTTCCTCTGGTGATAATCAACTCCACTAATATTTATTTGAAACTGGTTTATATTGTACCAATTATGTATGTCAATGGACTTAAATGCCCTAATTAATTAATATAAGATGGAATTTTTGTGTCAGGGTGATATAAATCTAATTAGGTTTTGCCCTTCACCGATGTTTTTAAACACTGTATACTCAGTGTGTTACCTCCCGAGTGAAAGTTGGAAAAAATCACTCGGGTGGGACTCGAACCCACGACCTCCTGCTTTCTAGTGCAGATGTCTTACCACTCGACCACCGAGCTAACGGGATCAGTTGGCCGGTTCGAATCTGATGTACATAGCAGCGGGTACCGCATAAACTATTATAAGATGGAATTTTATAATGGAAATTCTGCTAGAAAATGGTCACCACAAAAAAAATCGCATATAATGTTACGTCACATGACTCTTGATGACCTCATAATGACGTGAATGTTTGGGGCACAACTTCAGATGCTGGTCTAAGTGTGTGCCCGGTATAAAGTTAATCGCATTGATTTTTAGTGCCTAAAGTGCCGGTAACAAAAAAACGTGTACAAATGCTATGAGGAATGGCTGAAAACACAACGTGCAATGGGAAAACGCAGTTATGCCAGGTTTTTCAGACAGCTTGGTCCATACCTATAACGTACAATGGGGAAACGCAGTTATGCTAGGTTTTTCTAAACAGCTTGGTACCTATAATGAACAATGGGGAAACGCAGTTATGCTAGGTTTTTCTAGACAGCTAGGTCCATACCCATAACGTACAATGGGGAAACGCAGTTATGCTAGGGTTTTTTTCAGACAGCTTGGTCCATACCTATAACGTTCAAAGGGGAAACGCAGTTATGCCAGGTTTTTCTAAACAGCTTGGTCCATACCTATAACATGCAATGGGGAAATGCAGTTATGTTAGGTTTTTCCAGACAGCTTGGTCAATGGGGAAACGCAGTTATGCCAGGTTTTTCCAGACAGCTTGGTCATACCCACAACGTGCAAGGGGGAAATGCAGTTTTGCTAAGTTTTTCCAGACAGCTTGGGCCCCCATACCTATAACGTACAATGGGGAAACGCAGTTATGCTAGGTTTTTCTAGACAGCTTGGTCCATACCTATAACGTACAATGGGGAAACGCAGTTATGCCAGGTTTTTCTAAACAGCTTGGTCCATATCTATAACGTGCAATGGGGAAATGCAGTTATGTTAGGTTTTTCCAGACAGCTTGGTCCATACCCACAACGTGCAAGGGGGAAATGCAGTTTTGCTAAGTTTTTCCAGACAGCTTGGTCCATACCTATAACGTACAATGGGGAAACGCAGTTATGCTAGGTTTTTCTAGACAGCTTGGTCCATACCTATAATGTACAATGGGGAAACGCAGTTATGCCAGGTTTTTCTAAACAGCTTGGTCCATATCTATAACGTGCAATGGGGAAATGCAGTTATGTTAGGTTTTTCCAGACAGCTTGGTCCATACCCACAACGTGCAAGGGGGAAATGCAGTTTTGCTAAGTTTTTCCAGACAGCTTGGTCCATACCTATAACGTACAATGGGGAAACGCAGTTATGCTAGGTTTTTCTAGACAGCTTGGTCCATACCTATAACGTACAATGGGGAAACGCAGTTATGCTAGGTTTTTCTAGACAGCTTGGTCCATACCTATAACGTACAATGGGGAAACGCAGTTATGCCAGGTTTTTCCAGACAGCTTGGTCCATTACCCACAACGTGCAATGGGGAAACGCAGTTATGCCAGATTTTTTAAACAGCTTGGTCCATACCTACAACGTGCAATGAGGAAATGCAGTTATGCCGTGTTTTCTAAACAATGTGACTCGTGACTCGTGATGATGTCATCGTGACATCACTTAAATGTTCATCTGTAACACATTCCGGTTTAGGTACATACCAACTTTCAACCCGATCGGACCTGTAGTTCTGGAGATATAGCCCAATCTGTCAGATCTAGCCGAATTTTGCTAGAAAATGGTCACAACAGAAAAATCGCATATAATGTGACGTCACGTGACTCATGATGACGTCACGATGATGTCAATATTCGGCACACAACTTCAGATGCTGGTCTTAGTGTGTGCCAAGTATAAAGTCAATCGGATTGATTTGCAATCGGATAGAAATGCTATGGGCAAAATGACTGAAAAAAAAAAAAAAAAAATCTTAACGAAAACAAAGGCTGTTTCGGCAAAAGTGCCGAAACAGCCAAAAACACTACAGTGTCAGTATTGAGAGTCAAGAACATTTTCAAAGTATTTCCTAACAAAATTGGAAATGTTTCTCAGTCCTAGATTCATGTCTTTTTAACATTTTCGACATGACTAACCTTTATTGAGATGATATAAACAGGTCGGGGACTACTTCTAGAATTAAAAACCTTCTCTCCGTTAGAGAAAGAAGCCTTCTAATTTTTAGAATTAGTTGGGGACCAGCCCTATAAAATCTAGTGACGTCGCTAGATTGTACATATGCCGCTAGATCAAGCCTGTGTCACTGCATACTGCAGCGTACATGTACCACCAGTGTTGACTACCGCATACCGTCCTGGGGTTACGCGAAGCGCGCGGTATTAACACGCGGGAACAATTCCTGCATCCTCGGCCCCGCGTGTGCGTGTATATACGTCGATTCCAATTACCGACTTGAATAATCTGCAGCACCGTTGTGCACAAGGCATGGAAATCGCTACCAAAATTGGATGGAGCACTTTGATTGGCTAAGAATCAGGAGGATATTTATATTACACCGGACATTTACACGTCTCGCGAAGTGCTCAGCGCGGTGCAGTGTGACATTCGCACAGGCGTCATATTTCACTAATGAACGTGGTGAATGCATCACCATGCAACACAGCCTGGAGCGAATCGATTACTCGTGGGGTTGAAAGCTAATTCCTGGGTCGCTTGGAATCCATCATCATTATATTCTTATTCGAAAAACAAGATTTTGACCTTACATTTTCTATTTTACCACTGAGTGTAATATTTTAACAAAAACAGTTCGAAAAAGAGAGAGAAAAGAAGAAGAAGCATTGATCAAGCATGCTTCGAACTGCATCCCTACTCTTATAATGGATGCTTCCCCAGCGATACAGCCGGGTTATCATTGGCCCTCTCTATGGACACGTAATGCATGCATTTCACTGTGCGCATAAATATGAATAACAGTCCAAATTCATATTAGTAAAGTCGTTAGAAACATCGGATGCGGGATGTAAACACGATACACAAGTACAGCCCTAGCATCTCAGTGCCGTGCTAGTAAATATGGGGCCTCGTCGGACAAAACTTGACTACGACTAGCACTAGGGAGTGGTTTTTGGCTGTGTATCTGTAACCACTGTAACCAATAAGTCAATTTCAAACAGTATTAATAAGGATCAGCATGGCTTTAAAAATAAATCAAGTGTCCTGACATAAAGAGGAATATTGACTCGTAATTAGCTGTTCCCAATTTCAATTGGGAACAGCTCTTGTTTTCGTTTAAGTTTTTTTTTTTCCTTTTTGGCTTTTCCGCAAAGTTGCGGAAAAGCCTTTGTTTTTGTACTGATTTTTTTTTGTGGCTTTTCCGCAAAGTGCGGAAAAGCCTTTGTTTTTGTTCTCATTTTTTTGTGTTGGCTTTTCCGCAAAGTTGTGGTCAGCATTATGCCCGTGTGAAGCAATTATTAAGATGTTTATCTCAACTTGAAGGTTCAACAGCATGCTAACTCTGCATTATATAGGCCATTGTGTTAGCTAAAATGGTAAAAGTTAAACGGTGGCTCGCCACAGGAGGCCCGTCGTAAAGATAAAACTACCGAGCGTCCAGACATTGTCTTTTAAAGTATAGCAAGATCAACTCGAAGCAGTTTATCTAAGTTTCTAAGGTCACGTAGAACATCCGCCTCGGCAAAAACCGCGCGCTTAAAAGAGCCTTCACTCTTCCATTTTTACAGTTCGCTACACGTGATCTGAGCCCCTCACCGTGTGATGCGTGTTGCCATGCCGTGTTTGACATCGCAGCCTTGACCGGTCATGTATTGTAGCGCGCGTATCGTATCGGCCTTACAACATTTGTGATTACATTTCGGGGCTATTTTCTGTACCTTTCGTGGTGCAAAAAGACAAACAAAATGTTCCAAAAAGTTGATTGAAAACAAACACGTCATTGAACAGATTTCACGCACTCAAGGTTTACTGCATCAACTTGACAACTTGCCTACACAATATGTCAGTTACGTGAAAATACATGCGATATTAACGTTCCAATATTGACCAATCAACGCCAAGGTTTTCCTGGTAGCTGAATATATTAGTGTATTAAGATAATAACGCTCCAGTTAGCGGTTGTTGCGTTGGCATCTACATGTTTGTCATCGCATCGTACGTGTGTATACGTGTGCAATCGAGTAAGCACGATGTGAAACTGGGACCCTATGGTCAGAAAACTGGCGGAAATTGGACTTGAAGCTGGATTTTTTTAACGGTAGGAGAATTAAGACATTGTTTGCTTAATACAGAAGCGCGCCACGGAGAAGGCGTTACGTAACTCCTGGTCACTGCGCTGGCTAAAACGAGCAGCGTTTTTGCTAAAATCGTTCAGACACTATACTAGAAGATAAACTCATTCTGGTTATTCGCTAAATCCTCCCTCCGAGGGGGTTTAAGTTGCCGTTTTATTTTGAGTGGAACTCGATTCGGTATAAATAAAAGAGCGTTCAGACATCGTTTTAGCAACGTTTTAGCAACACTGAATTGAGTTCAACCAGTGTTTAAGGGAATTTAAAACGGTGTCTGAACGACCCCATATACTTCGTACACAACTGACGACATATCATTGTCGCGTTAGGTTTACAATTTCCTTAAAACAAATTGATAAAACAAAATTGATAAGAAACATTAAAAATAAAATTACATGAAAACAGTGTTGTAGTCGAGGCCACAACCTCCGAGGCCGAGGCCAAGGCCGAGGCCACAACCTTTGAGGCCAAGGCCGAGGCCGAGGCCACAACCCAAGGCCAAGGCCAAGGCCGAGGCCACCACCTCCGAGGCCAAGGCTGAGGCCGAGGCCAGCTATCAAAACACGTAATAAAATATAATCACTAAAACAAGGCTAAGATTATCTTTTAGTTGAATTCCCTGAGTTTTGGAGTGCCTGGCTTTTTGCTTGCAATGGGTTTCCTCTTGTAGGGAGTCCGGCGAATTTTATTTTTTAAAGAAAGAAATCTCAAGTTTTGTATCACTGAAAGCAAATTACACAACAAAATCAATGGCGTTTGAATCAGGCTCATAGGTGTTTGCCCTTTGGAGATACAACAATTTCAATGGCCAAATTTTGAGTTTCTATTCTGTAAGATTTACATTATTTACTTTTAGCATGTTTTATAAATCTTCTTTTCAAAACCTATCAAAATGCTTAATATCATAGGAATCCCCATTAAATAAACAACAACTTGATTTTTCAATCAGGTTTTTACCACTCATAGCCAAAAAGTTACAACCCCCCCCCCCCCCGACCTTCGCACTGTCCTGGCGCGCGCCAAGCAAACACCGCGATGCGACCAGACAATGCCAGACGGCCCGCCGTTACGCACGGGCAAAGCATAGTTCCAATCCCGCTCCACACAACGGGATAAGTGTCCACGCATTATCACTGTTAATACCGCTGGCCAATCCCATTCCAAACAACACGGCAACACGGAACATGCATGCATGATATCACTCAGTTCATCAAAATGACCATGAGTTCTCGGATCATCCGATTTGAATCCAATGGCTTCGAAGAATTTTAAGATCATGGCAAGAGGTAGGGAGTCCAGAGGTTTTGGCCGTATATCTGTAACCACGCAAAATTAGTCAATTTCAAACCGTGCTTATACATGTAATAAGTATTAACATGGCACTAAAAATACAAAAAAGTATCCTGGTACCACGAGTAATACTGACTCCTATTATTAAATCATTCATTCAGAACTTTGCATTCATTTGGATGGAAAAACGAATTCTGAAATCGCGCTTTCCATATCGACCATTTGCGCCAAACATTACCGTGTGAGCCGGAACTGTCATTTAAATCACCGTGTAAAAATGAAATCTACTTGATAAATCGTAACTGTTTTTATCATCTCTTTATGAAAAAAATGGTACGGACTAGTACACTCGATCGTACCCAGAAAGTTCAGACTTTTACTGAAACAGTGGCCTATAAAAAGAAATGATTAAGCTTGCTGCACCTTGCCGCAAATCATTTTTAAAGGTCGGGGTACAGAGGCGAAACGAGACAATTTTGTACAACACTGCAACCAGACTAGTCTACTATCACATGTTATTGTACGCAGATGGGATTGGTGCCAGACTTATGTAGTCTGGCACGCAGTAACAGTTATAACGCTTGCACGCACGTGGGAAGCTGAAGCGCAGGCTAGGCGAAGATGCTACGTACGTGAGTACGTTCAATGCAACCATTTCCAGTTCATTCGTGCGTACATTGTATATGCGTTCGTTTCACGGAACCCACTGCGGCAGAATCTCGAGGGTTTGATACAATAAAAAATAAAATTAATTAGAAAACACATTAAAATGGGCGGCCTCGAGCCGGCCTCGACCGATTCGCCGAGGCCGGAAGGCTCCGAGGCCGAGGCCTTGCACCTCCGAGGCAAAGGCAGGGGCCAAGGCCATGAAAATCGGCCTCGAGGCCGAGGCCGGCCTCGAGACCTCCAACACTGCATGAAAAGTTCATTTCAGCTGCTGTCGTAGATTCTCTTGTATTTTGCACTGAATCACACATTCAATGCATTTATCGACAACTTCCTATAATGTGATTTATTGAGGTACTGATATATGCCAATGAACATTAAAAGTGTGAAATACAATACTGTACAAAAAAAATATTAAAAAGTTGTACACGCATGGGTCTAGATTACCCATTCTAGGTAAAGCATGACACATCAAGCAATCAGTTCAGACCCCGCATGATTAAACATGTGACAAACTTGCACTGCCACTGGAACAAACTTTTGCCAGGGGGTGCTGGAATATAGGATGGACAAAATTAATGCAAAAGCGGAGCGCAAAGCCCTTACGTCGTGGTTTAATTTGGAATATACATGTAGATGCTCTGTGGTGCAATCTGAGGCAATTGCAGGCCACTTTCATTTGACTTTTATAGCAAAAGTTTTTTGAGATTAATATAAAGACAAGTTATTTCATTATTTTGTTTAGGATATACTTTTGCTCTTAAAACGTTCAACTGTACTGAAAAGTGGAGAACCCTGTATTTTTATCTCCATTTTTGGTTCCATTTCATTCTGGAAAAAGAATTGCATCATTATGCATGACATCGCATGTAAATATTATTGTTGCAAGGCTGCTTTCTTACATTTAGTAAATTCCTTCGTGTATGTTTTGTTTTATTACAGCGTGGGGCCACAGGGCCAGGGGCCACTTTAGTTCCAACTCACCAAACGATGTAGCTCTCGATATATTTGCAGTGTTATTTGTTTGTTACAGGGAATGGCAAATATAAAAGACTAAAAGACCAATGCATCTTTATGTTTATGATCGCGGTAGATGGCAAGTTTGGGGCTAGGCAAGGATTTATCGGTCTACTGAGTTTTTAAGAGGAAAAACTTGCAGAGGGTAAAATATGAATAGCTTTGAACATTTGCCCCATTAAAAGATCGAATGAAAAAAAATCCTGGCAAGCATAAACAACGTTTCCACCATTGTCATGGCTGAGGTTATTGCTTTCGGGTCAAAGCTTCCATCATGGCGGAAATATCCTAGACATGTCATAATTTTGGATACCTTGAGAGAAATATTGATTCTGCACTGCCTGAAGATTTAGAAAATACCTCCTCTTGACATTTTACAGTGTTTGTGCTAGACTTTCGAAGCGCCGCACTTAGCCGTGGCAAAACTAGAAACGAACAAAACGAAGGAGATATTTGTAGAGCAAGCATAATGTATAGCGTAGCGGCGCAATTTCAACGTCGTAGAACACTGCTGGCTGGAACACATTTTTTCCCGGGAGTAGGGGGTGCTAAAGCATATTCCAGCACCCCAATCCAAAAAGTTTGGGGTGCTGCAGCACCCACAGCACCCCTGTTCCCGCGGGCTTGAAACTTATTAGTCCATGCTTCCAGAAGAAACATTAGGCTATGCCCATACGGGTGATTTTGGAAAACAACATGGTCAGTAAAAACCGATTGGTCAGAGTTTTTTTTATGGAAGTCAGCCTAGTGGCCCAAGTACCATTTTGTTACATATTGTCAAAGTAACAGAAAATAAGTGGGAGAAAAACACCTTCCTTCATATTATTAAATTTTCCAAAAATTTGAGCCTAAATACATAAACTATATATTCAAAAACAGCTTTATCATGTGTACAAATGTACTTTACGAAAAGTTAAATCCACAAACGTGCGACTGCAAGGTGAAATAACTATTGACGTTCTAAGAAAAAAACGAACTGATGTAATAAAAAAAATAATAATGACTATGACTAATAATAAACACATAAATCTCATATTGGGTATAAACTTCTTTATAAGTCATAGATGCAATTTGTATAATTATATGTTTGAGTACTATTAGATTGACACTACATCACTTTTTAATCGCGAAGATTATTGTTTTGTACTGCGGAAAAGAAATTGTATGAATGTTCAATCAACCAAGCAAGAGATAATGAACTGACTTGTATGGGTTGTAGTTATTCGTTGACTGAATCGAGTGGCGATTACTTATAAAAATGAGTACAAACATTGTTTTGAGTATGAGGCAGTGCCAAGCTTTACTTGTGTATTTTTTTTAATTGTGTATTAAATAGGAGTAGCTCCCACGAGAAAAGAAAATCATTTTAGTTGTACTTAAAGATTCCCCCCTTTTCCTGGTAGTGCATTCTCTGTTTGTTTATTTTAGTCCACGAGTCCCCCCTATAAAAGCTGCCACATGGTCATGCCACATTCAGTTTTGGTTCAGCAGACCAGCAGAGTGACAAGTTAACATCATAGTCATTTATTTTCCTCCTACCTGGAGAGTGTTTTCCCTGCTTGGGTTTGTCTGCTAGTCCAGTCATTGGTGAGTTTCATTACTTTTCTTATCTATATATATAAGAGAGAGTTTAACTCGGCCTCCCAGACGATGTTTGCTCATGAAAGGATCCGAGACCGCGGGCTCCCGCGGCGCCAGAATCGCTCCACGTCTGTGGAAAAATGCGAAGGGTGTCTTCCGCCGGGTCGGACACTTTGGGTCGTCCTGATTTTCCCGTACGGACCGGCGATCCGTTTCGATTTTTCGTGACTGCATTTTGCACAGGAATTTGCCGTCGTGTGCGCTTTCACGTTGACTGCCTGGCCGCCCCCTGTGCTGGCTTTTCTGCGTGTCTAGACTGTGCGAGGTCAGCGGCTTTGAATTAGGGGTTGCGTTCACGTGTTCTACTCGGCTGTTCAGCAAAAGTGTTCACCAAACGGTGGCATGGGGTGACCTTGGCAAAATATTTTTTCTCCATGGTGTGTGGCCACCAAGTGTCCCTATTCTTTCATGTGCTTTGCTTGCCGCCCCTGCGCCGAGTGCAACGAATACTTAGAAGGACTACACATTAAGTATGCCTTGCGTGGTCTGACCAATCGAAAGTCTACTCTGCGTAGTATTTCCGGGCTATGCAAAACTGTCGATGGCAACGCGTACTGCAGCCTGCTCCACACCCTGGAAACGAGGTTGGGTCTACGATGCTCGCTATTTGAAGCGCAAGCATGTGACGTCGCGTGATAGAGTGCTGTTGCTTCCATAATGTGTTTACAGCTCGATCCATGCTTCCACCACCAAGGCTGAGCGTTGTGAGTTCGCTGCCCGCCACGTATAATTCAGTGTCGTGTTATAATTTCGGGGGCCTGTTTGGGGTCAACGAAGGATCGATGCATTCACACAAAAAATTGACGAAAAAGTGTTCGACCCGGCGGAAGACACCCACATTTTTCTACGGACGTGGAGCCATTTTGGTGTCGCGGGAGACCGCGGTCTCGGATCCTTTCAGGAGCAAACATTTCTCGGAGGCCGAGTAAAACTTGCTCTTATATAGATGGTTGAACCAACTTCAATAAAAGTAAAATCGACTTTTTCCTCGCAGACGGTCTCGCAAATTGTAAGAAGTTCAAGTTTACGTTTGTTGAACAGTCCAATACTGAAACTTAATTATGACCTTCCTCCATGATTCAGACCGTTTGTAATTTTATGGTAACACTGAACATTTTCATTTCAAATGACACCTTTACGTTTTATTGCATTATGATTTATTGTCAAAACTGTACAATCAGCCTTCGCCTGTGTACTACGGTAACCTTTTCACTGCGTTTTCCAAATGCGACTGCCTCACAAAATGCCAATTTAACAGACCAACGGGAACATTTACAGACAGTTGCTATGGTACATAATTATCATGTGCGTAAATCGACGGGGGACAAGGGGAAACCACCCCCCCCCCCCATTTTAAAGCGGGAGACATTGTTTGGTTTCCCCCCACACACTTTTTCTCCTCCCCCCCCATTTTAAAGTGGGAGACATTGTTTGGTTCCCCCCACACACTTTTTCTTCCCCGAATAAAAATTGTAGCCTACAACAATGATTCTATTGCTCAGAATGTTATGTAGCTGATTCAATTACTCCAAACTCAAAACTTTAAAAGATGATCTTTTGCTGCAATTGGTTTTAGTGGTCAGAAATTGCCTCAGATCACACCACAGAAATTGCTTTTCTATAACTGCATGTCTCCTCAACTATATCCCCCATTTACATTTAACTCCCCACATTTTTATCCCCAACACTACGCCCTACCCGATCTATGATCGGGTAAATCAGCTTGTTATTGTATAATCTAGTTTTATATTTAAATAATGAAAGGTTTGCGGAAATGGTTCTAAAAAGAACCAGAGGTATAAACTCGACGTTCCGGTCAGTATGCTCTGACCGTCTTCAGGAGTGTGCCTAAACTCTAAGAAAGTGAATACTTAAGTAGCAAAAGGCGAAGTCAATGAAGTGAGAAGTTGCATCCTGTGAGGATGCCAAGTAGACAGGATCCTAGAACAAGCTTGGTGCCCACTGAAGTGGAACAGTAGGGTTGCAGTGTCAGTAGAGGGAGGACCTAGGGTATAGGAGACCTACAGTCTAAGGTGGTAGCTGAGGACCTAGGGTATAGGAGACCCATCAGTCTAGTTTTATATTTGCCTTTATGATAGTCATGTTATCCAGTTCAGTATCATTTTTAGCTCCTATTAAGAAAGACTTTTTTCCTATACATGAAACTGTTTTGTCTCCACTCTTTTTTCAGAAGTCGTTCTAACTAGACTTTTTGTTTAGAAACTTTGAAACTTTTGATTACTGTTAAGTTTTTATTCCAACTTGATTATTCTTTTGGCTCACTCATGGAGGAAGGATTGGAAGTGTTCTCTTCATTGAAAGTATTGAAATTGTGCGATTCTAATAAGTTTTGTAATATAAGTTTGTCCAGTTTTAATTACTTGAGTCTATAGGATTACCTGCCTTTAAGTTTCATGTGTATGTTATCCACGGAGTTTAAGTTAATTTTTCTTGCATTGTGAGTTGATTTTTTATATTTTTTACAGGTTTTTTTGACTTTCTCTTTTTGACTTCATGTACATATAGACCTGTATCCATTCATTTAGCCTAGACCATGCCTTTAGTCCTTTGTTACCTCCTTCCTAGAAGTAATAGTTTATTGAGACAGGCCAGAGGATTTGCATACCATTATGAGGCCCATAGGACTGTGGAGTATCTTGTAGTTCATGAGTAATCCCTTGTGCACACAGTGGCAAACTTGCATTTGGACCCATTTGTTGCTTAGAGTATGCTTTTGTACATGGACTGTAGTTTCATAGGAGTTTTGTTTTATAAGAACTGTTTTTAAATTGCCATTTGTTTCTTTCTTATTTTCTTGTTACAGGTTTTTAGTTCATTTCTGTATCTTTAAGAGTCATTTTCCTCAAGTGCTGTGTGGGTTTACTTTTTTCCCCATATTTTCCCTTTGGTTTTTATTCTTTTAACTTTTTTTTGTTGTTGTAATCATCCCAAAATTTTATCCAATTCTTTATTTTTTATCCTTGGCAAATTCTTTTGAGTGTTTTTAATTCATTCGTTTGATCAAGATTGAGAATTTTTTATCTTGAAGTATTTCTGAAAAGTTGTTTTTGCTTAAGGATAGAAATTTACTTAAGGATAGAATGCTTCCTAGTGATTTCTTTTTTTGTTTGTCCCAGCTTAATAACTAAATCGCGACTAATCATTTGAACCAGTATTTTTTCTTTAGTGAGCCATTTTTCTACGCCAGAAGTACACCAATTTCTGAATATTCAAAACACTCTATAAAAAGGATGACCAATCACCAAACTATTGGATATTTGTCCAGATTTTATTTTAACACACACCCTGTGAAGTGTTGCATATTTCCAGAGTGATTCAGTCATTGGATTTCTGTTGAAAAGTAAAGTACAGCTTACTTTGATCACAGCTCGATGCTTTGATTCACCTTCCCACTATAAGGGGAGAAATTCTGTTTACAATTTAAAGCTTATTTTAATCCGCGCTCTTCATAAGGGGCGGATTTAAAATGTTGACAATATAGAGCTTAATTCCTTTGATTCACCCTCTCAACAAAGGGACGGATTTCAATTTAACGTTGAGGGCTTAATTTGATTCGCACTCTCAATATTATTATTAGGGTCAATTTCTGTTGCCAATTTAGAGCACTCTTTCACCCTCTCAATAATAAGGTGCGGATTTCTGTGGACACCTTATAGAGGTTAAATTTACCGTCCCAGTTAAGGTGGCGGATTTCTGATGACAATTCAACTTAGAGTATACTTTGATTCGCCCTCCAAAAATTGGGGGCGGATTTTTAAAGTTAGGGGACCTATATTGATTCGCCATCCCAATAAGGAAACATATTTAATTCATATATTTTGATTCGCCCTCTGAATATGGGGCGGATTCTGTAGACAATTTAGAACTTAATTCGATTCGCCTTCTCAATAAGGGGGGGGGGGCGGATCTCTGTTGATAATTTAAAGCTCGACTTTGATTCGTTGATATTGTTGATGTACCCTAACGTGGCGCGGCCCCTGACGTGGCGGACTTTGATTTTTCGCCTGTAGCGCCTAGCAAGAGCAAAAGGTTCAACTGAAATTTCACAGAAAGTGACATTTCATCCATTTTTCACACTCCCGTTTATAATTACGAGTTTATCTACCTGTTACCACGGTTAAAAAGTTAGAAGCAAAATTTTATTTCGGCGTGATTTCCCGATTTCAAAGTGCACATTGAACCCTTTGAAAATGTCCCCAAAATAAGAAAATACAAACTTACGTGGGTTTGTAAGTAGAGATAATAATGGTTTATTAGAATTTATCAACTTTACAGAAATTTGAAAATGTTAATTTGGCATTTTTATAGATTTATTCAAGTGCGCCATCACGTTAGGGATATACTCAGCCGTTTTTGTGCCCAATTAACGGATGCCACCGTTTTTGAACTTTGGACTAAATTTCATAAAACCGGAATTGTTCACAGAGGTTAAACAACAAGCATTAATTAGGTAAAAGTACCGGTATTTCACTGAATGAATTTGAAGTTTGTCAACGAAGAAGTTTGGCAATGTTACAGTTGGGGTAAACGTCAAAGTGCGCCAGATTATAGGGACTACATCCCAGACAACTACCGGGGAATCAGCCTCTCTCAAACTGCTGCCAAGGTATACAATCGACTACTTCTGAATCACATTCGTCCGGAAGTTGAGAAGATACTCCGTCCCAATCAAAGTGGCTTGCTTTCGGCCTCTAAGTTCAACCTCATCTCAAATCCTTGCCCTCAGGCGCCTTATTGAGGAAATTCGTAACCACCAGAAGGAAGCTGCCATCATTTTCATCGATTTCCGTAAAGCATTTGACTCTGTTGACAGACCAACAATGTTAAGATCCTGCATGCTTACGGTATCCCGGAGGAGACCATTAATGCCATCAAAATTATGTATGAGGATACAAGTGCTGTTGTTCTCACTCCCGAAGGTGAATCAGATTCGTTCTCCGTCAACACTGGAGTTCTTCAAGGTGATCCTCTCGCCCCCTACCTATTCATCATAGTTCTGGATTATGCCCTGCGGACAGCATTAAATGTAACCGATGGTCTCACCCTCTCACGCCGTAGGAGTAGTAGACACCCTGCCCAATACCTATCCGACCTAGATTATGCAGATGACATTAGTCTGCTTGCTGACACCCTCCTTGATGCCGAATCTCTCCTCCATAAAGTAGAAGCTTGCTGCAAGTCCATTGGTCTCTCTCTTAACGCAAAGAAGACTAAGTACATGGTCATCAACCCATCTACCTCTGATGACGTCACTGCACTAGATGGCAGTAAGCTCGATAAAGTTGATGACTTCAAGTATCTGGGCTCCTACACCAACACAGCTCATGACATCGAGTGTAGAAAAGCTCAAGCTTGGTCTGCTCTGTTCTCACTGACCAAAGTATGGAGATCCTCGATCTCCAAGACCACCAAACTTAAGATCTTCAAGATCTCAGTAGAATCCATCCTCCTCTACGGTTGCGAGTCCTGGACCCTGACCAAACAGATCACTGCATCCATTGATGGCACCTATACACGGATGTTGCGGGCTGTACAGAATGTTTCTTGGCAACAACATCTCCCTAACTCTGTTCTGTATGGTGCCCTTCCCCCTATCTCCACCACCATCTGACAGCGTCGCCTTTGGCTAGCCGGTCACGTTTATCTACATAATGAGCCAGCTAGTCAAGTTCTCCTCTGGAATCCTGAAGCCCCTCGACGAAAAGGTCGTCCCAACATGACCCTGAAAACTATTATTAACCAATAATAGGGAAAAGGTGTCCGATTTTCAGAGGAGTTGGATTTTCATATGACACCGGTATGTCAAGTACATGATCCGCCACCGTTCCCTCGTACCGTCCGCCCTGCAAACAGGACGCTTGGATACGCTGATGAGCTTCACAGAATCTTGTGAAGGAAGTGGCCTATGACCTATGTATAAAGCATCTGGCTGCAGCTGTTTAAAACCGCAGTTAGACAATGTGCGCAAAATGCTATCCGAAAATTTCCCATTGAAATGCACACGTTTTATACCGGATGTGATTTCTGTTTCATTATGGACCACAATGGACAAAATGTTTAGCGTCCCATAATGCAATCCAACCGTTCGTGATTCGAAACGGAGCCT
Source organism: Patiria pectinifera (assembly GCA_029964075.1). NCBI lineage: Eukaryota > Metazoa > Echinodermata > Asteroidea > Valvatida > Asterinidae > Patiria > Patiria pectinifera. The sequence continues at coordinate 33,205,364 of CM057148.1, forward strand.
GAGCCAGTGACGAGACTTGTAAATTTACAACACAGATAAGTTTTACAGAATTTCCTACGTTATTACACTTTTCAACAACAACAAAAAACTTTGCTAAACTGGAACTAAGGTCTAATGCATATCAGTCTTAACAGCTGTTTCAAACTTTGCAGAGTCATGACCGTGATGAAGCGCAGCTCACGGGTAATGCAAAATCCCCAACCAATCAAAAGTATCCCAGCGTCCTGTTTGCAGGAGGGGGGGGGGGGTACGAGCAAACTGCCAGCGTTAATCGTAAAATGTTGCTTACAATTACATGGGTTGGGTCACGGGTACCGGTATTGTGAGATAATATCTGATGGTTATAGTTTGTTTTCAAGGCTGATGAACTTAAATTCTAGCTGCAGTTATCAATGCAGGGGAATTAGCCCAGTTAACCGCTCAGTTGAAAGCGTACAGCCAATTCGCATGCGTACAATTGGGTTCGGTCACTGTTGAATTTATTGCACTGACAGCCACTGACAGCTACTCATCTTTCAAGGCTAATACATGTATACTATAGGCTATTGCACAAAGTGTTTTGGTTTCACGAAATAATAATTCTGCACACAATCATATTTATTCAAATACGAACGTCCTCAGATGATTAGTCTTATTTCAATGCTAAACATTCATTTTATTTTATTCGGTTAATTTACAACTCAAATTCAGACGAGTCATAACAAGTCATATAAAAAATCAAAATGCACAAAAGCCCTATGTTCTTTTTCTGAACAGACATAGACCTCTAGTTAAAGTTTCTTATCCTTTTTTCCCGGCATAGTTTCTAAGTTATATTTTATTGTCATAGTGCTAGTTTGGGACGGATAAGCACTGTGTCTTTTTGCTGTCAGTCTTTTTGTTATCATTTTAAAATTTATTATGTTTTTACAGGCATATTTTATTCATAAGTTATGTAATTTAAATGTAAGTTATATCATGCTATTGTCAGTTCTTACATGTTGAATGCTGTTTTTACTCTATGATTTTACACCAGGACAAGAATGTCATGTCTGTTTTTAACTTACATGACTAATAAAAAATATGAATATGAATGTTCACCACTAATCAATAATGTCAAGAATTATAACAAAAAAGGCATGAAAATAAAAGGAAATACACTTTATGAAATGAAATCACGAAAGGGGTAGATCATGGGGGCTGAGATTTAATGAAATTCCGAAGAGTCGTCAAAGAACAGACGCAAAAGTAATAATCCAGATTATCATCTCCACCGGGATAAAAGTCACAAACTCGTTCTTTGAAAACAATCATGACAAATCTTTTAAAAATTAGCTCTGAAAATTTTTAATCAAATCACAAAAAGTTTCCAGCGTTTTCACGAAGGGACTAAATTATCAGTCCAAAAATCATACTTTTTTTTCTCAAAATGCTTGTTCCGGCTGAAATCGGTAAATGCACACAACAAACATTTTTTGCGAAGATCAACATCAGATACATTGTAAATCAACAAAATCATAACAATCAATGTTGGGAAAACTTCACCTGAATGTCTTCCGATTTTTCACGAAGAGACAAATTCGTGCAAAGGGTATGGGGAATGGGCATCGGCAATTTGCCAAAACAACAAGTGTGTGGGATTCAGTTTTCACGACCAGACAAACATCTATGGGGATTAGTTACCGGTACTCCGCAGTTAATTGTTCCATTATTCTGTAATCGGTACATCTTTGAAGTTTCATCTCAGCTTATCTGTTACAAAAATTAGTCGGCAGTAGGCGAAATCTTTATTCCAAAACGTGACCAACTTAAAACCCCTTTTCTGACAACCACAGCAAGTTCAGGGTGATACAAGATACCGGAAAACACCGGAAACTACCGGAAAACTACCAGAAAACTACCGGAAAACTACCGGAAACACACTAAATACCAGAAAACACACTAAACACCGGAAAATACCCAAAAAACCACTAAATACCGGAAAACACCTAAAAACAAAGTAATGGAAAACACCACAAAACACACTGGGGGGCCGGGGGAGGGGGCACCGCCAAATATGAAAAAATGCACCGCCTCCCCCCCTAAAAAAGGCGCCGCCAAAAAAAAATTCGACGCCCAAAAGAAAACCGGACCAGCCTCCCCCAAAAAATTGCAGCCCCAAAAAAATGAGACGCCCAAAAAAAGCCCCCCCCCAAAAAAAAAGGCGCCGCCCAAAAATTGTGACGCCCAAAATAAAGAATCCGACGCCCCCCCCCCAAAAAAGGCACCGCCAAAAAAAAAAGTGAGCTGACAAAAAAATGCGACACCCAAAATGAAAAATGCGATGCCCCCCCCCCCCCCAAAATGTGACGCCCCAAAAATACAAAATGCGACGCCCCCCCCCCCAAAAAAAAATGCGACGCCAGGGATGGACCACCATACTATCCCCATAGACTAACGCACGGGCGAGGACAATTAAAGCAAGAATATCTTGTTCTCCCTCAGTTGGGGTGTACATGTAAGTGTAGCCTATGTAGTGTAAGGTACACAAAGTCGAGTTTTATATGAGTATGACTTACATGTAGCACTGTACTCACAAATTTCAACAAAAGACAATAAAACGCCCGAGAACACAAAGCACTTGTCGTTGCGCATTCTCTCCAATAATATGTGCGCCCCTATGGCTCCAGGGCTAGGGTGTGCCTGTCCTCGGGGTTGCTCTATGGTTAATACAGTTCACAACTGAAAACAGGAAATACACACTACAGGAAAAGCCCCACACAGTACAACTCCAACCCCAACCCCCCCCCCCAAAATAAAAGTGACACTGAAAAAAAACCCAAGGTATTCCTCCATGAACACACTATCCAACGAAATGCCCGAAAGACACACACAGAAACGCACCCGGAAAAGTACCCGGAACCCCCCTCCCCCAACACAAGTTTACACCAATGAACAACCAATAACATGTACCCGAATGCCCGAACAGTACACTTCAACACAGTCTGAGTACCTGAAAACGCCTATAACCATAACCACCCCCACCCCCCCAAAAAAAATAAAAATAAAAAAAGTAAATAAAGAAATAGTGGACGAGAATAATGGTTTTGTCTTGGACGAAGAAACGACACTCATTCTTTGAATATTGATTTTGACGAGGTAATTTTATTTGCCGTTAAATGATTAAAAAAAAAAATCACAGAGGTAGACGGATGCATCTGAACAGCTGAATTTTGTATCAACTTTTTTTGTCCTTTTTTCAAAAATAACTTCCTGATTCGCCCACCCTTTGAAAACAAGGGGGCAGAGGGATGTAATTTAAAAAAAAACCACTGGAGACGTATCATTTTGCTTAGTGTAGTTTATTCAATTTGTTAGAAAAGTATTACATGTTCTCAAAAACGAATCATGCCCTTTTTAAATCATTGGGATCAATTCTAGATCTGTGGTATACACGTATGTCGGAAAGAAATATACAAAATCTCAGATGCTTATTCGAGATGCAATTTATTATGCAACTATTGAACATTTGGATAGTGCCTCTCTCAATGTCTCATTACACAGACCAAGAGAAGGTGCTCCATTTAATAGAATCGTGATACATGTGCACCACACGGCATTAATTTTACAGTGCCAATGTGTATTCGGCAGTTCTACAGCATTTTAGCATGTTTTAATACTCGGCTACATAATTCAAAGGCATCATCTGAATGATACTTGAAAAGATGTCAACATGCTGATGACCCTACCATGTTGTTTCAGAGATTCGGGTTCTAAAATCATTTTTAAAAGATCTAACGGGGTCTAGATAAGTGTAAAATCATCAGGATATTTTTTCCCAAGTTGGTTAATGATCACTTAACATTTTGGGCATATATTTTAGTAATGACTACACTGAAATTAATTGGGGTAATCGTGTCTGTAAAATGACCGCTATTTTCAATAAAGGAAACTATGAACTTAACATCTAAAGGTAAATCAACTTAGGTCAACCGTTTTTTTTGCGCAAGCCTCTGGTAGTATTCTGATCCACTGCCTGAAGCAGATGGAAAGAATCAAATAGAACCTTTTTGTTTGCTCCAGGTTCGTATTTATTTTTTGTTTCAAAGTGGTGGTGCGCGTTACTTGAAGTATTTAAATAAATGTCATGCTATCTGATAAATTGTATATAAAAACATAGTTTTAAGCAAAAAAGAAAGCGTGGAGTGTAAAAACTGCTTTTAATTACCATTGAATTATTTAATATTAACACTGGGAAATGTTTCAATGGCAGATTTTAGAGATTTGTGTTACAATATATTATTTTCCTGTTTGGATGAAAACAATGTATTTGGATTACGTATGACTTTAATGACAATAATATTGCGTTTAGAGAATGAAAATGAATTGCACTCCCATAATGTTCCTTCTGCATTATATTGGCAGATTCAAACTTTTTGGGAGGATCACGGGTTGAGGGGTACGGATGATGGGTGTGTCTGTTGTGCATATTTCGTGACCAGGTTGGGAGGGGGGCATTAATTGCAAATTCATTGAGATATCAAAAGCGAAATCGGGAAAGCTTATATAGAAGCGAAATCAGGATGTTGAAAATTATCTTTTACAATGCGGACAAACAAAACCACGCCGGCTACTCAGTCATAGGGAAACAAGATGGGAAAACCATAGATATTAAATTTTTTTTTAATGAACTGCTCAAGTTTATTTAAACATATGCCCTACCCATGTTGTTCAATATTGTGAGATTCTTGCGCCTTCTTGCAGATTTTGAGATGCTGGATGCGCAGGAGAGCACAATAATACAAATGTATTTGTTCTATCTGATAACGGCGTATGTCCTTGGCCTTAGGAGGGACAATGGAGAAAACATGTTCCAGGTGTTGTCCCAAACTGTCGTGAATTTAAATTTAAGGACATTCAAACAAGACATTCAAAATGATCATCATTCTGTTAGTTGATGGAGGCTAGGGGAATATGTAGGCTACTCTGTTTTATTCTGAAGCAAATAGCACTTAAACGACTAGATTCAATGTGTGTTTTTTTAGCAATGCACACCAGCATGTTAAAACAGAAAGTAAATACGAAGAATAAAATGGTCCAAACTTCGAAATGAACATGCAGCTTGAGCTTGGTAACCTATTTTGAATTGTGTTGGGGAAATAAATACTACAGGTCAAAAATATTACTTTTACGGACCTAAAATATTACTTTTCCATACAAACATACAGAAATAAAGGTGCACGCAACGCAACTTTTGACCCACGCGCTGAAAAATGGCGCCGCCCATGCGGAACGCGCGTCTGATATGCGCACTGCCGATCTAGATATAGAATAAAAAGACTAGATCACCGCAAAAATAATTGATGTTGTCAACATTTGCCAACGACCCAAACAACTTCAAAAATTAGGTGTTTTCCGATATTTAGTGAGATTTGTTTGTGTTTTCTTGTATTTAGTGTGTTTTCCGGTTTTAGTGTGTTTTCTGGTATTTAGTATGTTTTCAGGTGTTTTCCGGTGTTTAGTGTTTTTTGGTGTTTCCCGGTATTTAGCGTGTTTTCCGGTATAAAGTGTATTTTCGGGTAGTTTTCCGGTAATTTTCCGGTGTTTTCCGGTATTTTTCCGGTAGTTTTCTGGTGTTTTCCGTATCTTCCGGTGTTTTCCAGTAAATAGTAACACCGCAAGTTTGACAACAGGAGAATTATGTTCACCAATACCTGTTCCCCAAACCTAACCCTAACTATTAAATCCTAGCCCTAACAGTAACACCCATTGCGGCAAATTCGCCCCTTCGTGAAAACGCTGACGAGTTGATATTAAAATTGGAATAAGCGAAATCTCGATAAAGTCAACTCTGATAACTCAAAACTTATGATTAAAACCGTTACTCCATGGTCAAACAAAGAAAACTGTGCATAGTACTAAGGGGATAAATGTGTGCTCGAGGGGTTTTAATCACTCTGTTTAAGACCGCTTAGAGTCTGGGAGCTGATAATTACCCGAGCCGGAAGCGAGGGTAATTACCGGTATCAGCACCCAGACCCTAAGCGGTCTTAAACAGAGTGATTAATACTGATAGAGCACATATTTATTCCCATTTATAATTACCTTTTCGGTCAAAAAATATAATATTTCGGTCAAAAAATCCCGATTTTGTTCAACAAGTTCACTTCATGCTTTTTGAAACATCCCTCTTGCTAAATAATGGCGTGTTCAGCTGGCGATTCAGATGTAAACAACCGTTTTATGGAGATTGACGCGTGCACGGCACGTTCTGTGCGATGTCCCGCAGACACACCTGGGGCCTTGCGTTTTGAATTTAGAACTATAAAATTCTGACTCACTGGTAGTGTTGCGCATGCCTACGTGAAGAGTCCACATTTTATGTGACACTAGCCATGTTTTTATCATCTGTTTTAGACCGGCCACGTGACGAGCTCTCGATCAATCATGCCAATAGGAATGGCTAAACTGTCTGAGGTATTTATGAATACAAAATAAAACTAGAGGTTGTAGGAACAACCACACGGTGTTGGGCCATGGATTACCGCAAACTTTGCATGACGAAAACGGCCCTCTTAAGAAAGTTGCTAGTTTCACACACCATTTTGGACCTCTGTTGGTAGCCCCTGGGGAGCCCTTAAGTAAACAAAACTCCCCTCCCTGCTCCACAGTCCCAGCAAGATAATGACTTGTGGTTAAATGAAATACCACCTGTTAGCCACACTGCTTTCTGGAAATATACTGTCTGGTGAATTGCGGTTTTATGCTAGCATAACAGTAACAGATCGTTCTCAGCCATTTATTCACAGATTTTCACATCTCAACATATAAAACAAGTTAACATTTTAAGTACGTCATTATGATAATACTTTTGTTGGCCGACAGATTAAATTTGGGCAACCGAATATTATGCTTGAAATCTCTCAGGCAGAGTGACTTTCGCTCCTTTTAGGAAGCAATTATAAGATAAGTGCTTATAAATATCTTAATCCCCTTAGGGCAAGCTCCCCAAAATGGTGTGTCCCAACCCCAATTGCCTATATGGTTGGTCGGGTTGGTCCATGTTTGACTTTTTCAACATGCTGCCAGAGCGCGCTCTAACATTTTATGACGTCACCTGTAAAATATATGTACAGTATTGCCTAGGCAGACACTCACATCGTTGAAAGAAAGTTCGCATCTTCTGCCAATTTCAAATAATAAGGCACTTCAGGTTTCAACCGGAAGGAAGGGTCAAGTGATTTTGTACTTAATACCAAAAAGGAAGACCCTGCAATATTGTATCGATTGCCATAAATTGCCAAATATTGATTGCCATGTAGCAGTTGATTTTATATTGATTTTCAAAGATTAAATCTAGAAATCTTTGACTGCTTGTAATATGATACTTGATGACGTCATTGTGACGTTATTACCAGAAAGTTTAAGAGCTATTTCAACTGTGCTATATATAGCCAAATCTTGATATATATCACAGTTGATTTTTTGCAATTTTTGAAGGTTTAAAGGTCTTTTTATTGTAACTTCCAGTCTGATGACATAATCAATTTTTTTTCGTGCACAGGTGTTGTCTGCATTAAGGTCATCACATACATTAATTTTGAAGCGATTACCGCAAATTTCGCCACAGACATCAACTGAAAATGCGTTTTGGACGTTTTTTAACCTGCCGCTAGAGGGCGCTCGAACTGTTCATGGCGTCACTCATCATTTTTTTGAAAAGGTCAATTCTACCACAGCCTAACATCGTTGAAAGCAAATTCATATCTTTTTCCACTTTCAAATTATACGGCCATTCCGGTTTCGACCGAAGATCATGTATTATCATGTCGATTCTCGCAAAATTCAAGTTCCGGTCTCGCACGGTTGATTTTATATTGAATTTCAAAGATTAAATTTATTATTTTTTGAAGTGACGTCACGTGACCAGTGATGACGTCATAATGACGTTAATTGCAAAAAAGCACATCTTCAGTGGGTTGTGCATTCATGTATTGACAATTGAAGTACATATGTGTTCATTTTGACAAACAGTTCTGGAAACGAATGTGTCTAGAATAAAAAAAAATATTAGTAAACCCTTACAAAAACAATAGATGTTGGGCTTTTAGCCCAACATCTATTGTTGGGCTTTTAGCCCAACATCTAACAATACTTATTAGGTGTTTGGCCTTGAGCCCAAAACCTATTGTTATTGTAAGAATTTACTATTTTTAGGTGTTAAACCTATTGTTTTTGTAAAAGTTCACTATTTTTTTTTTTTATTCTCCAAGACACAATTCTTCTCCAGAACTGTTTGGAAAAATGGAGACATATATGAACTTCATTTGTCAATACATGAATGCACAATCTACTGAAGATGTGCTTTTTTGTAATTACGTCATTATGACGTCATCGCGGGTCACGTGACGTCACTTCAAAGTTTAATAAATGTAATCTTTGAAATGCCATATAAAATCAACCGTGAGAGACCGGTACCTGAAATTTGCGGGAATCGACATGGTAATACGTGTACATGATCTCCATTTTATCTTGTGCGCGTAAAATCACGTGACCCTTCCTTCCAGTCAAAACCGGAGGTTCCTAATAATTTAAAAGTGGAAAAAGATATGAACTTGCTTTTAACGATTTAAGTGTCTGCCTGGATTGACCTTTCAAAAAAAATAATGGGTGATGCTATGAAGTGTTGGAGCGCCCTCTAGCGGCAGGTTAAACAAGTAAGGTGTGTTTACAAACACAAATGCCCCGCAACCGTGACTGTTTCCATGACATAACACATACTCTTTTAACATCAACTTACATGTACCTTGGTCACATGGAACATTCATTGACAGCATTAGTGTCTTCTGTAGGTTTTAAATGAATTAATCCCTAATCCCTATGATCTCAGAATAAATACAAGATTTCTATTGTTTTAGCCACTGTGACCTTGACCCTTGACCTTTCGACCCCTAATGTGATAGGCCTATTTGGATTACCAAGAACGATCCACAAACCAAATTTGAAGTTCACTTGTAAAGTATTTCTCAAGTTATTGCGCTGACAAATTTCTTTTGTTTTAGCCACTGTGACCTTGACCCTTGACCTTTTGTCCCCAAATGCAAAAGGCTTCTTAGGATTGCCAAGGACAATCCACAAACCCAATTTGAAGTTCATATGTAAAGTATTTCTCAAGTTATCGCGCTGACAAAATTTCTTTTGTTTTAGTCACTGTGACCTTGACCCTTGACATTTGGGCCCCAAATGCAAAAGGCTTCTTAGGATTGCCAAGGACAATCCACAAACCCAATTTGAAGTTCATATGTAAAGTATTTCTCAAGTTATCGCGCTGACAAAATTTCTTTTGTTTTAGTCACTGTGACCTTGACCCTTGACATTTGGGCCCCAAATGCAAAAGGCTTCTTAGGATTGCCAAGGACAATCCACAAACCAAATTTGAAGTTCATATGTAAAGTATTTCTCAAGTTATCGCGCTGACAAAATTTCTATTGTTTCAGCCACTGTGACCTTGACCCTGACCTTTCGGCCCCAAATGCAAAAGGCTTCTTAGGATTACCAAGGACAATCCACAAACCAAATTTGAAGTTCATATGTTAAGTATTTCTCAAGTTATCGCGCTGACAAAATTTCTATTGTTTCAGCCACTGTGACCTTGACCCTTGACCTTTTGTCCCCAAATGCAAAAGGCTTCTTAGGATTGCCAAGGACAATCCACAAACCCAATTTGAAGTTCATATGTAAAGTATTTCTCAAGTTATCGCGCTGACAAAATTTCTTTTGTTTTAGTCACTGTGACCTTGACCCTTGACATTTGGGCCCCAAATGAGAAAAGGCTTCTTAGGATTGCCAAGGACAATCCACAAACCCAATTTGAAGTTCATATGTAAAGTATTTCTCAAGTTATCGCGCTGACAAAATTTCTTTTGTTTTAGTCACTGTGACCTTGACCCTTGACATTTGGGCCCCAAATGCAAAAGGCTTCTTAGGATTGCCAAGGACAATCCACAAACCAAATTTGAAGTTCATATGTAAAGTATTTCTCAAGTTATCGCGCTGACAAAATTTCTATTGTTTCAGCCACTGTGACCTTGACCCTGACCTTTCGGCCCCAAATGCAAAAGGCTTCTTAGGATTACCAAGGACAATCCACAAACCAAATTTGAAGTTCATATGTAAAGTATTTCTCAAGTTATCGCGCTGACAAGATTTGTCCGGACACACACACACACACACCCACACCCACCCACCCACACACCCACATACCCACCCACCCACGAAAGGACAAGGCGGAAACAGTATGCCCCTTCGGCTTCGCCGCGGGGCATAAAAATGAAAGCCTAAGCAGTAGTCAAACCTTTTATTAATCTGCATTTAGTTAGTTTTTAAAAATAAATTTTACCTTGTCTTACAGTTACTAAAACGAAAAAAGTAACGCAACTTGAGCATGTTATTATGCAAAAACTAAAAATAATGCAGCCCCTTGAATAAATCCTTATATTCAAAATAAACAAGAACAATGGTAACCCGTTGTTTTACCGCTGTTTATCCGTAGATTTAAGGAGAGCGATTTGCTCTCCTCAAATATTTGAGGAGAGCAATTTATAGCTCTCCTGGATTTTCTTTAAATGAAGGACTGAAACATGCATATTTTGAGTTGATGTGTGTGGCAAAGTTTTCGGTAATCCATGGCCCAACACCGTGTGGTTGTTACCTCTAGTTTTTTTTTAGTTCTCCTCAGCAAATTTGTTTCCAGAACTGTTTGTCAAAATGAAAACATCAACAACTTCAATTGTCAATACATGAATGCACAATCCACTGAAGATGTGCTTTTTTGTAAGTACGTCATTATGACGTCATCACGGGTTACGTGACCTCACTTGAAAGTTAAATAAATGTAATCTTTGAAATTCCATATAAAATCAATTGTGACAGACCGGAACTTGAATTTTACGGGAATCGACATGATAAAACATGCTCTTCATTTTATCTTGTGCGCAAAAAATCACGTGACCCTTCCTTCCTGTTGAAACCGGAAGTGCCTAATAATTTGAAAGTGGAAGAAGATATGAATTCGCTTTTAACGATGTAAGTGTCTGACTGGATTGACCTTTCAAAAAAAATGATGGGTGACGCAATGAAGTGATGGAGCGCCCTCTAGCGGCAGGTTAAAAACGTTAAAAACGCATTTTCACTTGACGTCTGTGGCGAAGTTTGCGGTAATCGCTTCAAAATTAATGTACATGATGACCATAATGCAGACAAGACCTCCACGCAAAAAAAATTTGATTACGTCATCAGATCGGAAGTTACAGTAAAAACAATTGCTAAAAAATAAACCGTGAGAGATTTAATCAAGATGTGGCTATATATAGCACAAATCAATGTACATAGATTTGATATTGTTCTGTATGGCAATCGATACAATATTGCAGGGTCTTCATTGTTGGTATTGAGTGAAAAATCACGTGACCCCTCCTTCCGGTCAAAACCGGAAGTGCCTTAATTTGAAATTGGCAAAAGATACGAACTCGCTTTTAACGATGTGAATGTCTGCCTTGGCTGTACTTAAGAAACATATTACAGGTGACGTCATAAAATGTTCGAGCGCCCTCTAGCGGCAAGTTAAAAAACGTCAAAAAACGCATTATCACTTGATGTATGTGGCGAAATTTGTGGTTATCACTTCAAACTTAATATACGTGATGAACTTAATGCAGAAAAGACCTGTGCGCGAAAAAAAATTGATTACGTCATCATACCGGAAGTTATAAAGAAAAGGCCTTTAAAACCTTAAACAATTGCTAAAACATCAACCGTGACAGATATAATCAAGATGTGGCTATACATTGTATATAGTACAGTTAATATAGCTCTGGAGGTTTCTGGCCATGACGTCACAATGACGTCATCAAGTGTCATATTACAAGCAAATAAAGATTTCCATATTTAATCTTTAAAAATCAATATAAAATCAACTGCTACAGATTTGATTTTGTTTTTTATTACAATCGATACAATATTGCAGGGTCTTCATGTTCGGTATTAAGTGCAAAATCATGTGATCCTTCCTTCCGGTCAAAACCGGAAGTGCCTTATAATTTGAAATTGGCAAAAGATGTGCACTTGCTTTCAACGATGTGAATTTCTGCCTAGGCTATACTTTACAAAAATATTACAGGTGACGTCATAAAATGTGACAGCGCCCTCTAGCGGCATGTTGACTAATAAAACATGGATTAAAACATGCATTTTGAGTTGATGTGTTTTGAAATGTTTGCGGTAGTCCATGGCCTAGCTGGAGTTACCCAGCCCTAAATTTTATCATTGGGTTGTCATTTAGGGCTGGAGGAAGCTTTTCAGCGAACCAGCCGAGTTGGCAGGTCCCAAAAAAAATTCGATTGTCCCTGTTACACACTAATTTCAACTGGAACTCACCCAAACCTTGCCTAGAATAACCATTACACAGGTCCTTGAAGTAAAAAAGATCCACGATGAAGATTCAGCCTACAATTGCAGTGAAAAAAAACGAGGCATAAACTGACAACCGTGCGGTCATTGCGAGGCCCGCAATTGGAATTGTGCACAGCACGTTTACCAGTTCGTTCTTGCCGGCTGTGCTGGCTGGTGGCGCATGACGTCACTAATGCGGAAGCGGAATACCCGACGACTGTTGAGGTTTACCACTCGCATCATAGCTGCGATAGTGGATGGCAACCAAAGTTTGCCGGTTATCGTGCATGAAACAGTTGTCGGGTAATCCGCTTCCGCGTGACGTCATGCGCCATCAGCCAGCGCAGCCGGCAAGAACGAACTGGAAAACGCGCTGTGCACAAATCCAATTGCGGGCCTCGCCATGACCGCACGGTTGTCGGTTTATGCCTCGTCTTTTCACTGCAATTGTAGGCTGAATCCAGGAGTGTGTAACAGGGACAAAATTGCCCATTTTTCGATTTTTTTTTTAGACTTGCCAACTCTGCTTGGAGTGCTGAAAAGCTTCCTCCTGCCCCCGGACAACCCAATGATAAAATTTAGGGCTGGGTAACTCCAGCAATCCATGGCCCAATACCGTGTGGTTGTTCCTACAACCTCTAGTTTATAATATTATGACTATGACTTATGAGTGTACAAAATTACCATGGTTACGTTATTTCCTCTAGGGGCACAATTGCAGAATACCCCGCCAGCATAATTTTTATTCCTAGGAGGGTTAGGGGCAATGTCATGAATAATTCATGTTTATCCATGAGAACGGACGATGACATCAACAGCATTGTTGTTAGTTACTCAACTAGTTACAATACATTAAAGCATTTTAAAAGAACGGTTGTCGTCGAGCTACCACACAGTGTCAGTAGCCTAGTAGATAGCGAGATGAGCTATGGATACAAATACTCCTAGAACTATGAGGCTCCACGTAGTGGAGCCTCATAGAGTCAGAAGCCCGCAAAATTGTTGTCAACACAAAACACTAATTAAGTACAAAAATGTCCATTCCAAATAAGCTATTTCCCACAGAACCGCTGCACAGTTGCGGGGGGGTATGGTGTAGGAGCGGATTGATAGTATGCGCATGCGTACAAGTGCAAGTACGTACCCCCGGCCCCCGCGGCGCGCTCCGAGCGATCGAACCCGAAAATGACTGCGATATCAGCGCGCGTGCTCGCTTCAAGTGTTAGGTTGGCTCAGTGCGGAAAGGGCATATTTTTCATCATTTTGGCCTAAAAACAGACAGAACCCACCGATGTTTGTTGGGTGCACATAACGTGAGGGGGGTCAGACAAGTCGACCGTTGAGACAACTCGACTCGGGACAAGTCGACCGTTGAGACAACTCGACTCGGGACAAGTCGACCGTTGAGACAACTCGACCGTATGTGCGATAAATGGAAAGACAAGTCGACCGTTGAGACAAGTCGCCTCGCATGTTTTGGGCCTAGTTTCGGGGATAGTACTGGAGATTTTGACGGCGGCTGATCGCCGTTTGGGAGTGATGACACATGAGTTTTTGTTGTTGTTGCAACAAACAATGACAAAGATCCCTGGTTCGAATCCACGTCATCGCTGCTCATTTTCATCAGCTATTTTTCTTCTCCAAATTTATCACTGAGATAATTTTAAATTAAGGGGAAAATAGAACGAGAACCTAACATGCCTAAGTCTTGCAATGATTCAAAGGAAAAATAACCCTCCTAAGAAAAAAAATTACGCACCCCGCCACTCACCTATCCCACCTCGTATCCGGATACGCGGAGTCACGCTTGGCCTTGGATGCTCCACCAGTCTTGATCTTGGCATGTACATGTACAATGTGCAGTATCTAGTACATGATATGCCAGTCGCTTCGGGTGCCGGTGGTCGGTGTGTTTTTTATATTTAGAGAATATCTATAGTCTATAGAGGACGCTTTGTATCATAACATTTACAAGCAAAATCACAAGAGGGCGCTTTATCTTTATATGGGACATAAAGTACAGAAGGTCCACGAACCATACCGCTTTTTTGTCAACATGTTCTGCTCTATTTTTAAACATTTTTGTCTATAGACCGCTTGCAGACGCGTTCGATTATCGACGCGCGAAGGCGCGCGACGCCATATTGTGGGACAAGCGCATATCTATCCATGCACATTTTGTCCCACAACATGGCGTCGCGCACCTTCGCGCGTCAATTATCGAACGCGTCTGCAAGCGGTCTATTGAAGCATTTTGTTACATGTATTAAATAAAACAATCAAGTATGCATTTTCCACACTTTCCCTATATAAAAGATTCATGTCTTTTTGAATGTTTTGATAGAAAAAAGATCCTTTGAATGAATTTGCTAGAAAGGAAACAATCAATTGGTTTTTTTTGGGGGGGGGGGGTGTCACTTCGACTTCCAAGGAGCATCGACGGTGCTTCGCTCGTACCCCCCGCCCTGCAAACAGGACGCTGGGATACTCGCTCTGATTGGTTGAATTTTGCGTTACCAGTGACCTGCGCGTCATCAAGGTCATGACTCTGCAAGGTTTGAACCGGCCGTTAAGACTGATTCATTACTCTTTTATTCCAGTTTAGAAATGTTTTTTTTTCCGTTGAAAAGCGTAATAATGTAGGGAATTCTGTAAAACTAATGTGTTGTAAATTTACAATTCCCATCACTCGCTCGGGCTCCGTTTCGAATCACGAACGGTCGGATTGCATTATGCGACGCTCAAAATTTTATCCACATGGTCCGCAATGAAACAGAAATCACATCCGGTATGGAATATGAGTAGTTCTATGAGAATTTTCGGATAGCATTTGCGCACATTTTCTAACTGCGGTCTTGAACAGCTGCAGCCGGATGCTTTATACATAGGTCATAGGCCACTTCCTTCACAAGATTCTGTGAAGCTCCAACCTCGTACCCAGGGTGTCGAGCAGTACGCGCCCACCACTACCTGCTCTCTCACCCTGGTATTGGATCATTTGCATGTGCAAGATTTTTGCAGACGTATGCAAATGAGGAACAGTCTGGTGCCTGGATATGCGTTACACATTAGCGTTTGTTTTTGAATGCGGTGTCTGGGGTAAAAACAGAGTCAATTCGTAGCAGCGCGAGCACGGCGTGAGTTACGAAAACACGATTTTTGAAATCAAACTGTTACGATCTTATCGAGACAACATGCAGTATAATTTTTCATATTAATATGAGCAAATTGGAATGGAAATTCAGGTCGGCGTAGCGGTACTTTCCTCGCCTTCCACCGCTGTGACCCGGGTTCGAATCCCACCTGGGCCAATATGTGGATTGGGTTTTCAGTCCCTGCCTGATTCCGTGGGTTTTCCCCAGAATATTCTTCTGGGCTTTTCCTCCCACCTCTAAAACTGTAATTTCTTCTCATTGTCTTCTCTCCACAGGTTTCTTCAGGCTTGCGAGCTACAGTGCCTAGGGCGCTTTTGAGGAATCCTTGGTTTCATTACCAGAAATGATTAATAATAATAATAATAATAATAATAATTTTTGAGAAGGCGTGGACGAATGATCGCGAAAACACGTACTGCACGTTGTGAATATATAGCACCAAGTACACGATAAAAATCCATTACTAGCCAATTGCGGTATCCAATCAGGATACAGGAAGAAAGTTTCCTATCCAGGGTTTACTATTGGAAACGCGGTTGGAAATAAAGTAAGCACTGGGGACGAGGTTGGTGAAGCTCATCAGAGTATCCCAGCGTCCTGTTTGCGAGCGAACGACGGTGCCGCATCGACCATGGAGGCTCATTGAGGATTTTGTTATTGAATAAAACAATCAATTATGCATTTTTCTGACTTTCTCTATATTAAATATTTGTGTCTTTTGAATGCTTTTGATAGAAAAAAGATCCTTTGAATGAATTTGATAGAAAGGAAGCAATCAAATGGGTTGTTGTTTTGGTGTGTGTTTTTTTTTGGAGGGGGGCGGTCACTTCAAAGGAGATTGTGGCTATATCATTTTTTTTGGGAGGTCGTTTACGTACGTAGGCCTCACGGTCGATGCGGCAGCGGAATGTCAGACAAGTCGACCGTTGAGACAACTCGACTCGGGACAAGTCGACCGTTGAGACAACTCGACCGTTGAGACAGGTCGACCGTTGAGACTGCTCGACTTAATGGAAATGAATACACGTGGAGCAGAAAAAGTTGCACAAATCTGTGGCAAGACCGATCACGGGTGCGGCGCGGGCATACTCGATGTACAGAGGGCGTCGCGTCGGGCCGGTGCGCCCCGCCCGCCCGCGAGGACCGGGCCGGGCCCAGCACGCGGGCACGTCGACCGGCGCGGCAAATGGGCGCACAGGGCCGGCAAAAACGATGTCACCGTGCACGGTACGGACAAGTTGACCGGGGATGCGCGCACGTGGCCTTGAAAAAACGAACGATGTGCACGGACAATCACGCTGCGCTATATCGGCTCTGTGGTATGCAAAAATAACAACTCATGTGTCATCACTCCCAAACAGCGATCAGCCGCCGTCAAAATCCCTGGTACTATCCCCGAAACTAGGCCCAAAACATGCGAGGCGACTTGTCTCAACGGTCGACTTGTCTTTCCATTTATCGCACATACGGTCGAGTTGTCTCAACGGTCGACTTGTCCCGAGTCGAGTTGTCTCAACGGTCGACTTGTCCCGAGTCGAGTTGTCTCAACGGTCGACTTGTCTGACCCCCTGGATGAATACTTCGTTCTCAAAAATATTTGCCTTTACTAAGCAAACGGTTCGAACACACAAATAAAGACATTTTCGTGACACACTTTCATATACGCAGAATTTTTTTTTCTCCTTCTTTTTGAAACCACCGTTCATTTGTTAACCGTGACAAACCACCGTCACGGTTAACAAATGAACGGTGCAACCCTGATAATAGCCGGAAGTGGCTTACAGCCAATTTTTGACAAGTTTGTAAAAACAACAACTTTTGTTGCTATCTACGTTATTTTGCAAGTAAACTCAATACCTAGTTCTGGCTGCACGTTAACATTACTGTGTTTAATTGGTTGCACTTTATTACACTGTGTTGAGAAAGGTTTCAAGGTTTTTATCTTTCTCAAATCTAATGCGTTTCATTGGGGTTGTATACCTTGCCAACGTCATTAACGAACGCCATAAAAATGTCACTGTCTTTGTGCTGATACCCTAAAGAAACTCGGCCAGGTAGCTTGAGTAGTGGTGTTTACGCCGTCCGTGTGTTGGTAGGTGTGACTTCATTTGCCGCCAATGTCCTTCTATTTTATTGGTGTGGCTGCCGTCTTCGTTCACAAACTCCTTAGAGTGATTCACAGTCTCATGTGTGTAGCCGTACTTTGGCAAGTTGGTATATGCTTTCCAGCAGTCTGAAATAATGGTTGTTCCCTGGAGTAATCCATTCCTGGATGAGAGGAAGCAATGTTGCTTTGTCTCTATGTTCGACATTGACGATGAAACACTCCCTGGAATCTTCTTCGATGCCGCCAAACACCCACTGTCCCTCAACGTGATGTCCCCAGTTGTATTTTCGCTTCCCGATTTTGCTTTTGTCAATCTGTACTGGTTTTCTCTCTCCTCCGATCTTCTTCTTCTCAGACTGCATCATCACCACTTCGCATGTCTCTCGGCAGAACATGTCCCAGTCTACTGCTGTGTGTTTGCCCAGTTGTAGTTGTTGTCGAATTTGCTCTTGCTTAAGATTAGAACACCACCAGTAGGTAAACTTAAGAGTTTCTTCCAGTGATAGATTGCTTTGAGCAAACCAACTTCCGCTTCTCATTGATTTCTCGCAGCCTTGTCTCTTGCGGCTGACTTGCCTCCGGCATTCCCACTTCAGATGGTCTGCTCTATCACTTGTCTCCACAATGGCCATACATTCTCCGCACGAAGGAAAGGCATCTCCTTGGCAATGAGTCCAATGTTCTGACGCCATGAGATGATGGCATCTTGGCCCCAAATGACTTCTCGGCAAAGTCTATCATATGTCATGAAGGGATTACTATTCCAATCACTTTTTCTTTGATATGAGGAGGATGCCTTCTTAACTTGGTTGCTTTGGGATTTATAGATCGGAGAACACCCGTGCTGCACTCCAACATTACACTTTCTTACGAACTTACTCATTATAGCTTAGCTTTGCAACTGAAGTACCTCACACTCTGCGTATTTTCTCTGATAACTAACGTTCATTTCTGAAACAAGCTCACATCCATCAGCATAACTATACACCTTGCTTTCACACCCATTACTTAGCAACGTAACCTTCACCCTAACTCACCTCCTACTCAAACAATTCATTTCCCCAAGCGTTGGTACACGCTTTCAATTTATCTCACCTATCATCTCAATGTCTTAGAAACATTACAGAAGCAAGCAATTATCAATGACCGCCCATAAACAAGACGAGGCGTGTTCTTTCTGTTCAATTTCAATACCTCTCGGGTAATTATCAGCACCCAGACTCTAAGTGGTCTTAAACAGAGTGATAAAAACCTCCGGAGCACACATTTATTCCCTTATTAAATAATCCGTAATAACGAATTAATAATCCGTAATAACGAATTAGTAATCCGTAATAACGAATTAATAATCCGTAGCAACGAATTAATAATCCATTATAACGAATTAATAATCCGTAATAACGAATTAAATAATCCATTATAACGAATTAGTAATCCGTAATAACAAATTAAATAATCCGTAATAACGAATTAATAATCCGTAATAACGATTTAATAATCCGTAATAACGAATTAATAATCCGTAATAACGAATTAATAATCCGTAATAACGAATTAATAATAAGGGAATTTCGTCTCGGTCCATTAACAGCGGTCACCCCCACACCCGGTCATTATCACGCAGTGAAGACCGGCTCCTCACACTGTTATTCCCATTAATAAATACCTTTATAACGAAATAAACAGTTAAAATGCTCAAAATTTGTGACTTTTTTCCGGCGATATTTCCAGACTTTTTTGTGTTCATGTTCATGGGCCATAATTTAGCTTAACAGCTATAACGACGTTAACTCAACAGAAACTGCTGCCGTAGCGAAACAAATTACAACAATGTTTTCATATCTTTACCTGATGGAGGAAGCTGAAATCTCGTTTACACATTCCTTGTGTCCGGAATTACAAAGATGCTTGGTTTAGGAAAGGTAAATATGTCGGTGGGTGAAGTGTTTCAAAGAAAATAAATCGGATCTACGCTTTCGTCGTAAACATCCTCAGTGTACTGCTGTACGATGTCGTTTCAAAACTTCCTTACGCGCGCGCACGCACGCATCCCTAGCAACTGTGTTGCGTACGCGCGCGTCAGTCTCACGCGATGGGGGTTGATCGCATGTGCAGTGCTCAATTGTTAAAAGCTACCGTAGGACTGTTACTATATTTTGACCAATCATTGGCTTGCATGGGGCTGAACGGGGCTTGATCAATGCTGGTTCAGGGGCCAAGTATTCGCTTGATTTTTGAAGCCGGTCCATTATCACCGTTAATGACCGGCCACGTGATCGAGTCTCGACCAATCAGAAACCATCAACTCTCCAAGGTATTTATTAATCCGTAATAACGAATTAAATAATCCGCAACATATACTTGCAGTGGCGCTAATGGGCTTTCGTAATATTGCACCCCAGATATCGAATGTACATGTACATGTCTGTATTGTGTTCTTTTTATTTGCTGCTGAACGGTCCGATACACTATGCACCTCACCACGTGCAATGTACGCATCCGACGTCAAGTTTGCTTGAAGATAAATGCGTTATGGCTCGTGGAACACGGAATAATGTAGTGCGTCGGGTGGCATATGGGTCACAGCAGCATTGCATTGTTTCATATTCCAATATTCCAATATTCCAAGCGCGTTCGTGGGATAACTAATTATCAGTGGCACCGGGGTGGGGGGGGGGGGGCTCGAGGGGCTTGAACCCACCCCCTCCAAGGTTGTCAATTTGTTTGTTTGATTTTTTTTTCAATCTCCTACAGAAATTTGACAACAAAAAGCAGCCCCCCCCCCAGCCAAATCCTGGGTGCGCAACTGCTGATAATTTATATTATGAGTCTGGTTAGACCAGTAAATAAACTTCCATAGACCCCAATGGTATGTGCTCACACTTCAGATATTCGGGAAAAATACGCACAACTCTCCAAGGTGTTCGAGACACACATCAAATTAAAGCTTATTTCATCATCTCTCATTTTCTTTTGAATTTTTGAGGGGTTAACTGATGACTTTTAGGAGAAATTTCCATCCGAAGATGATCACCCCTGAAAATAGTCCTAGAGCCCATCGACATTTTGAAAAACGATGCCTACACTCCATTGCAAAATAGAGCGCTTTAAGTACCCCAATTTCATCCAAATTGAACGGAAATACAAGCTCACAGTTATGGGCGTCGCGAGGGGGGGGCAAGGGGGGCACTTCCCCCCCCCCTTGGAAAAGCCAAAAAAAAGAAGAAAAAAAAAGGAAGAAAAAAAAGAAAAAAGAAAGAAAGAAAAAGAGGCGCGAAGACAAAGTGGTGTAAATGCAATGAGTTGGGGGGGGAGGGGGGCAAAATGTCCCCGCCCCCCTCTAAAACTGATAAATCGAGAATGTGTTGAGAAATACAAGCATTTTTTGGCAAACATTTTTTTTGCCCCCCTCTAGAAAAAATCCTGGCGACGCCCATGCTCACAGTCCTGTGCACGGCTTCCACCCATATTTTTTTTTAGAAACCCTCAAGTTCATGGCCCACAGCATGCTCAAATACTGAAGATTTTGAGGGCATGCAAATCGTGATTTGGCCGGCTTGGCTATTTCGGACCGATTTACTGGTCTGCAACCCTAGTGGGCGAGTCGGCCAGGGGGCAAGCTTGTAAGGGGCGAGTCGGTCAGGGGGCGAGTCGGTAAGGGGCAAGTCGGTAAAGGGCGAGTCGGCCAGGGGGCGACTTGACCTGACACCCTGCATTCGATCCATCATACAAGTGTATGTGAGGCGGGCGCCCTCACTCGACAGAGTACAGTGCAGTTCCTAGTCTGGTTCCCAGACCAAAAGATTCCGACTATTCCTGATGAATCTTTAGTCTGGTTCCCAGACCAAAAGATTCCGACTATTCCTGATGAATCTTAGGTCCGGTAGCCTCCGGTAATACAATGTATTACAATTTACGTCACGTGACTAAAACGGGAGGAATTCCTCCTTTTTCCGAAAATTTCCGAAGTTTGCCGAAGTCGTTTCGTCGACAATCGGATAGCGCCCGAGTATTTCCGAGTATATAATATAGGGTTAATTAACTGCTAATTGCTTATTAATTTTATTTTAAATGAGTTGATAATTAATATTCATTGTTTTCATTTAGAAAACTTGAAATTCAACGACGATTTTGTGCATCAAATATACTCGGATCGTACGGCCGAACTTTTTGCTGCGTCATGTACAATTTTGAATTTGACGACCGTTACCGAGATTTTCCAAAACTCGGTCTTCATTCGGCTCCGCCTGCTAACAGTGCTATTTGGTTCCGTAATTTTGAAGATTCCAGATCAACATTACTCAATGTTATCTTACGAAAACATCAAACTGTATTATTATAATTATATGATATTACGAAACAAGTGATTTATTTAAAAATTTGATCAGAACATTAAAAGCTACAAGTGATAAAGCGAATTCGGAAACGAAGCCGCGCTTTGAAAAAGGGCCATTAATGCCGTCATGTTTATTTTTAGCCACGGAGGCTGCCTGACCTACAATTTAGACGTGTAGACGTCGGGGGAAATTGTCAGGTCGGGGAACCAGACTATGCAGTTCCTTGCAGCAGCTGGCCAACATTAACAACAACATGTTTTACGCATAATTATGTCATGTAATATAGTACAGCACTACGAGTACAACCGTGTATCAAATTGAAACATCGTCCAGTAACTGTTCATGATGTGTCACATTCGAAAATTTAATTTGATGAGAACTCGTCAGTAATCAAAAATAATGTGACCGAATCAACTGAGTGCTTAATGACTAACACAAAAAAACCCACTCGTTGTTTCGGGCATGCAAGCCAAATTATTCAGCCAAATTAGTCAGCCAAATTAGTCAGCCAAAAGAACTACCGCATTAACCTTTAAAAGGTCGATCCAAAATTTACCAGAAAAGCTCTTTACAGTTGGCTCGAGCGCAAAAGAATTATGAAATGATACGTGATTGCAGATAATGAGGATCTCGCGTCCCGGAAAGAGACGGCATTAGATCAATCTGTAGGAAGTCAAAAGACGACCTCAGACTGATGGTCGCATCCTTGCTCTATGATTAAATAGAGTGAATCGTTATTCAGGATGGAGATACGATCGAAGGATTCAGGGCGAATTAAGGCGGGAAATGGGAATGCACAGATCTGGGCGGATTATCTTACATCCTAAGCCTTCATGCAATGCATCGTCCATGTTCGATGTGATTTACCGAAGCGTTCAGTCAGCAAAAACGAAGTTAAATGAAACGTGGAAAGAGAAAGAGAACGAAAAAGGCAAGAAAGTATTATTATGTAGCTTTATCTCAACACCAGGACAGGGTTTCGGGGTCTTCTCTGGACCGGGGGAGCTGGGAACACAGTTGTGTCCCCACCCCCTTGTCTTCCCAAAGAAATATGCCTTGGCCGAAATTCCTCTTACCTTAAAATTACACTTTGCCATTCCTTTTTATTAGTTTAACTTAATTTTCTCGTTTTTTTCTTCACAAAACGGATGGTAAAATAAAGCGCAGCCGCAGGTAAGAATTGAATGCGGCTTCGGGATAAAGCGGCCCGTTCCAACGACCGTAAGTGCCTTTCTTCCTGCAGCAGTTGGCGAGTACACCGTGTTGCTGGGGGCTGCATTTCGGTGGATGGCTGAGCATTGATCCGGTATACGGTGGACGGCCACGCGATATTGTCTGCGGGGAAATATATTTGGTTGGATTTTTAGCCCCGGTAATTGGTCGGCACCCGGAGGTAGGACAGGCGTAATTATCCGGATCTTGTTTTCACAGGTAAATGGTGCCCATAGTTTGACTTACTAGGATACTAGCTATAAAGAAACCTAAACATTCGATATCCAACTAATTCGTCCGCAAGAGTTTCTGTCTCTTAGTGTCTGAAACAAAAATGAAGGTATGTTAACATTTGCAAAAGCTCGAGAGATGAAAAGATAATATAAAAAAAACGCCCCTCGCATGATAATTGGTTGTTGGTCAGCATAATTCTATAATGTTTCACTTTCAACCACTGGATTGCAAGAAGTGCAGCTTTATATTCAGCATGAAATTATAATATGACTATTTTAGCTTGATTATTGTTTTAGAAAGAGATTAAACTAGACAGAGTAATTCAGACGGGAGTTATATACGATACAATAATGCAAAGCACAACCGTAAAACGTAAAAATAATTGTTTTTATAGAATCCATGTGGAACTATCATGGATTGTTAAGTCGCGGCCAGAGTGAGCCTGTTTTATCTTATTGTACTGTTTTGATGTCTTGATTTTTATGCAATTGTTTGTTTTTTTACTTTTTATTGTAAATTGATGAATTTATCCATCTCTAACTAACACATACGATGTTGGATGTTGTATGAAATAAATAAGTAAATATAAAAAAATGATGAATTTTCCTGATTACTTTCCCGATTATGGAAGTTAAGAATAAGAAATAATTCTGGATAACGACGAGGTCCCGGTACAAGCTCTATTTCAGGCTCTCCATTCATCATCTTTTGTGTTTTATTCTTCCCTAAACGTTTGACACATTGGGATGTCATGGAAGTTAAATTAATACTGAGGGTGTAAATCAAATCAAACAGTAATGCATTGGCGAATCCCGGCTTTTGAAAAGGGGGTTTCTAGGTTGCTCGAAGGCAACTATTTTCAGAAGGAGGGGTGGAAGAGGTGTCGTAGTGAACGCATCATAATGACCATATGGGCATCAAGCAATGAATCATTAATTGAAGATTGTGCAATATTGAGCAATGACGTTACTCAGGAAACTTAAGGAGATTTGGGATATTTCACATTTCATAAATAATTAAAATTGGTCAGTCAGGGGAAGGGCGTGGTTAGCCATCCCAACCACCTCCTTGGACCCTCTGGAATGTTGAAATGAATTTAGTAATCTGCTTTCTTATTATCCAAAGATATACAATAAGAACATATCGGAAATGTTTTGTCTTTGCCTGCAAGCGAACAAGGTAAAACGAACTCTAAACACTGGTCACGTAAGGGAGAGCCTCCTCCCTTTCGTTGTTCTGTGCATTTTATTAATGGAGAAGTGTGTATTTCACCTGCCTATGGCATAGCTACTTCGACGCGAAATCTGATTCTTTTTTTCACAAGGAAAGCACCGCCGGTACTCTACACGGATCACATGCAGACTGAAGATAGGCAGCGTGATAATGCGGTGTGATTATTTGCATTAAGACAAAATTAATTGGATAGAAGACATCCTATAGATCTTTTTGATGAATCATTTCGCTTTGTCGGCTTTGAAAATAAAGTAGCACTGAACCGAATAGGCTAGAATGGAGACTCAAAATTAAACCACTTTAAAATGATAATTAGTGCAAACTTACATGGGATATGGCCACAAATAAGGGTTAAGTAAGTGTAAAATTACATTAAACCCAGTATCTAATAATGTACCAATTATTCACAGATTGCAAAGATATTTCTAGCTAAAATGAACGACGCCCTTTTTGATAACTATTTTCGCCCATGATGATCTCCAGATTTCCGGATATCTAATATTGATATAAAAATAAGTCCGCTGTTGGATTAATTCACTAGGTTTTGCATCAGTTGTGTGCTTTAGCTGTGAATTATTGAATCGTAAACACCCAGTACTGTAATGTCCATGCAATACTGAACTCTGGTGATCAATAATTACCAATTTCCCTTGCAATTGGCTTTCAACGTGTTTGCGTTGATATGAAAGTGTGAACACAAAACGATGATGGATAACTAAATGCCCGATTCGTTGAGTAAACTATCATAAAGCGAATGCAACTTTTTCATGTGACTCTTCGGGGCCATGGCTTCGATTTCAACAAATGAAAATAAAATTCTCTTCGGATTTAAAAACATGATCAATAATTACCTCCGCCAAGATTACGTTTTCATCGGCGTTCGTTGGTTGGTTGGTTGGTCGGTTGATTGTCTGTTTTAACAAGATGACCCAAACAGTTATGGATGAATTGGCATGAACATTTTTTATGGGGGGGGGGTGTCAGTGCAAATACAAATTGATTACATTTTGAAAGTGATCCGGATCTGGGTCTGGTTCCAGGATTGTTTTAAGGATTCTTTATAATTTATGCGAGTATTTCTTTTGCGTGTACTGATAATATGGCGGGGTTTCGCTTTCTGAGTGCTTTCTGGTTCTTTTTAGACACTAGAGATTAGAGATTATAAATAACTTTTATTGAATCCTCAGACATAAGTTTTAAAATATCTTAATGCAACTTTACGAAGGTCATCTCTTTGAATGTTTAGAAATTTAGTAAATGTTGTAATGTGACCAAGATGACAATTATATCAGAGACTGCTAAGACAAATTTCGTATCATTGATTAAAAAAAAACAATGTTAAAGAAAATTCATAGACAAATAGCCATGTCTAAACTTCAGATTTTCCGAAGTTCAAACAACATGAAAATATGAAACTCTTGTGGTCGACGTCACTTTAAAAAAATAACGAAAGTGTTCCCTTAAAAAATGACTTTTTCTTGAGCCATCCAATTTCATTTTTGCCCTCTAGACAGCTACACAAAACCTACCTGAGGCGCTTAATATTCACTCCCAAACAAACTGCCGTCCTCAGCCGATATGCATGTAGGCGTCATCCACTTATCGTGGATGATCCCCTGTACAGTTTTCATTTGGTTAATTGAAGGAGACATGCATTCGGTATGGAACTCGCTAGGTGCGCAGTCTAAACACAGCTGGCCAGGTGAGCTGAAGTGTGGATTAGTTTAATTGGATGTCACGGATTACAGGACTTCTTGGTGCGTTTGTATAATAGCCTATGGAAATCGAGTGTCTTTGGCCTCCAGTGAAAAAGTTTAATCCATTCTGTGAACCTAGGAGCGAAATAGTGAAGCGCACACGCATTTCGAGTAAAGGTATAAATAGATTCCGCTGATTTTAATGATATGATAAAATGATAATGATGAGTAATATCTGTGTCTATAGAATATTTTAATTAGGCAAACTTTTTAGGTCTTGGAGATGATGGCATTAGAATATTTGCTGTTTGGTGAAAGTTTGTATAATGATAAATATTTTGCCTTAATCATTAAAATGTTAAATGCAAGTATCTTATTTATCCATTATGACAACAAACTCGATGATTTTGAGACGGATAGAACTGAAATATGTTAGTACGGACCAAATCATTACTAGTATAACTGTGTACGTTTCGTGTACAATTTTTCCTATCATTTCATTTCTTGCAAAAAAACTACCTCTCAAAGGCTTGAGGATATCCTAAAAAGACAAGAAATGAATAGGTGTTGAGCGGGACTCCAAGATTAATATTTGTGGGAAGCTTTGTTAAATACGGCTATTTACCATTTATTCATTCAGAAATATCAAACAGTTTCATTATATACCTATCATCAATGTTTACCGTCAAGTGTTTTGTAATAGCAGGACGGTCATTGGGCCTATATGATATGTCGGTACAAGACACCATTACACCAAACGAATGCAGTAATGAAAGAATCATTTGAAATCATTTAAAATTACTAAAGCAAACAATGCAAGCGTATCCAAGAGGCAATTAACAACTTTAACTTGCTATTCGGATATAGGTTTAGTGTCCAAACCTACAACGATTATTTTCTTTGTCAACAGAAAACAAGGACATTTCACAACCATCCACTTTAATAACTCTTCGCTAGGTCAAGGTCCAGCCTGCTGCCCTCTTTTTTGTATACCTGATTGACTGAGTGATTGTCTTTTGTGTCCTAGACTGGTTGTTAGACTGGTGAAGAGAGCCGGCCGTACTATTACTGTTTATACCAAACGCAGGAAAAGACTTCCAGTGAATAGCCATCCTGAGTCAATTGAATGACACTTTGTGCATTCATGGGACCAGCTTTACTACGCTTACCTTGCTATGTTTTCAAAAGGGCGATTTTTATTCTGAGTTGTACAAACAAGCTGACGCTGTTATTAAATCTCCTCGCTTCTTTCTGGATTCATTTAAAGATCCGTATTGATTTAAGCATGGAATTGCTCACCATCCGTGTTTATTGTGACAACTATACCCTTCCGCGCGCTCCATATGATTGCACTCGCAAGCCATTGTCAGGCTACAAAGACACTGATTATATAGTATTCAGTTTGGGAGAGATTCTTTTGACATAAATCTTTTAACATGTTAATCATGTTGTGGAAATGAGATTTATTTATGTCGTTCAATAAACTTGACGACAACTAAATTACAATGATAACATTGACCAGTACTGTCAGTTCCAAAAGATCCAATTGAGGGCATTATCTTGAATAGACATTGTTTATATTGATTTATTACTATATATTAGAGTGCAGTGTACATAGTCAGCTGGCATTAAGTTAAATGTACCCAGTGTAGAGACCAGTTCAAACATTTATGTAACGTACCCTCTAGTACAAGAACAACAAAATCAGTTCCCTAGAAAAAGAGATAACTGAGGGCTTGAAATTCTTGACTTGGAGGATGAAATTTTGGGCCAATGACAACCTTGGTAAGCATTGTTAAAAAAAATGTGGAGTATAGGTCTATTGTCAGTGCTAAAATTTGATTATTTTGCTGTTATAAAAAAAGAAAATAGAAGGACCAGTGAACACTTAAGGTACATATTTCTAAATCCACAAAAGAAAATGCAAAACCACAGAATCTACTGTTAACTTTCTGTTATATGGTCCATACAAAAGCGTTTACTTTATTTTTTTTCATTGTGGCTACGCAATATATTTTGATTTCTTTACATTAAATGAAAATGCAGCACCTGTTAACGTTATATTCTCTATCAATTAAAGCTGGAATTCATGCAGATTATTTTGTACTTAAATATTTTCGCCTTTACATTATCAACCAATACTTCAGACCAGTAAATAACAGTAGCATAGGGAACCTTGTTGGGGTTAAAGAGTGGCGTGTATAGCCAGTTGAGCACATCGAGTGCCTCTCGTAGCGCACTTGGACTTTAATCGTCTTTTGAAAAGTTTATGGCCGATTTATTCAGCCTCACCAATTATCATATTGAATGGTGCACGGTAACTACTGTTTTAGCAAACCTATTGGGGAAATAAGGTTAGGCCTACTACTTATGAATCTCTTTAATCTCAACAATGAAACGGATAACCGTTACATTTTCAGCACTGTACTTTCATGATTTCAGATACATTCAGGTCCACTTTGCAACAATAATTACGGAAACACCTTCCGTCCTTCAAGATGAAACAGATAAGACCAAGATGAGCTTGGTAGATTATTATATGTCGAATATAAAGTCCCTGATAATGTTTAACTAATCTAATCTAATCTAATTTTGGCTCTCCACTCCTGTCTATCTTGCGCTCTACGGTTTTCCAGGTAAAAGATGCTGTTAACCATGATGTTATTTTCCCATCTCGTCCTTGGCCTACCCCGTCTATTTTTCCCAGTCACTGTTTCCAGCAGGATACGCTTTTGAAACTCTGTTCCATCCTCACTATGTGGCCAAACCAGGTAAGCTGGGTTTATATGCGTATAAGGTGATTAACTCTGGTGGATTGAGGTCAGCCGAAATTCTCCTCCACACCTCGTCATTTCGTACCTTGTTTTGCCAAGAGATGTTCAGGGTTTTACGATAGCAGCGCATCTGGAAGGCTTCTAATTTCTTTTGTTCAGCCTTCTTGATGGTCCAGGCTGCTGAGCCATATAGTAGAACAGGGTAGACAAGTGCATTCACAAGACGCAGCTTTGTTTTATGTGAGACATCTTTGTCTTTCCAAATCCTCTGAAGCTTCCCAAGGACCACTGACGCCATGGGCGTCGCCAGGATTTTTTCTAGAGGGGGGCAAAAAAAAATGTTTGCCAAAAAATGCTTGTATTTCTCAACACATTCTCGATTTATCAGTTTTAGAGGGGGGCAGGGGCATTTTGGCCCCCCCCAACTCATTAAATTTACACCACTTTGTCTTCACGCCTCTTTTTCTTTTCTTTTTTTTCTTCCTTTTTTGTGTGTGTGTGTGTGTGGCTTTTCCAGGGGGGGGGGGGCAAGTGCCCCCCTTGCCCCCCCCCCCCTTGCGACGCCCATGACTGACGCCAGCATGATTCCGTGTTTTATTTCGCATGCAGGAGGAGTCATTCGAAGGTGTGAAAAACACTCCAAGGTATTTAAACTGCAACACCTGCTCCAGTGCTGTGCCATTTATCTTGATGGTAACCATTTCTTGCTCTTCCAGAGTGAAAATCATTACGTTTAACTACGTTGCAGCTATTTTCTTTCTTTCCTAAAACATCGTTATTTCTTCCCTCAGGTAAACGTAAATTAGTGTCAGGCAAACACCTTTAATGTTAATTGTTTTCTATGAGACGTTTTAATTTGTAATTGTTCTCTGTTTTGTATAATTACATGTATTTCATTCTAAATTCTCAGTTCTTTTGACGGTAGTTCAAGGTTTGAATAGCTTGTGTTTATTGATCAGTGAAACTAGATTGAGGACAATTTGTAATGGGAAACGCATGTCATGTAATACTATAGGTTTTCCCGGCCAATTTCCTAAAATGTTCATTCACTTCTGACAATCAGTCATTCATTTTCGTCTGAAAGAATTTGAGAATCGCTCTGAACACGCGTTTCATTTTCGCTATAAGAGCATTTGATTCCATTTCAAATCAATCAATTATGTCATTGAGCAGACCCTTTCATTTATGCTCATTCAAATTCGTTTACAACTGACATCCTTTTCGCTTTTAGAGGGCGATTTCAAATATTAGCCATTCTATTTCACTTTTAGTTAAATGTTATGTTATACGTACAATCTGCTATTTTGAATGAGAAAAAAATTACTTTTGACTGCACATTCACGAAATTGTATTCCAGAACTGTGCGCGAAAAGGTGTGCTTGCGTAAATGAATGCACAGGTAAGTGAGTAACGTATTTGGTCGTCTCTTTCTCAAAACCGAATGCACGGACAATGAAAACGGGATTAATTGAAATGGGATTAAAGACGTGCATTCAAATTCAGACGAAAAGGAAAGACTGATTTTTAGAAGCGAATGAACATTTCAGGAACTTGGCCGGGAAAACCCATATTTGAGGCTAATTTTTTGGGACATTTTTTTGTTGTAATATAGGTTTTCCCGGCCAATTTCACCAAGCTTTCATTCAATTTAACGCCTGGCTCATTCGATTGAAATTGAAATTGAAAGATCACGCAGAGCGGCATTCGACAATCAAAAAGAATCATTCAATTTCATTATCCAAGCATTCTATCGCCTTTTAGCTTCACTCGTCCTTATCAAAGATGCATTCATATTAAAAGTATCGCGTTGTTTCTTTCAATTTCGTCTAAACCATTAGTAAGGGGTTGATCGGGCATTCGTTTTCATTAATGGGCAAACATATTTCACCTTTTGTCAAACATATTTTAAGACTTTATACGTGTCCGTATTCCTTAGCGTAAATCATATTTGATGACTTTAATCCGTAGATGCCTTTCTTTCGTAATTAAAGGGTATGTGCAATGACTTTTTCTCAGGAAATCGTATTATGCAACTCTTTACTACTGTGAAATTTAAGGAAACTACACATTTGACAAAAATGGTTATATCCTACTGCAGAAGTGCACTTCTTTAAACATTTCCCATGCTTTTCCGGACTACGTATGAGCGCACTGTTACTGTGATGTTATTTCAGGAAGACAGTGTTCAGTTTAGGGTTTTTTTCTTTCAAATTTATTCATCCAAAATTTGGTAATTAAAAACATTTGTGGGAAAGGGTTGGTCTTTGGCTTACTGCCATGTACTGACACATCATATAATCACTATTTAAAAGAAATTTATGACAGCAAAACATCCAAAATTCTAGCAACTTTGCTGAAATAGCCGTGTAACATTAATCATGCCCGGAATGCCATCACAGGTTTTCTAATGAATATGAAACTTTGCATTAGCATAAAACGGAGAAGGCACCAAAAACACCCCTCAAAATGGAAAATGAAACTTGCAAATAAGGTTAAATGTGACACAAAGATGTATTTTCAAGGTTTGCATTGCAGACTTACTTTGCATGGACCCTGTGAATACGGTAGGTGTTTGGTCAGACATGCGCAAGAAAACATTTAAGAAATAACTCAAGAGAAATGTTCCAGATGGTATGGTGCAACCATTGCCAAACATAGGTGTTCCGATGTCTTGCACGTCAAGAAATCGTCAACGTAAAGAAGACCCTTGCTCAAACGTTTAAACAAGTAGAATCGATAAACAGTGAAAAATTAATTATCTTAGTCCCTTCAATTAATCAATTCGTAGTTACATCTTGTTTCCCTCATAGGGCCTATCAGTTAATTTGAAACATTGTGAATTTTACAGTCATCAAGTTTTGGGGGAAAATTAACCTCGGAGAAAAATAGGAAAATGTATCGATTAATTTTTTTAAAATAATTTAAATGACCAAACGATGAAAGCGATTGCCCATAAACGAATAAGAAACGAAAAGCGTGGTTATACGTTACAAGCGCACAGATGTTCGCTAACTTGAATGCGTCAACCGTCAAAAGGTTGCAAAGTCTTAATTTAAGACTGCTACAAGTTAAGTCTTGAATGCACCAAAACGAAATAGGATGCCCGAAAATGAAAACGAACATTCAAAGCAAAATCTTGGCTGCCTAAAAAAGAAATTGAACGAACCCAAAACGAAAAAGAAACCCCAATTTGACCACATGTGCAAAACTCACGCGAAATTGAATGGCTGATAATGAAACTGATTAGAAAAATTCGGAAATTCGCCGGGAAAAGTTATACTTTAAATTTCAGGTTTTCAAAATAAAGTTTCTCTGCTCACTTTACGTCCCAATGTTTTTTTTTTTACTGTTCGGCTGAAATAATTGCTCCAAACCGGCCGCTTTACATTCAGCTACATGTTAGTTATACCTTCCCGCTCATACATTACATATTTCTCTTGGATCTTTCTACGACCAGTTAAAGGAGAAAGATGCATTGATTTAACCTGAAAACGTCGGTTTGCACTCGATATTGTCTGATTTACATCAGCACCAACACAAAATATTTGAAAAAGTCTTAAACAATCCCTCACTTCCACCGGAGTGTTTCCTCTCAATCTCTTTCAGTTCTACGTTCTCTCACAAAGCCAAATGGAGTTACATGTATGTACTAGATCACGAAAACTTTTAAATGCTATAGACTTAATCTTACGGGACTGAGACGTTGTGTTTAAACTGACTGATCTATTGTTAATAGCTTTTTTTTCAAGGGTTAGTACTTAAATAACGGAAAAGGAATTATGATGAAACTAACAGAAAATGGGTTAACATTAGATGTGAACATAAACCTTATAAGTTTGAAATTTTTTGACAATTTCAATGATGCAAGTTTTTAAAATTGAAAAATAAGGCCGATGCAAACGAAAAATATTGAGTTAGCATAAAACAAGTTATAACAATAATAAATACAATAAAAATTAAAATGAAATAAAACACAGAAATTCAACAATAATATAAAAGAACATTTTAGGTAAAAAGTAAAGAATAAACCAAAATTGTAAATGGTTGTTTTAAAATGGTAAAGTTATTAACAAAAGGTTCACGCCAGTCTCAAAAAAATCTGGGAAAAACATTAAAAACTCCTAATGTGTACCGCTGAAATTTTCATTTGTTTTCATTTGATATAGTTTAATGTTACTTTGGGCGCTAATGCTTTCAAAACTCTAGTTCGTACATTAAGTTGTTCACAGAGATTATTTGTAGATTCTTGCAATAATCCGCAGTTCAATTTAGATTTGTAAAATTAATGTACACTTTTAACAATAGTGTGACGTCACAAATATAGTTCCATGAAAAAGAAAAGCACGGACAATTTTTTTTCATCTGTTTAATGTTTTTATCTGTAAAAGTTATCTGTGGAATATATCACGTATTTGCCGCGTCGTCGGGCTGTCGCCAATCAAGACAGTACAACACTCCCTGAATGCAAAACAGATCAGGTGCCTCCAAAGACTTCAACAAAATTAATTAAATGGAGAGCCCTTGGGCCCTGCTCAAAAGTATGGCTCTCTAGTGGCCACAACTACATGCTATCAATGAACAGGGAACAATTACACTTCGGGTGATAACGCGGACCATCGATTGACTAAAAGCCGGTCGAGGATAGATGTTTTATTTTGTGACATTCTACGACATTGCCTGGTTTGCTGATGCTCTTCCCGTTTGATTCTTTCAGTGAACTGTTAAAAGCGAAGCTTAATTATTTCCCGTACAGTAAATATAAATATTTTTTTTGAGTTATTTATATAGTACATACAAGCAGAACACATGCATGTTGTTCGTGCTTTTAAAAACAAAACAAAAAAACGTTCTAAATAGCACGCTCCTCAATTTAAGCTCACCACTTCCGCTGAATGTCTTCTAATCATATGAGTAGCTTCTAATTTGTTTTTGAAAGGCTAATGTGCAACATTTCATAATGGATGAATTTAGAGAGCAATGTTTTTTTTCACTCTAATCAGTTAACTTCTACCAACCGTATATTTCTCACCGGGAATTTAAGCATAATCCCTTGCTTAATTTATTAAACAAATGCTGAAATTTCTTGAGAAAGTTGCCCCGAATTGATCGGTAGACTGCTTTTGATCGTGAATCAAGATTTAACAAGCAAATTTCATAAACTCAACATGGGTAAAAGCCGAAAATTCCAATAACGTCATAACCAAAACGGAGATTTTGTTGATATCTTCTCCAGTTTTGTTTAGAATGCGTTTTGTCGAAGAACACAGCCTTATTTGTTGCTATTTGGTCATTCCTGCATCATTATTATACTCCCAATCTATAGCGCGATTCATACATTGTTAAGTATTCATATAGAAAAAAGGGAGGCCAAAATTACCATGTCAGATTAGAAAAGTGAAAACAATTTTCTACGATGAATCCTTACACCATTATGTATATTTACCATGAGAAACAAAAGTCGTCACAGCTCGCAGAGGACGTATTAATTTAGCAATCTGGCACTGATTGCCACTTAATAATGAATTCCAATTATTTACGCAAGGCCAGATTTCGTCTTGTATTCCACTTTGCCCGCCATTTGGCCCTGATTTTGCTGTATCGGGTGGTAGACCCAGGCATTTTCCTAAATAAATAGAACTGAGGTCGGTCTACAATACGAAACATATCCGTTCTCTCTTTGTTTTCGTCTTGTGAACTGCATCAACTGTCTTCAACGTTGTAAACCAATTAAATGCTTATGTATATCAAGGTCAATAGGTGATTGGGAACCAGTTATGCTTGTATATACTCACAAACACGTGAAAGTTTCACGGGTTTCCTACACCCCTTGTGCACAGTTAGTCCCCAAACCCTGCTCATATAAAGGCGTAAGGGAGGACGCGTAGAATCAATTCAATCAACACACGGCACACGGTTTCACCAACGTTACACTCCCTCACACGCCACGAGCTCTACCTTATTTTATATTTCCCAATTTCTAGTGGTTGGAACTTTGGACTCAAGTTTGTGAGTAGATGAAATCAGTTGATGCTCTGTGGACATATGGTCGGTGGCTAAGCTTTGATGCCACCTCGACACTGTAGTGTCATCTGAGCAAAGAACAGCGCCTAAGCATCAACGGGTAGGCGTATACGCAATTCATTATTTTAGCTACATTTGAGATGTTGTTAGGACCAGATATTGGATTCTGCATGCTCTCACTGCTAACCTACGTTGAAACCAGCTCTTTCGGTATGAATGAATTGAGATGATGACTTTGATCAGTAGTTTTATATTTTCAGATTAGTGAATTTATATTTGGGAAATAACATCAATGCGTTTTTTGTGTGTTTTTTGTGTGTGTTTTTTTTAAACTGAATTCGATTTCAATTTATTAGCGCCTATTTGGAATGTATGTTTGTTCTTTTATAGCATTGCACGAGCGAATGATAACTGAAGATGCAAGCATTGTGGAAATATTTCATTGATGCCTCAACATGACATGAACTGGCCCAAATATACAATATCTTTAACTTAGGTTCCATGCATTTGTTTTCAGCGAATATGGAAATATTATGTCCTTGAAACAAAAATAATGTCCTCTGTGTTTTTGAGGGATTCTTTAGAGCAAAACGCGTGAGACAGGTAAACGGAATGACTAGCTATTTGTTTGACTATGGTTGTTTGGTTATTTCACATTGTGATTTAAGTTTTTAGGGTTCCTTGACTTGACGATACGGCAAACTGTCGAATGTGGGAGCATTTTACTTACCGATTGATGTCAGTTCATCGTCCGACGCATATTCACACAAATATTGTTAATTTGAAGAAAAAAAACCAGCAGGAAATCTGGGAGAGTTAGTAGGCCTAATGGCCTTAAATCGCATTAAGCAAATTTGTCTTCATAAGATGAAAATTTCCACGAATTAAACATTTTACCTTAGTAATGACGAACGCGTCAAAGCCGTGGACACACAGTAGCATTCAATTGCGTCTTTACCTGACCTGGAAATCCTCGGATGCGAAAATACACTGACCAGATTGAAAAATAACACATTGCTTCCTAAAGATTCATCTTTTGGAATATCGCATATAGCCCAAAGACGTCTAGATAGATTCATTATGTTCACGTTGCTAATTTGACTGCAAATTGCATTGAGCGCGTTTCATGGACCATTAGGGCCTACCAACATTCTGATTGTCTGAACATTCGCTGACACAATGCTATCGCAATTGAAGGTAGCGTACGTGAGTGAACGGTGATATTATTGGAATTTCAATATATTTATGGGAAAAGGGTTAATAGTAGACTGCTTCTCAAAATTGGCATCGTATTTCATGTTTGTTCTACATCATTAAATTAAGCCGAATTGCATTCTAATGCATTATTACTTGATAAATGATCTGTTTCATTGTTGGTATTAACATTTATAATAGTAGAAGTCCTGCAAAAAGAAAGAAATCCATATGCACACAAAACATGACCGTGACAAACTGTAATCCACCAAATGTCGCGTCATTTTTGGGGGAATGTATCAGCTTTCCACTTGACCAGATTTTTTTTTAGCACAGCCACAGAAACTACTAAAACCTGGTCTATAGGCCTACTCATAAAAATACGCTAAATTCAGGAAAAAGCATTGCAAGACGATGTTGTAAATACTATTGCAGACATTGTATGGCTTAAAATACAGATTTGTGTAAAATCAATTAAGTTTTGTTTTTACGAGTTTGAGTTTGATAAATATCGGGGGTTCTAGGATTAGCTTTGAGCGTGTTTCTGTGGTTCGTCAAATTTGATACTATTTATTCAAATGATAATGGTTGACAGACAACTGTTTTATTAGACGGAGATTTCTGTTTTCGAAGAAAATTATAATCAATACGCTTGCCGAATGTATCCGAAAGCTTTTTCTCTTGTCAGTCTGTTTGGTACTTTGTCCCGC
Source organism: Patiria pectinifera (assembly GCA_029964075.1). Taxonomy (NCBI): domain Eukaryota; kingdom Metazoa; phylum Echinodermata; class Asteroidea; order Valvatida; family Asterinidae; genus Patiria; species Patiria pectinifera. The sequence goes on from CM057148.1 coordinate 33,242,446, forward strand.
TGTGGCTTGCCAGCCTGAATGTGTTTCGTCTCTCACTTTTCATAATGATGTCCTTTAAGTTTAGTCGGAAAAGGGGGTTATCGTGCACCCTCGGAAATCAATTTCTAATCAACGTCTCTAGGTCAGAAAAAATGCGTAGAAAACGATTTGCTATGTTAAAAAATTCAAAAAATGTCCCACGTATTGTTTTTATGCAAATTAGTGCCGCCATTACCGAAAAAATCTATTTTTAATTATGTCTCAGCCAATATTGCAGATAACTAGGTGTCTAAACCCATGTTTTCAAGGTCAGAGATCACAATAAAACTATTCTGGAAGTGACCACATGTGTCTGTGGCTTAGGAATATGCAAATTAGTGCCGCTAATACCGGAAAATCATGTTTTTGGCATATCTCGGCCAATATTGCACATAACTACACCAGTAAGGTGTCTAAACCCATGTTTTGAGGGTCAATAATCATTAGAAGACCATTCACGAAGTAACTATGTGTGTCTTTGGCATGAAAATATGTAAATTATAAAATGTCGGTTTATCAGATGTTTGATTTTTAGCCAATATCTCGGCCAATATTGCACTTAACCACACAAGTAAGGTGTCTAAACCCGTGTTTTGAGGGTCAGGTATCATTAGAAGACCATTCACAAAGTAACTATGTGTGTCTTTGGCATGAAAATAGGTAAATTCTAAATTGCCGGTTTTTCAAAAATTTGATTTTCAGCCAATATCATATTCAATTTCAGCCAATATTACAATTTATTTTGAATATGGTGGCTTAAAACTAACTTTGATCACAACTGCTAATCAGAACCCTTCTGTCAACATTAGCTACAATATTGACCGAGATATTGGTTAAAAATCAAATTTCTGATAAATCAACACTTTAGAATTAACATATTTACCTGCCAAGGACGAACATAGTTACTTCGTGAATGGTCTTCTAATGATACCTGACCCTCAAAACATGGGTTTAGACACCTTACTTGTGTAGTTATGTGCAATATTGGCCGAGATATTGGCTAAAAATCAAATATCTGATAAACCGACACTTTATAATTTACATATTTTCATGCCCAAGACACACATAGTTACTTCGTGGATGGTCTTCTAATGATACCAGACCCTCAAAACATGGGTTTAGACACCTTACTGGTGTAGTTATGTGCTATATTGACTGAGATATGCCAAAGACATGACTTTCCGGTATTTGCGGCACTAATTTGCATATTCCTATGCCACAGACACATGTGGTCACTTCCAGAATAGTTTTATTGTGATCTCTGACCTTGAAAACATGGGTTTAGACACCTAGTTCGTTCAGTTATCTGCAATATTGGCTGAGATATAATTAAAAATAGATTTTTCGGTAATGGCGGCACTAATTTGCATAAAAACAATACGTGGGGCATTTTTAAAATTTTTTAACATAGCAAATCATTTTCTACGCATTTTTTCGGACCTAGAAACGTTGATTAGAAATTGATTTCCGAGGGTGCACGATACCCCCCTTTTCCGACTGAACAATTTGCTGGAAAGTAATTGCAGTGCTATACTCTCTAAGATAATAATTAATTCCTTTGCATTACCATTCCTTGTCATTGTAACTGACATTCCTCGTGGAACGGAAACCGACCAGACAGCCACGCATTTTGGTCAAATCCGTCGTCACTATTAAATAAGTAGGTTAATTGAGGGGCAGTATAAGGCGCATTTGTTTTCTTTATCCAAGGGCACTAAGGCCACAGAGAACGTCTCTGGCATGGAGCTTGCCCCAAAAAGTGGTGCGGCGACGCGGCTTTTTTTTTTTTTTACTCACATTTTTTTTTCTTTTCGAATGTCGGCTGATGCCGTTGCAGATGGCGCTTCGATCCCCTTAAAGCTCTCAAAATATCCTTCAAAGTGCAGCTTAAGGTGACCTCAGTAAGGCCATAAGGCTTGAGAAGTATATTGACCTAATTAAAAAGCATTTGCAGGTTCAACATACACAACTATCGCTCTGTCAGTCTGGCTTCCAGACGCACAACTACAAAATTGCAACACCATCTGCAAATTGTACCCGACTAAATTTGGTGCAAAAATTACGGGAGGCCACATAGGCCACATAAAGCTTAAACTCGATCGTAACCCCATCTAAAAACACGTTAAAATTGTGCAGCAGGAGGATTCCAGTCAAACCAGTGAGTTTGGCGGTTTGAGACATCATCTTACATTGAAAAAAAAAAACCCTTTTTCATTTTGCCGACGCGCATGGCTACGGCGACGCGTGCGCAGACCAGAAACCGGAGACTTTTTTTGGCCTAAAAAAAACCTTTTCATTTTTTTGTGGCTGTGCTACAGAAAACCTGGCCAAATGGGGTAGCTGAAATGTTTTTCACCAAAAATGATGATTTTTCGTGGACACAGTATGAAGTATGATGCCTATTTGTTTTCAGTAGTCTTGATCTCAGACTTTTACTTTTCTTTGATTTTTGTTGTGGACTTTTCCCTTGATATGAAAATATTAGAATGCAGAGTTTCAAAGCTTGCCTTGTATCCCACTAGTGCGATGTAATTTCAATGCACTTCATCCTTGAACGGTGAACGTGCAAGATCCATGGATACTATCCAAACTAAATACTCCTCTCCGTTGATGAGGGGGTTGCATCAACAACTTGCTGATTTCTCTCCCCTGTTTTCCCTTGTTTTGTTTACTGATTGCGTTAAACAAATTTGTTTATTCACTAATATCTCCCTCAATTTAGCGATATTCACTGTGGGTCGGTACATGTACATGTAGAACAGGAACGGAATGCACTGGTTTCTAGAATTTAACTTTTGAGCGTTTCACCTTAGGCCTAATTTTTGGCCTGGAACCAATTCGTTCTTGCTAAAATTATTCTTGGCTTGCTGGACTTTCGGATGTGATCTCTGGGTTTGGCCTGTTTATTTGCACAAAACATTATAATGTAAAGTACTAAAAGCCGAGAATATCCTTTCTTTTTGTTCACAGATACATCCATACCACTGGCAGTATGAACTATACGTTAATAATTGATAATCCGTTCTGCATCAAGTACATTCTAGTAATGAGATGCATGTACACCAATTACGTATACATTTTAGTCACCACTGAGCTGCTATCCGCTACTGACGTTTCGATAATGCTCAACGTTTCTGAGCATGTACGTTGTTGAAAATACAATGGTGACTAAACAGTGATGGAGTTTTGCATCTCGGCCCAAACACGTTAAGCACTATATCTTCATCATTGTCAAATATTTCCCATCACGACTGTGGTGTAGTAACATCATCGTAAATTATTATAGGCTCAATTTACTTGTAGTTTCTCACCAAGTTGCTGTTTTAGTTCCTTTCCTCATGAACTAAGAAATTCTTCCGCAAGATGGAGCCAAATCCACGGAAGTACATGTATAACAACAAACCTTCTCGCAACGTAGTGCATTGCCGTGTCATAATGAACCAAGTGTCTTTTTAGATGCACACATCTAAAGGAACTTCGCCTCCAAAGGCAATCTTTATCGGAACGCGTGTTTAGTATGCGACAAGAACCAATTAAAACACAAGAAACTGAAAATGCGTTTGCTTTTCTTGGAACACTAATCCACGGATATGGTTTATTCAATTGTTGTGTTTTACTACTATACTATAGCAAGTACTGTAACAATAAAACAACAACCGTAATTTATGAAATTTGAAGATTCTTCTGTGGGCCGGAGAATACCCTTCGAACCCACAGTTAGAGACGCAAAACCGACATTTCGTCAGCAATTAGTTTGTACGACGTCAGATACCATAGTATGCTGCTATTAATTCCCATAGCCGTTCTACGGGGCCACATTATTGTCAAAGGATGTTATTCCATTGAAACTTTGGAAGTGACTTAAATGTAATAAACGTTAATTGTTAATCATAAGAGCTTAATCATCTTATTCAAGAGCGGAAGAATGGAATGCTGTTCGGGGAATATCTTTGGACTATGGACACCAAACGGTATTGCAAAATGACATTACAGTCACATTTCTGTGGCTGTTTAAAAGCATTAATTCGCACAATCTGCTTGAAAAGTCAACCGCTTAGGATAAATGCTGAATATTTAGCTTGACTGCTCAACAATAGGCCTAAGGCGTAATTACGTCACGCTTTGTTTACATGTGCGCTTTCCTATGTAGTAGACGGTCCCAACTTTATCTGGCGTCCCGACTTCGCTCCCATAGGAAAGCGCATAATACAACGCCATTACGTCATTACGTCTCGGGTCTATTGTATGTGCTCTATAAGTCCGCAACGTATAATAATGTAACAATTGCGAATTGGAAATAACCTGACTGAGAAAGTAGAACTGTGTGTTCTGTACATTAATCGTTTCCTTCATTTGTATGTTTAGGTAAACAAAGAAAACAGCCGAGAGAAGCTGCCGATGAAGAGCTCCTCGAAAACATCAACTCTAATCATCCGTTTGAAATACAATCACAGCTGAAATGTCGTCTGGAATGGAAACTACCGCGCGACCAACTTCCAGCAAGCCCTCGAGCGTAGACTCCTCCTCCACTGTTTATGTTCTAGGCGCTGTCTATGGAACCATAGGCTGCCTCGGTATCTTAGGAAACACCTTGGTCTGCACAGTCTTCCTTATGCGACAAAATGTCTTTGGATCTTCCACCAACCTTCTAATCTTGAACCAATCCATGATAGACCTAGTAGACTCCATCTTGTACTTGGTGCTCCGGTTTGGACCTCAATTGTCTGATCAGTGGGACGGCATATGGGGCGAGCTGGCCTGTAGGATATGGTTCTCGGAGTACATCATCTGGTCTCTGTTTGTTGCATCGACGGTTAATCTTCTCTTCGTGTCTTTAGAGAGATACTTCGCGATCTGCCACGCCGTCAAACACCGTAAACTGTTCACTCCTCGCCGCGCTAACATTGGCCGCGTTATCGTCTGGCTTGGTGGATTCCTCTACCAATCCTACTGGGCTGTGCTACACACGTTCAGCAAAGGGGAGTGCTACCCGGTCTGGCCCAGTCCAACGGTACAGAAAATCGGTGGTGTTTTTTTCTTCTGCTGCGAATACCTGATTCCACTTTCCATAATGTGTTTCAGTTACGCTAATATTGTCATCATGCTGCGCAAGAAGAGTAAACGCGACAACACACAAGCGGTCAATTCGTTCCAACGAGCCAAGCGCAACGTAACGCTTACACTGTGCGTGGTGTTCCTGTCCTACACTGTATGCTGGACCCCTACAGAGATCGCGTACATCATGTACAATCTGGGAGGACATTATGACTTCGAGAGCACCTTACATGGGATTTTTACCGCCTTGGTTCTTGGTAATATGTGCGTGAATCCTATCATATACACTTTCAAGTATGAACGGTTCCAGGTAGAACTAAAGAGGATCTTTTTAAAGCGAAATCGAGTTGGAGATGTCGGTATCACCGTTGATGCTACGCCTAGGACACAGGCAGTGGATCAAAATTTGGACCAAGAGGGACCAAGTACAATCCGATAGTAAAACAGCTAGAAATCCTTTTTTGTAATGATTACAGTTTAAACTTCAAGTCCATTGTCCCACTATTGGTTAACTCAACAAGTTAAGTGTACAACGTCTTCGCCTATGGGTTAATCAAGATGTATATAGCTATTCTTTGATTTCACACAATACAAATGACAAATTAAATGGGGTCCTGTGTTGCAGGTCAACCTACCAACTGCCTACACTCCAGTAAAACTGTTCCCGATTGGAGGTCAGTATTTGCCAAGAAGACGCCTTAACAGTGTTATACCGTTTTGCATGTACTTGTCAAAAAGTCACTAATAAGTCCCTTCATTATGGTCGACATAAGCTAAATGATACGAACATTGAAGAAAAAAAGGTAAACGATGAAAATACAACAGACGGACAATACAACGGGCATGGAATGTCAAAGTTATTTTGAAAGACGGGTAGACGAAGCCACCATTTTAAATGCAGTTTGTGCGCCGACTCAATTTTGCTGTGTGTAATAATGAGGCACATTCAGAAACATATATAAAGATATTAATTTTTAGATAAAGATAAAGATATTAATTGCTGTGATGTGCCATATGACGTTTTAACACCAGAGGGGCGTATAGTATGCGCCCCAAGGTAATTAAAACGTCACATCCCGCATCATAGCAGTCAACATCTGTTGAGGTTATTACTGTCCGTTGTGGAAGTGGAAATTTCTTACATTTTGGGCACTATCTCCTGAATTATTGTTACTGTAGTCAAAACAGTTTGAACAGTGAGAAGCAAAGCCGTAATGTGGGAAAAATAATATAACACAGAAGTAACGGGCCGTAGGCCCAAACAAGTTTCCGGTTTCTGGTATGCGCGCCCGTCGCCGTAGCCATGCGCGTCGCCAAATGACTATTTTTTTCCAATAAAAGATGATGTCTCAAAACCGCCAAACTCACTGGTTTGACTGGAATCTTGCTTCCGCACAATTTTAACGTGCTTTTAGATGGGTTTATGATCGAGAATAAGCTTTATGTGGCCTCTCTGGACTCCCATTTTTTGCACTAAGTTTAGTCGGGCACCATTTGCAGTCATCAGCCGACATTTGAAGCAAAAAACAAACAAACAAAAAAAACCACGTAAAACAAAAGCCACGTCGCCGCACCACTTTTTGGGCAAGCTCCATACCAGAAACCGGAGACTTTTTTGGCCATATTTAACGAACAAATTCAACAAGTTCAATTTTTTTTTAAGCACTAATCAATTATTTTGTTTAAGTCAAGCTGGGCTATACGAGGATTAAGCGTTAACGACGACCTTGCCCCGCCGTGTTTGCTCTGGTGAACAGTTCCATGAATGCGTTACTTTGTTTTGCTGCAATCCTTGGGCGACAAGCTCCTTGTACACTGTGAGTAAAATATGCCCCCTTGGATACGTTCTAGTCTCCCACAAAAACGGGAAAGGTTACCTTTTTTTTCTCTTCGGCCAACATTCGGTCTCATTGGCGTCGCCAGGATTTTTTTCTAGAGAGGGGTAAAACATATTTTCCCCATTTGTGTGTGTGTGTATTTCTCAACAAATTCTCGATTTATCAGGGTTTTTTTTTTTTGGGGGGGGGGGGCAAGGACATTTTGTCCCCCCCCCCCAAAAAAACTCATTAAATTTACACCATTATGACTTCGCCTCTCTTTTTTTTCCTTTTTTTCTCTTTCTTTTCCGGGGGGAGTCCAAGCGCCCCCTTGCCCCCCCCCCTCGCGACGCCCATATTCGGTCTGGGTTTTGACCACCGTCTGTAAAAGATTCTGGTCAGAATGTTTCATGAAACAGGTGGCGTACAAGACATGATAGCTCAGTTTGGAGAGCACCTTCCCGAGCTACGACAGCCTAAAGCGCTCGAACAGTGCGCAAAAAGGTTGTAAAATACGGACAAAATGAAACAAGCAAAAACCTGAACCGTAGTCGTAGTGACAATGTCAATGTCAACCTTATCTATAAATACAGTTTCAAGTTCAATAAATATAATTTCATTTACTTGATGTCCTGTTCTGTTGTTCCTTTTATTTATTTCATTTTCCAGAGGCCATTGTTGCCATTGTGTTGGTAGCAAAAGTTCCATTATGAACATTGTGTTGGTAGTGTTTTGGCTTGCAAAAAAACAAGACCTCTATTCTTTTCATGCATTGCTGAATATCAGTGTAATTTTTACAGACTGTGGTCAATACCCAGACCGAATATTGGCCGAAGAGAGAAAAAATGGTAACCTTTCCCGTTCTCGCGGGAGACAAGAACGAATCCAAATTGACATTTTTTTATTCACCCTGTATTACACCTTTCACTGCTATGAAGGTAGAGGTGGGTATAAGCCCATACTTTTTTTTAGCTGCTTCCCTCAAAATATGTAGTGGTCCATGGGAATCAAGGGAAAACATACTTTAAAAATTATTTGAGACCGGTAACCCTCCTGTACATGGCCAACAAAGTGTCATTTTGAAAATATTGTATTGTGCCCCGACTCCTTGGGCACAAATTATATGTAACTATTTGTCGGCTCCAGACTATTTTACTCCATACTGAGCTAGCCTTGAAATAAGTAAGCAAAATTGAGGAAATAAAGAAATTTCCCTAATTTTTTAATTAAGTAAATCCTTTTGTTTCACCTCTGAAGTGTATATCATGTATGTCATTACAACTTTAACCATTGCCAATACAATAATTCTTACTTTTAAAAAGAAAAAAAATCTTAGGTTTAAAACAAATGCCCATGCAGTTTTGTATGCGGAATGCAGTTACATGTACCAACAGGTCTACTTGTTTTTGTTTTGCCTGGGAATAAAATGTTTTCAGCACATATAGGCCGCTGCACGTGCCCATGAAAGTGCCTCAGAAAAACATTTTTGTGGTATTACCTATAATTGAATTTTTTTTTTGGAATTAACAGCTCAGGAGTAAAATTGAACCCCCAAAGAATTTTAAGATGAAAATAACAAATGTGTACACGAAATTTATCGTTTCAAGAATAGAATCTTACACTTAAAAAGGTGCATACCATCTCCTGTATTTCTTATATTTTTTGTTTTCTTGTACACTTATTTAAACCTCAACGTGGTGATATAATTGCAACATTAATTAAAACTTTATTGGAAGTACATGTGCATGTAGTTTATTTTGATGTTAGCTTGTCTGAATTCCTGCAGTTAAAGTGGTAATTGCCATTGATTACCAGAACATTAATAATAAAAAATGATGAAGTTAGCATGATAGGTAACAAAACCAATGTACTTTCAATGAGCAGGACAGAGAATCAGAAATATTTACACAAAATTTACAAAGTATTATATAAGGTAATCATTTATTTCAAAAGAGATCCTGTCCTTAAAAATGCACTGTAATACTAAATGGTGACAATAAAATGGCATTGATAACGGTTGCGTTGTCTTGCATGTTTTGTGTGTTTCTGTTATTGTATTCACAAGGACAAATTTTGAAGCAGGTTCACTCTTTAAAGGTGCAGAATACCAACCTATAGTGAAAACAAATGAGCATTTATCTAACATAAAACCTGCAGTATCACTGTGGGGAAATAGATTATGTATATATGTAGTACCTTTAAACGGAGTTCTAAACTGCTGCTTTAAGGCGAATCGTTGACAGCGCGCACATCACCTCGGGTGCGGTAGTCGCCTTCCGCCAAACAAGAACTAGTTCTGGATCATCCTATGTTTGTGACCCTTATTTGATGTAAAATTCATTTTTTTGGTGATAACCCTATGTGAATTGAGTTAAGACAACAATTTTGTAATAAAACTTAGTTGAAATCAAGAGATAGTGCCGATTTACTCGCATGGAAATGGCCCATGGATACATAAGTTAAGTAATAATGTAATATGGCCGCTTTCAGCGTCCCAAGAATGGCGAGAGGAAAAGGGCTCACGGTGAGAGACAATTTTATTGAATTTCTGCTTATATATAATTGTTTTCCGACACTCCTTGTGTTTGAAGGGTAGCATCATATTGAACTGATATCATAGGTGTGGTTTTGGAAGGGTAAAGCTCAGGGGTTAGTTCAGAAAACAGCTGTAATTCTGCACTCGTGCCAGCCGGCCATGCGATCTACAAGTACTTGTGGCTATTATCAGTGCGTACCGTGTACATGTACATTTCTAGTAATACGTGGGCTCGTGTTGTGTGCGCGCGTCTGTACGTGCACGTGCAATGTAGGATGGGTTGCCATATTATCGCGGTACTTATCACGTTTCTCGTTCGGAATAGAGATTCCCCACTAACCTTCCCGAATTGTCCTGTCTTTTGTGTAGTATAACTCTTCCTTTTCAAATTGATATAAAAAATTCCGACGGTGGTGTGGTTTATTCCGTGTACGATGCCTGTTAAAATAGACGCGCTCGGAGTGTGCGAACGGAGGTGGATTCGCTATTAAGTATTATCGCGGTATGCGGGAAGTGGTTTTTATAATGATCTCAACTTTTTTATTCATTGTTAATGTTTGACCAAAACACCCCCTGAATAAGGTCTGATATTTTCCCTGTAAGTTCAAGTTGATTAAAGACTATCTGCAGGATGATTTCTAAGACCCTGCCCTTCCCCCGAAAGGAGAACACAACTCACTGAGCATGCTGAGGCAAGTCTACTGTTTGGCGATTGGGGGCGCCATTCACTTTACACGGTGTGCCGTTTTGTTTTCGTGCTGTGCTTATTTTGATCCCGTAAAAGTTTTTACGATTTCGCGGTGCAAATATCGCCCTTCGACTTCATTTTACATTTGCAGCTGAAGAATGGGAACCAGGCAATGGAACTTTCATGGACAGAGCACCATTAAAGATTTATGTTAAAATATAGACGGTACCTTTTAGCAGACACGGTGAGGGAAAATTTGCAAGTTTTGGCAAACGTTATATTATTAAAAATCGTTAAAATTCCCGAAAGACAGCATTTTTAAATCGTCCTTTTTATACAACTTGGCAAAAAGTCCTTAAATGACTGCTGAACTGGAAAAAAATTGCCACTTGAAGGAGTTTTGGCAACGTAAAAAGAGAAATTTCCCATGCCGCGATATTATGCCGCGATAATACTGGAGTCCGACTGACTTGTTAACAAGGGTTGTCATTTTTACCTCGTCTGTGTGGCCAGTGCGTACGGCCCTATAAATGTTTTACTGTTTTTACGCATCAAACATTGTGTTGTGGGCCATTCGCGCAGCATTTGCATGTAGTTGAGTGGTCGGGCACAACCCGACCACTCTCTCTCTGGAATTGTTCTCATGAGTCATAAATCTTCTTTGTTTGGGTCTTTTTTTTCCTTTTTTTTCGGACAATAATTCTCCGCGGATTTTCTCCTAAACGGTGTATGATATGAACTTGTAACTTTCAATATATATCGACCCTCATCCCAAGTGGTGCATATTACTCTGATGTCACGATGACGTCATCAGGTGTCAAATTATAAGCGATATTTGGTCAAAATATGACAATTTTTCGTCAATTATAACTCATGAACAAAATGACCGATCACGTTCATATTTTGTGATCTGATGGACAATACCTTGATAACCAAAGTCAAAGTCGCTTGACCTTTCCTTCCGCGGCTACCGGAAGGGTAATCCTTATCTTTAGGACACCTCTATTTTTTACGAGTTTTGTTCAAAACTGACTTTTGCAGATGACTGTCCAGTACCAAAGTGACTTTTGCAGGCTAAAGTAGTCTTTTTTCTTCAGATAAATTCATGTTAGTTGTAATTTTGAAAGCACTTTCAAAGAAAAAACTTTCCTACCCATTTTTGCAGTTTGCCATCTTGGTTTTTGAGTCAGTTTCTGTTTGTCATCGTCGTCTTTCTCCCTTAATTTCCCTCTAAAATCAAAGCCCTGCCAGCCTTTTTCCACACAATTAAACCCGCTGACATTCATGAAGGTGTCATACTGTTCAGATATATGACAAGAAATATCAGAATATCACTTTTGAGTGTCACTTTAGTCAGCTCTTTTGGTAAGTCTTTTACCTTATATAGGAACGGGGTCCTAAAAGTAAGGATTACTGCCGGAGGGTCAAAGTTAGGTGAATTCAAAATGAAGAAGTTAGCTTGAAATCAAAACAAGGCAAAATTTCTTCCGAATGGTTTATGGTATGATCATAAGACATAGTGTGAACTTGTAACATGGTACGAAAATGTTATAAATTTTGTTACGTTATCATGACGTCATCAGGTATCAAATTACAAGCGAATTAAGGGCAAATTTTGACAAAATACTTTGCGCTATATCTTTTGAACCAAATAGAGTATCGTGTTCGTTTTTCAAGATGTTGTAGACTATGCCGTGAGAAACATTTCGTGTACCCACACATAAAACCGCTTGACCTTCACTTCCGGTGTTACCAGAAGTGCAATAATAACGTCATATAACTCAAAAGTGGGAGCTTTTTCTACACACATATAAATTATGAAAGTGTTCAGTGAGGAATGTTAGACGCAAAAAAAAAACAGTGTGATGACGTCATCATTGGAAAGGGCGCCCCCTAGGGGCACATAAAATAGTGTTTGCTTTTTTTAATTTGAAAACGATAGGCTCAAATTTTACCAAATCGACCCTTGATGTTCTTTGATAAAACACAGATACTTTGGCAAGGTTCCAAATTCATGACGTCATCGGACCGGAAGTTACTTCTATGAGAATTTGAAAACGATAATATTTTTAATTTAATTCTATCATTTGATTCATATTATATATCTTCGTAGCCCAAATAACAATACCCCTTACAATGTTCACGTTTTGCTTCCAAATACTGTGATGTCATCAAACCGGACGTCAGGTGTTACGAATACATACAATTATAATTTTCCATAACTCCATACGATATTTAGCTTCACAATGAACATTTATCCACTCCGAACTAAATCGGTATCCACTTCTCCGCGTTTGTGAATAATGACATCATCAAGCCAGAAATAACTTGTATGAGTACAGAGAATGTTTACTAAAATTAATCACACCGTTGAAGATGCATTTTTTTAAACAAAATAATTGATTGAGCTGGAAAGGATTTACTTCTTGATTTTTTGTTCTTACATAAACATATTCATAACTCAACTCGGCAGTGTTTAATGAACAGATTGCCTGCCTGACCACTCTGCGTTTGTAACAACAAACGCGAACCTCTAGTTTACTGATTGTTTTAATCAATTGAACTGCAAGATTATTCAAGCACTTATTTCATGTATTTGTCTAGGCCCTAATTGTAATTGCTGTGTGATTGGATTGTTAATATGTAATATATTTTATATGTTATATGCCTCTGCCATAATTGGACTCTGTATCCACGGCGATCCTACTCGTAGCCCATTATTAATTATTAATATTATTTTTATAACTTTTTCACAACTTTGCTAACTGCTTAGAATTATACATGTGTGTAATTGGTCTTTGTTTTTAATTTTTTTTTTTCTGCTGTTATTATTCGTCTGTTTTGTGTAATGGCATGCCTGATACAAGCTATGCTTCTAAGGTTTTGCCACCTCTAGTGGCCTTTATATGTTTAAGTACTTATATTACTTTTTCATTTCTGTCATGAAGAGGAAATAAATGTGATTTGATTTGATTTGATTCCTTAGACAGCTAGCTTAGAGACATTCCTCCATGATCACATAGTACAGGCAGGGTCCTGTTTTATTAAGGGAATAAATGTGTGCTCCGGAGGTTTTTATCACTCTGTTTAAGACCACTTAGAGTCTGGGTGCTGAAAATTACCCAAGCCGGAGGCGAAGGTAATTATCAGCACCCAGACTCTAAGTGGTCTTAAACAGATTGATATATACCGACGGAGTACATAGGCCTATTTATTCCCATTCATAAATACCTTTTCGGTAAAACAAAATCATATAATTCGTTCAAAACATCCTGATTTTGTTCAACAAATTCACTTATGCTTTTTGAAACATCCCTCTTGCAAAATAATGGAGTGTTCAGCTGGCGAGTAAGATGTAAACAACCCTTTTATGGAGATTGACGCGCGCGTATCATGTTCTGTGCGATGTCGCGCAGAACGCACCTGGCGCGTTGCGTTTTGAATTTAGAACTATAAAATTCTGACTCCCTGGTAGTGTTGCGCATACCTACGTGAGGATTGTGAACGTTCAACCAATGAAACGATAAGAGGCACTGGATTTTAGGAGTCCACATTTTATTGTGACACTGGAAAAGTGTTTAAAACCAGCTAGCCATGTCTTTATCATCCGTTTAAGACCAGCCACGTGACGGGCTCTTGACCAATAGGAATGCGTAAACTGTCTTAGGTATTTATGAATGAAGGCTCAAGCCTAGTGTTGGGTGAGCATCTCATGCTTATCTTAATTAAATAATTAAAAATAGACTTTGGACATTTATTCTAAACAAGGATTATAATTTATTCTTTATTATTTTACAATTGTGTGTGAAATCAAGACTTACGATTAAATAATTTCTTGTAATTAATATGCATGTAATGAAACAATAAAGTTTATAAATGTCATTTCAAGGGTTTTGTTTTCGTAGTCAACAAACAATAAAACCGAGACAGCAAGTTTAACAACCAAGAGTTTGCATGTTATATTTTTGGACAAGGCTTACTGCTCCCTGATCCGGGATTCACATCCCACACCATTGATTCAGTGCAAGCTGACAACACCAAGTTGTCCCCCATCGTGGGATTTACTACAGTACATAGAATCGGTGATTATTGCAGTTCATGGATATTACCATTCACTTTACATGTTGCCACGTGCACCTCTCTTCAGTCTGTACTGCGTAAACCTTGTAAAATCAGTAAATTCTTATAAATTTGGAGATGAAGCAAGTAAAATATTATGGAACAGTAGGACTTAGACTTTGGTTTTTCCCCTTAGACTGAAGGTATACAATGTCTTGTAGGATGGACAGGAGTTTCAGGTGAATGTCCTCGGGAACACAACCAACGTGGCTACAACCCTGTACAGCACGACTGGGATGACTGTCTCAGCAGCTCTTACATCGACCTCAGACGGTGTGGGTGACCACTCAATATCAAGTCCACTATAGGCCCTAAGTTCCTCACGCACAGTCGCTGCAGATAAGTACGACTTGTGGAGGTGAGGCTGGAGATGAGAGGTCTGTGTCTGCTTGACTGGTGAAATGATCTCACTGAATAATGAAGTATCTGATTTAGAACTTGGATGACCACAACTGTTCAATGGGTGGTGCAGCATCAGATTTGTCAATGAAGACACACTCGCTAGCTGGGCGCTTTGAAGCTGTGGGTACTTCTCCTTCAGTCTTCGTTTAATATAAGTTTATGGTCTGTAACTGATTAAGAAATGCTTTATTTTTATTCCTGTGAGATATGAAATAAATACTGTATCAATGACAAGGACAAATTCTGTACTTGAGATTAGAGTTTTTCACTGTTGAAAATAAACTACATTTTGTGTGCATCCTAAAGAAATGGAAAGAATGGCGAAAACTAAAGCAGACTATGCAATTTGTTCAGCTGATGTTTTTAAACCTCTCTATAACTCCACAGTTCACAATCTCACCTACCGGTATATCTGGAAGCATCCATGTTTTCAGATGTTCTTGCTATATCTATGAAGCACTTCAGCAGATCAGTCATTTCCATCGATGATCTCTGGGCCAACACAGTTCCACAGAACACATCAAAAACCTTGTCATATGTCGGTGCAGGTTCTTCTGCATCACTGAAAAAGGGAGAAATTATGTTATTGGTGCAATCATTAGGCCTAGAATAAGCCACGAACAACAGGAATGAGCTCAATGTGCTTCACTCAAGATAGATTATTGAGTGGTCGGGCACAACCCGACCACTCTTTGGATCTGTTACGATTAATCTTTTTTTTTTTTTTTTTTCCGTACAGCACGTTTCCGTGGGTTTTCTCCAAAACGGTTTATGATAGCAGAGATGTGACATCTCAGCTTTAAAGCTGATTTCAGCTTTTGTTTTGGATTTCAGATTTTTTTCCTCGCTTGCTGTGTACAAAAGTAAAGGATATTTCCTAAGTTCAGCTTTTTTACACCTTTTCCAGCTGTTTTCAGCTATTTTTATCAGTGGTCACTCACACCTCTGTGATAGGAACTTGTAACTTTCAATATATCGACCCTCATCCTAAGTGGTGCATATTACACTGATGTCATTATGATGTCATCGGGTGTCATATTAAAAGCGATTTTAGCTGAAAAATTGACCAATTACTTTCACCTATAACTCTTGAACTAAATAATCAATGATGTTTGTATTCTGTTATCAGATAGACCATGAATTGCTAAACATTTTTTTGTCTGGTGCATAAACTCGCTTGGCCTTTACTTCTGGGTCTACTGGAAGGTCAAAGTTTAATAGGTGAATTCAAAATGAAGAAGTTAGCCTGAAATGAAAACAAAGCAACATTTCTTCCCAACGGTTTACGGTACGAGCACAAAACTTGTGTGAACTTCTACCATCTTACGAAGATGTTATAACTTGTGTTACGTCACAATGACGTCATCGGGTATCAAATTACAAGCAATTTAAGGGCAAATTTTGACAAAATATTTTGAGCTATATCTCTTGAACTAAATGGAGTATCACGTTCATTTTGTTCGTGAAGTTGTAGACGTTGCCTTGAGCAACATTTCTTATTCCCGGGTACAGAACGGTTTGACCTTTACTTCCCATGTTACCGGAAGTGAAATAGAAATTAAATTAACTCGAAAACAGAAGCATTTGACTACAGATATATAAATTATGAAAGTGTTCAGTGTAGAGTGCCAGACAAAAAAAGTGTGATGACGTCATCATCCGGTAGGGCGCCCCCTATAGTGGCACATAAAATAGAACTATGGATAGCATTATCCCTGAAAACAACAGGCTTGGTATATAAATGAAATCTTGCGAATCTAACCGCATGTATTTTGTTTAACCCAAGAGGACTGCAACAGTACTGAAAAATGTGTCATTCCCAATCACCTCTGCATTAATTTAGGCGCATCTTATGAATGCAGATTGTGGTTCAAGGCCATAGGGCTATACTAGCTCCATGTTCGAGGCACTATTACTTGAGAGCGCCCTCAACTGGTCCTCGGCAGGGTGACCGTTTTAGCCGAATTTCGACTAAATTTGAAAGAATTTTTCGTAAAAAAAACAAGTTCAACAGAAAATTTGACAGAATGGATTTTTTTGCAGATTTCTGGCAGAATTCTCCAAATGTGTATATTTAACAGAAAAATATAGCAAATTTGAAAAAAACATGGTACATTTGTTTAAAAAAGCTCCCATCTATTCAAGCAAACCTTTGCATAATGGGACAGGTTGCCTGGTCTAGCTGCTGAGGTTCACTTGGAACCGGATTTTGCCTGAAATTTACGAAACTTCACAACATCTTTATGTGACTACAGATTGTTTATAATGTAATCTGAACCTTAATTAAGGCAATACTACAACACCTGCATGTGATTTTAAGTGTTTATAGTGTATATCGAGTGATTCTGGGGAATTTGACAGTGCATTTAGCAGAATTTGGGCATGACCTTACAGTCACCCTGGTCCGAAGGCGTATCGCAGGCGCGCGTCAAACATGACCATCTGGATGTGAATCGTATTCATTAGCAGGAGATCCTCCTGATTGAATGACCAACTTGGTCATGACTGCCGGAGCAGGCGGTCTCACCATACTCCCAAACAATGATGTGCTTATCCTTATGAATAAAGCATGTAATTTACAACTGATTAACCCATAATAAGATTAGAAGGCTCTATTTTGAGGACAGAGACACATGAGAAACAGAGACAAAGAACAAAGCAAGAAATAAAACTGGATACAATGGATCGTATTTATTGATCTTTCAAATATCGATATATTAGATCTATCATTAATTCAAAATTACATAATCTTACAAACTCTAATATTTAACATGTTCCAAAATGTTGTCATTGTTCTTGTAGGTTCAGCTGGTGATAGTTTGTTGTACAATACACTGCATAATATACTCATACTTTCCTTATATTAGTCAGTGAAATACATAGTAATTTATAGTGCGTACAAATTAAACGGAAGATACAACATTTGCAAACATCAAAAAACGAAACGATCAAATTATCACGAAATATCTTACTTGATTGTTAGGAAATGCAGTCTAAAGCATCCTGTAAAGTTGTGGCTCCTGGTGTGCTGACATTTTAAAGAAAAACTGTATTTTTCCAACGCTGGTCGGTGGACTAGCGTTGGAGAAAACTGGCTTTCTTCAAAAAGTGCTCCTAAGTGTTTCATATTTAGTTCGTCTGCATTTTCTTGTACCTGTGAAGACTACAAGCCTGCTAGACTGATTCTCTGATCGTACAATTTCCCAAAGTCTATAAATTGCTCCGTTTCATCTTAAGTGGGGTCTGTGAACCAGACTACAAGAATATGATTGGTTTTCTTGTTTTTTTTCCAGCATTTACGAACCCAAAATGTGAAACAAGTCAGTGTAACAATATTTGCTATAACATACTAATCCTCCAAATCCATTTATTTCTGAAAATTGCAGCAAAAGCAAATGTTGTACATTCCCTTTAATGTACATGACTACAATTTAATGTGTTTTAATAGTACATGAATATGGATGGGCAACAGGTTTTTGTATCCATTACAAAACTGCTACAGAAATCATTCAAATAAATAAAAAACAAAACACTGTCAATTTAGTTCCATTCAATTTCACTGGCTGTTGTCACACATGTACATGTATGTATACGTATTACACACACGTACATGTTAAGTGAACTCTCATGGGCATTATATCATACATGTACATCATGTTTTTTAAAAGTTACTACTCAATCGATTCCTATCCTGTCCTCTAATATTGAAAGGAAATCAAAGCAGTGTTATCAGATGTTTGTGTATACATACATAAGTAACAATTTCTATTAAGTGTTGTATGTACGAACTGAAACAAACCCAACTTGTTCAATATTAAAAACTTCAATACAAAGCTAGATATTGTACTATCCTCTACTATATTGTAGTAGTGATCATGTCCATCAGTTGCAGTTTATGCAAACAAAACCAATATTTAAATACATTTAAATGTACACTGACCAACTCAATGCATAATTATAAAGCTGAATCTCCTACTTTGCTGGGGTAATTTGGAACAAAAAAAAATGCAAACCACTTAAAAACACCCTAATGTTTGTCTTGTGCTAAAACCTGTTACACCTGGTTTATGTGAGTTTTATAATGAAAAAGAAAAAGCGTGCGAGGTATAAAATATAGTATTACTATGCCGATTTCTTTTGCAATTTCTTTTCAATTGAGTCAGATTTTGCATGTCAGTATAGGACTTTTTTTTCAATTTGTCTTTTCCACAATTTTACAAAATGTACTTTGAATGGTGCACATACACTTTATTCCAGAACAGCTATCCCTTTTGCTTAGCCAAGCTACTCAAAACTTCCTTTTATGTAATACTGAAATGCCACATTTCTACATATCTACCGTACATGTACATTATACATGTTTGTGTTCATATTTATTGATGGAAATTACTATGAGAAAAACCTGAACACTCCTAACATGTGCGAAATTAAAATAAAGATACCGACAAAGTTTGCTTGCAATCCATTTCCATCCATGTAATAATCAGTGTAAAAGTACATGTATGTGACATACCATGAATAATACGACCTTTTTTTCTATGATCCATTTTCAATTGACCTACATGTACATGAACATGTACACGTATCAGCATTGACGAGTTAGCCATACAATGTCAAATTGATCAAATTGATTTGAATTGACATTTATAACTAAACTTTAATTCACTCATTGTTTTACATGTACATTGTACATTAACCCTCCGACGCAGAAAGCCCATTTACTAACACGCTTACAGTAAGGGGTCCCTCCGGGGACCCAGATATTTAGCGCCTTGGTTTGAGGCTACATAACACTGTATCTATATGTATACAATCTCGACATGTCTGTAGACTATAAATAAGGAGGTCATTGACAGGAAACGGATGTTGTATACATAGTCTGTGGTCAAGTCGTGCACTTGGCTACCCGCAAGTGACTTTGTTTTGTGCACGTGTATATGGGCAGCCCAGGTTGTCAGGCTCAGATATGCCTGACCCGGGTCGCACACTAACGGTGACTGCATATATCCGTAGAGGGTGTCTCAGGCTAGGATTAGATGGAAGATCACCAGAATTGGCTGGAAATTTTTTTTTTTATTAAGGTAATTAACCAAATTGGGTCCCCAAAAGGGCTAGTTTCTGCGTCGGAGTGTTAAAAAGTCGAAGAACAGCCTTTGAGATTGCTTACAGTGTACACAAAGGAAACATGAACATCTTAATTATTGGTTTACTATGACCAAACTGGGGTCAAAGGTCATCATAGGGACACTACTTCCAAAAAAGTCATGGCACAATCACATGACTCGTGCATGAACATGAATTCCTTGGCCCGCAGCTTCCAAGATATTTTGCGATCAAGCTTGTTACTTTATCAATGACTGCCATTGTTGATTTATTTTGTCAATCACACCAGTCTGCAGACATATAATGAGCATGTGTCAGCATTTGTGAATGGCTGAAAATTTAAACGTTTTAACATGTATACCGTTCTTAAAATATTTGTAAAACGTCCACAAAATTAAATGCAAGGTCACATCGGTAGTAAAAAATTCCAAACCACACACATTAATTTTTGTGCAGTACTTTCAATTTGTAATGGCATTCATGAGAAATAAAAAAAAACAAAGAAATTTTGCAAATCAAAGGAAAAGTTGCACACCTGTAATTAATAGGGCAGATAGTTTAGTTGATCCCACTAAAACTGAAGGTGCTCCGTAGCTAAAACAGGCTAGGGATGCAAATAACAGCACTCCAGCCGAACAGGGCTGTCCTGGGCAAATATCGAATGTGCTCCGTAGCTAAAACAGGCTAGGGATACAAATAATGGCACTCCAGCCAAACAGGGCTGTCCGGGGCAAATTTTGAAGGTGCTCGGTAGCTAAAACAGGCTAGGGATACAAATAATGGCACTCCAGCCAAACAGGGCTGTTCGGGGCAAATATTGAAGGTGCTTTGTAGCTAAAACGGGCTAGGGATGCAAATGACGGCACTCCAGTCAACAGGGCTGTCTAGGGCAAATATTGAAGGTGCTCCGTAGCTAAAACAGGCTAGGGATGCAAATGACAGTACCCCAGTCAACAGGGCTGTCCAGGGCAAATATTGAAGGTGCTCTGTAGCTACAGGTAAACAGGCTAGGGATGCAAATGACGGCACTCCAGGCAAACAGGGCTGTCCAGGGTAAATATTGAAGGTGCTCCGTAGCTCAAATGACGGCACTCCAGTCATCAGGGCTGTCCAGGGCAAATATTGGAGATGCTCAGTAGCTAAAACAGGCTAGGGATGCAAATGATGGCACTTCAGTAAAACAGGGCTGTCCCGGGCAAATATTGAAGGTGGTCCCTTGCTAAAACAGGCTAGGGATGCAAATGATAGCACTCCAGCCAAGCAGGGCTATCCAGGGCGAGTATTAAAGGTGCTCCCTTGCTAAAACAGGCTAGGGATGCAAATGACAGCACTCCAGCCAACAGGGCTGTCCAGGGCAAATATTGAAGATGGTCTGTTATTAAAACAGGCTAGGGATGCAAATGACAGCACTCCAGCCAAACAGGGCTGTCCAGGGTGTATACTGAAGGTGTTCATTGCTAAAACAGGCTGGGGATGCAAATGACAGCACTCCAGCCAACAGGGCTGTCCAGGGCAAATATTGAAGATGGTCTGTTGTTAAAACAGGCTAGGGGTGCAAATGACGACACTCCAGTCAAACAGGGCTGTCCAGGGCAAATATGGAAGATGGTCCCTTGCTATACAGGCTATACAGGGATGCAAATGACAGCACTCTAGTTCTGTCTAGGGTGCATATTGATGATGCTCCCTTGCTTAATGTGAATGTATGAAAAGGCTAGGGACGCAGATGAGGGCACTCTGTCCAGGGTGAATATTGAAGGTTCTCCCTTCCTAAAACAGGCTCCTGCTAGGGATTCGACTGTCGACCCTCCACCAAAACAGGGCTGTCCAGGGTGTATACTGAAGGTGTTCATTGCTAAAACAGGCTAGGGATGCAAATGACAGCACTCTAGCCAAATAGGGCTATCCATGGTAAATATTGAAGAGATTCCCTATCTTAAACAGACTAGAGATGCAAAGGAAGGCACTTGAGCTTAAGCAGTCCATGGTGAATACTAAAGGTGCTTCCCAGCTGAAACAGACAAGGAATGTAAATGATGGCAGTCCAGTCAAACATGGCTATCCATGGTGAATATTAAAGATACTCCCTAGCTTAAACAGACTAGAGATGCAAAGGAAGGCACTCCAGCTTGAATACTGAAGGTGCTTCCCAGCTCAAACAGACAAGGGATGCAATTGATGACACTAGAGTCGAAGAGTAGCAGTCAAGCTGATGACACTGCTCATGAAAACATACAGAACTGCTTGAACTTGGACTGCAGATGTCGATGATGGTACTCGTCAAATAATCATCTGTGTACAATAAAAACAGAGAGAAAATGTACTGTAAATTAATATTTGAGAAAGACATAGGCCTACAGGTACAAGTACTTAATACAGGTACAAGTACACTTAAACTAAATTGTACTTTTCTCATTTTTGTTTACTTTGTCCATATTGAAAATATTAGTTATTATTTCAAATTTTAACAATTTTACATAGTATATTTTTGTTAACATAATCCTGTGAGGGCTCGGGGCACCTTGAGATCCCCAGGGAATTTTTTCCAACATGTATCATGGCCAATTCTCAACAAACTTAGTGAATTGTGGGGGTTAATGTTGTGCTCAAACAAGTTCTTAAAAATGACCATACAGGCCATACCAAGTTGGCAACCAATATAAAAAATGGGAATCACATTAGTGAAGTAGAGCATACAAAAATGTACCCCTGTAAGGTCCTGATCAATCCCCGCCACACTACACATACAAACCTCTCAAGGTAACCCCACATACCCCTCCCAATTGGGTTCAGATTCATTCAAGATTTGATAATATTCAATTTATTATTTAAAAATCTACTTTGACAGCTTCGTGATAACTATAATAAACTGGTCTCACAGATGTGATAATGTTATCCAAACCTCGGACATAAACATGATCAATTAGTGTTGCATTTTCTGTAGTCGCCTCTGTTACACACTGTCTATATCCATGCTCCTTCATTACTTTTTCAATAGATGAAATACTGCTTAGGACATTATCATTGAAATCTCCCATACTAATACACCTATTACTGATCTTATGTACTTCAGTTAGCAACTTCATCAGGTTTGGAATGAAATTTGGAATGCTATATGTCGAAGGTCGATAGATGACAACTATTACTAAGGCTGAAACGATACGCCCGAGTCACGATATGATACGTATCACGATATATATCAAACGATACGATATATATCGCGAAATATCTTGGTATAAAAAAATAAATAAAATCATAACAGATGAACTTAATCAGGGTCTAAGTCCTCTTTAATCTGTCTCTACTCGTTTCTGATAATACACAAATACAGTAAGGTACTACCGTAAATTTCGGAATATAAGCCGCGCTGCGTATAAGCCGCACTGACCGCAGCGGTTTCAATTTTGTAAGGCCTCCAAATTCTAGTCAAAATGCTCTGAACCAGTTCCATTTACACTACAGAGCTATAAAAAGGGCCACAAAAGTTATATCAAATCATTTACAATCGATACTCTAACAAACAAATATGGAAATTGATGATGAGAAATAAACTACGGGAATTGCTGCCGGCTGCCCCGTCCGGTCCCCGGCCTTAAAAGTTAATGCATGGCCCGGCAGCATGCGCCAGGGAATGACAACATTTTCCCGCTGCACGTGACGTGAGAGAGTATGTAACCGTGTGTTGTGACTGTTGTCTGACTAGAGCGTTACAAATTTTGCTTTTGTGGAAACAGTTGCTGATTTGTTTTGCCCTAAGACTAAACAGGTCCTGTTTTACCTCAAAACTTATCAAATTTGTGTGATTACAAGCGAGTAGTTACTAAGTTCAAGTTTCGATCGTAACTTTCTTAAAAAAATCAAAACCAAAGATCTTGTCCTGTAGCGCCGTAGAAAACGATGCTGACATTTTCATGAGCGAATCCATTAATTTTGCAAGGGGTGATTCAGTCCCCTTTTTTAGTTTTACATCGTTTCTTAAATACATTTCAAGAAAAAATATATATTGTGACGTTGAACAACTTATTATCTAATAAAGAAATATTTTGAACACCATAACAAGTATTAGTCGTCATTTTTCTTTTTTTAATCAGCGGAAATATTGGTAAGTATTATTCCCAAGAAAGAACACCACCCCTTCATTACCACAAATGGTGTGGTCCGCTGGGGAATTAAGCATGCTGCATGGCAGCAGCAGCACTAGTATCACGATGGAGGAATCCTCCATGGTATCACGTACGGCTGGCCGCAAGCGTCTAAGACAGCTTTCACCGTACTTTTTACCGCTCAGTTTTGGTTTTGGTTTGTTGATAACTTTATTAATTGATAATTCATTTCAGCAACACATCTCTTCTTGTACCAGTACATTAAATACACATGTGCATCTTATTTTTATTCTTCAAGGCTCAGCGTATAAGCCGCCCTGCGTATAAGCCGCAGTAAACATTTTCATGGGCAAAATCAATGATAAGCCGCGGCTTAGGCTGCATCCGAATCAACTGTCTAGAGCTAGGTCTAGGTCCGCGCCCATTGAAAATACGCTGGGGCGCGCTAACAATAGACGTAGCCGTAGCTCTGGAAGCCCGTTTCGGACATGGCCTTATATTCCGAAAATTACGGTACATGAAATGCATGCACCACCTGAAGAAAAGTGACATGACGGAGAGTCCGCATGAACTTTTCACGTGTGCGCGCTCAGAAAGGTAAGACTTCAACTCCTCGCATTATTATTTTTACATTTCGTACTTCTCATGCATCGCAGTTGCTTGCAATTTTGTTTCGGTGCGCTGCCGCTGTGATTTATTATATTATTATTAATAATATCGATATGAAACATTCGTACCGATATATCGTATCGTGAACGAATGTATCGCGATGCACTGATATATCGATGTATCGTTTCAGCCTTAACTATTACTACAGACATACTAGAAATTATATGAAATGCGATGTATTCCAAATTCTGTACAGCTAAATTCAATCGACTAAAACACCTGTCTTGTTTGCCATAAACTGCTACACCACCATGACTCTGTTGCTGTAACAATTTCATAGAATCATTATATGACATACCTCGGATTTGATGATAGAACTTGAATCCTTCTAAGTTCAATTCAATGACTTCATCCAGTTCAATCCATGTTTCTGTTAAGCAGATGAAATCAGATTCAATCAGTTCACGCTGGCGTTTCATGTCTAAATAATGGGCTCTTAATCCTTGTACATTATGCAAGATAATAGAAGTACATGTCGAAGTCGTTGTTGCAATGTGGTTAAGATTCAAATCAACATCTTCAATAAATGCAGGCATTTGACTTAACGCATGAGTGATTGATTTATCACAATATATATTATTTGGGATCAAATCCTTCAATAACCACACCATTCAATGATGTGACACGACTCAAACTGACATATGCTTGACCAGCTGTAAATGTACGATTTAGACACACTACAGATTTACTCATTGTCATGCCTTGTACTTTATGTGCTGTACACGCCCATGCAAGCTTCAATGGAAATTGCTTTCTTACCAATAAACTCTTCTTGAATCTTAATCACAACAGAATTGGGAAAGATTTCCATATACGAAGTTCACTCAACACTCTGTGTACAAACCCTATGAGAGTGGACTGATAATTTTTAAGTGTTTTCTAAGAAAATGCTTGTATTTTCAAATTGACTTTGATGACATGAAATTGCTATCTGGGGGCTTGATAGTCAATACAGAGGAAAATTAGTGAACTTCGCATATGGTAATCTTGCCCAGAATTGGGATCATTTAGTGACACTGCCTCTCTCCTTAATTTGGATCCAACATTTTCATTATCAAATTTGACTTTGATGAATTCTGGCTGAAACTGATCAGGTAACATCTCAATATGACTCGCAGCTCCAAATGCACCTTGACTAATCCATCTGACACATCAATATTCTTAGTCAACATAACTCGTGCACCAACACCTATCCACAATGATTTACATAGACTTGTGTGAGTTGATTTTAAAGTGTTTCCTCTTTGCTTTATTTTGCCACTGCCATCCTTTTGAAAATCCTTTGCTTCTATGCATATACATTCTGCACACTTATCATGTAACACTTTAACATTGAACTTGTCAACCTGTTTATTTGTAGGGTAAATATGAATGGCATCATAGCAATCTTCTCCAGTTTTACAACCTTGCAGCACTGCAGTACTCTCATCAGAAAAAGCATCTTCTTTTGTCTTGACCCTCAATTCATTCAAAATCTCTGCAAATCTCTTATCATCCTTTTGCCTCATGATTTCATTTAATTCAACCTTCTTGACATTGTCATGCCATAATGCTGATTCAATGGTGTTGTGACACAATGATTTTCCTTTCACTGGAGGTAACTAAATCACCAACTGCAATCACATTGACATTAGCAAAAGGACACTGACTTCTTGTTTGTTTGATTTGTCGTCGTCGTCCATGAATGTAGCACAGCATTTTCTGATCAACCATAGAAATTTCATCTATAATAAGAATTTGTAACTGACCTAATTCATTGCGTAAGGAACTTATTTTGTTCATCACCAAGTGGTTGATAAGGCAATGACACATCAGTTGGTATTGACAAAGCGGGGTCCGCTCATAAGTCCGACGCCTCATAGGTCCGACGCCTCATAAGTCCGACAAAATTGCATCCCCTAACCAAATAAAGGCCCATTAGTCCGACGCCTCAAGGGTCCGACGCCTCATAAGTCCGACGCCTCATAGGTCCGACAACGTAAAAACGAGGCGTTTAATTTGTCGGACTTATGAGGCGTCGGACTTATGAGGTGTCGGATCTATGAAGCGGAATTAATAAATTGTATGCCTCATAAGTCCGACGCCTCATAAGTCCGAAATTTCGAACTTATGAGGCGTCGGACCTATGAGGCGTCGGACTTATGATACGGCCCCGACAAAGCACTGTGCAAAGTAAGTCCATTGATATTAAATGCAGCAACGCCAGTCGGAGCAGTGAGCAGAACAGTCACATCGTCTGGAGTAATTGTTAATCTTCCTAGTATACGCACAGCTTCATTATAAAGACACTTGATCAAATGACTCTTGCCTGTTCCTCCAGTTATGAATGCATGAAAAGGTTCAGAAATTTTTCCATTTACTTTATCTAAACACCACTTTCTGATCTTAAAGAAAACTTCACGTTTTTTAACATTCAACAATCTCATGAAAGACCTAACTTCATCTCTGGGCATTCTATGCGACCGGTACTCAATGCAATTCCCTGTACTGTCCTTTTGATTATCTTTCAAATCTGGAATAGCACCTTCATCTTCACTGTCTTGAACAACTAGATCCTTCTCATTTTCACACTCAATTCTTTCTGATTCAGTCTCTGGACAAATCAAAGCCCATGCATCTTCTTGAAAGCCAAACTGCTGCAAATATTGCTCAACATCTTCCATAGATTCTATACCAGCCTCAAATTTCTACAATTAAATCAAATCTACAATTAAATTTACAAGTTGTACATTATAGTCATATTCATGAAGTTTAACACTGCCAGTCTTGTAGAATTCTTTATAGGTTTTGAAGTGAGGAGGTTTCAATTGTGCATCAACTCGATAATGGAGAAAAAATTGCAGAAATTTGCTGTGATAATATCCGGGCACTTTGAAACAGAAAATCTAGGATATTTAATGACAGCACACTGACTTCGAGTACGCTTCTGTACATATCCTAAACCATTTTGTAACTTATGAACGTTTACATTGTGGGCTTCCTTTCTACTTTCAATGCTTCAGTGCTTGACAAAATTCTGTATTCTGAGCAGAATGACGCTAAACACATTTCATCAAATTCATGCATCTTTGGTCGTGCTTTGTATCTATCAATCTTGCTATGCATCCAAATATTTTCATCATCTTCATCTGATTTATCCTGGATCAATTTCAATGGTAAACTCATCCTAACAGGATTTTCTCCAACAGGAATGAATTCTAATTTCCTTGAGCATTCTTTCAACCTTACATTACAGACACGATACACTGCCTCCTGAGCTGACACTTCACGATTTTGCAAATATGCATATCCAATCTGTTTCATACTTCCCTTAGCAACAAGATTTCCATAACCCCTTCCTAAGTATCTGAAAACTTACTCATTACGTCACTGTTTCTTCAACAACATCACAATTCTCATCATTGCTGCTAAAATCTTTACTACTATTTTTATAAGTTTTCCCGGCCAATTTCACCAAGTTTTCATTCAATTTAACGCCTGGCTCATTCGATTTAGATTGAAATTGAAAGATCACGCAGATCGGCATTCGACAATCACAAAGAATCATTCTATTTCACTATTCGAGCATTCTATCGCCTTTTAGCTTCACTCGTCCCTATTATTAAAGATGCATTCATATTAAAAGTATCGCGTTGTTCATCCAATTTCTTCTAAACCATTAGTAAGGGGTTGATCGGGCATTCGTTTTCATTAATGGGCAAACATATTTCACATTTTGTCAAACATCTTTTAAGACTTCATTCGTGTTCGTATTCCTTAGCGTAAATCATATTTGATGATTTCAAACTGTAGAATGATTGACTTTCTTTCTTAATTAAAGGGTATGTGCAATGAATTTTTCTCAGGAATTCTATTTGCGCAACTCTGTGAAATGTAAGAAAACTACACATTTGACAACACTTTTTGGGTTCATCTTATTGCAAATGTGCACTTCTTTAAACATTCAAAAGTTTCCATGCTTTTCCGGACTAACGCTGTTACTGTGATGTCATTTCAGGAAGACACTGTTCAGTTTAGGTTTTTTTCTTTCAAATTATTCATACAAAATTTGCTAATTGAAAACATTTGTGGGAAAGGGTTGGTCATTGGCTTACTGCCATGTACTAACACATCATATAATCACCAAAAGAAAATTTAAAAAAAATTATGACAGCAAAATATCCAAAATTCTAGCAACTTTTTTTTTGGCTGAAATAGCCGTGTAACATTAATCATGCTCGGAATACGATCACAGGTTTTCTAATGAATATGAAACTTTGCATTAGCATAAAAACGGAGAAGGCACTAAAAACGCCCCTCAAAATGGAAAATAAAACTTACAAATAAGGTTAAATGTGACACAAAGATGTATTTCCAAGGTTTGCATTGTAAACTCTACATGGGCCCTGTGAATACGGTAAGTGTTCGGTCAGACATACGCAAGAAAACATATAAGAAATAACGCAAGAGAAGTGTTCCCGACGGTACAACCATTGCCAAACATACGTGTCCCGATGTCTTGCACGTCAGGAAATCGTCAACATAAACAAGCCCCTTGATCAAACGTTTAAACAATTATATAGAAAAGATCAACAGTGAAAAAGAAATTATCTTAGCCCCTTTCAATTCATTATTTCATTGCATCTTGTTTCCCTCATATCAGTTGATTTGTAGAATTTTTTTTGGGGGGGGGGGAGAAATGAACTTCGGAGAAAAATAGGAAAAAATATCGATTAAAAAATCTTACTAATTTAAACGACCAAACGATGAAAGCGATTGCCCATAAACGAATAAAAAACGAAAAGCATGATTATACTTTATAAGCGCACAGATGTTCGCTAATTTGAATGCGTCAACCGTCAAAAGGTTGCAATGACTTAATTTCAGACTGCTACAAGTCAGGTCTTGAATGCATCAAAACGAAATAGGTTGCCCGAAAACGAAAACGAACATTCACAGCAAAATCTTGGATGCCTAAAAATGAAATTGAATGAACCCCAAGTGAAGAAGAAACCCGAATTGGACCACATGTGCAAAACTCACGCGAAATTGAATAGCTGATAATGAAACTGATTACAAAAATTTGGAAATTTGCCGGGAAAACCTATATTATCACGAAGTTGCTCTCTTCTCATTATAAATGTCCTTTCAGATGGTGGCCGAGGGAAATTAAACCTGCATTCTGTACCCTTCTTTTTGCAACTTTTTGAATGTTTTCTACCATGGAGTTGAACCTTTGTTATGATTTCGTTGAGTTGCTCATCCTCATGCTGTGATGGAAAATTGCATGTTACATACTTGTTGATAAATTCGATTACATCTTTATCACAATGAAAACCCATTTTCGGAGCATTTTCAATCCAGAGCAAACAATGTGTATGTGGTGATCCTCTCTGTTGAAACTCTACTCTGTAGAAATAATCCTTCACCTTTCCAATTGGCTGAGCTTCTGACATAATGACTTCCTTCAGAAAGATATGAAACCTTCTATCAAACATTCAAACATTTCTATCAGTTACAGGATTACTTCTCAATAACAGACATTTGTCATTCCAATCCAATTCATCAAGTGTTCTTGGGTCCCCCTGTTGTTTCAATATTGTATTAATTACTTCAGGCCATCTCATATCAGCAGCAGAAAATGAACAAAACCAGGTTGGAAGTCAAAGTTGTGTAATCATTGCTAATACATATCTGTGAGCACATTGCCAGTATGGTGGTGTACCTCTAATGGGCATCAGAAACTTGTATCCTTTGTCAGACTTGAGCATATCTCTCAACTTGTTTTTGTCATTAAAGCATTGAGGCAGTGATGTTACGTCCTTCATGTGTCTTGACAGAGCCTTGACGTAATGCAATAGAAACACTTGACAAAACTTGTTGAATCTCAGACAGATATTGAGCATAAAATATATACTCTGTGTTTTGAGCAAATCTATTATCAACATGCATTAATCGATTGTGCAAGTATCTGCATAGTGTAAGCCATATTTCTCGTTTGTCACTAAATATTGGAGCACCATTTGGAAATAATGTTGAGAAACATTTGGCCTCATTTCCTTCTTCCATCAAGATTCTTACTGGATTGTTGCCTTCACATGGAGCTACACAAAATATTTCATCAAAGTACTGATCAAGTATTTCTTGTGCAACATTTGCAGGTTGAAGACAAGTATCAAGTTGTATTCCTCGTAATCGTTGATCATCATCTTTATCATCCCCATTATCATCATCACTATCATCATTTTCATCTTCTACAGGCTGTGTTTGTTTTTCTTTTCCATCTTCACTTACCTGTACAGCTTCCTCATCAATTGAACATTCAGGCACAGGATTTTCCCAATCATACTGTATTTCAATATCATGATACCACTTATTATTAGCTTTAAGATATTGCAAAGCTTCCTGCAAATTTTTTTTGTTTACAAACTGATACTCGTAATAACCCTTGTAAGACAGTTTTCGTTTTAATTTTATTCGTATCATCTCATTCTCATTTGCAGGTCTCGGTAAGCTCTTTATTGTCTCGGTGGTATTTGATGGAATGCAAACACAAGGTCCATAAATTCCTTTCTGCCCACCTTTTGGACGATTTACAATTTTCATGAATGCTATACTTCTTGCTATCAAATGCCATTCTAGGGTATTCAGTCCTTGTAATTCTTCTGGAATATTCCACAAAGTTAAATTATAAAGGCATGCTTCTGCTGGTATTCTGTTAGCAATTAATTTTCTATGACATATATAACAAATCCACAATGTCCCACTGTTTGATCTAGCAACTACACAGAGAAACACACATTTAGCATTACATGTATGAAAATACTGCTCACAAATAAATTGATCTTGTTTGTATTTGCATTTATTACATTTCATGACTTGATTTCGAAACAGTAATTTTAAGCAAACAGCGCAAACACAGTCTGGACCACCTTTTGTTGAATTCTTGAAATCATTTATTACTTTTTGAATGCATCATCTCCTAATCTTGGACTTTAATGCTTTGTTTCTATTGCTTGCAACAATTTTACTTTTATAATATGGAAATATCATTTTATTTGTAATCCTTTTATTGTGTCTGTAGTTTGGATCTGCATTGTTTTTTGCTTTATTTATTATTGTAACTGCTTCACTAAGTTTCCTTCTAAAATCTGCATCTCTATGATATTTAAGTTTCCCTGCTTTCTTAATTGCTTCCTTCACTTTATTTTGGTAAGTTGCATCACCATGATATTTGAATTTAGTTGCTTCTTTTTCGCTTGTCGTACTTTCCTTTGATACTTTTCATCTCCCTGATATTTGACTTTACTTGCTTCTTTCTTAGCTTGTCGTACTTTCACTCGATAACTTTCATCTCCCTGATATTTGACATTACTTTGGCTTTTTCGCTGAACAGCGGAAAAGCCTTTGTTTTTGTTCTAATTTTTTTTTTTCTCTTCTTTTTTATCTTTTTGGGTCCACCCCAAATCCCATTGACTTTGTACACGTTTTTGGTACACGCCACTTTTGACCTAAAACAAAGTCCTTTTCCAATGAAACTTATCTCAGGTAAAGACCCTATAGTGAAGTTGTGTACGTGTCTCAAAGAGTGACGTCATGATTACGTCATCATGGGTCACGTGACGTCATCACAAACGTGCATATTTGGAAGGCCTATATCTACAGAACAGTAAGTCCGATTGGGTTGAAACTCGGTATGTTGGTAATCCGGGATGTGTTATACATTGTAGGTAAAAATTGAGGTGACGTCACGATGACGTTATCATGCGATTTAATATAATTTTTTTGAATTTTGGAGCTTTAAGCCATATCTCACAAACGCAACATGCAAAATTGAAAATTCTTGTTGTATTTTGTTCAATGTTAGGTAATAGGGCAATTCCACGGTAACGGAAGGACGTTTTCACTCATTAAACAAAATTTCAAATGTGCCTATCACAGACACTGTTATTAGTTACAGCAAGCAAATGTCACAATTGTATTGCTATAATGCTACTTTCATTTTCCACACTTTTGGGGGGCATGAATGCCTCCCGTTTATGAATTATGAATATTAATGAGGTCGGTAACGGAAGGACGGTAAAACAGACAAGGGTTTTCCAACTAACATGTGTTTTGCAAAAACTCTGTGAATTTTATGGGGCAATTATATTTTAAAGGTAGGAAATGGAATCCCTGAAGCTTTATCTATACTATACCACCTTTCATTTGACTTTAAGTGTTTCGGTTATATAATTACAACGTTTTAAGCAGATTACAATTTGGTAACGGAAGGACGGTAACGGAAGGACGGTAACCGAAGGACAAAAGGTTTACTCAATTATAGCATGAACAAAAAGTGAATTTACACTAATTATACAAGCGAAACAAATTGCTTAAATGTGTAACTGAATGTGAAATCAACAATATGCAGACCTGGCATAAATAATTATACCCAAGAAACTATTGAGATAAAGATAGAAGCCTGCTAATTAATGATAACAAAAGAAAAACGAAAACAACCCAAAACACATAATTCACGAACACAGGACTACTACAGAAATAGATTTCAAACCCATCACCTCAATCCTTAAAAGTTTAAATACACAGTATTTGAACTCTTGAGTATATTGGTTACATGTTCACCAACAACTTTTAATAATAATACCGGTAGGTTCAAAGGTTTACCTAAAGGGTGGGGGGGGGGGGACGACCAGCCTACATGTACATTTAAGGTAAAAACATCTACCGGTAGAACTGATGGCTTCAGTTAGGTGTTGCTTTTAATTGAACTCTAAAATCAATGTTTGAAATCAAATTACAATGATTTAGACTAGTAACAATTATTTTATAAACATCTAAACTGAAGTTGTTAACTTGGGCATAATTTGTCAAAGACTGCACCTCACATGTCTTACACATGTAAATTGAATGAAAGTGCCCCAAAGTACCGGTACTTTCTGCCATTGCATTTTTGACTTAATTTGCTTCTGGAATGGCTTCACAGAATTCGTATCTTTCTCTATTGTCCATGAATGCTGATGGCAGCAACTTTATGATTTGATTTTCTGCAACAACTCCATACATGTACAAGTACTGGTACATCGGCATATATGTACATGTACATTGTACATGTTGTACATGCCTGTGCCTTCAAATTGTAATAAACACCTTGCCCTGCTTATCCCACTTTTGTGAAGGTGGGTCACATGAATGTCCTTTCAATGCTCATTATACATGAATGTATTTGCAGTGATTTTCATTTTTCAAACATGAGCGCAAATGTCGTAACATTTGATAAAAATACGATTTGTCCTTCCGTTACCGTCCTTCCGTTACCAATTTGGTAACGGAAGGACGTGATTTAATTAATTGTAATTAAAAAACAAGAAGTACAGCAGTGTCAGTTATAATGTCATATTGAAGGCCTACCTAAACTTGCTTTGCACAATAATTTTCAATTCATTCATACTGCAAGTTTTAAAAATAAATTAAAAATATGTATTTTTTCGGTAACGGAAGGACATTTTCGAAGGCTGAAATATTAGAAGTCACTGAAGCGAAACAAATTATGCAAAATGTTAAAAACAAGTTTTAGTCGGTTTTTCAAGACCAATACTTTCTCATGACAGAAACTGATGGCATTAGTACATATTTTTGTGTGTCTATTGGTAGAATACTTTCATATCACTATTAATCACATTTTTAGGATTAAAACTGGATTATTACATAATCCTTGTTTTTGGTACCGAAATGTATAAAAAATTACATTCCGACTTCAAATCTTGAAAATATAGACCTTTAGCTTTCATTTGATGCCAAATTTGTTTAAGTCACATGTATTTGAATTTTTTGGTGTCATGTCCACTTTGGTGTGGAATTGCCCAATACGTGTTTGCCAAAAATTTAGAAAAAAAGTGAGACGTCACAATGACGTCATCAAAAATGCCATTTTTAAAAAAAAATATAAGGGAAGGCCCAATTGTCATGAAACTTGGTGGATAAGTAGATGGTGTCACAAGTATGCAAAATGTGAAATGACGTCACCATGACGTCATCGGTTGATTTTTAATGATTTTTTAAATATTAAAAATTTTGTTGCATTTACAAAATTTTACACTTTGTTTCATTGGATTAACGTCAAACTTGGTGCACATCAAGACTACAATAAAAAAATTGTGGACTGACAGGTATTGTTATGATGACGTCATCATGGGACACGTGGCGTCATCACAAACGTGCATATTTTGAAGTCCTACATGTATATCTACAGAACAGTCAGTCCGATTGGGTTGAAACTCGGTGTGTCGGTAGACTGCGATGTGTTATAGATAAAAATGAGGTGACGTCAAGATGATGTAATCGTGCAATTTTTTATGAATTTTTGAATTTTTGGACCTTTCAGCCGTATCTCACGAACGCAACATGAAAAATTCAAAATTCCTTTTGTATTTTGTTTGTTAGGTAATAGGTATACCGTAATTTTCGGAATATAAGCCGCGCGGCGTATAAGCCACAGTACGCAAAAATCTGCAAATTAAGATTTGAAGTCGGCGTATAAGCCGCACCGGCGTATAAGGCCAAACAAAAAAAATGGTGTGTTTACGGTAACCCGACCGACCTGGAATTTTTTCGGCCAAATTGCCGACCTCAAACTTTTTATTGCCATTTTGAAGGTTGATAATTGACAAATTTCAAACATTTCAAGTACTTTTAATTATTTGCCACGAACAAAAAACATTTTCCACACTTGAATCTGACCATAATTTGACACAAACATACCTGTGTTAAACGTGCGAAAATCGCGACGATCTCAAAACTTGAATTCTCAAACTACGAAGTACGATTATTTTTGCACAAACGCATCGGGGTACGCCTGGCTGCCCGACGGATGGCATGGTTCTCCCCAAACGTGTGTATCGGCCCGATATGCTGGAATTGCGGCCGGCCCGATACGCCGACAAAAAAATGCTCGATAACTTTCATCTCCCTGATATTTGACATTACTTTGGCTTTTTCGCTGAACAGCGGAAAAGCCTTTGTTTTTGTTCTAATTTTTTTTGTCTCTTCTTTTTTATCTTTTTGGGTCCACCCCAAATCCCATTGACTTTGTACACGTTTTTGGTACATCACATGCCGATCACATTTTTTAGCCCCCGGTACGCACAATATAATTATCATACACGCCATTAAAATGCACAATTTGATCGTTACATACGCCATTATTTCATTTTGACATGCAAAATCTTGACCAAAATCCTGTTTTTCTGATGCATTGTGATCACAATGCACACGATGACGTGTTCTGTTGACCACCAGCAGCACCCAGCTAACATACAGCATGGTACACTGGTTCCCTTCGCCAGCTAACGGAATCAATGCTATGATGAAGGACCGGAACCAGTGACTACTGCCTCTCTCCTGTCCATACTTCGTATCATACAGCATGATGATGTAGTGGGCCGAAGTTGGATCGTAAAAATATTACCAAACAAACATCGCTGGAGAAAGAGAATTTCTGCGAATTAATTCACAGAACGTGATCTTTACTTTCTGTGTATGTGTTTTCCATTAAAATGACGAGATTGCAAAGCTCGAACTTGTGGTGAAACATCGTAGCGTGTTTCTGCAGTAGTGCAAGATTTTCGGCCACGTGGGCCGTGAGCACGGCGCGATGTTCGGCCAGCCAGGCGGAATGTTGGCGGTGCCAGAGGCCGTGATGTATGTTAAGCATAAAGTGGAATCACTGACCTCAAATATATTTTTAATTAGGTGAGGCAAGTTTTAATCACTTTTGATAGCCAGTCTTGATAATTTTCGTGGCGCAAATGAAAAAAATCCAGGCACAAAATAAACATGATTCCTTGCTCTATGATTAGTACGAATGATGCTCCATTAATCAGCACCCCAAAAAAATTGGCGAAATAATTTTCTGACCTACTGACGCTATTTTGAAAGGCATGTAATCGGAAGCAAAAGTTGTTTTTTTTCTCCACCTTAATTTCTTAATTTGAAACTTACATGTAAATGTAATTCATACTTTTCTAGTTAGGAAGCAATGAAACACAGGTTGTGAAATGTTAATTTTTTTTAAGTTAACAATTTTGATTTTTTTTCTTTAATTACAAAAATATTAGTGACCTACAAGATCTCCTCTGAATTTTAAGGACAAATCTTAAGATAAAGACCCCCAGATTTGCTCTAAAATGCACCAGAGAGCTTCTAAAGTTAAAACATTTTCGGGTTGTTGAATCACAGCAAATCTTCCCCCACATGTTTGAAAAAATCCTGGGGAGAACCCTGGCCGACGATACAAATTAATTTGGATTGAAATGTATCGATTGAATATCTTCAATGCTTGAATAGTGGTTTTATACAATTTTTTTTGCGAAAGAACACGCATGGGCATGCAGAACTGAAGTGAAAAAAAAAATTACAAAATAAAATTATTTCCCTACCTACCTACCTGGATTTTTTTCAGACCGTTACCGTAAACACACCAATTTTTTTGTTTGGCCTAAGCCGCACCGACCGCAGTGGTTTCAATTTTGTAAGGCCTCCAAATTCTAGTAAAAATGCTCTGAACCAGTTCCATTTACACTACGAAAGCTATAAAAAGAGCCACAAAAGTTATATCAAATCATTCACAGTTGATACTCTTATAATAATACAAACAACTAGAGGTTCGCGTTTGTTGTTACAAACGCAGAGTGGTCGGGCAGGCAATTTGTTCATTAAACACTGCCGAGTTCTCTGTTCAGTTATGAATATGTTTATGTAAGAACAAAGGATCCAAATTAAATCCTTTCCAGTTCAATCAATTCTTTGTTTAAAATGCATCTTTAACGGTGCGATAAATTTTAGTAAACATTCTACATGTATGTACACATGCAAGTTATTTCTGGCTTTATGACGTCATTATTCAAAAACGGGAAATGAATACTGATGTAATTCGGAGTGGATAAATGTTTGTTGTGAAGTTTAATAATGTATGAAAATATGGAAAATATAACTGAATGTATTCATAACACCTAACGCCACAGTATTTGGAAGCAAAGGGTGAACATTGTGGATATCGTTATTTGGGTTACGAAGATATACGACATGAATCAAATGATGCAATTAAATTTAAAATATTATCGTTTTCAAATTCTCATAGATGTAACTTCCGGTCTGATGACGTCATGAATTTGAAACCTTGCCAAGTTATCTGTGGCTAATCAAAGAATATCAAGGGGCGATTTGGTAAACTTTGAACCAATCGTTTTCAAATTAAAAAAAAGCAAACACTATTTTATGTGCCGCTAGAGCGTGCCCTTTCGAATGATGACGTCATCACACTGTTTTTTGTGTCTGAAATTCCTCAATTAACACTTTCATAATGTATGTGTGTAGTAAAATGCTTTCCCTTTTAAGTTTTACTCGGTTTTTATTGCACTTACGGTAACACCGGAAGTGAAGGTCAAGCGGATTTGTGCCCGGGGACAAGAAATGTTTCTTACAGCATAGTCTACAACCTCGCGAAAAAACAAACACTATACTATTTTTAGTTAAAAAGATATAGCACAAACTATGTCGTCAAAATTTTGCCCTTAAATCATTTGTAATTTGATACATGATGACGTCATGATGACGTAACAAAATATATAGTATCTTCGTAACACGGTAAATGTCCACATTAGGTTTTATGATTATACCGTAAACCGTATGGAAGAAATTTTGCTTTGTTTTGATTTCGGGCTAAAGTCCTCATTTGGAATTTACCTAACTTTAACCTTCCGGTTGACCCGGAAGAAGAGGTCAAGTGAGTTCACGTACACAAAAAGAAATGTTAATGAATTCATGGTCTATCTGATTACAGAATATGAACATCACTGATTATTTTGTTCAAGAGTTATGAGTGAAAGTAATTGGACCCTTTTTCAGCTAAAATCGCTTGTAATTTGACACCCGATGACGTAATCATGATGTCAGAGTAATATGCACCACTTCGGATGAGGGTCAATATATATTGAAAGTTACAAGTTCATATCATGAACCGTTTAGGAGAAAACCCGCGGAGAAGTATTGTCCGGAAAAAAAAAAAAGAAAGAAAGAAAGAAAGAAAGAAAGAAAGAAAGAAAGAAAGAAAGACTAGAAATGTGTTTGTGGACAAACACTGAGCTGTTTCGACTGTTTTATTGATGACTGCCGTAAAGGAGTTTCATCCAGGTCGAATGAACATGTACATGTGTATTCTATACAAAAAGTGTCTATCCTATGTACAAAAAAACCCCATTTTTTCATGACGTCATGATGACGGCACAAATTTTTGAAATTTTCTGTATCTATCTACGACCTTACAATCCTTTCGCAAAAAAGAATTTCGAATTTACTACGTTCCATTGATGAAATATGAGTAAAAGGTCCAAAAATTGAATAATTCATATAAAATCACATGATGACGTCATCGTGACGTCACTGCAATTTTTGTCTTTAACACTTCCTGGAATATCTGCATACCGACATTGAACCCAATCGGACATCAGGTTCTCTGAGGTCAATCGGACCTTATTTTGTATAATTTTTGCAAAATTTAAAGAAAATATTAAAATTTGAAAAAGTCATTAAAAATCAGACGATGACGTCATGATAACGTCACTTCAGATTTTGAATGCTTTTATCTATACCTACCTACCCACCAAGTTTTATAACGATCGGACATACCCTTATATGTGAAACAAAAAATCACGTTTTTGATGATGTCATGATGACGTCACACATTTTACAAAATTTTTTAAAAAAGGATTTTGAATTTACCACATTCCGTTTATGATTTATGAGTAAAAGGTCAAAAAATTGAATAATGTATATAAAACCACGCGATGACGTCATCATGACGTCACGGCAATTTTCGTCTATAACATGTCCCGGAATACTTGCATACCAAGTTTGAACCAAAGCGAACTTCCGGTTCTGTAGATATAGGGCCTTAAATTATGCTCTTTTAGGATGACGTCACGTGACACGTGATGACGTCATGATGACGTCATGAGTCGGCATACATCTTCAGATGGTGGTCTAAGTGTGTGCCAGGTCGAAGTGTGTTAAAGTCGATCGGATTTGAAAAAAGTCCAAAAGTGCCTTGTAGAACGAAAACACGTGTTATCCTATGAGAAAAAAATGTGGAAGAAGAAAAAAGAGAAATTGTGGTTGTGAACAACCACAGAGCTAGGGATAGGGCTTTTCCGCATTATGA
Organism: Patiria pectinifera; assembly: GCA_029964075.1. NCBI lineage: Eukaryota > Metazoa > Echinodermata > Asteroidea > Valvatida > Asterinidae > Patiria > Patiria pectinifera. Next base: position 33,282,152 of record CM057148.1, read on the forward strand.
TTTGTTTTTATCAATAATATGTCCCTGACTATGCATGAACATAAAATCTGTCAAAGTTAGCCGGAAATCGGCTAAAACGGTCACTGTGGACAGGATTTGACCTCAGCAACACGTGCGCTGCGCGCGGGCTGACTGACCACGTGCATGTACATGTACATGTACATTGTGGACGTCCTTCTTCATGTTTTAAAGCAGAGTTATTGTCAACCTGAAGTTTTAAGCATGCGCAGGGCATGTCCAAGTTTGCTTATTGCCTCCAAGCTTTGAAATGTTTTAGACCTACCCTTAAATAGACAATTAAAGTAAAAACTAATACAAAAACTGCCATGGTTGATTTTTCTGGAATTTTCTAAGGAAAAAGAGTCTTTTCATTATAACTTCCGGTCTGATGATGTCATGCACCCTAAACTTCGCACACGTCTTAAGTGGGTCAAGGTCATCATATACACAAATATTTAGGCGATTCCGACAAACTTCGCCACAGACATCTATTCAAAATACATTTTTGAAAATTGTCAACCTGTCGCTAGAGGGCGCTCGAAGATTGCATGATGTCATCGGTAGATGATTTAAAGAATACTATCAGCCAAGAGACTAACACCGTTAAAAGCAAGTTCATATCTATTACCACTTTCAAATAATAAGCCACTTCCGGTTTGGACCTTTTTCGACCGGAAGCAAGGGTCACGTGATTTCACGCACACTGAATGAAATAAAGACCTCAACCTACTCTACCACTTGCCGGCAACAGAATGCTGCGGACGCGTACGGTTGATTCTTATGCATTTTTAAATATTAAAATTGTCACAATTTAATTGCCTATAAATAAACAGCGGATGACGTCATCATGACGTCATCATTACACAATGTTGTTTGAATTAGAGTCTTTGCTTGGACAAAGATTGGTGTAAATGAATTACTGGCAAAGAGTCGAAAATGGCCTCTGAAAATTGACATTTTTTTTTTAAATCTCTGTGTACAAAGTCTAAAGGGAAAAATTAAATATTCAAAATTCTATAATAAATCACGTGATGACGTCAGCATGACGAAAAGTTTTGGCGCACATCTGCAGATGGTGGTCTAAGTGTGTGCCAGGTTTGAAGTCGATAAGATTTGAAAAAAAGCCAAAAGTAACTTGTAGAACGAAAACACGTGTTATCCTATGAGAAAAAAGTCTGAAAAACAATAGAGAAAAAAAAAATAACAGAAACAAGAGCTGTTTCGGTGTGTACACCGAAACAGCTAATTAACAAATCCAAAGAGTGGTCGGGTTGTGCCCGACCACTCAAATATGGAAATTGATGATGAGAAATAAACACCGGGAATTACTGCCGGCTGCCCCGTCCGGTCCCCAGCCTTAAACGTTAGCGCATAGCGCCGGCAAATGATAACATTTTCCCCCAGCACTTGAGATATGTAACCCACCGTGTGTCGTCTGACTGGAGGCTACAAATGCTGCTTTGTGGCAACAGATGCTGATTTGTTTTGTCCTAAGAATAAACAGGTCTGTTTTTAGAACAAAACGTATCAAATTGTTGTGATTACTAACGTCAAAATTCAAATTGCGATCGTAACTTTCTTCGAAAATAGTCAACACGATGCTAAAAAATTTTATGGACGAATCCATTCATTTCGTAAGGGGTGATTTTTAGCCCCTGCTTTGAGTTTGACATCGTTTCTTGAATACATTTCAAGAAAAAAAATTATAATGTGACATTGAACAACTGATTATTGAATAGAGAAATATTTGGAACTCCATAAAAAGTATTAGTTATCTTTTTTTTCCTGTTTTTAAACAGCAGAAATATTGGTAATTATTGTTCCCAAGAAAGTACACCCCTTTATTACAACAAATGGTGTGGTCCATAGGAAAGGCATGCAGCATGCATGCAGCACTGCACTAGACTAGAATCATGTACGGCCGGTTGTCGATGTCAAAGAGACGGCTTTCGCTAGCCGTACTTTTTACCGCTCGATACCTTTTCGTTGGATGTGCTTTCGGTTTGTTTATGACTTTCTTAATTGATGATTTATTTCAGCAACAGATCATTCCTTATACCAGTACATTAGCCCTCACTCCCAAGCCTAATTTACTAGGAACCACACCCATACTGGCAAATTCCAACACCTACATGGGAAATTGTACACACACACACCGTTGGACTAAGTTTCTGGAGGTATGCCAACCCCAGTGTAAAAGACCATCAGTTTAGGGGTACTGTAGCCTACCTATCCCAACAGATTTAAACAGAAACCTGCTGTTGAACTTTGATGGAAATATACATTTGAATATCATTTTTATTCTTCACGGCTCGTATAAGCCGCCCTGTGTATAAGCCGCAGTAAACATTTTCATGGGCAAATTCAACGTATAAGCCGCGGCTTATATTCCGAAAATGACGGTATATACACATTTTTTTTTCTAATTTGTGACGTCACGATGACGTTATCAAAAACGCGAATTTCCAAAACACATATAACAGATAAGTTCCCATCCTCATGAAACTTTGTGGATAGGTAGATAATGTCACAAGTATGCAAAATTTAAAATGACGTCGTCATGACATTATCGGTTGATATTTTTAAGATTTTTTTATTTTAAAGATTTTATTCCACTAACAAAATGTTACATTTTCTTTCATGGAATTTATGGTGGTGTTACGATGACGTCATTGCGGGACATGTGACGTCATGTTAAAAGGTGTAAATTTTGAAGTCCTATACATGTATGTGAAGAATTTAGTCCTCTAACTACAGTATCTAATTGCATATGGACAAAACACCCCCCCCAAAAAAAAATACGGAAAAGCCCTATGTTCTGTTCATTGAACAGACATAGCTCTAGTATTTTCTTGCATTACTTTCTTCCTAAATGCAATGTCTTCATCGTATTTCAATTTCATTTTATTGAGAAGATCATTACCATAGTCATCGTCTGTACAATATTTCATCTTTCTCTTGACATGGGTATCTGCATGATACTTAAATTTATCATAGGCTCTCTTATTGTTTCTCTTTGGCTGGTTTTCATCTTCCCCTAAATCTGTCTTCATATCTGAAATGTTATTATCTTTATCATTATGTTTTTCTCTCTTTCTTTCTCTGTCAAGTTTTTTTTTAAGCGCAAATTTGGACGACTTTTCCTTTTTTTCACCCTTCCTCCATGTCTGGAACTGTTTGATTTCACAGACTGTTTTTTTCCATTCATATTTAACACTGCATTACTATCAGCCAATTGACATGTTACATCTACCTCACTTTTCCAGTCACAGACATCATCATTTTTTTCTTCATTACTGTTACAGGTGTTTAATTCAGAGTCATGAACTGACAACACCAGATCATAATGCATTTGACCAGTATGGTTGAGATATATTCCAGCAGCTGATGTCACAACACCCAGTTCACCATGTTGTCCAGAGAATATCAACCATCTTCCACTATAAGTATATATGTCAATCTGGAGCATATGTGCTAAGCATATTATTTCCAATTCTGTTGCCCAAATTCCAGAACACATGACTCTTCTCTTTGAAACATAATCTTCAACATTACAGAATCCCTGATGCAAGAAGGACTTGTACTGATCAGCATTTTTCAACAAGTGATTCACAGTGGCCAATCTCAATCTCATATGATTACGTTCAGTACCAGAAATAGCAAATGATACAGCTCTGAAAAAACAATTCCTGTCACCTTAGATTCTCTTCAAATGATCTGGTTGCCCAATGTTGTCACACTACTTTCCATCAAACTTTGAATTAGTCTTGACAACTCCAAGCATTTTACACAATCCAACCTTATGTTCAGATGATAATGGAGCAAATCTAAAATCACTCACTGTAGATACTTCCATCATTTCAACATCACAGTGATCTTTAGACTTATTACCTTCATTGACATTTTCAACTCCCCGACTTACATGAACTACTGATCCCCTTAGAATGTGCTGATGAATCCTTGTTCATTTCTTTCTTTATACTTGTAACTAAATTTCTTCTCCAACAGTGACACAGAAATCGAACCATTCATTCTGGTTAATGCCAACTACATTCTCTTCACAGATAATTTCATAATCTACAATGAACAAACTCACACCTGTAATTTCAAATTGTTCACGATCAGACACATTCATCGATCTACCCAAATTAGTGCAATACCTGTGTACATCTTGCCATGTTGGAGCGCATTTCATTAGGCTTCTACCGTACCTTCACTCACTAGGCAACCACTGCAATATCTGGAATGTGAATCAAAAATGAAGTACTTATGATTTTGGGAAATTACACAACATGTATTTCCATGAAAACATACAAAACATGCCTGGTACCTTTGCAATGTCTGTTCAAGAGCACAACTGAGCGGAATCATTTTGAACTCTTGTAAATTCAAATCATCACTAAATGCACCAATAACTGGATCATGATACGTCAATGTGAAAACGTTTGTTATATGCATCTAATTCTGTAGGCAGTTCATTTATCAACAAGTAATCATTGTTCATTGTACAACTCTGAGATAAATAAGCATACAACTCATCACCAGTATTCAAAATCAAATTCATATCACTGCCTGTCCAGGTCCTCAATTCCTTTATCTGACTGTACATCATTGCGCATAAGCTATTTGGAACACATTGCTTCCCACGATGGCGAAATTTTGGATGATCTTGATTACAAGTACCCTGAATAGCAATACTATCAATTACTTGTTCACATTTAGGTTCTAAATCTACACAGTTTTCATTTTCTGCCTTGATTTTCTTTTCTGAAGGTTCAACTACACATGACCTTTGTTTCCTCTTCAAATTCTTCCTTTGACCCTCTGTCTTTGATCTCTTTACATTCATTTTCCCATCTTTTCCTTCATGTTTTTCTTTCTCTGTTACACTTTCACTTTTTGCTGCTGAAGATTTCTGTTCAGTCCTTTTTCTTAAAGAATACCCTCCGGTTTGTTCGACATACACATGCTTCTTAGTCACTGACAATTGTGTCACTTGCCTCATATTGGTTTCTCTGGCTTGAAAGCATTCATCTTCATTTTCTTCTTCACAGTTTTCTATGTCCACACTGCAGTTCTTCATATCAAACATATTCACATCTGTTGGAATGCCAAAATCATAGAACAAATTTTTACAAAAATTTGAACGTCCACATTTGCGACAAATCCAGGAAACATGTTTATCTGCTAAATCCTCACGCATGTTCAAGAACCTCATACATCTTACATGAAACCATTCTTTACACTTATCACACCGCATTTCCTTCTCTGAACTGCTTTCATCACAAAGCCAACACAAATGGACACCGTTTCTTTGCTTAGAATCTTTCCTATTACTGCTGTTAACACTGTAAGTACATGCCATTGCCTACAGACTGATCCAAAAACCTTTGTCTTCTCCACAATATAATACTGTCTCTCTTGTGCAACCTCTTTTGTGTATGATTCTGGGGTACTGCATCTGAGCCTTTGCTTTTCAAAAATGAAGCTCTACACTGGTATTTCCTGTTTTGCTTTTGTTTGCATTCTCTCTCTTCTGCATATTACTAATGACAAAACTCAAGCATCTTCTAGTGTGAGTTTGTATGTTCTGCTGTACTTTCTCATAGTTCCTTCTTTCTTCCTTACTCATAGAGATTTCCACCACCTTACCATTTCTTGACCTGTGATAAGCCTATCTACATGCACTTATACGCATTTTTTTTTTTTTGGGTTTTGAAACTTTTCTTGGCTCTATGCAGAACTCTACAATACAGTGTAATACTTTGTTTCTGCTGCAGCATGTCTGACCTCTGACCTTCAACATTTTCATTGCATTCTGCTGAACTAGTCTCTTGATACTCATCGTCTTCATTCTTACCTTCTTCAAGTCCTTCACTTTTGATTCTGACTTCATTTGAAACTTTGATCGAGGAATTTTCTGAGCATTTTCTCCACTAGGAGGCATTATCTGATCATTTTTTCCACTAGGAGGCATTTTTTGAGCATTTTCTCCCAAAGGTGTCTGAGCATTTTCTCCCGAAGGAGTTTGAGCATTTTCTCCAGTAGGCCTAGGAGGCATTATCTGAGTTTCTCCCGAAGGAGGCATTATCTGAGTTTCTTCCGAAGGAGGCATTATCTGAGTTTCTTCCGAAGGAGGCATTATCTGAGTTTCTTCCGAAGGAGGCATTATCTGAGTTTCTTCCGAAGGAGGCATTATCTGAGTTTCTTCCGAAGGAGGCATTATCTGAGTTTCTGAGCATTTTCTCCCGAAGGAGTCTTGAGCATTTTCTCCCGAAGGAGTCATTACTGGAAATGGAATGTTGCATGTAGGCGCGACATGGGTAGACACTGAAGGGAAGGTACAAGATGTAACGTGAGTGAAGGATAACAGACGTAACAGACAAGGGTAACACATACTCCTTCCTCCCGTCTAGTCTCTGATGCCACAACGTAGCCCTGCAAGTAGTTTTCTTCTTGTAGACCTTCATTTTCTGTTGGCAAAAACACACAATTTCTTACAACACAGACACTTACATAACTCAATTCCCAACCCCCAGGTTTAAATTGGGGGGGGGGGGGGGGGGGGGGGGGTTGAGGTTAAATAAAAAAACAGCTGTTTTTTTTGGTTTTTAGTAAAAATTAATGGAAAAAAAGGAGAACCCCCCCCCCCCCCGACACAAAAAAATGCTTTACTACAGTATAATAATGTCCGCCTTTTTACAAAATATGTACAGAGCGAGCTAAGTTAGGTGGTATATGTTCATTATTCTGTGATTAAGTGGTAATAATCATCAGATGTGTACAGATGTGTACAGCACCAACATTGAAAGTACGGTACAAGCTCTATTAGTTCTACTACACAGTCTTCACATGGCTGTCGCATGCTTTGTTGAAACAATCAGCCTATCTCTTCCTTTTTTTTTCAATTAAGAGATCTGTGTCCTTCATTGCAGTCCTTTTCAATGACATTTTTGTAATGTTGAGAACAAGAGGAAAAACATCAGTTGATTAGGCCAAAAAAAAATAATAGTTCTGCTTCCGATTACATGCCTTTAAAAAATAGGGTCGGTCGGTCGGAATTTTTTTTTTTTTGCCAATTTTTTTTATGCAGATTGAATGGGGTATTCAATTATATGCAAAGTTTTAGCCTGAACTATCTATTTCCATTGCACTACAAAAGCTGTACACAAAATTGCCATAAAAAGTGAGTAAAACCTACCTTAATTATTGTCAATATATTTACGTTCGATAATTCGCAAAAAAATTGTGGAAAATTCAGGTCGTTCGCACCATAGGCACAACGCTAGTCAAGAATGGGAGCTGGCCAAAACTCCGAAGTGTGTGATGCACTGTACATGTACCCGGCCCGCGGCCAACGGGTCGAAAATTTCAGGAAACACGCTGCATTGTATCACTCCAAATACGAGTAGTGCGATCTCAAAATGAACTCGTGAAAACGGAAAATACATACACAGACAAGCTAGATCAAATCTGTGAATTAACTTGCAAAAATGTTCTTTCTCCATCGGTGTTTTCTTGGCATTTTTACGATGTCTTTCTCAGCCTACGATGTCGAGTCCGACCAGTTGACAGAGCACGTGCCTGCGCCTGCTGCATAGCCATACTGCTAGCGCTATCGATCGCATAGCCGTGCACAGACTAGTTACCGCATTTTCATAATTGGCCCCTGCGCGGTGCGGCGGGAACCAGTCGTCGCCGCATTGCGCTTATTACGCACGAGATTATAGACGGCGAAGTAGTTGATTCGCGCAGCGAATTTGTAAAAATAACGGAGGTTTCTTTTGAAAAAATAGCGAATGTAAGTAAGAAAACAATAAATACGAGCATTTTTTGATGCAAAAGGGTTGTTGAGAGGTATTTTGTGAAGACAGACAAGACATAAGGTTTTTAATTTATTTAATTTTTTTTTTTTTTTTTTTTTTTTTTTTTTAATTGCCAATAAATTTTTTTAGGGTCGCAGCCTAAAAATAGGGTCGGTCGGGTAACCGGAAGCAGAACTATTCTTTTTTTTGGCCCTATAAGCAGACAAAGTAAAAATCACAAACAACACAAACAATTTGTGTGTCTACACCTCAGCCAGAAGGTTTTTATTAAAAAAATGTCGGGTACCGAAATCTGGGCAGCCGACCCATCATCCATGTAGCACACTATTATTATTGTCAATATTCACATTTTGGGCACCACGAAGGCCCAGAGCACCAATAGCTCATCCAAGCACCATTTGACTCGGGAGACCATAGCTCTTCAGTTTTTTGGGCACCCACAAAGGCCAAAGGGCAGCTCCAAGCACCATTTGACTCGGAGCACCACAGCTCAATCATCAATGCAATAAATGACCTATTTACGATAGGCCGAACTGAAAATCCATTAAGAAAGCGCCATTAAACTTTATATCACAACAAAGTTTATGATAAATTGTTTCTATGTACAATTACATTGTATGCCAAGTCCACAAAAGATTTTGATGCACCGTTCTTTCTTCGTTTGAACTTACAGAAGACAGAACGGTTAATCCTCCCCTGTTGTACTGACTCAGGGGAAGACATGTTGACAGCAACAATAAAATACTAACTACTCATTAAATTACTTACATAATGTTGCACACTGTGCTTTGTTTAACCTAAGTATTATTTACAAAATCGTAATGGCAGGAGTAAAAAATCATTAATGAACCATGGGGTGTTTTATCCGCTTCAAAAAATGCCACACGCGCAGAGCGCGGCCCAAGGAAGAAGACACCCATTGTCTACACCCCTACCCCACCTGCGGCTGCAGAGATTGCCTAATGGCACAGCAAAGGTTTGCCCTGAAAATCAGGGTCCCTTCAGGAGACAGATGGACACCATCACGTCTGTAAAGATTGAAATTTGTCCGACTAAATTGATTGTGCCTTATTGAGAAGGCACCAAGGCGGCCGCAACGAGAACGAGCCCACCTGTTGACAGACCGCCTTTGCCTGTCCATCGTCTCCTGGGGATTGGCACCAAAATAAAAAGCCCTTGGCAAGATCTCTGACCAAAGTAATGTGGCGTGGGGGTACAGTTCCCGACAGCACTGCATATAAATCACTAACCTCTGTCGGATTGAGAAAAAATCAATATTGCCCAGGTCATTGGTACCTAAATGAACTATGATAATTGAAGGAGGTGGGCCCTGCATATCATGTAATAAATTTGGGAGATCACCCATACCGGCGCCGCTCTTGGCATGCCACAGTACTGGTATATTAACCTCTAGGGGTCTCGCTGCCCAGCATATTATTGAATCCCCAATGATCCATACCGGGCCTGTGAAGACAATATACAATGAAAACCAGATTAAGGCAAAGAGTGGGCCGCCATAAATTGTTTTAAATAGGGGGGATAGTGACCACAGGCATGGGGCAAATGTAGGTCAATACTGCGTCTGACCGCCAACGTCCCATTTGTTGAATGTCAGTTGATGGAACACCTAATTCAAACGCAGTAGTTGCCGCCCCAATTCGAAAGGAATGGGGGCGATAATGCAAGTCTCCTTTCCCACAGAAAGTCAATGCCTTTTTGAGGACCGCATTAAATTGGTAGGCGGTCAATGGGGACCCGTCAAAATGACAAAAAAGATGGCCATGGCCTGAGGGGCGAATTGATATATATCCCTGCAAGGCCATTACTGGACACAGTGCTGAGTTTTGTGTGGTGACTAGTTTAACCCTTTGTGGAGCACCAGTTTTATTGTTTTTACTGTATGGAAAAGAAATCACCACTGATTGCTGGGTTGATGCCAGGTCACAAAACTCAATGTCAGAAATATGCAACAGAGATTCTTGTAACTTGGTCTTTGAAATGGCAGTAAATTCACCCAAGCGCATGAAGCCAAAGAATGCACACGTCACTGCAGTTTTAAAGAGTGTAGCTTCGTTATGTGAGGAACATACATGTGTAAATGCCTCAATAATTTGGGCAAGCAACGGTAGAGACATTGGCAGGCGTTCATCGACCCTGCTGCGATCCCTGCGACAGCCTTGCATGAGTTTGGAAACAATGAAATCTTTAGTAGGGTCAGGCCACCCCCGAATTTTATGATAATAACCAACCCCAGATACGTAAGTGGTAATAGTGGCGTGTGCCTTGTAAGGATAACCAAGCAATGAATTCTCTAGTTTCTGCTACAGAAGCGGGCAAGTTTGTTCGTATGTTTTTTCTAAATCTACAAAAGGCACTCCAACCCGATGCATATGCCCTATGAGTTTTAGGCGAGAAAGCCGCCGACAGCAAGCGTGCCATCTCCTCGCCTACCAGATTTGAGGGAGGATGGGTAAAGGAGTCATCGTGCTCGCTGCCCCGGGAAGCATCGCTCGGAACCGTTCTGTCTGGAAACGGGACAGAGCATCAGCAATGTCATTGTTTGTGCCGGGAACATGTACAGCTTTAAACTGGATATTAAAGTTTAAGCATTCCAACACAAAAAGTCGCAAAAGGTGCATTATTCTCGAACAACGAAATGTTTGCTGGTTAATTATATGAACTACAGCTAAGTTATCACAGTGAAATAACACCCGTTGATTGGCCAGTGTCCGGCCCCAACACTTAATAGCAACCAGGATAGGGTAAAATTCTAACAATGCAATGGAGGGTTTGGTCTGTAGTATTAAAGCCTGCTGACCATTTACCTTGAACCCACTGTGAACCAAAACATGCACCAAAGCCAATACTGGCAGCTGCATCCGTGTACAAATGCAAGGGGGAAACCCCATTGAAATGTTTCAGAAATTCGATCCACATAAGTAGGTCTTGTCTTGCCCCTTGATTGAGCCGGATTCTGTGATGAGACTGAGTGACCCCTCGTGTAAGGGCAATAAGGCGTCCCATAAATGCCCGCCCAGGCGCAATGGCTTTACAGATAAAATTAAGCGAACCAATTAATGACTGCAGTGCTACTAGTGTGATCTTTTTCTTACTCAAAGTTGAGTGTAACTGGTCATTGAGTGCACTTACTTTAGTCATAGGGACTCGGACCTGCTTAGCCAGGGCATCAATCTCTAAGCCTAAATATGTTAATTTCTCAAGGGGACCTTCTGTTTTTTCTTGTGCAATGGGCACACCAAGTACCGTGCATACCGACTCAAAGGCCTGCAAGAGTGTCTGGCAAGAATGTGCACTCGGCCCTACAAATAAGAAATCATCTAAATAGTGAGTGACCATCAAACTCTCTGCAATCTCCTTCACCTTGAACTCTAGAAATGTACTGAATTTCTCAAAAAGGGAACACAAATTGGAACATCCCATTGGCAAGCATCTATCATAATAAAACCTTCCCTCGAATGTAAAACCCAAAAGATTGTAATCAGCCGGGTTAACTGGAAGTAATCTGAAAGCAGATTTAATGTCCGACTTTGCCAACCATGCTCCCTGTCCTGTTGTCATCACTAACTGCACTGCCTCATCAAATGAGGCATAATTTACTGTGCAATCTTGTTTATCAATGAAATCGTTTATTGAATGCCGTGCCGGGAAGGAAAGATGGTGAATGAGCCGGAATGTATTAGGTTCACGTTTAGGTACCAAACCAATGGGCGAGCACTGCAATGTTGGGAAAGGTGGGGTTGTGAATGGGCCTGCAATTCTATCTAGGTCTATTTCTTTTTGGAGTTTTTCTTTTACTATTTCCGGGTGAGCAGCTGCTGAAGGTAAGCAACCTGCCTGTCTACTATGCCTTGGACCTTTGTATTGTAGCGAAAACCCTTGTGAAAACCCTCTCTCTAGCAGATGAGCATCACGTTGAATTGGATAAAGGTCCAACCTCTTCCTTAGAACAAAGTGCTTAATGGGTGTTGGAGGGACAAAAAGAAATCCCTGAGGGGGCCTTAGTACCTTGTAGTGGTGCTCTATTTGCTTGCCGGGAATAAGCAGCCTGGCCAGGTTTGGAAAGGTGTTGTCCAGCCTGATCATTGGACTTACGGACTTGGTCCTTACGCCAAGAAAAAGGGGTCCCGGCAGCCGAACTCCCCATTTTGCATACCGCAGCCCCACGGCCCGTGCATGAACACTTACTACATTTGTGTACATATTTACATCCAAGGAAGTGACATCCGTGCACCCCATTGAACGCAAAACAAACCCCGAAACGTTTGGAAACCATGGGAACTTTACTATCAAGGCCTGAGCGTTGCAAAGTACCGGAGCCACTTGGGCTGCCGGTCATGGCCGAAACTGTTTGGGCGGCCGCGACAGTCAGCCAGAGTTCGGAATCAATCACTCCCCACGAGCAAGAGGGGTTATGTTCTTGGTGGAGGCGAAACTGCTCATCGTATTTACGCCATCCGAACCCTGGAAACTGGCGCGCCGCAAGCCGAACAGTCTCGGAACTTTAACAACTCAGGGGCGCGCTGCGGATGTTTTTGCACAAAAATTGCCACAAATGTATTGAAAGTGGAGGCCCACTTATCAAATGTGTCGATCTTTCCTCGCTGCAGGGCAGAGGATTTGCCGACAACCATTTTGTTGCCCTCAACTGCGATGGCAAATTCCTCATCCTCTGCCCGAGCAATAGCGGTTGCTGCAGGCTCCTGATACAGCGTGGACATATCCACATAACTACCATTCCAAATCTTTTCTTTAATAGACAAAGAAACATGGTAACCCAAAGGTGTGCCAACGGATGGGATTAATGTATTGTCGATATTAGCGGTATCAGAAATGATAGGAGTGGCCGTATCGAAACTGGGACCTTGCCCTATACCTTGAGACGATTCTTGACCACTTGATCTAGTAGACGATTTGGCCCCTCAACGCCGCTTACTTGGCTGTACTCCATCATGGCCATGGTCCGCGTCGATGTACGCTAAACGTGACGGTGGTGGTGGTGCTGTCCGTTTTGGTCGAGGCATCGTCCACAATGTCAATGTTCAACTGAAATGTAGTGAAACGTAGATAATTGTCCTTATCGAGTTCAGCCAAACACTGCTAAGCCCGTGACGTTGGCCACTGGTGTCACACTGCTGTTCAGGAGGTGGAAGCGAACGTTGATGCAGTTGTCGAAACTGTCAGTTTAACTAGTCAGCTCCAATCAAAGCTGGAAGATCCTTTTAGAAGTTTTCGACAGGGAACGGGCCAATCTCGCCCGAAACAAAAACGCTGTATCCCAGGCTCAAAACAAAAGTGTGGGACCTTAATTATGCAAAAGATGTCATGGAAGACTCCAGATTTGAACGAATGTAAGAATGAAAATTGAGAAGTAAAATTTGCTATACAAGTTGTTTCTTCAGTATGAAATGCATTCACAGTGATCGAGATGTGTGTGCATGGAGTTAGCCTACATTTTGCACAACACATATAATATAACCAACAGGAGAAGATCAATGGAAATTTTGCTGCTTATAAATAATTTGATCATTTAGTGATAAAGTTGCGTATGTGGGCTTATACACACATACATAAACCACACACAGTGCATAGTACATTGTGATGTACATACACTACTCAGCCATGTCACAAACAGCACACAACACTTTGTTGTACATTCAGAGCACAAACTACATGAATTAGGAACAACATCAGAAAAGTATATGACAGGAGTGTATACATGTACATTCAGTAATTTGCTTCCAACACTGCATGCACATACGTGCTCTGTAGCCACAATAGCAACATATCCATTCCAAGATTTGTTTCTTAATACCGAGGGGCAGCCCATAAATTTTGAGCATATTTGGAATCCAGCAATAAGTTGCATCTTTTTTTTATGTGAGGTTCCACATTTACCACCAATATATTAATAAGATCACACTTAAAAATTAGTGCATAAGCCTAGTATGAGGTAATTAAATTATTTTCAGATAAAAACAATGAGAAAAATGTTGCATCCTGATGCCACTTTTCTCATCATACATGTATATTCTCAATCAACGTCGGTCATTAAAAAATGTCCAAAGCACATGAATTTGTGATGGGAAAACATTTCCAAATATATTTTGAAAAGTCACTCAACTCTCCATAGACTTTAAACACAACTACAGATGCCGTCAGTCATGTCAGTAGGCTAGCTTGAGTAACTCCACCTGACATGCTCATATTCATTGTTTCATTTCTTGTATCCTGATCCCTTCCTCTGGTCTGAATTCATACTCAGACTACCCCCCCCCCCCACACCCCCGGGCCCCCTACCGCCATCACTGATACGGCATCATCACTAGACCCCAACTGCAAAACTCAAGGCAGATTTTAATTATTTATACATAATTAACTTCTTTCTTATCAAAGCTCAAGCTTATAAAATAAATCCCCTAAGATAACTTCCTAACATTGTTCACATTATAGTTTTCCCATTTTCCCAATAAACATAACATTTTAAGTAGACCAATACTCATGTCGCGTGCTCATACCTACCACGCTCGTAGTCATACTGCTACATAGCTACCAGTGGTACTTCTGGTCTGGATACTTTAACATTACACGTGACACACAACCTCAAAAATAATGTCTTGCAGAACCAGACTGTAACATAAAACAGAGGGCGCCCTACCGTTTCAACAATTGCTGCACTGCACTGATGGCGATAGTTGGCGTCCCGCCGCCCGCGTTCTTTACAACTCCGGTGCAATAACGCATGATTGCCTTGCGCATCTGAACAAAACATTCACTTTCGTTGCAAAAATTGTAAATTTTATTAAAATTAGCTTGGCCGGACATATTCATCTTGATCATATCTTTCTCAAACTTATGAAAACAACATACAAACCGAACTGACAATTAATCCAAATAAACACCAAACCTAGAATCAGAAAAATTCAAGTTACTGTGATCACAATTTCAAAACAAGATTTTTTTAAAAATGTATTTCTATCATTTGATCCCTGTCACCAATGTCTTGTGACTTTGTTCGTAGCCCAAATAATGATACCTGTTACATGTACATTGTTCACCGTTGGATCCCTAGTGCTGTGACGTCATGAAACAACAAGTTACTCATAAAGTGTGAACACACACTTATATGCCGTATTTTCAAACATTATTTTAATTTCATAATGAACATGTATCCTCTCCGAATAACATCACTATTCACTACCAATATTCACTTTTTCTACGTTTAAAAAAACTAATACATACTGACATTGATCACTACCTAAAAGAAACATTTTAAAACAAAACTAGAGGTTCGCATTTGTTGTTACAAAAACGTAAGAGTGGTCGGGCAGGCAATTTGTTAAAGGGAATATACATCATTTGCTTTTGCTGTAATTTTCAGAAATGGATGGAACTGGGAGATTGGAAATATATAGCAAATATAGTTACACTGACTTTTTTGAGGTTTTGGGTTCGAAAATGCTATAAAAACCAAGAAAAACAATCATTTTCCTGTAGTCTGGTTCCCTGACTCCATTTAAGAAGAACAGAGCAGTTTACAATACATTGGGGAATTGTAAGGTCAGGGAACCAGTCTAGCTGGCTTGTACCCGTTCATAGGTGTGTAATCGATTGCAAACAAGTGCGATGGTCAACTGGGGCCAGTATTTGAAAAAAGCCATTTTTTTTCCAACGCTGATCGGCCGATGAGCGTTGGAAATTGATACAAAAATACCACTTTTCTTGAAAATGACAGTATACCAGGTGCCATGATTTTACAGGATGCTTTAAACTATCATTCACTAACAGTCCAGCAAGGTATTTCAAAATGATTTGGTAGTTTTATTTTTTGATGTTTGCAAATGTTGTATTTTCCCTTTAATGAAACACTGCCGAGTTAAGTTATGAATATGTTTAAATATGTAACAACAAAGGATCACAAAATTAAATCCTTTCCATCACAATAGATTATTTTGTTAAAAAATGCATCTTTAACGGTGTGCTAAGTTTCCGTAAACATTTCATGTACACATACAAGTTATTTCTGGCTTGATGACGTCATTATTCAAAAACAACAGAAGTGAATACTGATTTAGTTCAGACTGGATAAATGTTTATTGTGAAGAAGAAGAACGTATGCAAATATGGAAAATATAACCGTATGTATTTATAACACCTAACTTCCGGTTTCATGACATCACTAGTATTTGGAAGCAAAAGGTTAACATTACTTGTTATGGTATCGTTATTTGGGCTAAGAAGATATACGACATGGATCACATGATAGAATTTAATTAATTTAAAATATGATACTTTTCAAATTCTCATCGACGTAACTTCCGGTCTGATGCCGTCATGAATTTGAAACCTTGCTAAGTTATCTGTGGTTAATCAAAGAATATCAAGGGGCAATTTGGTAAAATTGGAACCGATGCTGTTCAGATTAAAGAAAACAAACACAATTTTATGTGCCGCTAGGGGGCGCCCTTTCGGATTATGACGTCATCACACTGTTTTTTGTGACTTCATTTCTCACTAAACACTTGCATAATATACATGTTTGTGGTAAAATGCTTCCCCTTTTGCATTACACGTATATTCAATTTTCATTGCACTTCCGGTAACACCTGTAACACCGGAAGTAAAGGTCAAGCGGTTTTGTGTCCGGGAACAAGAAATGTTTCTCACGGCATAGTCTACAACCTCATGAAAAAACGAACACGATACTCTATTTAGTTCAAAAGATATACTGTAGCACAAACTGTTTTGTCAAATTTGCCCTTAAATCGCTTGTAATTTGATACCTGATGACGTCATGATGACGTAACAAAATGGTTGAACATCTTTGTAACATGGTACAAGTTCACACAAGTTTTTGTGATTGTTCCGTAAACCGTTCGGAAGAAATTTTGCTTTGTTTTTATTTCAGTCTAACGTCTTCATTTTGAATTCACCTAAATTTGACCTTCCGGTAGACCCGGAAGTAAAGGTCAAGCGAGTTTACGTACACGACAAAAAATGTTAAGCAATTAATGGTCTATCTCAATGCACAATACAAACATCATTGATTATTTAGTTCAACAGTTATAGGTGAAAGTAATTGGTCACTTTTCCACCTAAAATCACTTGTAATTTGACACCCGATGAAGAAATCATGACGTCAGAGTAATATGCACCGCTTAGGATGAGGGTCGATATATGTTGAAAGTTACAAGTTCCTATCATAAATCGTTTAGGAGAAAACCTGCGGAAACGTGCTGTACGGAAAAAAAAGAAAGAAAGAAAGAAAGATTAATTACAACAGATCGAATGAGTGGTTGGGTTGTGCCCGACCACATAATGATTAATTTTATTAGACAGTTTAAATTTCGTTATCCTTTGTACATGTTCTTAAATAAAAGAAATTTTCATAACTTAACTGGACAGTGTTTCATAAAATATTTGTCTACCCGACCACTCTGCGTTTGTAACAACAAACGCGAACCTCGAGTTGAGTGGTCGGGTTGTGCCCGACCACTGTCTAGATTTGTTCCGATTAATCTTTCTTTCTTTTTTTTCCGTACGGCACGTTTCCGCGGGTTTTCTCTTAAACGGTATATGGTATGAACTGTAACTTTCAATCAGTGTTCTAGCCAGGCATCAAATAGCACTAGCACCCGCTACGCTTTTGGAAATAAGCGCTACGCTTAAATCGCGCTGCTACGCTACCGCTACGCTACCGCTACGCTACCGCTACGCTACCGCTACGCTACCGCTACGCTACCGCTACGCTACCGCTACGCTATAAATTTTGGTTGCGAAAAAAAATATCTGCCGTTTGTTCGAATACAAGCGCAGATCCCACCACACGTACCCCGTACGATACCCCTACCGAGATGCTGCGCCACACGCATTCGCTATGATAGCAATAAGCACGTGCTGTTTTGTTCTGCGTAGATACAGCGCTCCGTTCAGACGTACGTGTCACCAACAGAGCGTCACGTACAGAGCGCTCTGTGGACCACACCATTTTGCGGTATCGGGTGTGCTTTCCCAAGGTCAATATTTACAAGCATTTCAACTGTTCTAAAATTATAAATAATACTTTTTATCAAGTCCGAAACATGTTACTGTTTGAAAATAAGTTCTTCAACGTCGGAACATAATTTTCGTAAAGGATTTATTCGAGAAACGATGTCCAAAGAAAGGTTAAGCACCCCTATGATATCAATGGATCCGTCCTCAAAGATGGCCGCACGTGAAGAATTCTTCTCGAAGAATGTCGCTGTCGAAAATTTGGATTTTTGACTACACTACTCGTTGCTAATAATAACAGTTCGATAAGTTTGGTAGTAAAAACGGATCTGTTTGTTCTTAGGACAAAACCAATCAGCAAGTATTGCAACAAAGCAAGTTTTTTAGCGCTCCACGAATGCGTTGCTTTCTCAAATGCTGAGGGAACATTTGGTCGCGTAGTTCGCCGGCGTAGCCGATGTGGGCTGGCCCGCGCCGCGCCCGCACGCTGGGCCGGCCGGGGCCGGCCGCGGCCGGGAGAGGAATCAATTCCCGGTGATTATTTCTCATCGTCATTATCTACAATTATATTTTTTAACATAACAAAAATGAGATTTCTCCTTCACATTGTGTTGTAGCATATTGAAATTGCAATCGCCGACGACTTTTTCTGTCTGAGACCTCCATGGTTTTACACTTTCTCTCCCTGCCGATCAGATGGTTTTATTTACAAATTTAAAATCGGAACTACTGCTACTACGGCAGCGCTACACAACACAAGGCTTCTTGAAATATGAAATGTTCATGCGATTTGTTCTCACCCTTAATATTGACAAGGTAAATCCCATTTTTTTATAAAACATTGAGGAACTACTAAAAATGGTTAGAAAAACATCAGAAAGCAGCGATCTTGGAACAATTTATACATTGTAAACATAATCTAAAATTTGAAAACAGAAGAAACTTTCCAGGAGCAAGAGTATCAATCATTGAAACAAATAAAACAAAATTTCTTATAATTTTAAACACTTCTGCTAAAAAAAAAACAGGGGAAAGTGGCAGGGAATCGCCTCAGATTGCACCACAGAGCATCTAGAGTCCAAAATTTTCGGGGCCCTTAAGCGGGCCCCGGACCCCACGCCGTAAGGGCTTCGCGCTCTGCGCTCGCATTAGTCACCGAACCAAAATTACCCCTACGCTATAATTTCACCCTGGCTAGAACACTGCTTTCAATATATATCGACCCTCATCCGAAGTGGTGCATATTACTCTGACGTCATGATTACGTCATCGGGTGTCAAATTACAAGTGATTTTATCTGAAAAAGTGACCAATTACTTTCACCTTTAACTTTTGAACCAAACTTTCAATGATGTCTGTATTCTGTAATCAGATAGACCAGTTATCGCTTAAAAGAGTAATTTCGTGGAAATACTTCATATAAGTGTCCACGCTCAAAAAAATCGAATTTTTTAAAACTTTGTGGGATGAAAGGACTTAGAGAGCATTTTACCAAAATAGACTTTTTAAACTTTTATTGCCATTTTTCGGCAATTTTGAGGCTGCAAAAATTCATTTGTCGCGTTATTTTCAAACGTCATCCAGCCAAACTGCAAAATAATGTCACAAAAGTAACTATATCACGACAAAGTATCATCCTTACCCTTACAAGAAAAAAATAGAAACACTTCTGAAAAATATCCTTTAATACTATTTTTAGACCCTATAATACAGCATGTTTTTACAACTAGCAAAACTGCATTTTTTACCCCATTTTTATCCCTCCAAAATGGCACTTGCCAGGGCACTCAGAATAATTTCCCTTCGGCTATGGTTAGTTGAGACATTGGTCTTTTCATATCTGGTGAGAAAATTTTGGGTTATTGTATAGCCTTGTGCACTAGCGCTCCAAAAATGGTAAATTTCACAAAAACGTTAAAAAGTGTATTTTCAGTGTTTCATTTGTTTTGAGTAATAACTTGTATAATTGGTATTGTTCATGAATCTAGCACATTTTTACAAACAGAATTAGACTGTGTATCATTTTTAGACCATTGGATGAATAGTAGGTCGTGTACTCCCCCCCCCCACCCCAGACCTGGCTAGGCCCCTGAGCAGGCTCCCCAATCCGTCTTATCATGATGACATACCCCTCGACATTGCAGTTGATTCCCTTAGTGCGAGGCAGCAAACAACCACTCAACAACTTGATTTGGTTCACTTCGGGAAGGCTAAGCAAGATGCTCTTCAGCACGAGACAACTCGAGACCCTGTTCTCAGAGAGCTACAGAAGGTCATCTACACCGGTTGGCCTGACTCAATTAAGGATTTGCCTCGTGACTTACGTCCATACTGGTCATTCAGAGATGAGCTGGGACTGTCCTGCGGTGTGATATTCAAGGGCCGTCAAGTTCTGATTCCTGAGGCTATGCGACAGGACATACTCACCCAACTCCACGTTGGTCATCTTGGCATCGAAAAGACGAGACGATTAGCCCGTAATTCTGTGTACTGGCCAAACATTAATGACAATATCACTCAACTCGTCAAGTCATGTCAAGCATGCCAGGAACACCAGACTCGTCAAAGAAATGAACCACTCCAACCTCACGAGATACCCAACACACCTTGGACGAAACTGGGCACAGACCTCTTTGAGTTGGGAAAAGACAACTATCTCCTCATTGTGGACTATTACTCTAAATACCCGGTTATCCACAAACTGTCCAACCCATCCAGTGCGTCGGTGGCTCAACGAACAGCAGCAACCTTCAGCCTTTTTCGGTGTACCAAAGGAGATAGTCTCCGACAATGGACCACAATTTGTTGGGCAGGCTTACCAAGATATGTGTGAGGAATGGTCGGTCACCCATGTTACCTCATCACCGAGGTACCCCCGATCGAATGGGATGGCAGAGCGAACGGTCAGGACAGTCAAGTCTGTGATGAAGAAGTGTCATGAAACTGGACAAGATGTCAACAAGGCTATGCTTCTTCTCCGAGCAACACCGATCGACGCTCACTTACCTTCTCCATCAGAAATACTGTTTGGAAGGCCGCCCCACACCACACTGCCCAGCAGGGACCCTACAGGGACTTACCAGAAACCTCTGGAAGTCAATGACCGACTGGCATCACGCAGAGATGAAATGAAGGCCAATCATGACAAACATGCTGGCCCAGACTTACCTTCACTCTACGTGGGACAGAAAGTCCGTATTCTTGACCAGCAGAACAAGTCTTGGACTCCGGGTGAAGTAACCAAAGTTTGCAAAGAGCCTAGGTCGTATGAGGTCAGAACACCAAATGGATCTACTCTCAGGCGCAATCGATCACATTTGCGTGAAATGCAACCTCAGCTGCGCGAGGCGCACAGGCAAACAAAGCAAGCTAAGCGCGTTCATTTTGATGAACAATCCCCGTGAGTTCTATTCCCACCGAGACAAGGTTCTGACCAGAACAAGCCAAATAGAGAAGCACAGCGGGATGGAAAACCCACTGACGGGGAAAAATCTCGCCAAACCAAAGCTAAACCTAAGGCTACCGGTACCTTTCTCCAAAGCCCACAGACTACAAGATCTGGTCGTGTAACCAAAATGCCAGCCAGATACCTCTAAAACCAAGTTCTTAGTTACCCCAGTGTTGAAAGTTAACAGACTCGAACAAGGGTTTTATAGAGTTAGAGTTTATATTAAGTGTTTCAAGTGTTTTGTTGTTTCCAAAAAAACAAAAAAGAAGTTTGTAGTTTTCTTGTTGTCTAAGCGGACAGTCACAATACAATGTAAAATAGATATGTTTTGACTACTAGAAATAAGGAAACCACGTTTGAACATTATTATACATCTCCGCATTCTTTATGCCAGCATATATCTACCTTACCAGGAGATAGTCGACTGTGAAAGGACTGAACGATAATACAACTTGAGTATTAAACTACCTTATTTTTGTTTATATATTTCAAAAAGGCGGGGATGTAGTGATATGCATATTCATGTATCAATGTAGGCGCATGCGCGCCGGGGAGTTGACCCCATGATCGTGCAGGGTTAGCTTCCTGGCGTAATCTAAATTGCTCATCGTATGCCTTCCAACCCCACCCAGGGAATTGGAGGGCTGCTGCTCGGATAGTTTCTGCGTATTTAAGCAATTCACCCCAACGAGTTGGATGTTTCATGAGAAAGACCGACATGTAGGTATGGAATGCAGATCGCCATTTGTCGAGTGAGTCAATTTTTTTTTTGTGGTTTGTTAGCCTGCTTCACTATCATGTTGCCCCCAATCAAAGCAAACTCCAATTCTGGATTTTTATCCCTCATAGAAATGACAGTAGCTGCACTATCCTGAAACAACAGTGAAAAATCGACATACATGCCCTACCAAATCTTCTCTTTCAGAGAAATCGGAAGAAGAGACCCTAACGGGGCACAAGTACTGATAGTTGGCACAGGCTGTGGGGTATAGGAATACAAAGGTGGACTTACATTATCTACCTCATTAACTACTGGCAACAGGTCTGATCTACAGGTATCATCAAAACATGCACCCTGACTAATGCTATTGTTAGCCATACTACCTGACATCTGGGAGGACACTGGCCCGCCTGAAGCTTGTTGAAAGCTGGTAGGGCATGACGGGGTATTCTGGATACCTGTACTTGGACTGGTCCCTGTGAAACCCGCTGCAGCCGTGGCAGTATGGGCAGTGTGCACTGGAGATGTTGGCCCAAGTGTCACATTGGTGTTGCTACCCATTTCCCTATGTTGCTGGTTGCTTACTTGCCATACTTGATGAGGAGCTTGAAAACTGGCTACCATGTTCGCAGGATGACCAGCATTGGATGTAGGGGGAACAGGAGGCAGCACAGAGGGGGCAGTAGGAGGCAACACAGTGGGGGCAGTAGGAGGCAGCACAGTGGGGGCAGCAGGAGGCAGCACAGAGGGGGAAGCAGGAGACAACACAGTGGGTGATGTGGTCATCACTGAAGGAGCCACGGGATCATCAGGAAGGACACTTGAAAGGATCCTGGCCTTTGCTCTTGATGATCGTCTTACCGGTTTCCGTCCCACCTTAGCACCAGCAGGCTTAGCAGATTCAGCCACCCTTCTTCGTCAAGGCATTGCTAAGATTTCAGGCTTGGGATGAAAAAGGTTGTAGGCTAACCAATTGCCAACAGACAAGGCCAAGTCACTGCAGCAGAGATCCAGTCAGCTAAATTCCAAGAAAAATGTAGGCCTATTCCACAGTGAAAATAATCCCCTGATGCAGCTTCACCATAGGTCTAGTGATGTATTCTATCCAGCGTGCACAAGATCCAGTCAGCTAAATTCCAAGAAAATGTTTTCCACAGTGAAAATAATCCCCTGATGCAGCTGCAACATAAATTTATGGCAGTGGGTATTTTGTCGGAGATGGCAAACCTTTAGTAAATGTTAGTTTGCCGGATATGCACTGAACATGCGCAGTTACTGTTTTTTTTGTACTTATCGTATCGTATATTATCGTTGTAACCTCGTATGCACAAGATGGGATTCACAACATTTTATAATTTTGGACTTTATTTCCCTTTTAAAAAAATCCTCCAGAGCCACAAATCTGAAAAAGAAAATGTAATACTCTGCAATAAAATGTTTGAGACATGTGAAAATGATAAAAGAAGAATATTCTGATTTATTTGGGGATGGGAAAAAAAACTTTAAAATGTGGCGAGGATCGGGAGCGAACCCGAGTCATCCCGCTTACTAAAGCCTTTGCTTAACCACTACACCAAATGTGCTACACTACTTTTGGTGGGCATTTAATACATCTAATAATTCAGTCCTATCTTAAAGAGTGCAGCACCCTCTGTTGATATGGATTGCCGCTGGCAAACCTTTAGTAAACGTTAGTTTGCCGTCATTACCTCCGTCTAAATTTATCTAGTTTGCACTAAAAGCTGGGACAGAATGAGACACACACACACATGTGCATTTTCCCTCCTACACTTTAGCACTGTGTTCTACAACTGTGTCCTGATTGGTCCATTCTTGGTAATGGTGTAACATGATTGGTTAAAACTCCCTGTTGTGATTGGTCAAAACTATGCATAATTAGTGCCAGGATCCTTCTCAGAATCCTTCTCAGGATCCCAGCTTTTCAGTGGCGTAGCCAGGAATTTTTCAGTGGGGGGGGTCGCTGGAACATTTCATGGGGGCGTCATGTAGATCAATGATAATTTTTTTAGAAACTCAAAATCTCAGCTGGGGGACGATGACTGGGGGGGGGGACGACAAGGTTTCATGGGGGGGGGGGGCTGTCACCCCCCCATGAAACCATGGAATCTCACTGTAAAACAAAAAAGGCCTTACTGAGTTGTGCAAATATCAGCCTAGAAACTGTTATTATGTTATTACGAAGATTTAATTGTCGTAATTGCTTATTTTAGCAATGTGCATGACTATTAAATCAGTGGTGGATAAACCATGCCTACGTACCTCCATGGGTAAATCTTGTAATTAGAGCTAGTAGTACAAGAGCCAGCTGCTTTGGGCATTTAGTAGAGAGGTCAATTCAAAAATGGAGAAGTCAACTCGAAACTCAAAAAGTCAACTTGAAACTCGAATACTTAACTCGAAACTCGAAAAATCAACTCGAAACTCGAAAAGTCAACTCGAAACTCGAAAAGTCAACTCGAAACTCGAAAATCCAACTCGAAACTCGAAAAGTCAACTCGAAACACGAAAACTCAATTCGAAACTTTAAAAGTCCACTCGAAACTCGAAAAGTCAACTCGAAACTTTAGAAGTCAACTCGAAACTCCAACTGGAAACTCGAAAAGTTAACTCGAAACTCGAAATGTCAACTCGAAATTTGAAAACGTAACTCAAAACTCGAAACTCGAAGAAAAGAAACCCTCAAGTTTACTGTCCAGGAATGTTGAATTACCCCCTTGGTGATTAGTCATGTTAGTCCCACCTGGCATTCAGAAGACAGGGACCACTGCTTATCTTGCTCATTAAATATTCACAAGAGATTTTGGTGTTCTTCACAGGACTGTAACACCGCGTTCCCACTTGAACTGGAAAACGGTGGATCAAGATCCGGCATTTTGGTGTGATCGTTATCTTACCGTAACGAAACCGCAATTCGCGTTCCCACTTATGCTTGATCCACCTTTTCATACGGAAATGTTGGGTCCGAAAGGTCACTGAGTTCGGAATTACGAGCGCTATGTGGGAGTGCCATTGTTGCATGGTTGCATGCTAGGCCAGGATGGGTCAGTTTTCAAACAGTACTATCAGAATTCACAGAAAAAAATTACGCGAATTCACCAACATAAATCACGGATCCGTAGAGGATCCGTGCGTGCATAAATTAACAGGTGAAGTCCAACAGAGCCGCTCATTGTGTGACATCACGGCAGAAACAATGCATCGATAAGGGATTCCCTGGTTCTGAAGCTTCTCCAATTTTCTTTAAACAATACTTCAGATTTGTCACCTCCGTACGTACCGCGTTATCGGCACTATTCTCTTCGCATACTCGTAAGCTTTTCCATGATTCTGTGCCAAAGTGAAGTCTTTTGGTGAGTGCGGACTCAGAGTCATTTATGGATGGAAAAATAAGTAAAATTTCAGGAATGAAAAAGGTTTAGTAAGGCCAAAAAAAGAAGTCTCCGGTTTCTGGTATGCGCGCGCGTCGCCGTAGCCATGCGCGTCGGCAAAATGGAAAAGTTTTTTTTTCAATACAAGATGATGTTTCAAAACCGCCAAACTCACTGGTTTGACTGGAATTCTGCTGCTGCACAATTTTAACGTGTTTTTAGAAGGGGTTATGATCAAGAATAAGATTTATGTGGCCTCTCTGGACTCACATATATTTGCACTAAGTTTAGTCGGGCACCATTTGCAGTCATCAGCCGACATTTGAAGCCAAAAAAAAAAAAAAAAACAGGGAAAAAAAAAAAAAAAGCCGCGTCGCCGCACCACTTTTGGGGCAAGCTCCATACCAGAAACCGGAGACTTTTTTTTTTTGGCCTAATGGACCAACACGCAACAAAAATAAGGCCTATAGTGTAGTTTTAGGATACCACATGCGCTTTTGCATGCGCGGTGCTAGCCCGTAGTTCAGCGGTTGTTTATTGTGCATGTTGTATACGCTGGAAATGTTCACATGAGCTACACGCCTGAAAACGTGTTTCTTCGTTCATGAGACCGCAACATTTTCGCGCCACTCGTGCACCGGGCGGATGTTAACAGGTCTAATTGCCGGATCAGATCCACCTTTTGCATTCCCATCTGATCGTGATCCGGCAATTGCCGGATCTGATCCACCAATTAGGGGATCTGTATCCTGGTCCAGAGGTGGATCAGAAAAGGTGGATCTGATCCTGATCCACCTTATAACGGTTAGCGTTCCCACTACACACAATTACCGGATCTGATCCACCAATTGGGGGATCTGATCCGGCAATTTGGCAAAAGGGTGGATCAGATCCCCCAATTGGTGGATCAAGTGGGAACGGGGTCAAACATGTGTAAAGCAGGTCCATATGACATTGTTTACATTACTTTATACCTAGTGTAGCTTGAGTTGTTTGCATCGTTTACTTGTTTCTTATTATGCTCTTTACTCTCTTATCTTGTTAACAGATTTTTTGCCAGAAGTGTTTAGAACGATTCATCATTATACAACATTTTGTTGGTTTAAGTTGGTTTTTAACTTGGTTTAAGACTTTGGTTTAAGTTGGTTTTTAGGTTTCATTCTAGGTTTGGTTTTTAGGTGTAATTTTTTTTTTTTTTTAATTTTCGTGGTCCTGGTTTTATAATTATCTGGTCAATTTGAAAGTTCTTGTAAATAAATTCTTTTTGGGTTTTGTTTGGTCGAAATCTAGAAATTGTGTCCCTTGTCCCCAAATCATAATTCAATCTTCTCGCGACTTTTCCTTTCAAAGATCCTAGGATTAGTTTAGTTGTAGTAGATTTCGTGAGTTCCCCAGGTGTGTCATTTTTCGTCGTTACACTTGCATATGATGTCGAGCGCAATTTGAGTCCCGCGCAAAATTAAACTTGCGTATGCAAGTTTAAACTTGCGCGAGGGACTCCCGAAGCACGCAGGGACTCACTTGCGCGGGGGACTCAAATTGCACTCGACAATAATATAACTTGGAGCATTTTTTTTCTTCTCTCAGCTATGGGTAGGAATGGTCACATTCATTTTGCAATGTGAATGAGAAAGCATATCCCAAGCAGTAAATACATGTGTGTCAAAACTAAACATTTGTTTGCATTTCAAAGAAACAGAAAATCAATCACTTACTATGTTGATTTCCTTGCTTGGTTGTACACCGCCTTTGTACATATTTGGTAGCAGGGCTTGTGATATCTGACTTCTAATGCATTACACTCCTTGCCTCTGATATGGAGAAGAATAGCTTCATCGGCTTTCATTTCAGCAGCAGCATGAAGCATACCTATAATACACACAAAGGAAATCAATTCTAGCATGTCTACGGTACATGTATTAAGACAATTGATATATTTAGGGGCCCTTCACAATTATCAACATTTTCACGAGCGTACAAACCGTACGCTGGGGGGAGGGGGTTAATGGCTGCCGTACGTTTTTTAATTTTTTTTTTTAAAATGTCAATCTGTTTTCTCGCCCGTCGCCAAAGCCGGCAGCCACAACCAATGCCGATCGAGCACTTGCCCAGCTGGTCGCGCCCCGCATTACATCCCATGAACGTATTGTGTACAGCATGCGCGGCAATAATTTTCGTCTCATGAGAAGAAAATTATGTACAACGGATTTACGCGACTCTCCTGAAAAAAATTGTCTATGATTTTCACTTTTTTTTCTCAAAAACTTGACGACTTACATTGTATGAAGCTGAAACTTCTACAGGTAAATTATAATATATACATCTTCATTCACACTGAAGAGGGGTTCATGTCATGGCCAAAAACTTGATCTACATAAGTTACAAAAACCCTTTAAATCATTCACACAAGTCTATATATATAGACTTGTGTGAAAAACAATCAACTTTTTTTCGTCTCATGAGAAGAAAATTATGTACAACAGATTTACGCGACTCTCCTAAAAAAAAAGGGGTTTTTAGGGGGAGGGAGGGGGTCTTAAAAAAGTGTACTCTTTGTACACTTGTGAAAATGTTGATAATTGTGAACTTCCCATCACATAGAGGGCAGAAAAAAGCAATAACACTTTTTTTAACAGGTTTAATTTGATTCAAATTATCATAGTCAAACGAGTACAGAAGCATAGATCATTTTTTTTCCTCATAACATAATTACGCCATGCAATGTTTGTTAAGATTGCGCAAATTTCATAATTGCGCACGTGATATTCCCACGCAATCTTAAGAATGAGCGCTCAGTCTTCACATTGCGTGCTCACTCTTCATAATACGTGCTCATTCTTAAGAATGCATGCTCATTCTTAAGATTGCGTGATTTGCAAGAAAGCGCACAACATTCATGACATTGCCACTTTATACACCGCCACTTTTGCAGCGTCGATTCCTTCCAAATTTTTCCACTCCAAAGCACAACTTTTGGCTTCGCTCCAACTTTTCACTGACAACTGAATTACCTGGGTATCATCCAATCCTGCAGAATGCAACATGCACTCCATTCTACCGATTAAGGGTCGTGAAATCACACAAAGATAAGATCTTGTCCCTAGCGATATCACGCGGTCTATGAAATCATGGGCGCCACCATCTTACACATGTCTGAAGAAGGCGCGGCGTATCCCGAATACTGCACGCTATGCGTAAACGTCATTGTACAAAGTTCATGGAATACACACACGCAAAGTTGCCCGGAACGGATAAAAAGCGCCGAACTTGAATCGCGATTTTCACAAGAACTGCAGAAAATTAGAGTTGCAAACATGACAAATAATTTGTTTTCCCCTTATCTATCAAAACATTGAAGTTTGCTTAGTTCTCAAGGATAGACCACGACGCTGAAGGATCGTGCAACGGCCTAATACGAAAACAATAACTAAAACCACAAAAGTTGAAAAAACAAATGTTCCTGAAATTAAATGGATCATTGAAAATTGGCAACTGAGGAGGATTACACTTTTAATTGTTGGCAATTTGTTGATTACCCCCGTTTTCCAAGCTTACACATAACTTGGGTAGTATTAGTCCCCCCGTTTTCCAAGCTTACACATAACTTGGGTAGTATTAGTCCAAGTGTTAAACAAGTTCAATTATGTCAGATAAATTTACACTAGGCATGTATAAGAGTTGTTTTTTTGGTCCACATGTTAGGTGATTGTTTTTCCACTCATTTTCCCAGAACATAATTATGAACTGCCTTCCTAATTTCAAATTTGTATACTAGGACTTTTTCTTTGTTTGTCTGGAGCTATTATCAATAATAACGAAACGTGATAAGTATATGAGTGTATGGAAGACTCAGTAGGCCCTAGACTAGGCAAATCAGACACTATATTTGGGTAAGCATGGTAAGAAAAGCAGATGCCAGGATCGATGGATGATTTTCAACAGAGCCGGTCATGGACATCTCTTAAATAAATAGTCCAATGCATTCAGCATGAATCAGGCCCGCAATGACCTTTACGTGAATAGAAATATACTATTCTCTGCTTTTCCTTTTCAATTCAGCATATGACGTTGGAACTCAATCACCCTGAAGTGCCCGAGTGGTGATATCACAATAAAAAGGACTTGTTCAACTTTTTCACAATGATGTTGCTGGAAATGGCCAGTGTGTGCAAATCGAGGGGATAAGAAAACACTATATCTGCGTCTCACTCACTGCACATAGTGTATACGAAAAAAGGGATAAGAAAACCTTCCATATCTGCGTTTAACTAACTGCACGTAGTGTATACGATTCAGGCTGATAAGAAAACCTACCATATCAACGTTTCACTCGCTGCACGTATTGTATACTTTTTATTTATTTATTTTATTTATTTATTTTGGCAAAAACTGACAAACATACAATGATATTATAAACAAACATATTTCATGTAAATACAGAGCCAAGGATAACCCCAAAAGCTGTTTATAAGACGGCTTAATTCCATCGGGGTCCTTAAAAACACACATACAAGTACAAGTACAAGAACAAATAAAAAAGTTCCCCCCCCCCCAAAAAAATTGCACTGGATCTAGCAACAGAAAAATAATTTAAAGAAAAAATCACAGAAATCACAAAAATTTCAGCTGCTTAAAAAACAAAATTAATACGAAGAGAAATGTTCTTTCACTGCCCTTTTAAAATGAGGAAGATTGTTGGAACATTTGATGCTGTTTGGAAGTAAATTCCATGGATGAATTCCGGTATAAAAAAAAATGAAGTGCACTCTTGCCCTTTAATTCTTGGAACAACAAAATTGGTGGAACTTCCCGTGGTAGAATAATTGTGGGAAAGATTTCCATATACGAAGTTCACTCAACACTCTGTGTACAAACCCTATGAGAGGGGACTGAAAAATTCTAAGTGTTTTCTAAGAAAATGCGTGTATTTTCTCACTGCTCAAATTGACTTTGATGACATGAAATTGCTATCTGGGGGCTTGTTAGTCAATACAGAGGAAAATTAGTGAACATCGCATATGGTAATCTTGCCAAACCATGATTAAGCTTGAGTTGTGTGACGCGGTCATTAACGTTTATCATGCCCAGCTTGTTCAGTTCTGCTTGACCAATAGTGATCTGGAATCCATGTTTAAGATAAACCGGACGAATTTATTTTGGGTAGTTTGGAGCCTTTTCTTCAATTTTACCGACAACGCAGAGTACCAGGATGAACAACAATAGTCAAAATGACATTGTATTAGAGCAGAACAGAGTGTTTTTCGGGATCTCTCATTCAAACAATTAGCATGTCTGTATAAAAATTGCAATCTAGCACCTGCTGTTTTGATTACAGAATTTGCAGTGTCCTCACCAGTTAGACTCTGATCGAGTTTTATGCCCAGATATTTAACTGAATTTGAAGAAGTAACAATCTTTCCATTACAGCACACTTCAAATTTGTCAACACTACTAAGTTTCTGTTTGGATCCGAAGAGGATAGACTCAGTTTTGCCAAGATGCAAAGACAGTTTGTTATCGCAGATATTGTGCAGATATTGTGGGACGCGAACAGCATTGCGAAGAGCATCGTATCGTATACTGCATGTGTAGTTCACAGCGATTCACCCACCAAAAACAAACGTCAAATCTCACTTACATCACAGTCGATAATCGGCAAAAATATGACGAGAGCGACGGCAAGAAGCAGCTACAGACGAACAATAAATGTGGAACGATGATGTTTAGTCAGAAATGTGATATTTACAGATTTAAAAACAACAACTACAGCACAGAAACCAAATCGCAGGCAGCCGGTAAAACAGCGCCCTCTAAAAAAAAGTTTACGAAAAAAGGGGATTAGAAAACCTCCTATACCTCTAAAAAAAAGTTTACGAAAAAAGGGGATTAGAAAACCTCCTATACCTGCATTTCACTCACTGAACGACGTGTATACAAATCAGGCAGGCAAGAAAACCCTCCATGTCGGCGTTGCGGGACGGCCCCCGAGAGTCACCCGTGGGCCTTGCGGCGAGGCACGGTGGGTCGGGGCCCCTCGGACTTTTTTGGAGGCCAAGTCCGAAGCGTTTGAGGCGGGGCCGGGCGTTGCGGGCCGGCCCCCGAGAGTACCCGGTGGGCCTTGAGGCGAAGCACGCTGGGTCGGTAGTCGGTAGCCAAGTTTTGGGTGCAGGGGAGTGTAGGCCAGGGCAAAAGTCACCGGAGCAGGCCAGGCCTTCCAGTGGGTCTTTTGGGAGCTTTGGACGGCCCGCGCAATTTGCCCCCAATAGGCGACATTTGTACGGATTGGGTCGAGTCCGAGAACAGGCGCCCGAGTCCCGGTCGTGGGCAAATCGCGCTGTTTGGCCCACGCGACCAACTCGCCCCAATTTTGACTGCCAATTTTAAATATTTTTTGTACACAACCCCGAGCATAACAGACGGGACCGGAGAGTGCGGAACGGCCCGCCGAGAGTCCCCCGTGAGCCTTGCGGACAGGCACGGTGGGTTACTGCCGCTCGGACTTCTGAAAAAAAAAGTCCGAAAACAGGCGGGACCGGGAATTGCGGAACGGCCCCCCGATAGTCCCCCGTGGGCCTTGCGGCTGGGCACGGTGGGGAACCGTCCCTCGGACTTCTGAAAAAAAAGTCCGAGAACATCAAATTCACCGGACGGGGCCGAGACTTCCGGTGGGTCTTTTGGGCGTTTTGGACGGCCAAGCAAGTCGCCCCCAAAAGGCGACATTTCTACGGATTGGGTCGAGTCCGAGAACAGGCGCCCGAGTCCCGGTCGTGGGCAAATCGCGCCGTTCGACCCATGCGACCAACTCGCCCCAAACTCGACAGCCGATTTAAAAAATTTTTTCTACACAACCCTATGGCAGAGCCCCAAATAGAGGCAATCGCCATGATGTGCCTATATATAAGGGGGTGGTGGTCCAGGGCTGTGCACACAACATATGGAGCGGGCCACCACAGCGGCAATCCCCTGTATCCGACCCACGAGAGGCACTAGACGGGCGCGGTAAGGTGGGTCGGGCCGGACTTTTTGGAGGAAAAGTCACGAATGTGCACGGCGTGGCGGGTCGGCCCCCTAGAGTCCCTGGTGGGCCAGACGGCGGGGCACAGTGGGTCGGGTCCCATCGGACTTTTTCGGAGGAAAAGTCCAAAGCGTGATAGGCGGGGCCGGGCATTGCGGGCCGGCCCGAGAGTCCCCCGTGGGCCTTGCGGCGAGGCACGGTGGGTCGGGGCCCCTCGGACTTTTTTGGAGGCCAAGTCCGATGCGTTTGAGGCGGGGCCGGGCGTTGCGGGCAGACCCCCGAGAGTCCTCCGTGGGCCTTGCGGCGAGGCACGGTGGGTCGGGGCTCCTCGGACTTTTTTGGAGGCAAAACCCGAAACGATTGAGGCGGGGCCGGGCGCTGCGGGCCGGCCCCCGAAAGTCCCCCGTGGGCCTTGCGGCGAGGCACGGTGGGTCGGGGCTCTTCGGACTTTTTTGGAGGCAAAACCCGAAGCGATTGAGGCGGGGCCGGGTGCTGCGGGCCGGCCCCCGAGAGTCCCCCGTGGGCCTTGCGGCGAGGCACGGTGGGTCGGGTCCCCTCGGACTTTTTGTGAGGCAAGTCCAATGCGTTTGAGGCGGGGCCGGCCCGGCCCCGCCCCCCGAGAGTCCCCCGTGGGCCTTGCAGCGAGGCACGGTGGGTCGGGACCCTGGGACTTTTTTTCTCGAGAAAATTTTGGACGGACAGAGAATCGAGGGGCCCCCCGGCGGCCCCCGGGCGGAGAGCGTCGGCCGCTCCCCTCCCGCTTGTCGTGCAGTTCGGGCCTCTGGTCCGGCGAGCACTCGGATTGGCCCGGCACGGTGCAATGGGAGCGCCAGGGCCGGCCCGCCCGCGTGGGACGGGTCCGCCCCGACATCCCGCCGGGTCCCGGAACCCATGGCAATCAGACGGCCCGCGCGGGCGGACGAGAGTCGGGGAGCCCAGGCCCCCTCGCACCTCGACCGCCGGGCGGGACCCCCGATCACGCCCGCCGCACTCCCGCGGTGGGCGGCAGCAGGCGGGGCGCCGAGCCGCAGCCCCGGCGGCGGAACGGGCGGCGGGCAGCCCGCCGGTCGGCGGACCG
The DNA here is from genome assembly GCA_029964075.1 of Patiria pectinifera. NCBI lineage: Eukaryota > Metazoa > Echinodermata > Asteroidea > Valvatida > Asterinidae > Patiria > Patiria pectinifera. The sequence continues at coordinate 33,315,640 of CM057148.1, forward strand.
CTCCTTCTAGGGGGACACGGCCGACCGCGGGATTGAAACGAGAGGATCCGGAGGGGGAGGCGCCTGGCGGGCAAGTGCGGGCCCGCCAGGGACGGCCCCGGAGGAAAGGTCCGAGCGGAGGCTCGAAAGAATGGCGCCGCGGCCCAGGCCGCCGCGGCGCGGACGGAGCGAGAGACGGGCGCACGCCCAGCTTCGGCGAGGCGGTCGCGGCCCGCTCTGCCCCAAGAGGGCCAACTGGTTGATCCTGCCAGTAATCGTATGCTTCTAAGCGTATATTAAAATTGCTGCAGTTAAAAAGCTCGTAGTTGGATCTTGGGCGCAGGCTGGCGGTCCGCCGCAAGGCGCGCCACTGCCAGCCTGGCCTTCCTCTCGGTCTCCGCCCGGTTCTCTTGACCGAGTGCCGAGCGCGGCCGAAACGTTTACTTTGAAAAAATTGGAGTGTTCAAAGCAGTCCGAACGCCTGGACAGCAGAGCATGGAATAATGGAATAGGACCTCGGTTCTATTGCGTTGGTTTTCGGAACTCGAGGTAATGATTAAGAGGGACTGACGGGGGCATTCGTACTGCGGTGTGAGAGGTGAAATTCTTGGATCGCCGCAAGACGACCGACTGCGAAAGCATTTGCCAAGAATGTTTTCACTAATCAAGAACGAAAGTTAGAGGTTCGAAGGCGATCAGATACCGCCCCAGTTCTAACCATAAACGATGCCGACTGGCGTTCCGCCGGCGTTACTCCAATGACGCGGCGGGCTGTCTGCGGGAAACCAAAGTCTTTGGGTTCCGGGGGAAGTATGGTTGCAAAGCTGAAACTTAAGGAATTGACGGAAGGGCACCACCAGGAGTGGAGCCTGCGGCTTAATTTGACTCGACACGGGGAAACTCACCCGGCCCGGACACAGTGAGGATTGACAGATTGAGAGCTCTTTCTTGATTTTGTGGGTGGTGGTGCAAGGCCGTTCTTAGTCCGTGGAGAAATTTGTCTGTTCAATTCCGATAACGAACGAGACTCTGGCTTGCTAAATAGTCGCGCCGGCCGCCGCGCCGGGCGCTGACTTCAATAACAGGTCTGTGATGCCCTTAGATGTTCGGGGCCGCAAGCGCGCTACACTGAAGGGATCAGCGGGTCTGGGAGTCTTGGCAATCCGTTGAACCCCCTTCGTGCTTGGGATAGGGAGTTGCAATTGTCTCCCTCAAACGAGGAATTCCCAGTAAGCGCGAGTCATCAGCTCGCATTGATTACGTCCCTGCCCTTCGTACACACCGCCCGTCGCTACTACCGATTGAATGGTTTAGTGAGATCCTCGGACGGGCCACGGCGGGACGCCCCCGGCGCCTCGCTCGTGCGCCCGGAAGACGATCGAACTTGATCATTTAGAGGAAGTAAAAGTCGTAACAAGGTTTCCGTAGGTGAACAAGCGGAAGGATCATTACCAATCAGAGAGAGAGAAAAACCCGGCCTTCCAAGGGGCCCGCGGTTTTGGTTGTCCCCGGCCGGCCCCCGCTCCGGTGGGGCCGGCCAGCGTGCTGTCTTCTGGGTGTAGGCGGGAGTGACCCACGCCAGGGTTTTGGAAGCGCCGCCAAGTGCCGCCGCCAGTGCCCCGCGTGGGGGAGACGGCGCGGCCGGAGCGGGTCGCCCACAGAACTCGGGGCCCGGGGACGCTCGGGCTAGGTCTCGAATGGACCGCGGGGATCGGTTTTGACCGGCTGCCGCGCCGGCCGGCGGCCCCCGGGGAAGGGGCCGCCCCGCAGAGGCGCCCGGTCCCCCCATCGGTTCGGCTCCCGCCCTGGTGGTCTTTTGACTTGATGCTCCGCGCCACCGACCACCGGCGCGGTAATCCAATGGTGATCGACAGAGTAGTGCGGTTCCCCAACTAACGAGTGACAAGTCTTGGCGGTGGATCACTCGGCTCAGGCGCCCATGAAGAACGCAGCCAGCTGCGAGAATCAGTGTGAATTGCAGAACGACCCCCGCGGCCCGGGCCTCGTCCGCCTGAGAGTCGTGATGTTAGAAATCGCCGCCGCGGCGGGCAGCCCTTGCCCGTCCGAGCGGCGCGAGAGCGCCGGCCGGCAGCCGCGGGGGCTCCCTTCCCCCGCGAGGACACTAGCTGCAGGCGGCATGAGGGGATCCGAGAAATTCCGAGGTGTCAAGGTGGCGAACCGGAAGGGCGTCCCGACGCGTCACGCTCTCTCCCGCCCCGGTCGCGGGCGGCCAGCACCGGCCCGGTGCGGCTTTGCGAGCTGTTCCGGGGCGCTCCCGGGGAATCCGCCGTGGCATGGCCGGTCGGCTTTAGTTATCCGCCCCACCCACGGTTTTGGAGGGCCCCGCCAATGGGAGCAGTCCCCGGTCCGGCCGGGGCCGAGGGCCTCCGGTGTCCGCACCGCGACCGAGCGATGGGCCGAGAGGCGGGCCAGTCCGCCGGTAGAGGAAGAGGCAGCGCCGTTTTGAGAGGGACGACAGATCACTTGCAGACGACTTGGTAAGGATCGGGGTGTCGTTCCCAGTAGAGCAGCCGCTTCGCTGCGATCTGCTGCAACTAAACCTTCGATCCGAGGGATTTGCCCGCACCGCAGACGGGCGAATCTTTCGGCAGAGACAGGACGGGCGGCGGTCGAGATCGAGAGAGAGAGAGAGACAGACAGATAGAGGCAGAAAGCGTCCAGAGCCTCGGTGGCGCCCCCTCTCTGTGCTGGCAGTAGTCAAAAACGAGCCCTGACCCCTCGCTTTTTCAGGAAGAGTCCGAAGCGTTACGGGCGGGGCCGGGCACGGCGGAGCCGGCCCCCGATGGTTCCCCGTGGGCCTTGCGGCCAGGCACGGTGGGTACTGCCCTTCGGACTTCTAAAAAAAAGTCCTTGAACAAGGGGGGACCGGGAATTGGATAACGGTCCCCCGAGAGTCTCCCGTGGGCCTTGCGGACAGGCACGGTGGGTACTTCTACTCGGACTTGGAGTTGGGTTCCGAGCGTTACCACGAGCGTTACTCCTAGCATAACAGTCGGGACCGGAGAGAGCGGAACGGTCCCCCGTGAGTCCCCCGTGGGCCTTGCGGACAGGCACGGTGTGTTACTGCCCCTCGGACTCGGAGTTGGATCCCGAGCATTAACCCGAGCGTTACTCCGAGCATAACTGGCGGGACCGGGACTTGCGGAATGGCCCGCCGAGAGTCCCCCGTGGGCCTTGCGGACAGGCACGGTGGGTAGGGCCTCTCGGACTTCTGAAAAAAAAAGTCCGATAGCAGGGGAGGACCGGGAATTGCAGAACGGTCCCCCGTGAGTTCCCCTTGGGCCTTGCGGACAGGCACGGTGGGTAGGGCGGCCGGGACTCGGAGTTGGATCCCGAGCATCAACCCCAGCCCTACCCCGAGCATAACAGACGGGACCGGAGAGTGCGGAACGGCCCGCCGAGAGTCCCCCGTGAGCCTTGCGGACAGGCACGGTGGGTAGGGCGCCCGTCGGACTTCTGAAAAAAAAGTCCGAGAGCAGGGGAGGAGCGGGAATTGCAGAACGGTCCCCCGTGAGTTCCCCTTGGGCCTTGCGGACAGGCACGGTGGGTAGGGCGGCCGGGACTCGGAGTTGGATCCCGAGCATCAACCCCAGCCCTACCCCGAGCATAACAGACGGGACCGGAGAGTGCGGAACGGCCCGCCGAGAGTCCCCCGTGGGCCTTGCGGACAGGCACGGTGGGTAGGGCCTGTCGGACTTCTGAAAAAAAAAAGTCCGAGAGCAGGGGAGGACCGGGAATTGCAGAACGGTCCCCCGTGAGTTCCCCTTGGGCCTTGCGGACAGGCGCGGTGGGTAGGGCGGCCGGGACTCGGAGTTGGATCCCGAGCATCAACCCCAGCCCTACCCCGAGCATAACAGACGGGACCGGAGAGTGCGGAACGGCCCGCCGAGAGTCCCCCGTGGGCCTTGCGGACAGGCACGGTGGGTCGGGCCCGTCGGACTTCTGAAAAAAAAAAGTCCGAGAGCAGGGGAGGACCGGGAATTGCAGAACGGTCCCCCGTGAGTTCCCCTTGGGCCTTGCGGACAGGCACGGTGGGTAGGGCGGCCGGGACTCGGAGTTGGATCCCGAGCATCAACCCCAGCCCTACCCCGAGCATAACAGACGGGACCGGAGAGTGCGGAACGGCCCGCCGAGAGTCCCCCGTGGGCCTTGCGGACAGGCACGGTGGGTCGGGCCCGTCGGACTTCTGAAAAAAAAAAGTCCGAGAGCAGGGGAGGACCGGGAATTGCAGAACGGTCCCCCGTGAGTTCCCCTTGGGCCTTGCGGACAGGCGCGGTGGGTAGGGCGGCCGGGACTCGGAGTTGGATCCCGAGCATCAACCCCAGCCCTACCCCGAGCATAACAGACGGGACCGGGCACGGCGGAACGGCCCGCCGAGAGTCCCCCGTGGGCCTTGCGGACAGGCACGGTGGGTAGGGCCTGTCGGACTTCTGAAAAAAAAAAGTCCGAGAGCAGGGGAGGAGCGGGAATTGCAGAACGGTCCCCCGAGGGTCCCCCGTGGGCCTTGCGGACAGGCACGGTGGGTGGGTAGGGCGGCCGGGACTCGGAGTTGGATCCCGAGCATCAACCCCAGCCCTACCCCGAGCATAACAGACGGGACCGGAGAGTGCGGAACGGCCCGCCGAGAGTCCCCCGTGGGCCTTGCGGACAGGCACGGTGGGTCGGGCCCGTCGGACTTCTGAAAAAAAAAAGTCCGAGAGCAGGGGAGGACCGGGAATTGCAGAACGGTCCCCCGTGAGTTCCCCTTGGGCCTTGCGGACAGGCACGGTGGGTAGGGCGGCCGGCCGGGACTCGGAGTTGGATCCCGAGCATCAACCCCAGCCCTACCCCGAGCATAACAGACGGGACCGGGACTTGCGGAACGGCCCGCCGAGAGTCCCCCGTGGGCCTTGCGGACAGGCACGGTGGGTAGGGCCTGTCGGACTTCTGAAAAAAAAAGTCCGAGAGCAGGGCAGGAGCGGGAATTGCAGAACGGTCCCCCGAGGGTCCCCCGTGGGCCTTGCGGACAGGCACGGTGGGTAGGGCGGCCGGCCGGGACTCGGAGTTGGATCCCGAGCATCAACCCCAGCCCTACCCCGAGCATAACAGACGGGACCGGGACTTGCGGAACGGCCCGCCGAGAGTCCCCCGTGGGCCTTGCGGACAGGCACGGTGGGTAGGGCCTGTCGGACTTCTGAAAAAAAAAAGTCCGAGAGCAGGGCAGGAGCGGGAATTGCAGAACGGTCCCCCGAGGGTCCCCCGTGGGCCTTGCGGACAGGCACGGTGGGTAGGGCGGTCGGCCGGGACTCGGAGTTGGATCCCGAGCATCAACCCCAGCCCTACCCCGAGCATAACAGACGGGACCGGGACTTGCGGAACGGCCCGCCGAGAGTCCCCCGTGGGCCTTGCGGACAGGCACGGTGGGTAGGGCCTGTCGGACTTCTGAAAAAAAAAAGTCCGAGAGCAGGGCAGGAGCGGGAATTGCAGAACGGTCCCCCGTGAGTTCCCCTTGGGCCTTGCGGACAGGCACGGTGGGTGGGTAGGGCGGCCGGGACTCGGAGTTGGATCCCGAGCATCAACCCCAGCCCTACCCCGAGCATAACAGACGGGACCGGGACTTGCGGAACGGCCCGCCGAGAGTCCCCCGTGGGCCTTGCGGACAGGCACGGTGGGTAGGGCCTGTCGGACTTCTGAAAAAAAAAGTCCGAGAGCAGGGCAGGAGCGGGAATTGCAGAACGGTCCCCCGAGGGTCCCCCGTGGGCCTTGCGGACAGGCACGGTGGGTAGGGCGGCCGGCCGGGACTCGGAGTTGGATCCCGAGCATCAACCCCAGCCCTACCCCGAGCATAACAGACGGGACCGGAGAGTGCGGAACGGCCCGCCGAGAGTCCCCCGTGAGCCTTGCGGACAGGCACGGTGGGTTACTGCCGCTCGGACTTCTGAAAAAAAAAGTCCGAAAACAGGCGGGACCGGGAATTGCGGAACGGCCCCCCGATAGTCCCCCGTGGGCCTTGCGGCTGGGCACGGTGGGGAACCGTCCTCGGACTTCTGAAAAAAAAGTCCGAGAACATCAAATTCACCGGACGGGGCCGAGACTTCCGGTGGGTCTTTTGGGCGTTTTGGACGGCCAAGCAAGTCGCCCCCAAAAGGCGACATTTCTACGGATTGGGTCGAGTCCGAGAACGGGCGCCGGAGTCCCGGTCGTGGGCAAATCGCGCCGTTCGACCCATGCGACCAACTCGCCCCAAACTCGACAGCCGATTTAAGAAATTTTTTCTACACAACCCTATGGCAGAGCCCCAAATAGAGGCAATCGCCATGATGTGCCTATATATAAGGGGGTGGTGGTCCAGAGCTGTGCACACAATATATGGAGCGGGCCACCACAGCGGCAATCCCCTGTGTCCGACCCACGAGAGGCACTAGACGGGCTCGGTAAGGTGGGTCGGGCCGGATTTTTTGGAGGAGAAGTCCAGAGTGTGCACGGCGTGGGGGGCCGGCCGCCGAGAGTCCCCGGTGGGTCAGGCGGCGGGGCACGGTGGGTCGGGTGCCCTCGGACTTTTTGGCAGGCGAGTTTGAGGCGGGGCCGGTCGTGGCGGGCCGGCCCCCGAGAGTTTCCCGTGGGCCTTGCGGCGAGGCACGGCGGGTCGGGTCCCCTCGGACTTTTTTTGGCAGGCGAGTCCGAAGCGTTTGAGGCGGGGCCGGTCGTGGCGGGCCGGCCCCCCTAGAGTTTCCCGTGGGCCTTGCGGCGAGGCACGGTGGGTCGGGTCCCCTCGGACTTTTTTGGCAGGCGAGTCCGAAGCGTTTGAGGCGGGGCCGGTCGTGGCGGGCCGGCCCCCCAGAGTTTCCCGTGGGCCTTGCGGCGAGGCACGGTGGGTCGGGTCCCCTCGGACTTTTTTGGCAGGCGAGTCCGAAGCGTTTGAGGCGGGGCCGGTCGTGGCGGGCCGGCCCCCGAGAGTTTCCCGTGGGCCTTGCGGCGAGGCACGGTGGGTCGGGTCCCCTCGGACCTTTTGGCAGGCGAGTCCGAAGCGTTCGAGGCGGGGCCGGTCGTGGCGGGCCGGCCCCCGAGAGTCTCCCGCGGGCCTTGCGGCGAGGCACGGTGGGTCGGGTCCCCTCGGACTTTTTGGCAGGCGAGTCCGATGCGTTTGAGGCGGGGCCGGTCGTGGCGGGCCGGCCCCCGAGAGTCTCCCGTGGGCCTTGCGGCGAGGCACGGTGGGTCGGGACCCTCGGACTATTTTTTTCTCGAGAAAATTTGGGACGGACAGAGAATCGAGGGGGCCCCCCGGCGGCCCCCGGGCGGAGAGCGTCGGCCGCTCCCCTCCCGCTTGTCGTGCAGTTCGGGCCTCTGGTCCGGCGAGCACTCGGATTGGCCCGGCACGGTGCGATGGGAGCGCCGGGGCCGGCCCGCCCGCGTGGGGCGGGTCCGCCCCGACATCCCGCCGGGTCCCGGAACCCATGGCAATCAGACGGCCCGCGCGGGCGGACGAGAGTCGGGAGCCAAGGCCCCTCGCACCTCGACCGCCGGGCGGGACCCCCGATCACGCCCGCCGCACTCCCGCGGCGGGCGGCAGCAGGCGGGGCGCCGAGCCGCAGCCCCGGCGGCGGAACGGGCGGCGGGCAGCAGCCCGCCGGGCGGCGGACCGAGGCGGGCCCTCCCCGGGGACCCGGCGGACCGCGGGATTGAAACGAGGGGAGCAAGAGGGCGAGGCGCCGGGCGGGCAAGAGCGGGCCCGCCCGGGACGGCCCCGGAAGAGAGAGAGAGAGCCGAACGGCCCGTGCGGAGGCTCGAGAGCTCGAGAGAGAGAATGACACCGGCGCCGCGGCCCAGGCAGCCGCGGCGCGTCCGGCCCGAGAAAGACGGGCGCGCGCCCCGCCCCGGCGAGGCGGGCGCGGCCCGCACGGCCCCGAGAGGGCTACCTGGTTGATCCTGCCAGTAGTCATATGCTTGTCTCAAAGATTAAGCCATGCATGTCTAAGTAAAAGCTTTTACAAGCGAAACTGCGGATGGCTCATTAAATCAGTTATGGTTCCTTGGAGCGCATCCTCCTACATGGATAACTGTGGTAATTCTAGAGCTAATACATGCCAGCAAGCGCCGACCTTACGGGAGGCGTGCTTTTATTAGGAACAAGACCAACCCGGGCTCGTCCCGGCTCCGTTGGTGAACTCTGGATAA